>OX438920.1:28920778-29599528 GCA_949316025.1 Lapara coniferarum
TGTTCAGTTTTATTAAATGAGCTACAGTTTAATATATGATGAATATATACTATTATGGAGGTAACAGTGAAGTTTTTGTATGTCAAGTTTTTTGATCCACTAAACTTAGAATCCGTGTGGTCCGTGGATTATGGATATTGGAAGTTATACTGTCGGTATCTTGTTCCTTCTGTCGTAACCCAACATAGGGTCAACGCAAAGCACTTGTCATGCACGTTTGCAAAAAAGATTTCATATTTAGGACAAGTCGACTAAGGAGTCGGCCGGTCAGTCAGTCAAGCAACTTTGACTCCCTCAGATTTGGGGCAAACCATATAGAAAACCTACCGTGTTCGCCGACCTAGGAATATATTCATCATATATCACATTATTTTCATATTATTCATTATGTTTATTACTAACATACTGTCTACACTCTATAGTAATGAGCGAAATAGTGTCGTTGATACGTAGTGACTGTAGCATAGAGACATAATATGAGTTTACTCTACGTGATCAGTGTAGACGAGTATACTGAGTGGTTGAATGCTGTTGTAAATGGAAGACTATTAGTCGCAAACATGTACCTAATGAATGGATTTTCAACAATACTATTGTACGGACCAATAATAACTTAAGCTATTTAAGAATTGCTATATTCAATAGACAATTTCGGAATTTATCTTTGTACAAAGATACCATTTTAGTGAACCGCTGACATGCTACCGATATCTATATCTATCGCGAAAATTGACCTTTTCGATTAGTTTATTCGCGGGACAGGATCGTACATTAAAATTGGGATCCTTTACAAATTGGTTGCTAGTTGTTTTTTATTTAACGCTTCTAGGTACCATATTTTTTAACTATATATCAAGAACACCTAAACAAGGTGTTCTTGTATAACTACACTAAAAAATAATAGCTTAAATTATTTGCACATCGCTTCATCCCTCGGCAACAGAAATCTAATTTGCCTTTGCCCTTTGAAACATCGTATATTTTCCAAAGTGGACGCTTACGTGGTCATAGATTTTAGTTGGTTAGATCAGATCATGGTGTAGTTGTTTAATAGGGAAGTGTTGTATTCTGCCTTTATTTAATTATGATTGACCGATTGCTTATAGTGATTGAAGCATGAGCAAGCGGCTTACATTACGCTAGTTGATCAACAGCTAATATCCATGCTAATAGAATTTATATATGTACTATGAATATGGAAGTTTTATAAATATGTATGTATAGACAAAAAACGAGTGATGGCAGTGGTCTCTGACGACAAAATGTGAAAAAGTTGCCAAGTAAAATGCAACAAAAAACAAGCAATATTCAATAAAATCTCTGTATTTAAACCGTAGGGCATATTATTCCACCAAAAGGTTATTTCAACAAACGAGAGTCACGCATGTAACACCCCCACCGTCATCAAAGTAAAAACTTTAAACAAATTTTGTCGCCCCTTTAAAAGTACTTTCCCCCGTCGCCCCAAACAGTAACATATTTAACCAAGGAAACGTAAAATATTAAACAAAATGGGATATTAGCTCCGAATTGCTAAAAATTTAAAAAAATCGTGAGGCTGGCTTTCTAAAAATCGTAGAAAAATCATGTCATTTGGGTATGTCGATAGGACAGATCCAATATCACGATAAATACCAAAAAATCGGTAGGCTCAAGAACACGTAAGTGATTACCTCAGTCCGGCGGTGCATTTGGTATTTTGTAAATTTTTGGTAATGATATTAACTGTTACAAAGTGAAATCAGTCCTCGTAATATATTACTTCAATGCAAATCAACATAACTCATAGACAAATTATGTAGTGCTATTTTATCATGACATCAAACATGTTGTAGATACATAAGCAGGGTTTAGAGTAGCAAGAAAACTTGCAGAAGTTATCTTGCACAAGCTTTTTTTTTTCATTTTTAAAGAGCATGATATTAGATTCATAAAACTCAGACAAAAGGAGTGCGTGTACCTTGTCATTCAGTTTTATGAAAAAAGAATATGGCAAGCAATAAATATTGCTCGAATAATGTAAACAGCCTTGCAAGAACTTCGCAAGTTAACTTGATGGTCACTTGCAAAAGCGTGTTACTAAAGAAATGTTGCCGCTAGTGTAAATGCATCTGGAAGTTCTTGCGCAATAAATTGCTAAGAGAACTTGCTAGTCTAAACTTAGCTTTACGTTGCCTAAAGTATATCAAATTATAAACTAAAGAACTTCTATATAGAGTTTTCCTTTTATAATAAATAATAACATTATTAGCGATTAAAATATTTTATGTATTCGAGATATGTTGAATTCTCCTTTTGTACCGATATATTATGATAGTACTATAAAGCATATAACGTAGATTAATATTTAGATTAAGTAGTGTTTTCAAATTGTAATGGACTTTATTTTTAAAATTGTAGTTGCTAACGTCGCGTGTATATCGTAAATAAAGCAATACTACCTTAATCGCCTTAAATATATATATCGGGCCAAAGCTTGTGTGCGAACTGAACTCACAATTAAATCAAATTTGTTATTGGGTCATTCAATACATTGAGTAAGTGCAACAAATTTTCTCGATTATGAAAATTTTCATCATAAAACATGTTGAATCGCAGATGGCTAAGGTTTGTCTACAGCTTGGCAACGAACTTTTATTTTCCACAACAACAGTAATTTTTGGCAATTTCCCAGCCTATCCACGATTTTGTGATACCATTGGACAAAATGTAGCATCACAGGACGAACACAAAATCACTAATTTTTGATACAAAACAGCAAGAGTCGATGTTGACTTTGTTGTCTGTATGATAAATGATGAAATTGTATGGTTCAGTTCGCATTATCGCAGTGTCCCGCAAGATATTCATTGTTGGATTTTATGATGAGCAACATTTACTTACAACACTCATGACTGATATTTTTTATACTTACATTGAAACTTTGAGACGTATATAAGTAATGACTACTACAAAATGTACCTTTATGTAAATTTCTTGATCTCAAACAGATTTTTTGGAATATGAAATACAAGTAGGTACGCTGGGTGAGTTTTGTAGCATTAACTATAAACTTTTGTTACTTAAACCATTAATTATAAATGAAAGTATTCTTGAGTAAAAACCGTTGTAAACTCGATATTGTTTTTTAAAAAGTTATTTTATCTCCAAAGTTGACTGCCCTACACGAGCTTGTTAAAAAAACCCGTGTCATAATTCATCATTAAGGTCAGAGGCAGATAAGGCAGAGGGATTCCACGGTGAATCTCCATTTCAATCGGTATTGAGCTTCGCGTTTTATTTCGCTCTAAGTCTTTCCAATACTTTTCGCTTTGTCGATCACAGTGCGTCGCCAGGTTTGTTTGGGACGTCCACGCTTACGCTTTCCTTAGGGAGTCCAATCCATTGCCTGTTTAGGTATATGATCGCGACCTTTTCGGAGGGTGTGGCCAATCCATTTCTACTTGCGGCGTCTGATCTCCTGGTTCACAGGTGTGATATCGTAGGTGGTCGTTCGAAATTTTCTCAGGCCAATGAATACCTAGGATTTTGCGAAGCCATCGGTTTACAAATACCTGCAGCTAAAAAACTCATGTACGAGCTGTTAATACTAGTATGGCATTATATTGTGTTTTAATATTCCTTACCTTGTGATGATGGGCATTTGTTAAATAATTATAATATACAGCATGATGATGTAAGTAACTGTGGTAACTACTTACTTTTTGTCAACACGGTACATTTTGTATGGGTATTGATAAATGCATTGCTTAGAATTCTGATCAGACTAAGGTGTTGCGAAAATTGCTTTAGAGATTTATTTCATAAATTTTATAGAATATCGATATGTAGTATATTAAAAACTTTATTAACGAAAACAACAGGGCTGGAAAGTATAATGTTTTAAATATGAAAGTTAGGCAGTTTATTACTAATTAGGCCTCTGTCGACCCTGAGCGTACCTAATTGGTTCTTGAAGTTTAAATTCATAAGTTGTTTCGTCACGATAAATTTGTAAAGGTAGTAGCTTTGATTAATTATAATATACCTAGATAAATAACGTTTGAAACGCGTCGTAAAATATCGGCGAACTGTTCCCCACTAAATGAGTTCGGGTAAATTATTTTTTGTTGTTTTTCATGGATATAATGTATTGCCCGTTTTAATAGAAACCATGTAATAACTGGTATCATGTATGCGCGTACACAAGGATCCGCAGAATGATGCAGCGATAGCGTATGACACAGCTGTCACGCATAAGAAAAGTTGCCTTTTTGTTTTAGCTTCATTGCAGTGCGTCACTCTATCTAGGTATATAATTAATCAAAGGGTAGTAGGTTACATTGGTAAAAATGAACGCCCATGGTGTGCGATTCTTATAAATTTTCTATTAGAAATGTAAACTATATGAATAACGGAGTCTCAAGAATGGATGATGTTTTTCAAATGATGGGTGTGAAGCAAAATGTTCTGTGTGGCAATTTGTGTGTATGTAGCTTGCTAGTGTTTTTGATGGTTTAAATTTAGATGTGTATTAGAGTCATATTTATTTTTATATACTTGGAGTATATATCACATGGAGGGATATAATAAAAATATTGAATACACTATTTATGGATCCTGAGTGTATGTAATTACTGTGTTAAATGTTAACGATGGTATTAGACGGTAAGGATAGGATTTTTTGTTCATAATAAACACATTATTTCTGTAGTCGTGTGATGATGAAGCATCTTTCATTGCCTACGCTATATGTATGCCTATACTTGTATGAAAACATGATTTTAAAATACTCATTAAAACATAACTTGAACAAATAACTATTTTGGATAAGTGATACATTGTATATCCATTTGTTATAATGTTTGATATACGATAATATTTGGGGCTATCAAAATGACTTTCACATGTGACATTTATATAGTTAATATTTTTATTGATGACAAAATACACTTGCATGCGCATTACACAGTCACTGCTGTAATCACAAATAAATGGTCGTTCTATCTGCTTTTATCATTAACCTTCGTAATAATAAAAGGTTGGGCTACAAAGGGGATGAAGGATGCTTCAAACGATGTTTATATGTTTACCGCCTATGATATACTCTAATATCTTTAAGTCTGAATAGTAGTATTAGTAATGCTTTCAAATAATATGTGTTAAGTACGTGAATTTGCAAGTATAGCGTTATTGGGTATAAACAATAGTTCTAGAGTAGCGAATAACCACACAACCGCGCCGCTTCTATGTGCTAGTAACATGCATTTATTCGGCATCGTGTTTACTTTTGATGTCACATTGCTAAGTTTAAAAGGCTCCTCTTGCCATGAAAACTTGGTATTCATTTTCTTGTAATGCTTTACATACTGCGTGCATACAGTCACTCGTGCTGATGGGCTTGGTTACTATATTTTCCAGATCTATGTTCCAATATTCGGCTCACGACTCCTCAGTCACAGGTTACTGTACACCAGTGTGGTAAAGTCTTTACATGTTTTATAGTTGGATGGTATGTAATCGAAGTCAGTAAATACTGTGCCCATCATAATATCCGCGCAATCTTTAGTTTTAGCCGTGACGTTATGCCACTGTGATTACGTACTGACCATGTTTTTGTTATTCTATAGAATTGTGTTTAATTTTTTTAACTATATTTCAACTATAAAATAGACATAAGCTTAAACGGTTTTGGGGTCTGTTCCGAATGTATTTTCATACGGTTTACATACTCTTATATTATTAATACTAAAAAATAGATTGCAATACTAACGAATACCTAAATAACTTTTTGACCAATAACTGCTTTAACAATATTTTGTGTATGATTACATTGGGATACGACTCCTGAATATCTATAATTGTTTACATAATAGGACTGTTGAGCCACAAATTTGCAATATGCATTGCATTTTTAAACGATTTTTATATTCATTTTACACACCATACATAATTGTTTTTGTAATATGCATTTTTGTTATTAGGACCAAACTTGTTTATTGTAGTATGTTTGCGTGAGTTGAGTGCGCTTAATAATGCTATTCGAATTATTTGTAATTTCAAATTAATTATATGTACTGTTTTTTTTTATAATTTAATTTAATCTTTAGGTAGGTAGTTCCAACAAATTCTTTCAAATTATCATTGTTATATTAGATATAAATAATATTTTTTAGCAGAAAACCAATTGAAATGCTTTCACGCACTGATAGCGATCAAATGAATTTTTTACTCTTTTTTATATAATATATTTATTGATACAAAAAGAAAAATACATTCAAGATTGTCATAGTAGATATTCTATAATGAAAATGAGGTCAAATCCACGTGATACAAACGCAAAACAGATGTGAAGGCTAATAATTATTGCATAGATAGGTAGGATTAATAAATTTTTAATTCCATTCAATAATAATTATGAGTTTTATTTGAAACCATTATTATAAAACCGAATTATCTATAGTCTCGATGTTGTCAATAGACACTAAAATGTTTGAAAAGTTCGGTAAGCAGTTTCCACCAGGGAAAATAACAGCAAGGTCTTAGTTATTTGGTCATTTTATTTAATACGATATTTACAATTAGTATGTTACTACGTCGAAGTGGCCTCAAATATCTCAGATACACTTTTTTCTAATATGAGTAATCGAGTGAATAAAGTTCGGTACTTAATAATTGTGAAAAATCAGTTAGCAAACGAGTGACAGTGGCCAGTACACGGGTTTCTCACATATTTTGATGTGGTTAACGGCCAACGCCTCGTTTTCGGAGACGCGGGTCTCGCGCGGCGCGTGTGACTTGTCTCGCGGCGCGCCTGCCGATTTTCCGTTTACAGGGAGGTGGCGCGTGCAGCGGCCCGCGTTATCACATGCGGAAATGCAAAAGTATAACAATGTTACTAAATATATATGTTGTTTATAAAGATGCGAGGCGCGAAGAGCGACACCACGTAAGAGAGACTTGGTTTTTTACAAGGTTTGTTTTTGATGGCATCTCTAGTAGTGCTCGCGGCTCCGCCTGCGTGAAAGTTTTTCCGGGATAAAAATATTTTCCTGGGATAGAAAGTAGCCTATAGCACTTAGGAGTAAAGTAGCTTCCTATTAGTGAAAGAATTTTCAAAATCGGTTCAGTAGTTCCTGAGATTAGCGCGTTCAAACAAACAAACTCTTCAGCTTTATAATATTAGTTTAGATTCTACGCCGGCGCGCCATGGCCGTCGATCAAAATCACCAAGCATGCCGTGGTCTCGATTTTTCCAGGCGGCGCCCATGTCTACTATAAGAATTTATCATCGCTGTTTTGTACTTATCTTCCCTTTATTATTTTTATGCATTAAATTTTATCTAACTCTTCCAGTACATTATTGTTTATTCCTAAATAAAATATAATGATAAAAAAAAATCGTATGATTGGGAGTAAATTATAATAAAACAAAAATATTTTAAATGAAACCTTTATTCTCTCAGACATGACGGGAATAGATACAGTTGGTTCGTTACATTTAACATTTAAACGATTTCTGAAATTATAAGAAATTAGTTTTATACTTAGAATATGCCGAGTCCACACTAGGTATAAATTAAATGAGCAAGTGATTCACAGTGTGATAAAAGCATGTAGGTACTTAAATATATTACATTATTATTGAGGCCTTAATAAAATATTATTCTGAGCGTAGGTAGTGTCAAGTGTGAGATAGGTCGGTGCGAGTTAATTGCTAACATATACAAAAAACACATTTTGTCTATTGGAAACACTTTATAGGTACGTCGAATTGGCAGTCCTATACCTTCATTTGCTTAAAATATTTTTATTGTGTTATAACTTTCATAAGGTTGTGCGAACGCAAATAGTGATGCAAGTATAAAATAAAAATAAATGAGAATAACTCGAACAATAACTAAAGAGCAAAACATAAATAAAAAGTATTTTTTTTAAACAAGCTTTTATTTAAACGCTCTAATACATACATAGCAAGTTATATGAAAGCTTGTAAAATGATTTTGGCCTTTAAACTAAATGCAAAATTAGTTGTGATAAATTAATAGGTATGTGTTGCATTCTATCCTATCTTTAATTAGATAGAAATAATCAAAATCAAGGAAAGCGTTTGCAATTCACAACTTAACCATACCTGCATTATAGGCAAGTTCATGTCACAATGTAAAATTACAATTAATTTCATATTAAACACGACACTTACATGAAGCGGTTCTATACGATATATATAAAAAAGCTTTGATAAAAAAATTTGTGACTTTCATTTTATTATACGGTAAAAAGATTTTCATTTAATATATATGGATATAAATAATAATAATAAATACAAACAATATTTGATTTATTTTCATAACTTCCTTATTTTTTTTTATATTGTCACTTGGCCGAAATATTATAATATAAACCTAGGTATTGATAAAATAATGTCATGGTACTGAGAATTATAAGTGTTAAAAATGTAAGCAACTCTGTGTATAGTGGCTTGCAATGCGCACTTTATCGTAAGGTATATTATGTTTCAAAAAATAAACACGCATTACGCCTTTGTCCCCGAAGGGATAGGCTGAGGTGTAACCAGGACTACACACCAAACCCACTTTATATTTTGTTATTCTTCAGTACATTATTTATAGGTAGATAAAGTAACAAACTGCAGGGTCATGCAAAGCCATGTATCCAACAATAATTATTGTTAAAAATATAGATATTAATACAAGCATGGTACTGGTGTTAAGCACTACATATCATCTAGATACCAAAAGTACAAAAACATATTTTACAGCTGCTGTGAGTATGGTCCACAAAAAAATCATCAAGCCATGATTTTCAGGATAAGTGTTTTGACCAAAAAAGTTGCAAAAATCATTTTGGTAACGACATCAAACATAACTTAATACATTATTTTATTGATCGATTCGACAGTAACATATTGTCTTCGTCTCATAAATAAAAAATATGTGAAATAATAATCGATACTTACAACATTTAAATATTTACAATTTAAATATAGTACGCAAACAATACTTATTATTGGACTTCTGGTTCTTTGGCCTAGTTTGTATGAAAAGTTACAGGCGGCATAACGTCTAAAATTGCTGTTACTTAGGTACCGTCACGGCCCTCATTATCCCACGGGATTATAACTGTCATAAACTTATTATTGCGTTAAACATTTATTGGCCCGGTGGTCGAAGACACATGTAGGTACAATGGCTTACAATTGATATTGGTGGTACAAATATAATACGATTAATCGAACACTCATTTGTAAAGCGATAATCGATCTGTGCGTACAAAATGATGCATTATTATAGGAATGAATATCGAGGGAGGTATATAGATTCTCACACCAAACCCGTTTTCTCTGTCTGTTGGCATACATGTTTTTCTTGTATTTTTTAAAGACTTTTTATACAATTGAACGAATTTAACGAAACAAACAACATGTTTGCCTTATGGTAAACCGTTACGCGTACTTCGCGTATAAAATAGCTACCTACACCATCCAAAACTATGAATATAAAGTTGTACTGTTATCGTCCGTCACGTTGGGACATTAGATGGTTTGCAGCAAAACGGCATCCTTGGTCATTGCACAGGCTATAATGGAATTCTATGAAAACAGTACCCTGTTCTGCAATTACATCTTGACAAATCTATCACTTTAGAATAAACGCATCACTTTGTAAACACGGTCGACATTTCTCTGTTAGGCTCGAAGACAGAAATGGTCACTAGAGTAGATTATGATTTCATATCGAATATTAAATTCTTAATCTATAAGTTGAAATACTGAAAACATAAAGTAGGACAGCGACTTCTAACATAGATTAAATACTTTACAATCAATGCACGCATTGTAGAATACAACAATAAACATCTTTTGTTTACAATATCTTCAAAATTGGTTAAAAATAAGTTCAGCAAAATATCCTGTAAGAGTATTTCAGGTGGGAAAATATTTGATCATCTTTACCTACATGTCAATCCACAATAGATTTAAAGTTAGAGTTGGACGAATTGCTGGAAAGCCGTAAAGCAAAACTTATACACTTTACCGGCTTGCCAATAAAAGGGGGTAACGTAAACCTAAATTAGTGAAAAAACATAGTATTTTTTATAACTACTCACGCAGACAATTTTTAATTTTTGTCGGTTCTTTAATTCATTATAATTTTTTTAACGTTGCTATATTTTTAATTACTTATAGTTCTTAATTTACTTCAGTGTACGTTTCTGTCTTTGAATTGTAACACGTTTCACAAATATTACTTATTCAATCTACTGCGACTGGCCCATGCTACTATATATTATGTACATTACTATAGCTCGCCACAACGTCTATTCTAGGCACTATTTGTTTTATATTACAATAAATATATTTTTTTATTCCTAATTTCTTAATATAAATGAGTATTTAATATTATCTTTGTAATAAGTGACTGTTGTATTCTTTGGAACATGTGTGTGGTTATTAAGCTAATGCTTAAGCATCGAGAATTTAATGAGATTCGTTGTTAAAATGTATTTTTAATTTAGGCCTGATATTAGATATTTCAGCCAAAACTACTTAACAAGTTAGTTAGCAAAATATTATTTATAATTTTCTTGCACAACGATATCTCTTGGCTACTTTACATATCGCAATGAGTAGACGCCAGTAAGTTTTAAGAGTCCATACATGATAAAAAATCATGCCTTGAGAGATGACTGATAATGATGCATCAAGAGTAATGGCTCATTTCCATTGGTCGTCAACTCGGTCATTGTACCGCATGCGGGCGCTAACGACCAATGAAAATGAGCCTTAAGAACGGCCTATGTATAAACTTGACATGTAATAACTATTTACAGTTTCAGATAATTGTGTCTTTTACATGCTAAAGTTTATTTTTGCATGTTTAAAAAAATTGCATGAAACATAAGATTCACTTAGTTTTCAAATTCAACATTGATTAGGTGATTTTTACCTTTTTGGATGAACATTATAAGATGCATGATAATTTTGTCTGAAATGTATATACATTTCAGACAAAATTATCATTTTTATTTACATTAAATGATTTTCCATCAAAATTATATAGGTATATTGTGCTGACGCTTAAAGCACTTTTTTTAGCTTTCTCTTATATAATAAATTGGCCAATGCTACGCGGAAGTGCTAAACTACAATATTATAATAAACAATTCGTAACGCTCATCTCAGCTCTTTCAACATCTCTTAACACATGATAACTGAACATTATACCCGACGTCTATTAACACACACAGCACTAGTACAAATCCATCTGGCCTGAAAATGAGTACAGAACAATGATGGAAGCCCACTATGCAAATGGTGCAATTTGGGAGGAAGCAAGCCTTTTCTAAATGTGTGTTAACGACATATTGATGTTTTCGTGGCTGCTGCAATACATCTTGCTCGGGTAGTAAATATGGAATACGGCGCGAAATATTTTTTAAGCCAGTCGGGCTTTCAGTACATGTTTTTTTTTGCATTATTCATGCGCTGGTCGTTACAACAAATATCCTTTTTGCTAGTGGCATATTACAAATTGGACTGGAATGGCCGCAATTTTACAATACTCTACTCTCTTAGACAGTACTAGTTTGTGTCTATGGACGCCTACCATTATACTTATGGTAGTTCATGGTATATTCATAACATGTCTGCGTTCAATTTTTTTTCTTTAGAAATGAAAATCCTCATAATGTTGTGTTAATTAATGCTTATTTCCAGCGTAGTACAGATTGCTTGAACATGAACAGAATAATACTTGAGTGCAGACTCAAGTATTATTCTGTTATATAAATAAGCAGTTATTGATACATGGTTTATACTTATTCATTGGGATTTTCCTTGTATGACGTGGTAATAATTTAAATGGAATTGGATGCGGCCATTTATATTAATAGGGAACTTGCCGCACTTTTCTAACAGCGGTGTAAGTATAATATGGCAAAAGCGTAAAAGATTATAACAAATGTATTATATCAGTATTCAAATATTTTGAAATTCGTCACGTTTTACGATATAAGACATCACATTTTGTGGATTCTATAAATCTGCCTATCATATTGTAGCATACGAGTAAATCATAAAAAAAATTACAGCCTTTTTTTGCCTACAAAAATTGATGTAAAATATTAAAATAAAAAAGTAGTCAAACTCAAATATAAAATAAAAACTTGTAAAATAAGACTAGACGTAGCTAGCTGCCTATGTGGAATTTAATTAGTCTTTTTGTGACGTAAGAAATATAATATTTTGGTGGTAAGTTACTTAGAGATTTCGATTAAACATTTAAAGATATCTAATTCTGCAATAAATGCCAAAATCGTGATACTATGTTAGTATAGCAATAAACTATTAAAGTTACAAAAAAATATTCGAATAATTTCAAGCTATCTCTACAAATAAAGGTACAATTTCTAGAAGTAAAATTAAAGTCAAAAGTTGGGCAAACGCTGAATGCCGTCAATATGTGCGTACTCATATTTATCGAAAAATATGTTTTTCAACTATTTTTTTCTAGCTCTTTTACTTGTATAACGATCTATCATTAAGGGATTAAGTATATAATTTTAGATAAAATGAAATCCATTAGCTAACACGGGACATATGTATATGATTTTGTGAGTAGCATTTGAATGCTACGAACGCTAGATAGAGGCTTTTGACAGGTCTGTCTGGAAATCTTTAGGAGAGGCTTATGTACAGCAGTGGACTTCAAGTGCCTGTCAACAGTGTCTTCAGTGGTTTTTATCCCATATATTGTCATAAAATATTATATGCATATTGTTGCCAGTAAAAATATTTTCATGGGACAACTTTAATACTGCATTAACAGCGTTAATATAGGTATAATATTATCTTGCTTCTTAGCCATTACTACAGTTCTCAGTCCAAATCCACCATCTTTGAACACAACTAAAATACATTCACTCTTTTTAAAAAATAATTTAACGCGAATCTCATGATCGGTAATTTGTTCTATACAATACTCTGTCTAGACTAAATTATGATTTATGTCCAAATGGTAGTGTAATGAGAAGAGCGGCATGTTATCGATCATAAGTTTTGTCTATATGTGCGAGTTTTAACTAACACAATAATAATATAACTTGTCATGTATCAGCATGTTACAAAAATTCTACCATAATTATGGTTCATTTGCAAGCTATTTACTTAAATTACCTATTTTACAATTAAAAAACGCAAACTATATAAACGCACACAAAAATATATTTGTTACATGCAGAGTCCATCACTTTGCTAGCTACAGCTATCGTTGTCCCATTTCAATTGCACTTATACTGAGGTAACGTTAGTTTAACCACACGTTTATACACGCACAAACACACGCGCGCGCGTGAGTATACACACACTCACACACACACACACGCGCGTGCGTATACATACTCACACACACACACTAACGAGAGCGCGCGCACCCATTGTGTTTCTGCGGTTCGTTTTACACTGTATTTAAACGATTTCCAATGACGTCTTCACTTCGCGCCATAAAGGGTTATTCACTACCGCACTTATGTGCGCTTAGAAAAATTCGTGAGAAATTATCATAAATTAAACTAACACAAATTGACATTAGTCACCATGGCAGGGAGAATTATTGCAGTGTTATTGTATGTGTATTGCATTAAATGATAAATATAATAAAATTGAATTGCATTTGTGAATACACTTCAAGCTTAGATATTTGAAGCTCTTGCATTGAACAAATACTCCGTCCCAAAACACTGGTGAAAACATAAAATATAGACATTAGTTATTTTGATTAATTGTAAAAAGCCTATAATGGGTACTGCATAAAAGTTGATACGCACTCCCATGTACCGATGATAACGTTATATACTAAAAGTCAGTTTAATAGAAGCTATTTTCACAAAACACGCTGGTTCCATTTCATTCAGCAAAAATGTTACTTGACCACGATTTTCTTTCATATACGGCACCTCTTGGTGGCTTATCAATAATGTAATAAAGCGACGATGGCCATTACTAATTTTCGAATTCGGCGTCGACTTCCAGCTGCCACTTGGTGTGAATGTTGATAACGACGTGAATGAATGTCTGGTACCTGGTGGCACCCGTGGCTGGTTGGGTGCAGTAGAGTGGTTCAGACGGAGGTGCCGGAGTGCGGTCCGTCCGCGTCGAGCGTGACGTCCTCGGGGCTGGCGAGGTCGGCGCGCAGGCGCACGCCGCGACCCGTCAGCGTCCAGCGACACGCCGCACGCTCCCGCCGCGGCGACACGCTGCACGACATACACCAATACACACGTATGTGGGGGGGGGGGGGGTCAGGAGGTCCGGAGCGCCTCTGCCTACCCCTTTGGGGATAACAGGCGTGCGTGAGTGTGTGTGAGTGTATAGTTAGATACAGGCTCCAAACATTGAACGTGACTAATTTCAACATTTCAGTATCGATATCTTTCACTCGTATTTGAAGTTAACTAAAAAATTTTAGTTCAAATTATTTAAAGACAACATCGAGTTATTAAAATAATCACATCACCATTATTCTCGTGTTAATGTAATAATATCAACTCAATACCAAAGGACACTTGTTGTTTAAAACCAGCTTACCGACACAAACCCTCCTCTTCGAAGTCTCGCCGGTCTCTCCTGGCGTCTTCGTCGTCCTCTACGCTGCCGTCGGAGCTGGAGCCCTCTGTGCCGCCTCCACCGCGATACCGTTCTGCGTCCTCTGCATGATAACCGAGTGGTAAATTTTTTGCCATGCCTATCATATTCCATAAACAAAAAACTACATTATTATTATAACCTTGTTGTTCGGCACAGTCCGGCGCATCTTCTAAGCTCTTCAAGATTTCCGCATACAAATCCGACTCTAACGGCACAGGATTGTCGGAGTCCCTGAAGTGATAAATAAACACAATGTTAATGTTGACAAGACCCAATTAAATTCTAGCTGTAGTTGATATCAATTCTACTAGCCCAATAGGTTACTTTTTTTTAAGGGCTATTGATTTTTATGCCATTTGCCATAAAGAAGAAAGTTACAATATAATAAAATTAGCGATTAACGTTTATTGATAATAAAGAACGTTACGTAGAGAACAGAAAGTGATGTAATATGTACAGTCAGCAGCATAAATATCTGTACAAAATCAAAATTTCAAATCGCCTATATACGCGTTAAATTAAACTGCAAAAAAAATCTTCGTATGAAGTAAAGCAAATCTCTTTTATTTTAATTCTGTGAAAGGAAAAAAAGATTAGTAAGAACACAAAAGTATGAAGGCAATTCGAAATTTTGAATTTGTTCAGCTACTTATGCTCGTGACTGTACCTATGTTTATTGATAATAAAGAACGTTATGTAGAGAACAGAAAGTGATGTAATGTGTACCTGTTGTGCAACACGAGCGCGACGGTGGCGGGGTGCGGCACGGGCGGGTGCAGCGGCGCGCGCGGACTGAATGCTGCTGCGTCCAGCGCCGGCGCCGACACGCGCAGCGCCGGCGTGCTGCCCCACGAGCACCACAGGTCTGCACACCACACGCCACACATACATTGTTACCTTTTTTTATCGCGGGGAAAAACGCGTTATCGCTACCACTACTGGGGTGTGAGTGGAACAGTTATGTTGGTTTCAAACAGTCCTACGGCCCAACGTCGACACTCGGGAGTATAGCTTCATCCGAGCGAGCATTGGACAGAGTCCCTAACACTATATACACCCTACACCGGCATAACAACCAAAACCCGCGGTGGCCTTCTTCGACGCCTACGGGGCGGCCCCGGGGTATCTTGTTGCACGAAGATAGCTGCACGGAACCGCCCCTGCGCGATGCCGCATTGCGGCCCTTCTCGCAATGAGGAGGCTAAGAAGCCTCCGAACTTGAGCACGCTTTTGCGTCTACTACTGCAGGAGACCGACCACCCGTTGTCGTCCACCTAATAGTCACTTACATTGGAGTAGTTGAGCGAGCAGACCCCCACTGCTCGCCCCGCGACTCTCACTTACCCCATTTAGTCGCCTCTTACGACAGGCAGAGGATGTCGAGGCGAAATTCTTTAGATGCCCCCGAACTTCAATTTATTAACCTGCGAGTATTGTGACAATCTTCAGCATCGTTAACGCCTCGCCAGAATTGTTTTGGCGCGCGTTTTACTATGACAATGTATGGAAGACGCCAATGGTTCTATACGCAGGCGATCAACAGGCGACGTCAAATATTACACCCAGCCACGCTCCCGTCTAGCGAGGCTTTAAATATTATTTTGTGTTTCTTTATTTGGTCTGTTAGCCTATTTATATTGTGAAAATAACTAAAGCCTGGATTTTATCTCATAATTGCAAGCAAGGCAAGAGAAAGAAGCTTAAATATGTGTATATGTGTAATGTGTACATATAGTATTAGAAGAGTATTGAGTATGTGGTTTGTACTGACAACGCGCGGCGTCCTCGTGGTCGGGTGGCGGCGGCGCGCAGAGCGGCGGCAGTACGTCGGGCGGGGCGGCGCCGCAGCGCGCGGCCCACGAGCGCACCGCCTCGCCACCCTCCAGCGCCAGCCGCGCCTCGCCCTCCTGTAGCGGCACCACCACCTCCGCGTCGAACACCTGCACAGTCGGTTAACACCTTTAACATCATGCTGTTTTATACTGCACCAAGCGAAAACAAACAAGAAAAAAAAAGTAAAATAAAAATTATGAGCATTAGGTACTACGAAACCTATCTTTCGTAGTTTTCCAGACAACAAAGGCATTTGAATCAATTTGAAGTAAAGAACCCAATGTTATTTCCTAGTGTAAAGGCGTGGTACCTCTACAAGCGTGTTGGCGGCGAGTGCGCGCCAGTCCCCGCGCTCGAGGCCGCGCTGCGCCCACCAGTCGTCCGCGCGAGCCTCATGACGCCACACGCCGCTCAGCTCCGCCGCTGCCGCCTCGATCGTACGCTACACCAACATACAATCTGTATTAACATTATTCATTTAAAAACAACTCCTATCCGTTCGCATGTCATAGGTAAAAACTTTTTCAAATTAAATAAAAATTACTATGCCAATTATGTTTAATTTTGCCAAACACTCTAAATCCTAACCATTTTTAACTACACGTTAACATTACAGGTATTTCCAGCATTTTGGCCGTTTCAATAATTATTAAAGAAATTGTTAATTGAATCTCCCGATATGGCGATGGTGAATACGCAGGGCGAAAAATAGGTGCACTAGAGGCACCTCTGCCTACCTCTTCCAGGATAAAAGGCGTGAGTATGTGTGTGTGTGCGTTAATTGAAGCACATATAAAGGTAAATGCATACCGTAAGCTCTGGCGCGGCGAGGCGCACGCGTGCCCGCGCGGCGTCCGGCAGCGACAGGGAGAGTTCTCTCCGGCGCGCACGCAGCTTCTCTCTCACCGACTGCACTAACTCCGTGCACTCACGTTCCACCTGCCTGTACGAGCCAGTCTGTAAGCCACCCCACCCCAGATAACGTATTATTTAAAGGCCCTTGTATTGAAACATTACTATTATTATATTAAAATGAACAAAGATTGTAAAACGGTTCGGCAGACACGGGGCTCCTTTACATAAAAACAAGGTTAAGTTACGAATGGTTCATCTGAATTTTTTAGGGTTAACTTACAAAACAGGCTTGATGCCCAAACTCCATAAGAGCAAAATGATAAAATAAAATAGTAAATGTCACCTGTGAGTTCGTTAGGCAAACCCGTTCATCTCCTGTACTCTTCAAGCCTACCACTGACACCATTAACTAATATTAATAATCACCTTAGCTATCTGCACGGAGAAAGGTCCGAAGCAAGCTTGCACGAAGTGTTCGTAGTCGCGCAGGGGCCGCTCGATGGCGCGCTCGGTGTCGGCCGCCCACGCCGACAGCACCTCCAGCTCCGCGCGCGACACTACCGCCGCCACCGCTTGCGCGCAACTGTCCATACAAAGTCACTTTCATATTCGTTTTGTTATAGTGAACGCGTATGTTCCACTTGGAAAGGTCTGTGCTTTACTTAACAGCAAAGTTTCATTCTTTTGGTTAACACCATGCTACTCTATGTAAAGTGTGCCATGACTATGCAGTGTTGCTGTAACTCTATGCCAACTTTCTAAGCGCATTATCGCTGCGTATAAATATACTGCTGCTCATTAAGTACTAATATAACACTGGAATAGTGTTTTACAGAACTTTTTTTATTGTATTAAATGACGAGACGAGCATGCCGTTCGTCTGATGGTAAGCTATACGACCACCCATAAACAGTAGCAACACCATCCAGCACCAGCACGTAAATAACGTGCTGTTGATATATTGTTTGTAAGACGCGCAAGTAGTTTGTGTTGTCTCACGATATCTGGTAGTAGGTGGGCGCGTGCAGGCCGGGCCCGCGCACGCGGCGACAGAAGGCGGAGTCGTGCGCCGGCACGCGCGCCGCCCGCACGATGAGCGCGCGCCACGCCGCCGCCTCCCACGCGCCGCGCGCCGCCCACGCCGCCGCGCCGCCTACGCACACACACACACACATCTTACCATGCATACATACATATACACTCACGCCTGTTATCCCCGAAGGGATAGGCAGAGGCGCAACAAGTGCACCCACTTTTCGCCGTTATTCCGTCCAATGCTAGAATTGAAAAAAATTGGCCCCCATTTTGAATTTCTTTGTTTGAAGGCCAATCGACCTCAAAATAGATATCTAAGCATGGCTTTAGGCACAAAGGGCAGATCCAATGTTAGAAATGAAAAAAGTGGCCGCCATTTTGAATTTCTGTTTTAAGGACAATTGACGTCAAATCGATACTTGGGCATGCCATGGATAGTAAAAGGTAGATCTAATATTAGACTACAGAAAAGTGGTCGCTAGTTTGAACTTCTAGAAGTAGAAGAAGTATACTTCTCACGCGCGTACATACGTACACAAACCGATATTTTTTTTTAAATAAAAGCCTTGACGGAAGGTGAGTATATTATACATATTTATTTTTGTATTGTAATAAAAAAAAACGAATTTTCTCAGTTTAATAGGTCTGAATATACAAAAAATTACCAACAAATCTAATACCGTCGAATTTCTTACCTGCAAGCAGTAGTAAGGAGAATATTGGACAGAGGACGAACGCCACTAGAAGCGCTATCACGACCTGCAATACGCCTAACACTCCTACGCGCCACACCACTGCGTCCACCAGCGGAAACCATCTGCATAAAAAAAATATATAATTATTTTCACGCACTTTAGTGAATTAGCTTGTTTTTATAATATTTTATTAATTATGTGGACATGACTGTCACACTTTTAACAAATAATAGTTTTCCATTATACATATTTTCGTTCGACGATGACAGGTTGTTAATTAACGTTCTCACAAGCATGTCCTACAGTTATAAACCCTGTATGTGAGTTAATAACCTACCTGTTATGCACGTCGGGATCCGGACAGTCGACATCGTACAGTACAGCGGCGGCAGCGTGTAACGCTAACGCGAGCGCCGGCGTCCAGAGCGGCACGGTGACCGCGGCCGCCAGCGCCGCGCAGCTCACGGCGCCGCTCACCAGCGGGAACAGCAGGAGTAGCGCCGCCGAGCCGAGCCCGCCAATGATGCCGTAGTTCCATACACGGTTCGCTTGACGACTCAAACCTTTACCTAGCAGACCTGTGGGGCGTTCGGTAATGTTAAAGCAAGATACTTGTACTATATTATAATTTTTATACATGTTAATGGCCATGTAGTGCCTGAATAATGTTTTTATATTTTTATAGAAACATTGAAAAAGAAACAGTCGAAAGTAGGATTTGAACCATAGAACAGAGATAGAGATAGAACTATAATGTGGGCGTAACCTTTCACCCTCTAGTTAGCAAGGCAGCACTAACTCCCGTTTGAGCGGTCTCAGTCGTCATTACGCATTGTCAAAGCTTTAATAACTAGAAAAAATAGTTAAAAATATTAAAATGCCCTATTGTGCTATTATGGAATGCAGAAATCATAGATATAGCAAAAATGTGTCCCACAGAGGTATTTCATACCGTCGGTAAGTAATATTTTCTGGTTTGTATATTGATTTTCTATGTCAAATATGGCACAAAAATTACAATTTAAAGTGTTTCTTATTTCTTTCGTCATAAGGTTAATTTTCGAAAACGAAAATCAGTTGTTCTAGAATGATTTGTCACCAATTCACAGTGTCACCGCTACTCAATTAGTGCATGCATGGTCGATAAAATGTTATCGATAATTATCAATTTTTCACTAAAGCGCTATGTTGTAGCATAAAAACTTTCAAACCCCATACTCTAATTATTTTCGTAAAACATGAACGGATTGAAGGCTGTGTACCTTGGCCTACAAGTCGTGTGTTGTAAAACAAGTGCGAGTAGTGTTGTCAGTTTTCCAACTGCTTGTTTTGTTTGTATACAATAATAAATGCTACATACGTATTAAAAATTATGATTGCGTGTGCAGTATTTGTAATAAAATTACTTTGATTTAAAACGTACATTTGAGAATTGTGAGTGGTCTGGTTCTAATTTTGGTTATATCAATTTCAGTTCATCTCTGGTTGGGATTGCAACCCTACCAGTGAACGACATCTCTTCGACCTCTTGAGCGGCAGCACCAAGCGTGTGAACACGTAATTTCGTCGCCGGCTCGTATGTGCCCATAAATTACGAAGGCTTGGCCAAGGGCCCCGCGGAGTGTTCGCCATGATCAGCTGTACCTGTAGCCGCTTAGCCGTCCTATACGTATCAGTGACCCCGTGACGGCGAAGAACATTTTGTTCTAGTGCACGATGAACATATCAGGAATCCTTCGCGGAAGTTGACAGGAGAATACTCGCCGGCCTGCCGATTTTGCGGGTTCTCTATTCATTCCCGGGAGTTTTACCTCAGGCACAATTTTCATTCACTTTGTCTATCGCGGGTAGAGTTAAAACTGCCTGCATCACCAGAGAGTAGGATATCTTCCCCAGCTGCATGAAGCCTCAGTGATTCCTGACTCTGCATTAGAGGATCGACGACACACTCTTATAGGTATTTTTCGAAATTAAACAACAAAAGTATTTAAATTACGAAAAAAGTATGTAACAAAACCGGGTTCCGGCTAATAAGGTAAGGTGGGAGAACTTACCTTATTAGCCGGAACCCGGTTTTGTTGTATTTCTGTCTTGAGCTAAGTTTAGCCGATAAGTAAATAAATATAATATCAACTTCAAAGGTGTGTATTGTTTTATTTAACCCACTGTTATAGTAGCAGATACATATTATATAGCTAACGATGTTATACAGAAAAATATAAAAAGTATAACTGAATACAAGTTTAACCTTTGCTCATCCTCACACTTCCTGAGGTGAAGCACGTGCTGACTGCTGGCTTGTGAAACCATTGCTTAGTGTATTCTTCTATCTCAACCCGTAACAAAAGGTTAAGAAGTTCGTAATTGTGCTATTAAACTGTGGAACAAACTTCAATGTCTTTTGTCCGGCCTACTAGGCCGGCATAATTGTGCCAACCGTTAAAAAATATTTTCTTCCCTTACCGGTTGACAGTGGACGATAGCCTAGTTGGGAATGGAACAGTCTACCGAGACAATGTCCGGAGGTCCGAAACCCAAGGCCTCTGACTTTTCAAAGTTACGTGTGTATTATTTATCAATTATTGTTCACTTTAACCATGGACTAATAAGAGTATAGACTGACGATCCCCATACATTGAAGCGTTCACCTGAAAAAGTGCAAAATCCCGGCTTATTGCTAGATAGCGCTGATAATTAGCCTGGAAACTTCAACATCTGCCGGGTTTGAAAAATGTCCCGTTAGGTGGCATTGTACCGTAAAACAAAATAGTTTAGCATTAGAATGGACATACAACAGATGGCAGTAAGGCGCTTCACACACTGCCCCGAACCACGCGCGCGGGTGCGGGGCGAGACGCTAGGTATGGGCACAGCGAGTTCTGCTGTGCGTGATTTCTTCTAATTTGAATATACAAAAACCAAACAGATAATATCACAGTGGGTAAAATTTCGCATGGTCAATATCTTGGAACCTATTGAGGAGGCTCAGATACTTTTTCACCTAAATCAGGGGCGCGTCAGGGACGATGTCAGAGCCACAAGCTATTTTATCAAGGTTCACTTGTTTAGCGACAACCGGGGATCAACGTGATTTTGTTGATTTTTTACCAAATATTTTGCATGTGCGGTGCATCAGCTTACAAAAGTCAGTTGGTTATGTTAAGTTTACATGATTATTAAAGTATTTTTTTAGGCTTAAAGGGCAGATCCAATGTTAGAATTGAAAGAAGTGGCCGCCATTTTGAATTTCTTTGTTTTAAGGTCAATTGACCTCAAAATCGATAGCTGGGAATATCTTTGGTTACGAGAGACGGATCCAAGGCTAGAATTGATAAAAGTGGCCGCCATTTTGAATTTATTTATTTTAAGGCCAATCGACCGCAAAATCAATATCTGCGCATATCTTTAGTTACAAAAGATGGATCCAATGTCGGAATTGTAAAAAGAGGCCGCCATTTTGAATTTCTTTGTTTAAAGGCCAATTGGCCTCAAAATCGATAGCTGGGTACATCTTTGGTTACAAAAGACGGATCCAAGGCTAGAATTGATAAAAGTGGCCGCCATTTTGAATTTCTTTGTTTTAAGGCCAATCGACCGCAAAATCGATATCTGCGCATATCTTTAGTTACAAAAGATGGATCCAATGTCAGAATTGTAAAAAGAGGCCGCCATTGTGAATTTTTTTGTTTTAAGGCCAATTGACCTCAAAATCGATAGCTGGGTATATCTTTGGTTACAAAAGACGGATCCAAGGCTAGATTTGAAAAAAGTGGGCGCCATTTTAAATTTCTTTGTTTTAAGGCCAATTGACCTCAAAGTCGATATCTGGGTATGGCTTTAGGTAAAGAAGGCAGATCCAATGTCAGAATTGAAAAAGTACCCGCCATTTTTAATTTCTTTGATTTAAGGCCAATCGACCTCAAAATCGATATCTGGGCATGGCTTTAGACACAAAGGGCAGATCCAATGTTAGAATTGAAAACAGTGGCCACCATTTTGAATTTCTTTGTTTTAAGGCTAATTGACCACAAAATTGATAGCTGGGTATATCTTTGATTATAAAAGACAGATCCAATGTCGGAATCGAAAAAGTGGCCGGCATTTTGAATTTCTTCGTTTTAAGGCCAATTGACCTCAAAATCGATATCTAGTAATTTTTTAGCTTTTATCTATAAAAGGCAGATCCAATGTTAGAATTGAGAAGGCACCGCTATTTTGAACTTGTTTTAGGGCCCATTAGCTTTAAAATCGATATTTGGGCATGCATTTAACCCCAATATAATGATTCGTTTTAATTGTGATAAAAATGAGCACCATGTTGGATTAATTATTTGTTTTCAAAGTCTTCCATCAACCATACAGCCTGTAAAGTGTAGAAGTTTCATAGAAGATTGACTTCCAGAAACAGATTTGTTTGAAATAGCAACGGTAGCTTACCATTCAATATTTTCAAGTTAGTTGAGACCACAACTGTGAGCTGTTAACACTTCTTCATGTGCATTTTAATAATTTATTATAACCACCCGTTGCAGAAACCAGTGTTATTGTAAAATCAAGCAAACTTCTGACTTTCAGAAGTGTGGGATATTGAAAATTAAAAAAAATGTTTCTTGCTTGGCTCACTTCTGTTCATCCCACATTATGTTAATAATTTCAAAGTTATGTCAATAGTTTGACTTTATTCAACTACATTTTACACTATTTTAATGGCTTAGTTTTTAAAAATTAAATGAGAATGTATATTTAGAATAGCAATAGATAGTGTAATAACAGATGCTACATAGCAGCGACACCAAACTGTATCCCCTGAATTTATAACATACATTTTTTGGATTGCCTTCCATTATAGAAAAAATTGAAATATATTTTCACATCAAAATTAAATACTTTTAAAAATCAATAAGGTAATCAACCTAAGTAGCCTTTTAAGTCTGGTGAAAAGGGGTAAGTTAAAAGGGATACAATAATTAAATGGTCACCTAACAAGGCAAAACGATATGGGGGACGAAAAATATGGTAAGATCATTTCTACTACGCGGTTACTTATGCTTATAGCAATATTTCAAATGAAGGTTAACAACTCCCCAATTTTTTTACCAATTTTGATGCTTTCACAGAACCATTTACTTTATTTCCTGTTTGCTGCCACAGGCCACGAAGACTTCGAACTTCGTCTTCTAAAATTCGAAGACAATTTATTTATTTTGCAATATAGCAAAGCTGTGATATCGTTATTGAAGAGAATTGAACAAGCTTTGATGGTGGCTATATTACCTACTATAGTTTATAGTCATGTCCAGCGTATTTTGATTTTAAAACCAATAGCCCTTAAACAAAAAAAATTAACATGAAATGCAATTTTTAAAATACCAACCTCGATTAATTATTCTATTTGGCTAAAGACAAGCCCAAATATCTATCTAAATCCAATCAGTCTTAAAACAATGAAGTTCAAAATGGCGACCACTTTTCTTATGCTCAAGTATCGATTTTGACGTTAATTGGCCTAAAAATAAAGAAGCCTAAATATTGGCCACTTTTTTCAATTATAATATAGGATATGCCCTTTGTGCCCAAAGCCATTCCCAGAAGTCGATTATGAGGTCGATTGGTCTTAAAACAAATAAATTCAAAATGGCGGCCTCATATTTCAGTTCTGACATCGGATCCGTCTTTTAGTCTAAAGATATGCCCAAATACCGATTTTGAGGTAAATTGGCCTTAAAACAAAGAAATTCAAAATGGCGGCCACTTTTTCAATTCTAAGTTTAGATCTATCCTTTGTACCTAAAACCATGTCCAGGTATCGATTTTGAGGTTGAATGGCCTTAAAACAAAGAAATCCAAAATAGCGGCCACTTTTTCAATACACATTTTTTTTAAAATATCTAGTATCCTTTTTGGTGTAAAAAGATATCTAGACACGCGGTAGCGTGTCAAGCCAAGTTCAAGCAAAGTAACTGGCTAGCCAGCGCCGAGTGTAATATTACACGAACGGAACGTAATTGTGTGTAACCGTAGGAAAAAATCTAAAAATGAAAAAAAGTTTAAAAATAGGGGGAGTCCCCATACAAAAAAAAACATTTTTTTGTAGCGTTGGAACCGTTACAAGCAGATATTTGAAACTATCCCAATATATTATGTATTATTATATTAGCTATATAACAAAAATATAAAAATAAAGTTCAGTCAAAAAAAAGTGGTGTCCCCATATAAAAAACATGTAATACGCGCTAAACAACCGGCCAACGATGTGTCGTCGGCGGCGCGTGGCACCACATAACTTAATACCTGCCTAGTTTTCTTTACAAAAAGTAATGATAGATTTAAGTGCCAATGCAGTCCATAAATACTCAAAATAATTGTAGAGTCTGTGAGCTAAACAGTTTATAGCGCCATCTAGGCGTAATAATAACTATCGGATAAACCGATAGTTGTTTATTTTATCCATCCTCTCATTTGCGCCATTGAAATAACAATTTCAAATGATTTTATGGATCTTAGTGCCATCTAGTTGAATTCAATGTACTAAACAGCGAAGTACGCTTCAATGTATGGGGATCGTTAGTCTATACTCTTATTAGTCCATGCTTTAACGATGAAGGAAAACATCGTGAGGAAACCTGTTAACCTGAGAATCCTCCATAAGAATTTCGATGGTGTGTGAAGTCTGCCAACCCGCACTAGGCTAGCGTGGTGGACTAAGGCCTTAAACCCTCTCAAGAGTAGAGGAGGCCCGTGCTCAGCAGTGAGCATTATATAATACAGGGCTGGTATTATTACCGGTTGACATTTTCCTTAAACTTTACTCTAACTCCGGCAGTGAAATTACTATAATATGTATAAATACTCATTATAATTTATTGCAAACTAGCTATACTGTAATACTGTGTAGGTAATATATTATGTAATTTAACATGCATGTTTGCATGTATTGAAATTTTAAATTAAGAATTTAAAATCTATACTAAAAATAAATTTTAATTTACTGAGTGAAAATTTTGTTCAAGATATTTTCAACATCTTTTCCGGCGCTTATCAAAATAATATTATATATTTTTGTAATAAGTCAATTTCATTAATTAATGTTATTTATAATTTTTAGCCATAAAATAAAAAACATCGATAGGTTTACAAAAAGGTATCATATGGGTGCAACACTATTAACGCATGCTTAGCGTACTTGGTGTCAATCAATAACTTTTCTTAAATCGACAGCCATAGAGATCTTATGAATGCCATCACCATTATATGCCATCTAGCGTGGAGTAGCGGAATGAAATCGAATTAAAATCAAAATTCAGGCTGAAGGAATAATATCGTATGAATTTATGTGAATTTTTAAAATATGAAGTTTATGGAATGGCATTAAGGTTAAATTTAATGCAAATGATTTTGTATTATACGTTTTATGTTTATTGCTGATTTTGGCCAATCATAATGAAAAGATGATAGTATGTGAATATACGCATGCGTGAGTTTGGCGACACTGATTTTCTTAGTAAATTGATGCTAAACTCTCTCCATCCTTTCTTTACTTCGTGATTTGAACCCACGACCTACAGCGTACCGAGCCGGTGCTCTGCCAATTGAGCAATTTCGACCCTACCTTCGCCTGTACAATTTTAAGTTGCCTATTTGATCTCTTAAAGGAGATGACCAGCGACATCTGTTAGCAATTATTACAAGGTCAATCATATCAAGGCTAGAGGTCGTGGGTTCAAATCCTACTTTTGACTGTTTCTTTTTCAATGTTTCTATAAAAATATAAAAGCAAGATACTTGGTTATGGCTAATTTAGGACATATATTGAATTCATATTCTATTTTTCTGTGATAATTCACAAATGCATAATTCAGGTCAGAAGCAGTTAGACAAATATTTTCTGAGATTTGGGATTTTTTGTGACCTGGGACATCCGATGGTAAAATTTCATAAAAATATGCACTTGTTACAATAATAAAAGAAGTATTTATACCAACAATTAATATAACGCAAGCGGTAACTCTAAACGTAAACGCACCGGTATCGGGTTCAGTCTCGAATCGCGTTCGTTCCTTTGACACATGCCGCCACAGCGCCAACAACCGCGACCACATCGTTTGTGTTTCTTTACTCCGTTTAGGGTAAAGTGCACCGTTAACCTGTAATCGATAGATTAAGATAAATACATATAAGCTATTTTACTTAAATATAAATTGACCATAGTGTTAGGTTTCCTTCAAATTGACATGTCTCGCACGAGGTTCGCATAAAAAAAAAGTAAAATTGTCTTTAACGGCGATTTTGCGAATAATTGTCGCTCTGGTTAAGTCGGTCTATTCAGGCCGTAGACAAAAGGTTGTTTAAACAGTAATGACGCATATACCTGTGACAGTTCTAAGTCTGGAATGAAGGGCTTGACGCAAAGCAAAGTTCGCAGCGACACCGGCGAACACCACGGAACCAACACTCCAAGCACAAACATCAAGTTCCAACTCCAACACCAAATTCTGCAACCAAGCCATTACATGTATTTTGGAACAGAAGCGATATTATTTATATCAAATTATCACAAAAGCCGACATTTTATTCCTTACGGCAAACATCTCTTTTTACCCAACTACGGCAAAGCGAGGAAGGGTAATGTCTAATGATTCTAGCAGAAAGCATCAAGGACTAATATAATGTGCACCTATAGGCCAAGTTGAGCAGCCGCCACGCGGGCCAGCGTGTGGAGGTGATGTGCACGACGTGCCGGCGCACGAGGTAGACTGGCTGCGCGGCGTCGGTGCGCGGCGTCATGGTGCCCCCTCCCCCGGCCCCGCTGCCCCCGGGCCCCGCGCCCCCCGCGCCCAGCACCGTGGGCACGCGCTCGGCTCGCCCGCGCCACTGCCGCAGCACCACCCAGCGCCGCGGCACCCAGATGCGACGCGCCCACTCGAACTCACGCGTTGGACTTTTTGCCGCGCGCAACTCCTACAAATTACTTATTTAATATCATGGCACGCTAGGTCATTGCAGTTATAAAAGTTTATTTAATCTGTTTTCTATTCAGTTTTGTACAGTAAACATTAAAGTCATGCGCACAGGTGAACAGTGGTGGGAGCTGGGATGTCTACAAATTGGAGGAATGTGCAAAATAGCCGCAGGGCACATGTATCTTGGTAATAGACAACGAGCATCGAATAAGGAAGCAAGCGCGCCAAAAAACGACGCGTTGGACGTGACAAGTCAAAACTACCAATCACTACTGTGCTCCCGTGTCGTGCTTTTATCTGTACAAAAAAAAACTTCGATAAACTGGACTAGGAAAAATAAGAGAAGTGTACTAGTTACCTTAGTCAACAGCGGTTCTCGGTCCCTAAGGAAAGCCAAATCTCGCAGAAGGAAGTATCTGTGCTGGTGCAGTTTGTGCGCCTGCATGGCGGCGGCGGCGTCCTCCATGGCGGTCCACCTCAGTTCGTTGTTGAGCCTGTGCGCGGCGGCTGACAATTTCTCTTTACGCCACGCGTCCGCTCGAGAGAGGATCGGATGTGAGGCGCGTATCCGAGCCTCCGCCGTAGCCAGACCTGCTTCTAATTTACGTTGGACTCCCTCTTCAGCCCTAAAATAAGTAAATTTGGTGATTTTATAAATTAAAACTACTATGTATAACCACCCAGTAAAATGAAAGCAACTATACAAATAAGCGTACAGGGGGCTTAGAAAAGTGAAAAAAAAAAGCACGATGCGTCTCCGCTTCGTGTTATTGTGATTGGTTGAGGGATTGACGTATCGGTCTCTTGATCAATCACAAAACTTCAAAATAACGATACGTCAGTTTCTCAAATAATCACAATAAAACGAAGCGGAGATGCATCTTGTATTTTTTTCACATTCTAAGCCCCCTGATAAGTTAGCTTAACTTTAGGGGCTGTAGGAGACTCAACATTGACCAGCATACTATTTGAATTGTCAGTTGTCACCAAGTGTACTGTACGGTGTGTTTCCGTACACTTAGAGTTTGATTGATATTCACTTAGGTTTTATATAACTTTTATTGATAATTGATAAGTGATATTTTATTAATGAGTCCGTGTGTGTTGATGATTTGATGCGAACTGATTTATTGATCGTGTATCAATTGACATATACCGCGCGACGCATGTAAAGTGCTTACGTGTAGTAAATGTACACGCTTGCACTGTACATGTACTGTAAAGTGTAATAAGATGGGCGTACTCAAACTCAAATCATTTATTATGTAATTAGGCCCCTAGGGGCACTTTTACGTCATTTTTAACAATTTTTTTTTTAAACTATATGATTCTACCACACACACACACACACACTCACGCCTGTTATCCCCGAAGGGATAGGCAGAGGCGCAACTAGTGCACCCACTTTTCGCCGTTATTCCGTCCCATGATGTGATAGGGGGCGAGCCTATCGTCATATCGGGCACAAATTCCAGACTCCGGGCTGATACTGAATAGAAAAACTCAATATCACTTTGCCCGACCCGGGGATCGAACCCGAGACCCCCAGCTTTGCAGTCGTACTGTAATACAACCACGCCACCGAGGCAGTCCCAGATGATTCTACCAGTGCTTCGGAAAAGCCCACTGACCTGAGAAGAAGCACCAAGAAACTCAGCGTGGTTATTTTTTTTGTCATCTTGTTTTTTTTTAACACATATACAATATGCGACCTGTTAACGATGACGTATGCCCGTAGCTGTGCGACGAGCAGGTCGGGCACGCGAGCGCCGAGCTCGTGCAGGTGCGCGCTGGCCTGCACGGCGGCGCACACGCGCGTCACGTACTCGCGCATCGCCGCCGAGCGCACCTCCTACACCAACAGGTTTTGTTTATATATTTTTATGGAAACTTGAAAAAGAAACAGTCAAAGGCGGGCGGGGGAAAAAAAATCATAATATAGGACGACAGGTTTTTATTTTAAACTGCCTCGGTGGCGTAGTTGTATTACAGTACGACTGCAAAGCTGAGGTCTCGGGTTCGATCCCCGGGTCGGGCAAAGTGATATTGAGTTTTTCTATTCAGTATCAGTTCGGAGTCTGGAATTTGTGCCCGATATGGCGATAGGCTCGCCCCCTATCACATCATGGGACGGAATAATGGCGAAAAAAAAGTGGGTGCACTAGTTGCGCCTCTGCCTACCCCTTCGGGGATAACAGGCGTGAGTGTATATGTAAGGTTTTTATTTTTGTTAATGGCCCTACTGCTAGTAGCCTGACGAGAGTCGGCTTTTCTGGCCACACCGGTCTTTAGGGTGAACGCAGGAGGCGCTCGCAACCCTTTGAATTAAGTGACCATGCTGAGGGCAACCCACTAACCGGACAACCGGGTACTTTCATGTTTCATTGTACAGTCAGCAGCATAAATGTCTGTACAAAATCAAAATTTCAAATCACCTATATACGCGTTAAATTAAACTAAAAAAAATCTTCGTGTGAAGTAAAGCAAATTTCTTTTATTTTATTTTTTGTGAAGAGAAAAAGAAGATTAGTAAGAACACAAAAGTATGTAGGCAATTTGAAATTTTGAATTTGTACAGCTACTTATGCTGGTGACTGTACTAGTTTTTTGAGCTACAATAAATAACTTGAATGAAAATGTTTTTGTAGAATCACCTTAAAAATATTACACAATGGTGGTACAATTCATATTTTAAATTGTGTAATGACTGTGTTCTACTAAACTTATGTTAGCGTTCGTTAGAAACCAAAACGGAGGATTACGGAGTTCGATGAATTCAAAAGTCACAACACTTGAAGCATGTAATTTACGCACTCCGCCACTTTTTCAGTCACTAACATCAGGTGGGGTGTAGTTATGGTACCGAGTTCTTCTTACCTCCTCTATATCCTTGACGGGCATCTTCTCTTTGGCCAAGTTGGCCGCTTGTCGTTCTCTAAAGTGCAAGAACCAGCCGCGCGACTCCCGCTCCAGTAACGTTTGAAGTATCGGTGCGGCGCGCCGCAACAACTCTCGCCGATAAAGGTGCAAATCCACCTAAAGCAATAAACTTATGTTTACTGTTAAGCTAGGTCTAAATTAGCAAGTAAACTTGCAAAGTTACCTTCCGCAAGCGATTTTTCAGTTGGTAACAGTCACGGCAAGCTGACTTATGCAAATTTTTGAAGTGTGCGGCGAGTCGCTAGTGTAAACAAATCTACAAGTTTTAACGCAATATATTGCTGCGAGAACATGCTAGTCTAAACTTAGCTTTATAACGACTCAACGCTATGCATGGAAAATATTTTGTTTTACACTAAATTATAACTACCCAAAAAAAGAAAGTGAAAAAAATGTCTAAATAATATCGCAAATGTATTATGATTGGGAATTTTTTTGTATGGCATTGAATGACTAGGCGAGCATGCCGTTTACCTGATGGTAAGCGATACGACTACCCATAAAAATTAGCAACACCAACCAGCACCTTGAGTTATAAAGTACTGTGTGGCATTCCACTGCGCTCGTCATCCTTAGGCATAAGATGTTAAGTCTCAATATATCCAGTAGTTACACTGGCTATAATGGCCTTCAATTCGAAATAAAATATTAATTAATATAAATATTAGTATCTGAGTATAAAGAACGCGTAACGGAAACGGTTTGCTCATAATGTTAATCCATAGTATTACGTAATACATACATGCGTGCCCTGCGGAGTGGTGTAGAGGCAGGGCAGCGGCGGATGGTCGCGCTTGTCGGCCGGGCGGCGCCGCACGCTGCGCATCACCCACGCCGCCAGCGCACGCGCCCACCCCGCCTGCTCCGGCTGGACAAAAACAAACTCTATACCTTCTATATAATACGGTTAAATACTGATTACTGCACCCGAGCACTGGCCGAGCCTTTGACTGCTTCGGTGATGTAGATTTATGCGGCGCGACTACCGCGCTAAGGTCCGGGTCTCGGGTAGGAACCAAAAAAATGGTGAAGACTTATCTGTCCAAAATTTACTTAATCGTAGAAGTTGACGGTGTTTTACCCCCGTGCCTAGGGGTAGGTAGTTAGACGCTAGTCCAGCGCATGAGCGCTCCAGGTCATATCGGCTTGTCGTCTTTCCGAACTATGAAGGAACAGAGGGTGCCCCTATGTATTAAGTACACTTTGCACTATAATATCTCCTGCATACCTGTTCATTCTCCGTTTAGATTGGTCGCCAAATTTCGACTAGGACGATATAGACTCGCCGACCACCACCCGGTGTCATAAAAAGCGTGCCACTGTCGGTCCTGACTTACATGTTTTGTAATGGCGCGTGTGAGGGCGGTATAGTAGTAAGCTGGATGTAACCATTAATGTGAAGTCAATTCTTCGTATGAACTGCACCATTAGTATGTAGGTATGTAAAGAAATGAATTATATTATGACACTGTAAGTTAAGCTTAAGGTAGACAAGTTTATGAAGTACGCCTTTAAAAATTGATATTTCTAATACTCCTTCGCCTACTAAACCATTAATCGACGTTATGTCCGGATCGAAGGACCAAATTCGATCTGCTAGATTTTTTATGATATGCATTACTATGCTTTTAGAAGTTAAGTGTTTATTTAGCTGACATAAATGTTACCTTACAAATCAATTCAGCGACTAAATATCGTGATCTTTCTTCTCGTAGTTTCTTCTCTAGGTCCCGAGCCACCATCGACGGCATACCAAATATGAGGTCTAGTAATCTGTAATTTAATAAAACCACAACCTATAATATTCTACTTTTGTAATTGTAAGTTAAAAATAGTGTTTAATTAGTTGACAAATTAGTTGCTGGTAATTTTTTTATAGCATAAACCGCTGAAGCAATACATGTTCACCTGATATTACGATATCTTTTCGCACACATTCAGAAAAATCATGGATCCGCTGCCAACTTTAGTATAGGGATTATGAAGAGGAAAACGTCTTTAAAGATTTAAGTCACCTGTGCAACCCATATATAAGAGAGTTAATCCCTGCCCGCACTGACAGCGGCTGGTCTCTGAGCAGTCGATCACGAGCCACCACGACGAGTAACGCGACGGCGCGTGCCACATGCCGGTAGAGCTCCTCGCGGGCACGCGCCCGCCCGCGCTGCAGCCACCCGCTCACGCGCCACACGTGCGTCTGGCCCGGGAAGTGCCGCGACGGCACCTCGAATTCGCTACGCAATCAACGAATGCCACATTGATATCATTCACTGGAAACTTTTGTTAGGTAACTGACAGATTCTATGAACTAAAGTTTTCTACGGATTTGATTGCGGTATCATAATACTAGTGCTATCTGTTGCACAATGTCACATATTGATTTAACGCGGCGTTGGCTATGCTTTGTACAAATTAAATAATAAATATAATTTATAAATATTTATTGACAGTAATTTTTTCGGGCATATTGATAAAATGTGGTTCATATTTATAGAAACACCCCATGCTTTGAACGGTGTTGAATGTGGATACAGGGATATTATCCTTTATTTCAAATATTATGCCAAAAATATTGTAATACTACTATGGTACTGTACATAAACATAGACAATAAAATATTAAGACGAGACCATGCTGGGGCACTCAGGGTGGTAGGGCGGCATTGGTTCCAATATTTGCCACATATATGTCGTAAGAAATTATTATCTAAATTATGCTGTCATGTCCTAGCTACGTAAATTATGTTGTAGTTTTGACGGCTCAGTGGTAAGTAGCCAAAGATAAAACTATCTTTGGCCACTTACCACTTAATACCATCTAATAGGAAGTGTACACACGCCTTTTTATCCCCGAAAGGGTAGGCAGAGGCGCAACTAAGTGTATCTACTTTTCGCCGTGCGTATTCCGTCCCATGAAGTGATAGGGGGCGAGCCTATCGCCATATCGGGCACAAATTCTTGACTCCGGGTGGATACTGAATTCTAGAAAAATCCAATATCACTATGCCCGACCCGGGGATCGAATCCGAGACTTCAGGATTGCAATCGTACCATAATACAACTACGCCACCGAGGCAGTGCAAGTACAGAGTTGGTACTTTATGCTAAATAATGGATTCCAGGCGATACACGAATCCTTGTGCTAAAAGGACACGTGAGTATACCTTTACAGAAGTTTGTTTTGGAAATCAACCTTGTAACCATGCCATTGTTCACTTGACGCCTAAAATCAAATATGTAAATGAATAGTCGAATTTATGTAAGTCATTTTGAGTACTTGATAGTAGTTTTACTTACATTATATTAATATGATGTTCATTGTTCCACCTACGTAAGTAAATTTTATGACATTCTTACCTACTTAACACAGGTTTGAGATGCAAGGAGATACACGGCATATGTTAATCACTGCTTAAAAATGTTTAATACTTCATATTGTAATGTAACAAACACTCTTAATGTTATGTAATTGAAATGTAATATGTATTAAAATAATATTGCTGAAAAAGGTAAGTTAATTTAATTATGAACTGTAAAAGTACAAAAATTATTAGATTACTACAAATCAACCTCAACGCAATAAATTGAAGTAGTTATCAGCTTATGTGTGGTAAATAAAGCATCAAAAGACAACAAATGTTAGAACCAATGCTTAAAAAAATATGAAAAAATTACACACAAGCATGACAAGGTTACACTTGAGACCGACATACCCCCATTCGCGAACCGAATCCAACTGTTTAGCATTAAGCTTCATCGGCTTAAATATCCTGTCCTTGTGGTAGCTTTATGGAAAGAAAAACTATTATGAGGTGCTAATGACAACTAATCTGCCCGAACTTGAATACATTTTATTCTGAATGTCGGTTATAAGTCGTATATTAGAGTGACAATTGATTTCGGGATTATAAATTTGTGTGTAATGAAAAAAACCGCATTGATATTAATTGTAGTTATGACACTAATTTAAAATGTTAAACTAGCAAATTACAGTAACTTATATGAAAGGTCTTCGGAGAATACGTGTGAAAGTAAAGGACATGATGACTATAATATGATATGTAGTTCGTCTTGTTACATTTTATTTGAGTAGTATCATTTACCCAAACATTGTGAATCAGGCCGCAAGACATTCATATAGATCATTTTTTGTGTTTTGCTTTGTCATAAGTAACTTTTACAGGCTAGATGAGTAATAAAGACCTTTGGTTATTTTATTTTCTGGGATAAACTCAAAAGCAGCTTACTTATGCAGCGGTATGAAATAAATGAAGTTTGTAAAATACTATTGTCTTTGATTCGCGTACATGTTTTTGGATATGCTATGTTCAGAAACATACATAGATTATAAATGAATTTCAATAAAAATCCGCAAACCAGAATAACTAGATTAAAAGAATTTCGTCCCTTGATAACAAAGCATGCCGGTAAATGAAACATCTGGAATGGACTCCGTTTTTGTCACGAATATCTATTTTTATCGAGCTAAGTATTATACAATAAGCCCGAGACGTCTGTAAATAAAAATAAAGTTGTCCTCGTTAACATGTGCAGCAGGATTCTTTCGTTAAACAAGTGGTTCATAACATTTTGAATCTTATTCCTGGACAACTAAGTTGAAAGTGAAGAAAGAATTCAACTCGGGACCCCCGTCAACAATAATGATTTTGAATGGGCGTCAGTTCAAAAGCTGTAATTGAACTTAATAGAATTAAAGGGTCGGCGAGGCATCGCATCAGTCTTGATGGATGTACGCCGCATCTCGTCGGCTGATAGGTTTTGACGTATAACGCATCCAAATTAACCCTGCGGTAATTCATTGCACCGAATGGCTTTTATGAAAATGGTATACTGACAAAAAAACCTGAAGATAAATAACTTGAATGCCCTTAGACAGCGATTATCAGTGCAGTCAAGATAATTAATGACTATAAGTATCACTGACTTCTGCTCCAGTCATATCAAGTTATCGGTTATAACAATAGTAATCGAGGTACATACATGATACACATCCCGTATCAAAACAATTGGATAAAATTATGATTTTTTTAACCACTATTGGCAGTTCCAAAATACCCCAGTGCCTGAAGACAAAAGTCATCAATCAATGTGTGTTACCAGTGATGACATACGGCACTGAGACGCAACCTCTGACTATGGGCTGCCTAAGACGGCTCACAGTCACTCAGCGAGCTATGGAGAGGGCCTACGCTAGGTGTTTCTCTACGCGATCGAATCAGAAATGAGGAGATTGTACCTTCTAAAAATACATTTTTTTCTATGATTTCCATTACAGCTGGCTAGAGCTCATCCAACATTTTACAAAGTATAAACAATCTATAGGCTACACTTCCCAAATCCACCAGAATATGCGTGGGATATCTGTAATCACTGTGTAAAAAATACTTCCATAGTTGAATGGGGATACTTTTGATTGAAATTTATTGAAATATCTTAATTTGTAGTGAATTATCTATACTAATATTATAAAGCTGAAGAGTTTGTTTGTTTGTTTGAAGGCGCAATCTCAGGAACTACTGAACCGATTTTGAAAATTCTTTCACTAATAGGAAGCTACATAGCTCCTGAGTGCTATACTTTTTATCCCGGTAAAATATTTTTGTCCCGGAAAAACTTTTTCACGCGGGCGGAGCCGCGAGCACTACTAGTTTAAAAAATAAATTGATCTGATTAATTTATCATAATCATCATCATCGGAAAGATTATTTCAACACTAATGGAATATACGAGCCAGATTTTTGATATCTTTCTTTAATTTCAAGCTATCCCCCAAGTTCCGTTTGTTTCAGATTTTTTTTTTGTACGGACACTCAAACTTGTACTCTTTTTCAATCAAAATTGTGCTTGAAACTAACTAACGAAAATGACTGGTTATTGGTATAAAAAGTCGCCTACAAGATAAACGCGACAGTTTCTTTATTATCAACATAAAGGGAGGCGCACTAAGTTTGCGGGCTAGCGCGCGAAAATAAGTGCTTCCTCCTTTTATATTCAAAATAAATAAATTGGCGACTTTTTATACCAATAACCAGTCATTTTCGTTAGTTAGTTTCAAGCACAAATTTGATTAAAAACGGCGACAAGTTTGAGTCTCCATACAACAAAATTTCTGAAACAAACGTAGGAACTTGGGGGATAGATTGAAATTAAAGAACGATATAAAAAATCTGGCTCGTTTATTCCATTAGTGTTGAAATAATCTTTCCGATGATGTATTATAAATTAATCAGATCAGTTTATTTTTTAAATAATCACGATGAAGATAGAAATAGTTGAAATTTTAGATACGGCCTCTTAATCAATGTAACACAGTTTACAGCATAATATATTTTTTTACATATATGGTAAAAATTGCAGATAGTGTGCTATTATCCCTAAATATAATAATGATGCAATATGTATAATCTTACCCTTTCTCCCTGATGGAGTGTAGTTGCTTTGGTGAAAGCGGCTGGGGTTCAACACCCGCGTCCAGCGCGGCCGCGTCTATCTCATCACACGGCGGGGCTACGATGATATCCGAGGGGCGATTACCGGCGCCGGTGAAGCGAGATGGTGGTAGGACTAAAGACATAAAGAATTAAAATTATATATAAACATTATAAAGTTGTTCTGCACAACAAAGTAAATGGAAGATTTGATAAGTATGAGAGAAAATTCTCAGTAGTTAATAGAAGTGATTGATAAAGATTTATTTAATTTAAGGATTATAAAGCTGAAGAGTTTGTTTGTTTAAACGCGCTAATCTCAGGAACTACTGAACCGATTTTGAAAATTCTTTCACTAATAGGAAGCTACATAACTCCTGAGTGCTATAGGCTACTTTTTATCCCGGGAAAATATTTTTGTCCCGGAAAAACTTTTTCACGCGGGCGGAGCCGCGAGCACTTCTAGTTATAACATACAAATGAACATTCAAACAACTTAAACCTTCAACATTACATCAGGAATAGTAGAATATTGCGTAACTACCATTAGTAAATACCAAGTAAGCCCCAAAAATAGGGGTAAGTTAAAATTGATTGTGTTAATGTTTACCTTGTATTTTATGTATCAATCTCAATTTGGTTATTTTCATCACTTAGCTCTATTTTAGCGACTCGAGTCATATTTTTACTCCAGTGAATTTGCCAAACTCGTACTCGAGTGAAAATTGATTCGAGTCCATTTGCACTCGAGTTGCCAAATAAACTCGCCGGACTGAGTAGCCTCGGTGAGCGCTAGATATAACTAGAAGTCGCTAATTCACTAGTTGTTGTCTATCGGGTTGTCTATGTCGAAAACGTTATTGCTGCCAATTATCATTTTTATGGCTAACTTAAAATTTTTATGACGAATTAAGCATTTTTCTATGCATGAATAAATTCAATTTAACAAGTGAACAACGACTATTATTTTGTTTAGAAATTATCTTTACCTATTCTTTCTTATTTTATATTGCGCCAGGTATGGGCCAGGGCGGCTTCTTCGATTGGGTATAAGAAAAAAAAATCTCAAAATGATATCCGCAATTTAACAAAATTTATTGTTTAAAGCTTGGTGACACCAACTTTCAAGCAATGTCATGTATAATTAAAAATAATTATAAAACCTTAATTCATATCGAGCATTTTTTATACAAGAATTATGTTTATTCCGGTTAAGTTTTGACCACATTTTTTACAAAGTTGAAACATTCTGCAATTATCATTCAGCTTTTATTTATTGATTCTGAGGTGGTATGAAGTTTGGCGGGTCAGCTAGTGATTTATAAAATTAGTCATCATATACCAATTACCAATAGGGTAGTTTCATATGTTTCATTTTCTACATTATTTTATATGTATCAGAAAATAATACAAAAATAAATTCTTCTGTAAAATTAGAATCAATATTGGTTTACAAATAAAGCAGTTATTCATATTTGAAAAATTGTTGTGAGCAAAAGTGGGGATGCAGTGGAGTATACATATATATCGCGTCCTCTCTTTTGCACGCACGCAGCGTTATGGCTGGCGACACTTGGTTACGTCATATTCTGCTGTTTCTGTTATCTGACAGATACCCTTCCCACCGAACTTCAGAGCTTTATGACTCATTTATTTACTGGTGGTAGGTCTCTCATATGTAGTCCGTCTGGGTGGGTACCACCACAATGTCTATTTCTACTGCTAAGCAGCAGTGTGCATGCACTGTTAAGTTTCGGTTTGACGGATATTGACATTTGACAAATTGTAGCCACTGTATCTACTGGACATAATGAGACATAACATGCTATGTCTCAGGATGAAGAGCGCAGTGGAATGCCACATAGTACTTTGTAACTCAAAGTGCTGGATGGTGTTTCTACTGTTTATGGGTGGTCGTATTGCTTAACATCAGACAAATTGTATGGTCATCTCGTCATTCTATGAAAAAAAAAATACTGCATGTATTTTAAAAAATCTTTTTCCTGTAGATTTTAGAAGACATACATTCTTGATAAATGGTATTTATAGAAAAGTAGTCAACTACTTTGTTGGCTCCTATTAAGCAAAAAGGATCCAACCAACATTCTTTGTGAAATCAAATTAAATACATAGCCATAATCTCCTAATATTTCATTAGTTTTATATGTGCACAAAAGATCCAAGTAGTTTGATGATATTTTGATTTATTTCATCCTAGTAAAAAGGTATCACTCATCAACCAAATATTTTAGTATTTTGCATAAAATAAGGTATTGTATTTAAGGTCATTACAACTTCTCTTTTTACAATAAAGCCATGTAACTAGATTGCTGTGTACAGTAGTAAATAGATGCCAGATTTATAACACATATTTTACGAATGTAATTTTGTTTAAAATTCAATCTGTTATCTGTACATTGTCAGCAATTACAGAAATCATTGAAAATTAATAAAATTAAATAAAAATTACATTTTACTTTCAAAATAATGTACATGTCATGTTTTATTACTCGACTAATTTTCAATCAGAAGCATTATAAGTGGTATTTTGAAGTTTGCCATCACACTTTAAACTGCATTTACTAAAAAATATGAAAACGTCAGTTGGATATTTTCTGCTTAATAGGGTCCTATTGTAAAATGGAAATCAGCTAGGAAGGGATTTATTGTTTTATTTGCCTGTATATTGGTACCAAATTTGGGCAGAGCTGTTAGGAAATTTTTGGCTATTCCGCATAAAGGCTAATTGGGTATTAAGATCTTGGATATGCATTTGACACACCTGCATGCTGCTCCAGCTATTTCAAATAAAAAATACTTCAATAAAGATACTTCAAGAGTGCTAGTTGCAACACAGATTTTATTAAAGTTTCTGTTATCATTCCTTTGATGACAGTTTTTATGTCCCAATAGGTATTTTTAGTATGCTTCATTACGTTAAAAGGTGTGATGATCTAATGTAACATGAATCTTATATGTAACTACTTCTATATAGAGAGAGACATCTTATATGTAACTACATAGACAGAGACATTTTGTCTATTGTAATTATGTTGAAAGGGCATTGTAGCCAGTATAATCATTGAGCATATAGAGACCTAAAATCTAAGGATGCTGCAATGTGGTCTGTTGTCAGTACTTTAAATATATGGTATGACATGAAAAAAAATATATTTGAACTCATAACATGTTATACATTATTTAGATTATAGTGTATGTTATGTTCAAACTACAATTGGATTAACAAGCAAGCAAACAAAGCAAGCCCATGGATCTTTTACAAGCTACACTCACCAATAGGGAAAGTTTTCCAGTGATATAAAAAGTCTTCAGCCACCTGCTTGATGTTGTTTACCAGTTGCTCCACTTCCGGCGGTGCGCCAACGAGCTGCACATCGAAGTGCAGTGGCTCACGCTCAGGCGGCGGGGTCTCCAGCAGCAGGGAGTTGGGCCGCACCGCACGATCTCCATCGCCCGACATCTCACGTTCGTCTCTTGTATCACCCACCGCGTCTCACTAAACGCATAATGTTTCTAGAATATCTAGTGGGCGGAAAAATCACTTAACAATCTTCTCTTATTGTTTTAGTATTTACATTCATTTGACCAATTTACTGAAATATGTCCGCTGACGCGGAATGCGCTATTAGGTCATTTATTTTGGTCAGGGAACTTGAAACTATGATTGTAAATGTTTTGACCACTCAAAAATAGGTATTTAATATGCAAAAGCAAAAAATAAAGAAAGAAAACCGCCTCTCTCTAACCAGCCACTGTGAAGAATTTACCCATTTCGTTTTACGTTATGTGACAGATCACAGACGACAGTTGCGATCCATTTTAGATTTTATTAGTTTTGACTTAGATGATAATGGAACGTAAACACTTAATGTTATACATTGATATTTATAAAAATAATAAGCTAAGTAAAACTTACTTTACTTAGTAAGTAGAACTTACTTTTTAAAATTATTTGTGTTATTGAATAAATTATTGTTGTTATTGTGGCAGCACAGTAAAATATCATAGTTAAAAATGTAGGTCTCCTGCTGTGGTGCCAGATTAGGCGACTTTTCGCCATTTAGGCTATCTCAGAGGGTGTCGGGGCGACCAAAAATTGCGAATGGCAACTGGTCACAGTTTAGGCTATGCTATGCGGATGGAAATCAGTCACCAATTTAGGCTACCTCAGTAAGCTCTTGTTATACACCTTGTTTTCGTCGTTTTTAAGGACATTTTCAGCTTTGAGGGTACAAACCATGTGCGCAGATCACCTTACACACGATAATTGGAAAATTGGAGAGCTCTTTTTTGGTTTTTAGCTCTTCACATCCCCACATAATTAGGTGACTTTAGGCTACTTAGAATTTTTGCTTTTTCGCCTCCATATACAAGGCAACTTTAGACTTCACTATGAATTTTCGGCGACTTCAACCATCATACATCTGGCCAAAGAGAATATAATCACTACGTTAACATCTGGCAATACTGGTCTCCTGTCAATGTGGTGATTTGTGAACTTGTTTGTTATTTACAATAAAATATTTTTATTTCGTAAATTATATGTGTTTCCGAAAACTAATACATTCCAACGTTATCTAAATCTATAGAATTTTGTGTCACATATCCTGGTGAACTATCTTTGACAAGAATCGAAAGCGGTACTATTAGGTAGGTATGTTTTTCAAGGCACATATTTTATTGTAGAATTTATCACTTATCACTTGTTCTGCGCCTACGGAACTTTATGTTGATCACGAAACCACTTATCGGTTAGGTGTAATATTGGTAAGTTTTCAGTTCTAGTAAGCAATTCTTTCGGTTTTTGCTGTGTTCCTAAAAACCGCCTTTTTTTAGACTGTCATGGACGCGATGGATATTCAGGCCGTGGAGTCAAAGTTGAGCGACGTAACAGTGACGGCGATTCCTATGAGTGGGAAGAATGTACACAAGGACCTGAACCTCGCCACAAGCAGCCATGCCACTATATCAACTGTCCCAGCATCATCTCCGTCATCTGCTAAAGACAAGGACAACGGAATGTCGAAATACGCTCAATTACTTGCAGTCATTGAAGAAATGGGTAAGGAAGTGCGGCCAAGCTATTCAGGTAGTCGCAGTTCAGCAGAACGTTTGAAACGTGGCATTGTTCATGCTCGTATCCTAGTAAGGGAGTGTCTCATTGAGACTGAAAGGTCAGCACGTCAATAGTTTTGTTTACCAAAAACATACCCCAGTCAATTTGAACGTACCTCAAGTTCTGATTTAGCTTGATATTATAATCCTTTATGAAGGACATTTCTATTAATGTGGATAGCAAGATGAAGGCAAATGTAACAATCTGCTAAAACAGCATAAAGCAATCATATAAACTAAACCTATTTGAAGTCACCTTATGACATACTCTGCCACAAATATTATACCAATAAGTACTTTAGTAATCAGAACAGTTTCAAGTGGGTATATGGAACATGATAGGTAATTTTAGAACACAAAGTTAATTTATAGACACCAAATATATGAATGACTACCCAATTTAAACTGTCATTGTGAATGATGAGTTATGAGTTGTGAATGAAGTTGAAATGCTGCAGTATCATACTATGATGCCATGTCTTCCTGTCATGGGCATTGTAAGCAAAATATAATTTATACACAAGCAAATAGGAGAAATGGTTTAAATTTACCCCTTTGTTATGCATAAAATGTCTATAATTGTGAGAGATTTTATATGGTTATGTGTTGGTGTAGCGCAACTTGTAGAAATACCTGATAGGAAAATCATATTTGTGGATATCAACATTAACTTCAATTATTATAGTTTTGTTTTCATGTACATCAAAGAGGACATCTGAGAGTAGATTTTATTATTGATATTCTATACATTAATTACTTACTGCTATTAAACACAGAATACTTTATTTTATTTGAAGTTAAGATGTTATTTAAAAAATAACATTAATTGAATAATTAATGTTTTGTAATAACAATAAAGAGGACAGGAATTATTAAAACACATATTACAATATTCAATATAATATTAAACAAATTTAAAATAAAATTTATTATATCTAAATCAAATTAAATAATTTCAACAATAGTAGATTAGTAAGCAGTAAGTTTTAGGCACTGTGGAATGAATACTTAAGAAAGAATGGATACGTAAATGTGTTGGACACAGATATTAAAGTCATGTAGTATCAATTGTCATGTACCAAGTTGTGTATCAATTGCTTGAATGAGAATTCTATCATGGCAGAAAGATAATAACACATAAAGTGAAGGGAATAAATCTAATACTAATGTGTTGGAAAATTTTCTGCTTGGAGTATGACAGATCAAGATTAATTAAATAAATTCAATATGCATAATAAAAAATAGCTGCTAAATTTTATAATTTTCATGTTAATTGTGTAAATTGTGGAAGTATACAATTTATTCCATTGTCACTGGACAATATATTTTACATAATTTTTGATGTTTAGCATCTATTTTATTAGAGTTACAATGTATAATTCAGGGTACTTAGAATTAAATTTAAGAAAGTAATTTTGAAACCACAATAATTATTCTGTATATTATTTTGCAAAGAGAAGTTTGGTATGAGTTACTCTGATAACAATAGCATTCATTTAATACATATAAGGAATAATAATTTATTCCTTATCCTACAGTGATAACTTTTCAAATGCCAAAGACATAATTGTTGTTGGCATTTGAAAAGTTATCACTGCTGGATAGTCAGAGGTATATTCACAGGGATTTGTGCACTAAAATCTATAAAATATGACTTTTATCTTTAATGTCATACTTTCATAAATTTGAAAGTTTGTAAATGTGATTAAATATTTGTAATCCAATCATGCATAAACCATGGCATAATTGTAACACAAAGATTCGTTTTGACTATTATATTGTTCTCAATTAATAATTTACACATTTGTTTGAAGTTCTGATTTACAGTGTATGGTGTTTGGATGGCTAAGGATTCTATTTACATATTTAAAAAGGTAAAAACCATACAAATTAGTTTGTTTTCTTACAGGCTAGAACTAATAGAAATATAGGGATAATATTTAATAACAAAGATGCAAAACTGCAAACCCATTGTAACAACCCATTTGAATTGCCTCTGATTATATCTATTGCAAACAGATGTTTGTCTGGAACGAACACAGGCTGTGATCGCAACATTTATTGTGAACATCTACCTCATAATATGGAAACAAAATAAATATTTTAATGTGTCTAAATATATGTCATTGGCATATTGTTGTAGTGAGTGACATTTTAATATTAAATTCGTTGTAACGACCAGTTCCCTCATGATCCCTTTGGTATTAGAACATAAAATATTCTAATTCAAGTTTGTATTTGTCTATCTGTGTAGTTTGTTTATAAGGATGTTTATAACATTATTGCACTCATTTCTAATGATGCAAGCTAGCAATATTACTTTGATATTATAATTATTTTTAAGGCTTGTGCATTTAAGCTATATTGAGATACATTAAGCGAGAAAGAAATGTATAAGTCTTCATATTCCTCAGTGTGTTCTCGAGATCGCCTAGCTGGAACACGAAATATCAGTAGAGAAAGACTTATTCTATACATATAAATTTATATCCTTTCTAACATGGATATGTTATGCGTATGTAATAAGCAAGAGGGATTTGACGAATACACTTAGGCGTATTCACTTTTCAGCTATTGTTTTGTTATAATGCTATGATTAATACTACTAACAGACGATTAGATTTGGTATCATCGTATCAATTCGTCACGCGATACAGTCTTCACGCCACACGATCGAATCGTACCATGCGATGACCAGTTGTATCCAACCAAGTTTGATGGACAAGCCATCGAACCAGCCGTACCAACAATAATAATAATAATAATGTCCATCAAACCGTGCCCCACACGATGCGATATGGTTCGATGGCATACCGTTTTAATGGTTCGGCTGTACCAAATCACATCGTATGTGCCCACTTTAAGATTCGTTGAGTGTAGAGACGACGTAAGTCGTGGGCAACGTGGGCCATCGCCCATGGCTTCCCAGTCCGAGCGGTCTCGTGTTTACAGCTTATCTTTAAAACATGTCTTCAATTAACGATCTTTATTCACCAATTTTTAATTTCGACCCGGGTATAAATCAATCAATATAACTAATTTGTAAGCAAGTTAAAAACAAGATTTTTTGGTTGATCCATTTTCGCGATGGATTGAAAAAAGCGATTGGAATAGTTTATTGAAAACGGCTGTATATCATGAATATTAAGGTACGGTGTAAACCCTTAAAAATAAAAAAGCAAATTTTTTCTTACGCGCTAAAATTTAGGGCTTACCCGGCATATCCTCGGGATTATTGAACCTCTATGATCTGTCATGATTCTAAAAATTTGCGATAAATCATTGGTCGTCAATAAAAAAAAATTAGTATAAGTATTATGATCAGTGTTCACGCCGACTTTCAATAATTCGTTTTTCGGGAGTGACAACGCTGAACGGAAACAATAAGCATAAAGGTGTCCGCCTTTTGTATGGATGGTGGGCCTCAAAATCTAACCAGGCTCAAACTTTAGGGATATTAAAGGGTCAACATATGGAACTTAGATTCATTAAAAAAATATTTTTAGACCACTCCATTCATAACCAACTTTTTATAAACATTCATATTAGTGCAGTTTTGAAGCCAAACAAAAATACATAATTCTCGGAATCGGAAATTCAGTCTTGAAAATTAAACGATTTATTGCAAAAGGCTTAATATTCAGGAGTTGGATAGACCAAATATATATAAACTGTCTTGGTTAGTATTTCAGGCTAATTTTTGGACACGTCCTTTTTTCGTCTCATGAAATTTACGGTAATCTTTGCCTTCACGCGCACTTTGACTATTGTACAAGCCAATTTGGTGACCTCATTTTAGATTATATCTGTAATAGAGTTAAGAAAAATGTGCTCATTAATTTTGATTATTTTATTTCGCGTATAGCCATAAGTTGTACATAATTTAGTTGTTAGTTTTACCGTCAAACAGCTGTGACAATAGTTCCTCGTACATTAATAATACCTAAACGAACGGCATTATGCATTTCTATTGTAAAGTGAAAAATTAGAGTTTCACAATAATTTGAATACCACATTTTTTCCTAAGTATAATGGCAACTGATTCCTCGAATACAACATTATTCGCAAAATACAATTATGTAATAAATTATAGAGATTTAAAATCTTACCTGAGCATTACTTCATGAAAATTAATTTGTAATAAACATTTTGTTTAATAGTTAACTGGAAGGAAATTTAAATTTTGTATCACCTTTTAATAGACTTGTTTGAAATAAAGATTATAGTTTGTTCTATTATCTATAATGTTAAAATATTAAAAATCTTCAATAGGCCTTTCAACATAATTATGACTACTAAAACTCTTAAAAAATATTTTATAATTAAATTGAGTTTCTATTGCTAGTGTTTATTGCCGGATTTAATACCGTAGGCATTTAGTGTCAGATCATAATTTATGGTTGTTGAGATTCAATTCATTTTAAGTTCATTAAATACTTAATATTTCTATGCGAGTCCTAAATAAAATCTGAATATGTTTAATCTTTATATCTGAAATTTCATTGATGTAGGTCAAAGACAAAATACGAAATTACTATTGAAAATAAAATTATAACTTCTGTGGGAAACAGTGTGTAGTCAAAGGAAAGTAATGTTTGCTTCTGACCTCTGCTTGAAAATTGTATAAGGAATATTTTGGTCCAACTGCCGTCAAGTATACTTTATACACATTAGTTGAATTAGGTGTAAGAAAAAAATACGAAATAGTTTTTAACATTTTAAATTTAGTTACCACTAATAAATAAAGTACTTACTTGTAATATGATAATGTATTCTCCGTAATTAATTTGAATGAATATTTTTTTTATTTTTAGCATTATTATCGCTTTTTACCTTACATTAATTGTAATAGTAATTTGTAAGTGACTATATGTCTTTGTATCAAGTAATTTTATTATACAAGGTGTTTTGGAAGTCCATGGCCACTACGGCGCGGTGGGTATATATATATATATATATATATATATATATATTGTTATAAACCGCATGCTTGCCGTAACTTTGAAGTGTAGTGACACAAATCGAAATCATTTATTCTTTCACAAAGTAGCAAAGGTCGGTTTCAAAATAAATGAACCTTGCCTATATTTTAATGCTTCGTTAAGTACCATCGTTACTTCAGTCAATGAATTTGTATTTCTACACTTTAATATTATCGTCTTTGTGTCACTAATATTTAAATTGATAGAATTTTGTGGAGAACCGGTTAATAATTGCAATATAAATGTCTAAAATCACTGTTATTCAGTTTGCAGTCTTAGAGTGCTCTTTGAATCAAAGTATTCAGTATGCATGTTAAAAAGGTAAACGAAAACATATACCTATCTGGAAAAAAGCAAAAATCTCACCAAATAAGAAAGTTGAGCTGGAAACACTACTTTCTTTACTAAACGGCCCTCCACAAAATGACTCATTGTAAAGCTGTGATTCCGTAGGACGCGGCAGACAGCAGGCGGCAACGGTAGACGGCATGTGCCGCGACGGCAGACGGCACTACTATGCAGTATTAAATTGTATGAGACCGATTCCGCACACGACTGCAAATGACGCTCTGCCAGACGTCACCTGCCGTGCGTCATTGGCCGCCGTGTGCGGAATCGGTCTCATACAATTTAATACTGCATAGTAGTGCCGTCTGCCGTCGCGGCACATGCCGTCTACCGTTGCCGCCTGCCGTCTGCCGCGTCCTACGGAATCACAGCTTAAGGATTCGTCAGTTGGTTTCCATAATTTAATATTGAATAATGTTAATTGTTGTTAAGATCTGTAGAATAAAAAGGACTGCTTCTGAACCACTGCATTGAACGCAGTATATGTATACTGTAAGTGTGTACCCTCGAGACACTTTCGATTGGGACCCTATACCATTTCTGTATACGAGTAAAATAGTTGTAAATTGGTATATTTTTTATATAAAGTAATTATCATTCAGTAAAAACTAAGTGAGTTTTATACTACGCGTATCAAGAAACTTTTGTAGCCAGTTATAGAGATAAATAATCATATTTCTTCTAAAACAGCATTAATATAATTTATTGTACACTACTGCTTAAGATCAATATTTTTTATTTATTTATTTAATAAGAGATTTTAAACATTGTGTCGACGATGGTAAATGATACAGACTGACTTCTTTTATCGTCACTCTAAAACAACTCCATGGATGGTCTGAATTTGAGAATCTTTTCTATCCAGGGCGACAGCAAGTGTGGCCACCATCATTCAGAACTGGAGTGGACCTCAGTTCTAATTTATTTTCGCGGTATGAAAGCACGAAGTATAGGTACTCTCAAATAAGCCACGGGCGCACGACTGGGCTTGAAGTTGGAACAATATCGTTTACTCATCTCGAAATAATGATTCTAAAACTATATAAGATTCAGTAAGATTCTTGTCAATTGTTTAGGTACAGATAATGACAATGTGTTTCGGAGTCAGTCCTAATATGTGTAAGGTCGTCTTCACTTTATGTCCCCAAAGTAATTTGTAAGTCATGAACCTTAATTCAGTACAAATTTTAGCATTATTATCACACATCTATGTGTATTGATGATAATTATTTGTAAATGGAGTTGTATGCAATTCGACACGTACCTAGTGGTCCGCAGAATAATCGCGGACATATTTTTATTATAATAAACGATTTTAATGTATCATTTATATTTTATTGACCATACCATACCAGCCCTGTATTATATACTTGCCCAGTACTGAGCACGGGCCTTCTCTACAACTCTTAGGGTTAAGGCCTCAGTCCACCACGCTGGCCTAGTGCGGGTTGGCAGACTTCACATATCTTCGAAATTCAAAGAACTTTTCAGGTATGCAGGTTTCTTCACGATGTTTTCCTTCGCTGTCAAAGCGGGCGATAATTTACAAAGAATACACAACTTTTTAGAAAAGTCAGAGGTGTGTGCCATTAGGTTTTGAACCTGCGTACATTCGTCTCGGCAGTCCGTTCCACTCCCAAATGGGCTATCGCTGCTTTTTTTCCTTTTTTATTGACAGTACCTAATAATTAAACCAGTGATTGTACATAGTTTAATGGTTGATCGGGCACAAATTCCAGACTCGGAGCTGATATTGAATACAGTCGTACCATAATACAACTACGCCACCGAGGAAGTCTATTAATTTTATGTAATTTATTAAAAGCTTTTTTCAATTATCCGAATTACTTTATTCTTATAAGATTAGTATATAGCCCAAATGATCTTGGGAAAGTTCTCTTAGTTTTAGTAAAAAAAAAATTGAGTCAGGCAGGCCAAGTACTCAGCGGGCCTCACGCAAAAGTCTGAATGGTCACAGATTGAGTATAGCTAATCTAGGGTCGCATCAACAAATCAATCTGACCTTTAAATAAGGTCTTAAGTATACATTTGATGTATTAAACCCTAAGGAATACTTAGTAAGCTGACATTTAAGAGCTTGTCCTCAGTTGAGTCGGCGTTGTTTAATATCTATACAAAACTCAGCTATCAAAATTCGTCGTATGCTGTGACTTAAAATAACATTTAAGATGTTGTTGATATCTGTTATGTTTTTTGCCGGCGAAAGACTTGGGTATTTTGCGTGTTCCATACACGTTAGGATTGTACCTATGCATAGGTACGTGTCGCGGGATTAAAGATTTTATGAACATGAATAAACCCTTATTAATTCTAGCGTCACGATGTCAGTATCTTGGAAGACCAAATGGCGTTGGAACACAACATACAGTGCTGATTCAGTGGAATGGTGCCCGGTAGAACCTTACCGCGACGTGTTAGTCTGCGGCACGTACCAACTCGATAACAAAGAACAAGGTAAAACAACTTTGGAGTATTTATTTAAATTTTATTGTCCGTTTGCAAATAACTCTATAAATTTCAATTTGTCAAAGCAGCTATGCAAAACAGCTATCCAGAATTTCACAGACAGACATTGGAATTTCAACATTTGTGCGCACATACGCGACGTACCTTAACATGCAGTTGTTGCGACGCAACTTCGATGCAGGAATCAAATATGTGAACGCCACAGTTGGAAGTCGCGCATTTGTATTCACTATTGATAAGCTGGGTACTCACTTAGCAGTGTTGCATGTAACGTATCACATACTGTATCAACCTGCAAGTGGGTACGGCTCGTCCACGGTCTACCGCGCATCGTATCTCTATCTCCTACAGCTGGTTACTCACTTAGCAGTGTAGCATGTAATGTATCAGATACGATATCAAGTGAGTACGTAGGCATGAACCCGCTGCGAGGCGCTCCACGCGCGAGCGGTTCGCAGCGGGTTCGTACCTACGTACTCACTTGATACCATATCTAATACATTACATGCTACACTGCTAAGTGAGTACCCAACTATACAGTCGCGATGTAGTCAGGCGTTTGCATAGCTTCCGATGCGCGTTGCAAACTCAATTAACGCGCGCATTTGTTACAGAAATGGATCACTTGTTTGTTTTATCTTTTGTTCTAAAATAACGCCTGTATCCGCTAGATAATGTGATATGTGGCCATCATCATACGGGATATTATTATTTTCGTTACTCGATCTGGGAATCTAATCATTACCGATTTAATATAATTGAACACATCTTTCATATTTCGTTTTTAGAACAAACATCGCTGAAGCAAAAGCGGATCGGAAGGATATACTTATTCATTATAGACGATAACATAGCAGAAATCAGCCCAATCGAAACTATCGATACACCTGGCATTTTAGATCAAAAATGGTGCCAGTGGCCTATCCAGAATCACCCGATTTTAGCAACTGTTACTTCAGAAGGTATCCTTCAGTTTTATCGCTTGATTGATAACGGAAAATTGAGTCTAACATTTTGGTTTGATCACATGGTTGGTGAAAATTTGTTAGCGTTGTCCCTCGATTGGTCGACGAACAAAACGCAGGCAGAAGAACCAAGCATAGTGGTGAGCGACTCAGTGGGTACCGTTACAGTTATGAAATTAATTGGACACAGCTTACAAACCGTGGGTACATGGAAAGCTCATGAGTACGAGGCATGGATATCAGCGTTTAATTATTGGAATACGGATTTGTTTTATTCAGGTAAATGGTTACTCCATATCATGTAACGCGTTATTCGAAAGTAGAGCAATAACATAACCGAAGGAATTTTCAGGTGGTGATGATTGTGTCTTCAAGTGCTGGGATGTAAGAATGGCAGATGTAGCCGTTGCTGTCAACAAGCAGCATCAAGCAGGAGTTACCGCAGTAAGGAGCCACGTGGACAAAGAGCATCAGTTGCTTACCGGAAGGTTAGTTCACTCAACTTTTGTTTTTTCACTTTTATTTTCATAGGTAGGTACAATTACGATCCTGACTAGGCCAGCAACCAGAAAATATGTTTCAAGGGATGATTATTCTTCATAGATCTACTGTAAAATTTTATAACTTCTCTACCACCTATTTCGCCTCTTGGCACTCTTTTTGTTTTCAGTAACAAAAGAGATATCCAGTCCCATAGAATTATTCTAAGTCCAGTGACCAGTCCGTTCAAAATGTAGATACTTAGTGAGGTAAAGCCATCTATCTAGGTGTTGATTCGAACCATCGATATGAAATATTTGTATAATTTGAAATATTTTTTTCTCAGTTACGACGAAAAAGTGCGTTTATGGGACTCGAGGAACTTGAAGTCGTGCGTCACGGATGCCGTCGTCAACGGTGGAGTATGGCGTTTGAAATGGCATCCTAACAAGCCAGACGTCATTCTGGCAGCTTGCATGTATGGAGGGTTCCGCATACTCCGCGCTAACGGAGAGTTGGAAGTTATCTGCGAGTATATGGAACATGAGAGCATCGCGTACGGCGCAGACTGGAAACGAGATGCTTCGTCAATTGTCGCTACCTGTTCATTTTACGATTGCAAAATGCATGTTGGTGAAGTATTTCTATAATGTATCTTTACATCTAAGTCTTCAATAAAACGTTTTAAATATTTCAACCTATATTTCATTAATTACTACGTGTAACAAAGAATTCCTGAGAGGTTCGGTGCTCGGTATGATCAAAATACATAGGAAATAAATGGCCAGTGTAACCCAGTATTCGTAACTAAACGCAGTGTGATGTAAACGTTTTGAGAATAATTCTAAATAAGTAATTATAGTAGTACTCGCGGCTCCGCCCGCGTGAAAAAGTTTATCTGGGACAAAAATATTTTCCCGGGATAAAAAGTAGCCTATAGCACTCAGGAGTTATGTAGCTTCCTATTAGTGAAAGTATTTTCAAAATCAGTTCAGTAGTTCCTGAGATTAGCGCGTTCAAACAAACAAACAAACTCTTCAGCTTTATAATATTAGTATAGATTGAATTAAAATCAGCTATTTCAATAGGGCTGCATAAAAAGATGTTCACAGTTGGGATTATGAACCTTGTATATTTGTACTTATATAGTGTTCATTACATCTGTGTAAATTTTCATTAAAGTTTGTAATAGGGCTGCATAAAAAGATGTTCACAGTTGGGATTATGAACCTTGTATATTTGTACTTATATAGTGTTCATTACATCTGTGTAAATTTTCATTAAAGTTTGTTAATTTGTTATGATTTTTTAAAACTTCTTAATTATAAATGTTTCAATAGTTATAAACAATCATAATTAACAAATTAATAAACTTTAATGAAAATTTACCGCAGGATCTTATAAAGTACATGTATCAGAAGGGCTCCACGAAGTTTAAAATTTATAGGCCAATTATTTATACCTTTCATCACATTGTTTATGCCAATGGAGATTGGGAAAAAATTGGTTAGTTAACAATTAACTTTTTGAAAAATAGTGATTAAACTTTTTTTTCTTCAGGGCTCGATTCTTTTAAGTGTTAAGAAGATACTAGATTTTTTACAAATTTTTAAAATCGCATTTTATGTTATAAATAAATTATTTTTATTGCTGAACTCACTTTTGGCGGCAGTGCGCGCATGCCGTAATTGCCGCGCGGAGCCCTATTTTCAACGTCTAATTAAAATTATAAATAATGGAGATAGAATTCCGGGAGTTAGGGCTTTTTTATTGGAATTTTCCTCCTCTTTAACGAGCTTTTTTCAAAATTGCTTAAATGTTAATATTTTACGAGTTATTAACAAAAAACGAAATATCATTCTTTTTTCATCTTATTTTGTTAATAACAATTGCAATTTTTAACCTGCACCAAAATCCTTCAAAAACAGTTTTCTAGAGGTGATTACGAATTGAATGAGCCATCGCTCATATTTTTAGGCCCTTTATCTCTATTTTTCACGTTTTTGAACTTGTTTACTAGAGTATATACCATAGCGCGTAAAGTCGTGCTAAGGGTATCAGTAGATATCGTGAAACCCGCAAATTTCCTATAATTAGATTGGTCTTAAGGGTTCAACAGTCTCCAGTTCAACCAACTTATTTTTAAATGGAAACCTACGTTCGCTGATAATAAGTTAGGTATTTGTGTACAAAACACAAATATACCGTAAATTCACAGGTATTATCGATACGACTTAAAAGATACAAATAAAAATGTTTTATCTCATTTAAACATGTTGTATTTCAATTTGCTTATAATGTCATGATAAATATAATTTATAACAATTACATACTTAATAAAGTAATCATTTGCCGTAAGTGTTAAAAAAAATCTTACACCATTTACAAATATCAAGGCTTTGGGATGCTCCGACCGTCAATCCGTTCGCGTCCGAGATTGATCACAAATGTCCCAAGTTTTTCTTTCACAACTGCATGACTGGCCAAATTCTTCCTACAATAAATTTGTACCTTAACATTCTCTAAATAAAGTCTATTTTTTCTATTCACTGGAATTAAAGTACATTATTATTAATAGAGCCGGAACGTGCACGCAAGATTAGCGTGCTCGCACTCAGCGAAACGAATATATTTCCTTACTAATTCTTATACATGAAATAAACAATATTTTCACGCGGTCTGATGATAACCAGCATTTATGATATGAAGGAAAATATGGATATATTTCTTGTAAGATCACTTTACAAATACATATGTAAAACTTGCACATACAATAGTGTATACTTTAATATGTGATGTAAGTATAAAAGTATAAAAACGAAGACGATAAAACATAATCACACATGTTATGATAGACGTGTCATAGTACTCCGGTAATAGAAACTATAACTATGCTCGCAGCACTGTGCTGATCGACTGGAGAGTCGCAGTCTAACCATAGAGCTTATGGGAGGAACATGCATGAAATAATGAATTGGATAAAGCAAATCTAGAAACAGCGATCAAGAGTAAAATGAAACAATATTTATGAGCCATCGGGCCAGGCTTATTAGTATTTCTGTTTTGCCATGACTGCACAAGCCGAATGTACCAAAGAGAAATAAAAAAAGGAGAATTTATTTTAGTCGATCAAGGCCTTAAAACGTAGTATTATAAATTGACTGAACCTAAAATGATGCGACCTTTTTGCATGCGTGAAATATAAACTCCGAGCTATTTCGTCAATTAATCATCAACCGCCTAAAAATATTGAAATGTTCCATTTAATTTAAGCGTAAGTCGACGGTATAAGTAACCGTATTTGTTTAAGAGCGCTACACACCAATGTGTACAATGTTACCTTTTTTTAAATTAATTCACCCTCACAACAATACAGCCTGACTCCCCGCCAATGTATTCAGAGCTTAAAAATATTAAATTTGTCCATGAATTCCCAAACAATTTATTTTTTAAATCACAAGACACTATATTAGACTAGTTTTGATACTACAAATGGCAACTAAACAGACATTTCAATTTACATAAATTACAATTATTACAATAAAACTTTTAAAATATCACTGTACTGTTAAATCACTTAGTAAACAATATTAGAAATATTGATTCTTCAACAATTCTGCAATGAATGAAATATATGACGACATTTATGAATTTATCCGAACATGCGTAACACTGAAAATAAAAGAAACATATCCGTGCGTACATATATTTTATTCATTAAGCGAATTTTAATTGCTTAAAATTGATTAATTTAACAACAGATTGAGGTCAATTTAAAGACAGGTATTTAGAGTTGTCGGCAGACAATACACTCGTTTGAATCCTTGATACGATGTGTGCACCACAAACCCGCAGATAAAGGCCTCTTCAATTTAATATCTTTGCAAACTCGTCTGTTTTGCCATAATATTGAAATGTTCTCTTTATTATGAGACATCTAATCCAATAAGAGACTAAGCGAAATAAAGACTTTCGGTTCGTCGAACTTCCGGTTCATTACACTAACAAATACTTTCTTTGATTTCATTAAATCGCCACATGATGCCTGTATACATATCATATTTGCATTATAAAATGGTATTCTGATGCATAAAACTGCTATTTACATATATGTATCTATATTTACAAATATGCTAGAGCTTCCATCGTTACAAACTACGTACTGATCAGAACTATTTTGTCAATATGTAAAATACTCTGTACACATTTTTTTATATTCGTCGCTGGGATGGGAGCGTCTGAACAATGCATTCTATAAAGTTTAACAAATATTTAATCTACAATACTTCCACCTACACATTTTCACGTCACGATCAACGAGGTGGATAAGACAGGTAAAACACAGTTTTGGAGCCGGAACTACAATCCAAGTCGACAATCAACGAACACAACAGTCGCCTTGTGCGCACGATACTTCAAGCGACGGATGTACGAGCACTGCCAGAGATTCTCTCATCAGATACCACGTGAGTATGTTGGGCCTGCGCGGTTGGACGCTAGGCGTGTCGCGGGCACAGCGCGCGGAACTCTCGCTCGTCCAGCGCCCAGTGCGCAGGCGTGGCGCAGGGCAGGTGCGCGCGCGCGGGGCAGGCGCGGTGTGCGCACGCGAGCGCGGCGCCGGCCCGTCCGCACTGCACGCACCGCGCCCCTCGCGCGCCCCACACCGCCCCCGCCAGCCCCCACAGCCGCGCGCCCGCCGCCACCAGCCCCGGCGCCCACACGCCGCACGCCTCGTGGAACCACACGGCGCTACCCGTCGCGCTGAACCGCCGACGAGTGTTCTCGTCCAGGGCCCTGAAAACGAACACTCATTTGAAGATTTCATGTTTTCTTTCAGATTGACGTATATGCTATGATCAGAACCATATTGCGTTTATAGAACAGTTTGATAGATGCTGTACCTGTACTCGTCGCAATCTTCCTCAAGCTCATACGGTCCGAACAGATCGCCGAGCGATGCAGCGTGCGGGCCGCGTTGGCAGAAGGCGCAGAGCCAGGTGAGATCGGGCGTGGTGGCGTCATAGCGGAGACCGAGCGTGCTGGCGTGTAAGCCACGCGAGGCTCGCGCACCGTTGCGGAACTCCTCGCCCTTGCGGCGCGAGCCTGATTCCTCGTCCTCTCCGGTGGAAGCATTCATGACGCTCACTGACACTGGCGAATCGCATGGCCCGCGGATCTGTAAATTCAATTAATGGTATTATTAAAAGAAAATCAGAAGAAATTAATAATCCAAGAATGAAATAGTTATTTAAATATACTAATAAATTTATACTAAGGTGCCCTACTTTAAGTTCCTTAAAGCTCATTATTTACCTGGATGTAAGGACCTCTTGACCGACTCGAACTTGCATTGCTGCCGGAATCGTACGCATCCTTGATTGGAGCATCTTTTAATTTTCTTGCACGACCAGCGTCTGATTTCTTCCGAGGCGTTTTTCGTCTGGGACCTTCTTCTCTTGTCCGTCTCCTTTCACCTCTGGCAGGTGCGGATTTTCGTCGTTTTCGCGGATTCGCTGACGATGACGATGGTTGTACTGATGCCTCCTGAGTATCTGAATTAACACTAGGTTTTTCTTCTTCCAATGCGGCGAACATCTTTTCTAACTGGTTTTCTACCTCAACAAAGCTCGCCGCAGTGGGCTCTGCACTCCGAGAATCACTCGTCTCTGGCTCTGCGGGTTTCGCTTCAGATGGAGATTCAACGGGAACATTCGGCGCTTCGGAGTTAGAGGTACGGACGCTGCGACGTCTCGGCGCAGCCGGTGTCGCGACCACTGGCGCTGGGGTTTGTTCCTTTTCTTCTGTCCTCGGCGGAGCTTCTACTTCTGGTTCTGCAGGTTGTTCTGGTTCAGGACTTGCCAACACGCTTTTTAATTTATCTACGGTTACAGTAGCGGCCGGTTCCGGTTGTTCGGATAGTGGAGGTGGGTCGGAAGTCGGTGGAGTTGGGTCGCCGGTGCTTGCGATCATTGCGGCTATATCGTCTATAGTTTCTGCGGAACCAGACCGCGTTTTTCTTCGTACATGGGGACGTTCCGGCGCTTGAGTGATGGGAGGTTTATCTTCTGGTCCGTTGTTCAAATGCTCCGTATCTCCGTTTTCTAAAGGTGGATCCCGTAGCGGGGGAGAAACTCTGGCAGGTACTGGATTCGCCGCAGGAGGGTCTCGTGGCGGCTCACACGGAGCAGGCGGGGGTGGCGCCGACGGTACGCGCACCGTGCGTTCCGGCTTGCGTTTCCGTTTCGAGCCGGGAGGCGCGCCACACGAATCTGCTGAATCCTGTCATCATTCAAAAACGAAGTTATTGATCAAGTCGCATGAAATTTAAACATAAAAACCTTAACTATGTTCCAACAGGAATGTAGCTCACCTCATTTGAAGAGGGTGGGGAAGGTGTGGGCGCAGCCCGTGAGTGCATGATGACAGAATGTGGCGACACCGGCGATGGCACCAACCGCTCCAGCAGCGCGTCGACTCGCGCGTGAGGGAGCCGCGGTTGCGCCCGTGCTATCAGGCTGTTGATAGTGGGTGCGTCGCGCACTGAGAGCGCGGGCGGGGTGGGCGCGGCAGGGGCGGCGGCGGGGGGCGCGGCGTGCGTAGCGGGCGCGGGTTGGTCGGTGTGCGCGGGGGGCGCAGGCGCGGGCGGGGTGGGGGGAGCGGGCGCGGGCGACGGCGCCGACCCGTTGGAAGAGCGTGCACTGCTCAGCGACAAGTCCACTCCAACGCGCGCATACGCTAGGAGCTCTTCGGCGCGTACTAATTTGTCTGTAATGATGAGCAATTATATTCTTGCAAAGTTATTATAGTTATAAATTAATGTACTGGAATATACACCTTTTTGCCCATTTGAAGCCCTGATTTTATGCTAAATGTTATTTCATTCAACGCTCGGGGCTACGCCCGACTGATAGTTTTTCCGAGATAAAAATATTTTCCCAGGATAAAAAAATAGCTTTAGCACTTAGGAGTACTGTAGCTTCCTATTAGATAAAGTGTTTACAAAATCGATTCAGTAGTTCCTGAGATTAGCGCGCTTAAACAAACCAACAAACTCTTCACTTTTATATTATATAGAATAGATTAAATTTAAGATAAAACCTGTTTCGTCACATCAAACTACAGTTAGTTGTAAAAAACGATAAAATGAGTTTTCCGAAAATTAGGTGGAACTTGGCAATTTCTTCTTATATAGTTTTGGACATTATGCGGCTTGTAACCAAAAATATGTTATAATCGGAGTATTTTAACTTTTCGTTATTTTATAATTCATTATTTAACTCATAATGGTATTTTGTTTTAAATATGTACGGAAACATGACTTATTAATTTACTAAGTGATAAAATTATTGTCATAAAATCCATTTAATGTGCATGCGGCTACTTTGTATTGCGCACATTTATAGCATGCATGTCACGCTGGCAATTTCAATTAGCTTATATCTAATTTTGGGTGCTATAAGCACTACATTCTCCCGGACTACAATAATAATATTGCTGGAGTGGACAATAATTAATTATTAATCCTAAGTTTTATGTTAACATGATAATAAATATAGCTCACCCCTAGCTGGTCCCATGTGTTGATACAAGTCAACGGGAAGTAACGGTGCGCCGCCCTTCACATCCCCCGGCGACGGAGTATGCCTGAAAGTATACAAAAGAAATTCATATAGAGATCGAAATGACGTCTTCGTATATATAGTTACTATGTTTACTTAACCGGGTACCTATCTTAATAAACGCTTTGATTTCTGTCTTAAGATGAACAAGTACGTAAAAGCAATTCTTCTTCTTTTAAAAATGGCTCCACCGTTTCATCGGTGATTAGATGACCAAGTACGAAAGAGCCCTTCTTCTTTTAAAAATGGCTCCACCGTTTCATCGGTGATTTTGTCAATGTCAAGTTGGTAGATGTTGAAAAAGCAATTGTTTTAAGTTTTTGACTAATCAAGCCTCGCTACGGACGCCGTCCAAGTATATAGGGTTTCCTCATAAATCTATACTATATAAGCGGGGTTCGACAGGTTAAATTGTCTTAAAGTATACACTTATAATAACTTATTTTTAGTACATACTCTTGTACATTTATATTTCGATATAACCTTGAGAAAATAACGGAACGATATGTCGTATCACTATATTCGTATGAGATAGCTTTCATAGTGGTTTACAGTTATAGAAATCAACCACATTGTGGTTTATTTATGTGAATAAATTAATATTACAGCATAGAATATTTTTAGGATGTCTAATTATACTATCTAATTATATTATTTGATATTGTGATTCCAAAGCGTACTAATGCTTGTTAATAATATCAGACCGAAGTTTCTGTTTCTAAAAGAAAAAGAAAACTCCTTCGGCCTATATGGACCGAAAGAACGATGATTCCTAGTAAGTACCAAAATCGTAGTACATAAATAGATAAATGCTATCATTTACATTATTGTTACAAAATTTAAGGCAATTTTTATAATCTCTAGATCAACTATAGCCAAAATAAATACACACACACACGCCTGTTATACCCGAAGGGGTAGGCAGAGGCGCAACTAGTGCACCCACTTTTCACCGTTATTCCATCCCATGATGTGATAGGGGGCAAGCCTATCGCCATATCGGACACAAATAAATGTTTAATATTAAATAAATCTTCAATATAAAAGTTTTAAAATCAATTATACTATAAACTGTAGCTCAATCATGTACTATTTTTTTTGGATGTTAAGTCTTCGACTGAATTTAGCAATAGCAGATTAATTAGGTTTGAATTCAGACAGAAACCGACTTTCGGCCCGACACTGCTATAAAGAAGTAACTTGATAATATAGTCGGCAACCTATCCACGAAATCTTGTTATTGTGGGTGCTTATGAGTTTTTAAGGTCACTTAACATCAGGTGATCCGATTGCTCGAGCGGTCCAAAGATGCTATAAAAAAAGATGTAAATTTACTGGGAATACATATAAATGAAATTGTTGATTTCACAATTCAAATGTAAGTAACAAAATTCATTAGCTTTCAGGTCTCCCGTGTGCGAAAATCCGGTTGCATAAATAGCACCATACTTTGAAGCTACTGCCAATCAAGTGTTGTGTACCGGTTTAATGTCTAATTAAATAATTTTACAAAAAAAACAAAACCACTGATAACGTCAATAACTGATTAAACATTTTCATTGATAAGGCGCTAAATGTTTTCTCAGTTGTTTTAATTGTATGGGACAGGCGACCGGTAGTGAAACTTATCCAAGCGTTTCTGTTAACGTTTGTTACGTTGAGCGGCGGGGAATGAACAGGAGAATGATGATAGACATGATATTCCAAGGCTTGCCTGGCCTACCTGGCCTACTGGCTACCTGGCCCTGTTCTAATAGGGAATATGCACGTAACTCGAAAATCGGTTAAATATTTTTTTAGTAATCTTTATTGCTATAGAAGTATACCTATATATTATCTTTTTTAATTTATATTAATTAAATGGTAAAATTTAATTATTATTATTTTTTTAATGGCGTCCCCGCACCCGCGATGATTCTGCCAATGTCGAATTTAATTATTAAAATTTTGAAAATTTGCGACGGAAATTTAAAACGTCAAAACGCACTCAATTGAATGGAATAATGATGTGACGTCACGGTATATGATGACAGTTGTCGCCTTTATTATAAACTGTGGTTGTAGTTGTCTATAGTGCATAATGCCATAATCTATGGGCTATTATTTGTTTATTGTTTGTATATATAAACTGTTGGGTGAGTAGTAGTAGGTAGTTATTTGTTTATGTGATTTTTGTACATCATTAGCAACATTTCGCTTTTTTGTGAAGAAAGCTACTATTGCAACTATGACTCAAAGTGGTTTTGTCAAAGCGCAGTCGGATAATCTTCCGAAAATAGATGCTTTTATGATGTCTACGTATTTCGCATCTAATACGGATTTCACGTCCGTTGAAGTTAGAGGATTAAAAGGTGCAAGGTAAATAAGTTATAAATATTTCACAATAAACATTATTCATTTTTTTAATGTAAATCACTACATAGTATAAAACAAAGTCGCTTCCCGCTGTCTGTCACTATGTCCCCATGTATGCTTAGATCTTTAAAACTACGCAACGGATTTTGATGCGTTTTTTTTTATAGATGGAGTGATTCAACGGGAAGGTTTTATGTACTTTTAGCCCGGAAAAACTTATTAACGCGGGCGAAGCCGCGGGCAAACGGCTAGTAATGTATATTATAAATAGTCATTATGTTGTGTTCGGGTGTTCCATTCATTCTCGCATGTAACAAGAAGTGTATAGGTATAGTCTAGGACGTTGTGTACAGTGACGTCACTGAGAAAGCGCGCCAAAGGCTCGTTTAAATCATTGGAAATTGTTTGCAGTTTTCATATATTTTTTTTTACTTACTATTCATTATTTAATTTTTATTATATTTTTTTTCGGTAATGTAAAAAACATACACAATCATTTAAAAAAAAAATCATGCATATTCCCTATTCACGGACGAATTAAAAAATATGATTTAAAATGATAAGGAAAATGTAATAGGAAAATGCGGGGTAGAGAGCTTGATACGCAGAACACTGGCGCGGCGTGCTGTATTCATATCACCACTTTATAAAAAAACTTTAATTTAATGGGCTGTGTGATTAAACTGTGTGGGTTTTTTGGACCGAGTATCTATGACAAAGTTTGAGAAAAGCTGCAATATTCCAACACAATACTACAGCTGAAAGCGTTTTTATTCAATTGCACGGAGTAGAGAACATTTGGCACTCCTTATAGCCAACACGGCTATATAATTTTAATCAGCTTTTCAGCATTGTACTGAATAGGTACACTTGTTAGATGTTTGGACAAAAAATACGCACACACCATTAAAAGATGTCATAGGTTGAAACATGTTAAATATGGAAGAGCGTACTTAAGATGTTTTGCGATGAGGTGTCTTTTCACACAGTTAGGTTTCATTTTTTTTTATTCTTATTTATTTAAGAGACTTTGAGTCAATTCTGACTATGTCAGTCTCATAGTTATTACAAATAGTATTTAAAACTTAATATTCTTAACTTCTACTTTATTTATTAATTAAAAGTTTTCGTTCTATGTGCTGGTAGGACCTTGTCCTTACGTACCTACGAAGGAATTAATTTTCGTGCAACTGTGTAAATATTAAATGTATTTCATCAGCTTATATTAGCTTATATTTTTGTAAAACACGCTGTAATGTTAAGGTATATAGAAAAATTCTTAACTTTTACCCTGTGCATAACACTTGTTACGGTTTATACAAAACAATAACACAGAGGTTAGTATTCTCCATGAAAATAATATGTAAATAATATTTGCTATGGCGTTATGAGAGTGGCTTAGAGGTAACATCATTTTGCACCGAACGTTTTTTGTTTTTAAGAATCGTGTTTCTATTACAAAATTTAGTTTACAAGGAATGTATGGCTCTTACATGAAACATTTTTGTTCCATGACGTAGTTGCATTGGTAAATTAATTAATCTCATAAAGGTCACGTATCGCAGGATGTCAACTCATGTTTTATTTTTAACAAGATACTCAGCAAATCGGAAGCAAGATCTTTATAAAAATACAAAAGATAACTACTACACTTTTTTATGGTATAGAATGACGAGACGAGCATGCCATTCGCTTGATTTTTTAGTTCACTAGACAGGAAAAAATCAATTGATATATATCAAGATAAAAATCAGTTGATATATATCGATATCGGCGAACCCTGCATTTTATATAATAAAAAAGTAGTCTATAAGAACATGTTTATCTAGATCTTTCCTATTTGTGCGCCAAATTATACTTTAATACTTTAGGACTGCCCCGGTGGCGTAGTTGTATTATGGTACGACTGCAATGCTGAGGTCTCGGGCTCGATTCCCATGTCGGGCAAAGTGATATTTAGTTTTTTTTATTCAGTATCAGTTCGGAGTCTGAAATTTGTGTCCGACATGGCGATAGGTTCGCCCCCATCACACATGGGACGGAATAACGGCAAAAAATAGCAGAGCTTCGAGTGCTCGGCGTGAGTTGCTGCGAGCGCGACCAGCTTAATAAGACCCTGACATAAAGATAACTGCATTTGAAAAAACGGGGCCTAATATTACAATTAAATAATTCGACCATTACTATTGTAATGCCTGACCGATATTTTGATGCCTCGCTGGTAGTATTTTTTCGCCAATAACAATAAATAACGCAACGATAAACCCCTGCTGCCTCGGTGGCGAAGTTGTATTAGTGTACAACTACAGTGCTGAGGTCTCGGGTTCGATACCCGGAACGGGAAAAGTGATATTGGGTTTTTCTACTCAGTAGACTGTAGTCTGGAATAGGGTAGTTTCCTATGTTTGATTTTCTACAACGTTACATATGCAACAGAAAATAAGACGAAAAATAAATTCTTCTATGAGAAATCAGCTTCAAAATTGGTTGAAATACAAAGCAGGTATCCATATTTGAAATTTTGCTGTGAGTAAAAGTGGGGGCGTTGTGGGGATATCACGGTTTCCCTTTCGCTCAGACGCAGCGCTATGCTCGGAGACACCCGGTGACGTCACAGCTGATATTATTGTAATTTGACAATCACCCATTCCACCATATTCCAAAGCTTCATAACTTTATTATTGCGTCAATATTGAAAATTCTTTTTCCGATACATTTAGGACGACATACACTTTTTTAAAAGTAGTCAACTACCCCATAGTGCTCCATGTGGCGATAGGCTCGACCCCTATCATATCACATCATAGGACGGAATACGCACGGCGAGAAGCGGGTACACTAGTTGCGCCTCTGCCTATCCCTTCAAGGATAAAGGCGTGTGTGGGTGTGTGTGATAAACCCCTAAATACATTTATTATCAAAACACCGCTTTGCTGTGCGTCCCCGTACACGCAAAGATTCTGCCAATGTCGGATTGTCAATGAATTATTGTAAATGTTTTGTCTATAAATTGAAGATCTCTCACAGACTTCTGTCCTGTTCACTCAATCATCTTAACATAGTATAAAACAAAGTCGCTTCCCGCTGTCTGTCCCTATGTATGCTTAGATATTTAATACTACGCAACGGATTTTGATGCGGTTTTTTTAATAGATAGAGTGATTCAAGAGGAAGGTTTATATGTATAATTTATCCCGGGGAAATATAAAGCGGGACTTTTATCCCGGAAAAACTCATTCACGCGGGCGAAGCCGCGAGCAGAAGTCTAGTTTTTCATAATATGAGATTTAAACAAATTTATGCTCGATTCTTTTTAATTTTCTTTTAACACAAAGTACAAACCTTGTACTGACAATAACGAATACACAAAAAGAAAAGAATTATCCAATTTGATACAGTCGTTCTAGAGTTATGCGCTAACATACATTTCGAGGATACATTTTTATATATTATAGACTTTTACAAGATATGAATTTCATTAGAAAATCAATCAAGGGGACTTAATATAGAAAGCCAAAATAATAAAATAAAAAAATATACCTACATAATCAGTCGCGTACTGTTCGTAGCTATAACTGACTGAAAACCTAATGGGTTAAAAGGAACCATCACATAATTAGCTAAATCAGGACTATTAAGACTTGGATAGTTTTATTAGCTCACATGGTTTATTTTGAATTTTAATACATATTCAGTGAGATCTAATTATATCAAATAGATCATCTCACCTGTTTACTTTCAATGCCTATTTACATTCATCAAGATTGATTAAGAAAGTAATTAATAAACTCTACGGAGTTTAAGACATTAAGGATCGAATATCGTCGGATTTTTTCGATAAAATAGTTTTATTATCTTTGAGAATTGATGTAAAATTCGTAATACGTATCTCCATACAAAATTATAACCATATTCATCTCCTAAGTTGAATATATTATGTATAGCCATGCCGAGTTTCGTCCCAAATAGATGAGCACTCTACTTTCACCTTTTATTTCAGCTTATTTGTGGTAGATTCTTAGTAAGTGCATTTCCGATTGGAATAAATTTGAAAAGACATTACAATACTTTGAATAGATGGGTTTGTGCATGTCTAATAAAGATGTAGGTACATTGTAGGCAGTGGGTGAGTTATTCAAGTGTATTGTGGCTGATAAGTTAATGTTTTCAACACGTGTAAATTGGGAAACATTTAAAATATAGGAAATAAGAGAGTTATGTTAGAGTATAAACTACTATGTATCTATAAAAAATCATGCTAGCTTGACAAAATGAGAATGATTTAGTGATGCAGTCTAAAGACTTGTGACTTTCAGTCATCGACTCTTATATTGACCCCTGCATACCGGGATTAAGTAAGGAGACGACAATGGAAATTATATGAGGTTTTTTACGTTTTTGAAAGCGTCTAAGTCAACGAGAAATATGTATGAAAACATACAGTACCTCCTTAATCCGCTAGGGTCGCTCAACGCTTTTTCATACATATTTTTCATTTGCTTGAAACTTCTGTAAACGTTAAAAACTCATGTTAAAGACAATGCATTACCACGCGAAAGCAGTGGCGAACAAAATAAAGTAAAAAACAATTCATGGCTACTTGTCTAATTTGGAAAACGAGAGTAACTTAGATTTTCTAGGCCGAGCATATCCTTAAATACCTTAGAGCAAGAGCTCACCTAAGAAGATGTTTGTCGGGCGGCGTTGGCGTGTGTCGGTACAACTCTGGCGGCGTGGCCGTGTGTCGGAACACCGAATTACCGGCTGCATTCTTCATCGCCTGCAAAGATAAGCAGTATCATTAATAACTAGTTATGAATCATTTATACACGGTCCCCACTCTAGAATACATAAAGAATTCTCTAAGGGTGGCATTAATAAATCAATCTCAAGTTTGAGTTACGGTATCATTATATATTTTTTTTATAGTATCGAATGACGATGATGATATGCGACCACCCATAAATAGTAGAAACACCATCCAGCACCTTGAGTTACAAAGTACTACGCTCGTCATTCTGAGACATAAGATGTTAAGTCTCGTTATGTCCTGTAGTTAAAGCCCTTCAAACCGAAACAACAGTGCATTCACACTGCTGCTTAGCGGTAGAAATAGACATTGCGGTGGTACCCACCCAGACGGACTCTTACATATGAGATTCCTACCACCAGTAAATCGATTGATAGTTCAATACATTGTCTGCTTGAGATGTAACTCAAACTTGAGATTGATTTATTAATACCGCCCTTAATGTACTATTATTTCTGCTGAGCCGTTTTGACCGTCCTGTAGAAGAGTGAGGGTTCCCTGATGTCATTATAGAGGTCACCTGTAAAGGGTCTGGGGGCGAAGGCGCCTGCACGTGGTACAGATGGGGCGGCGGCGTCGGCGTGTGCCACGTCACCCCCCTGTCCGACGCCATGTGCGCTTGAGGAGCGCGCGCCAATAAATTCGCCATCTGTAACTAATAACAACAAAAATAACACACCTTGAAAATATATCTGCTATGCCTATTCAGGATTGCAATTATCTTAAAATGATAACTTTTTTCCGATATCAGATTAAAATGAAACTAAGCCTGTATTCTGCAGCAATTATACTAACCACTTATGAAAGTACAAGAAAATCCGTTCAGTAGTTTCGGATATGGGCTGCATTTCGCTAACAAACAAACAGACAGATGGAAAAGATTTCTATATATTGCTAATTTGTGTTCTATTACTTTCTACTACTTTGTTAATTTTCTTTTAATATACAGACACACCAGTTTCTCCTCTTTATTATATGTCTCAAACAGATAAAAGAAAGAAATGTGCACGAGGGATTTAGATAAATGATACTCCATCTGTCGCTATTTTACCAATCTACACGTCCATATTACTCGTGGGTCTTTTAATATGACCGAAATTAATAAATGGTCTAGATCGATACAACATGCGCATTGATCGAGAAAGTACGCTAATCGTAATAAACGTCATAAAAATTGAAAAAAAAAAAAAAAAAAAAAAAACAAAGTTTTCGTCAGAGTTCCCTAACAAAACTCCTTGTATATCGCCCGCACTTAAAACTTTTCACTTAAGCCGTGTAATTTTTACTATTGCGTTTTACTTATTTCAAGGACAGTAATGTGAAGTACTTATTGACCGAGGTCTCATTTAACAGACTTCTGAAAACGTTTTCTTTCTTTGTAAAATTCACATATTTTATTACGTTACATTTAGCAACTCGTTTGATGACATCTCTGTAATATGTCAAATTACTTATTGATTATTGAGATTTAGATAAATCTTTATTTGCATAGTCAGTAGTCTTTCGTTTTCCATTGCATGGATGTCACTTTTCCTCGTCATCTAGTTCTTAAAATGTCTATATCCTAACATATTATAAAAGAAAGTTCCCACCCGCGTCTGTCTGAACGTGATAAACTAAAAAACTGCTGAACAGATTTCGATGAAACTTTGTATGGAGATAGTTTGAGCCCTAGGATTGACATAGGCTATAATATAGGAGACTCTAATCCCGGAAAATTCTTTCAAGCGGGCGAAGCAGCGAGCAAAACTAGTTGAGTCTAATTTAGAAAGATAAATATGTAAAGAATTTATACAATATAAGTTATAATCATATTCAGTCTTATATGCATAGATACTTAATTATTCGTTTGACTATTGTTTCTTTTGGATTGTGAAGGTCAAAGTAAATCACAGCATAAGGTGTTTCTGTGTATATTATATTGATTTACCGATTGCTTGTGCCTAATTGTTAGTCTAAGTGCCTAATTTGTTCTTATAAATGTTTGAAGCCTAATTATTAGAAGCGATTAATTAATCCTACTAATATTATAAAGGCGAAAGTTTGTAAGAATGTCTGGATGTATGGATGTTTGTTACTCTTTCACGCAAAAATACTGAACGGATTTCGATGAAATTTGGCACACGAGTAGATCATGTCCTGGGTTAACACATAGGCTACATTTTATCCCGGGAAAATATAAAGCGGGACTTTTATCCGGGAAAAACTCATTCACGAGGGCGGAGCCGCGGGCAAAAGCTAGTAAAGAAATAAATTAAAAACAATAGGTACGTGGCTTAGAAAGCGACCATTTTACGACACTGCGAAAGGAGGGTTGTTTTATTCGGTATTGTTTCATTACATGAGGATTGGTTCAATACAAGTCAAAATTTACATGGAGATGTATGTTGCAAGATTTTTTATGCCATAGATTTTTTTTATTGCATTGAATGACGAAATGAGCATGCCGTTCGCCTGATGGTAAGCAATACGACCACCCACAAACAGTAGCAACACTATCCAGCACCTTGACTTATAAATTACTGTGTAGCATTCCACTGCGCTCGTCATCCTGAGACAAGATAAGTCTTATTATGTTCAGTAGTTACATTGGCTATAATGTCTTTCAAAACGAAACAAAACGTGCATGCACATTGCTGTTTGGCGGTAGAATAAGACATTGTGGTGGGACCCACCCAGACGTACTCTTACATATGAGACCTACCACCGGTAAATAGATATTGTTTATATGTATGTAATGGCACCGATTAACACGACAGGTGCTTTCTTTAAGTTTTGATATTGCGGAAGATGTGGATCGCACCATATCATTGTCTTATATAAAACCTGAAATAGCCGTTTGATACGTCAGGAGATTGTCAGAGACGAAGGAAAAATGGTTTAGTTCCTTTTTAAAACTCCGCCAATCAGTCTTACGTTCTTTGGCATTGCAGATATTCACGCGCTGTGGTCATTACTTACGAACAGCTGTATTTGCTGGCTTGTCGGCCTTTTTTTGCTATAAAAGAAGTCCATACAAAAACAGAAATGTTATAAGAAAAAGATCGGGTCGCAAAATGGTCCGGATTCCTCAATAGCTGCTTAGCCGGAGTAGAAAAGCTTTCTCTAATAGTCAAATTGTGGGTCAATGGAAAAACCTAGCTACAGGTTCAGGTCCTTAAGTGTTCCTCTGAGATATACAATCATATAAAAACAATTGAGAATATAATAATAATTATTATAATTGAGATTAAATTTTTCCTTACTATTTAACCGACTTCAAAAAAAGGAGGGGGTTCTCAATTCGACGGTATGTTTTTTTTGTGTATGTTACGCGATTACTCCGCCAATTGAGGACCGATTTTCAAGATTATTTTTTTGTTCGAAAGGAGATACTTCTGAAATGGTCCCATAGTCACCAAGTCAGGATCTGATGATTGGATCTTGGAGAAATCTAGGGCAACCCTCAAATTTTATAAGCCCACATATCGTTTTTTTCGCAAAAATTATGAAACCTGAGATTTAATATAAAATGTAAACCGCTGAAGAACCAATTTTTTTTTGTGGTTTTTTTTTTAACTGTACGTATTTACTTATTTGACTTCAGTCATGAATGTTTTCTTGAAATTGAAAATATTATTAGGATCTACTTTAAAGTAATAAATATCATGTATAGTATTAAAAAATCACCCAAGCAGGGCTCGGTCACCCATGCACTTATATTTTAAACCACAACAGCTTTTCGTGCGCGTAAAATGCGTATTACCTGCTTTATTTTCTTGTTGCATAGGTACTTTACAGTTGGTATCATCTTATTGGGGCTGCAAACTCATTGCAGAAATGTTTTATCAGTGTTGGTTTAGCCGGCATAAATTTTCACTAATGTATACCTATTTATCCCACCAAAAACATAAGTGTAAAAAAGGAGAGCCAAGTTCAATACAAAAATTATGCTAGGCTGTGGGCTTCGCCGCCAAAAGAATGGAAATCTAAATGAGTGCCAAGTTCCATGCAAAATCCAAATATGTATTTATAGGACCAAATTACATTATGAACAAGTATTAAACTCTATTTCCTTGCTTTATTGGATACCTATAACAATTGCTGTTATTTAAAAATGTGAGATCTTAAAGTAGGTTAGATTTGACTTGGCCAGTTTTCATTACATCAGTCAGTTTATAAAGGTATTCAACATAATTATATATCTGATAAAAACTGGCCAAGTCAAATCTAACCTACATTAAGATCTCACATTTTGAAATAACAGCAATTGTTATAGGTATCCAATAAAGCAAGGAAATAGTCTACTACTTGTTCATAATGTAATTTGGTCCTATAAATACATATTTGGATTTTGCATAGAACTTGGCACTCATTTAGATTTCCATTCTTTTTGCGACGAAGCCCACAGCCAAGCATAATTTTTATATTGAACATGGCTCTCCTTTTTTACATTTATGTTTTTGGTGGGATATCATTACTTTTTGTTAAGAAAACTAGGCAGGTATTGAGTTATGTGGTGCCGCGCGCCGCCGACGGCACACCGTTGGCCGGTTGTTTAGCGCGTATTACAAGTTTTTTGTATGGGGACACCACTAATTTTTTGACTTAACTTTATTTTTATATTTCTGTTATATAGCAAACATAATATTACATGTATTGGGATAGTTTCAAATATCTGCTTGTATTGGTTCCAACGCTACAATATATAGTTTTTTTTTGTATGGGGACCCCCAATTTTTTTTTCTTTTTTTATTTTTAGATTTTTTCCTACGGTTACATACAATTACCTAGCTGGTTTCCTAATTTCATCCTTCTAGGTCATCTGGAAGTAGGTTAGGTTTAGGTAAGGTAAGTCAGTCAGTCAGTACTAAAATTTACGACTTTTAGACCTTAACATCTTTATAACCGTTTGGGCTAGCTTTATGAAATTTGGGCTTCTAGATGTCTTCATGGATATAAATTAACACACGTAGTTTTATGTGTTTATATTAAATAGGTTTTGAATTATAGAAGGGTGAAAAGTGGCACCAAGTGGTTTGTGTAATAATACACTCGGCGCTGGCTAGCCAGTTCCTTTGCTTGACATGCTGCAGCATGTCTAGATAAATACGTGCATTTACTAATTTACTTTTAACTATTACTATAGAAATTCTTTAAGTTATTGTGGAATATTTTTCAATATATAATCCATTTACGGGGAAGACAATTTATTTTCACAATGTGCGATTATACCTAGTTATAAAAAATAAGCATAACCTGAATAATATTTCCATTAAATATTTATGTTGTTTGGATTTTATTATATTTTGTACTATTTTTTTCTTAATTGGACCTTACTAAAATATTGCAAAAAGCAACATTATAATCACCAACATACTCCAAGTATAGTGCATGTGTTCCTAGAAGAAATTACAAAGATTACTAAAATCCGAACCCATTTAGCTAATTATGATGTAAAACAGCAAACATTCCAAAGATGTTGGGAAAGTGGCACAGACCTGCATTATGTTGATAAGTCATACCAACCCATTATGACTCAACAGACATACAGATTACAGAATAAGGCCATGCATCGTTCCTAATATTATTATTTACACTAAGTACATCTAATTGGAATCTATGCCCATTCATTTATTTAAAAAATTAGGTGTTGGTTGTGGCGTCACCCATGTTAAAACCTTTCTTGCTACAAAAGCCCTTAAATCACTATACTGAACTATAGCACCATCTGTAAGACTACAGAGACATTTATTTTAAAATGCAATTATTTCATATCGAAATAAGTTCCAGGATAAAGAGTAGCCTCTGTGTTAATGTTTATAGGACATGGTTTGTTTATATAAGTACCAAAATTTCTTGCAAATCAGTTCAGATGTTTCTTAGTGTACTTCTTACGTTGAAAAATAAATTTTTAACTGTTATATTTATAATACTATGAGCTTTCTGCCTGCAGCTCCGCCTGCATAGCAGAATTATAACCTAAGTTTTAAAATATTTTAAAATGCCGATAACTTTTTACCAGTATCCAATTCTAATAACACAAAGCCTATATTCAGCTTCTAATTATACTCTATCCATCTGCGAAAATGACATGAAAATCTGTTCAGTAGTTTTTGTGATGTGGGTTAAGAAACTAACAAATAATACATGTCATGCACAGATTTGTGTCTGAATTTTGCTGGAGCCAATCTCAATTGTGTACTTAAGAGTGTGTGTGACTGGTAAATGTTAGTATTGACACAAAATACATTTTCCATTACTTTCCTGCACAGCAGTGTTACAATCATTTGATTTAGTTAATTTTGTTACATTGATTTTCTTAGGAGTTAGCAAATAGACTTAAGTTTACTACATTGACTAGTTTATTTTATAGTATAGTTTCATCTATTATTACAATCTTTTCTTATTTGGACATATAGCAATTTATATGTCTTTGTTATTATTTGATACAAAAGATAATAACCCAATATTACTTTCAGATATATTTTGGCTCTGTCATAAGACTTGGTTATACTAATTGGGGCTGTTACTATTTTTTCAAAAATGATGTGTTTCTGATTCCAAACTGTGACAATGTTCTAATATGTATTGTATTTTATCTTCTTGAATCACATGCATCCATTTGTCTAAATTTTACATCTGAGTTTTACTAAGAATTACTCAACTCTGGTAACTACAGCAATTTCTCTAGGGACTCCAGTATATTTAATAGGTATTGTTAGTTTAATATAGAATTTTAGTTTATTTTATCTATTTGCATAGTTATACAGGCAATAATATTTTTTATATTCCAATGGTATAATATAAAGTCATTAGAAGCTTAAAAAAATTACATTATGGTCATAAATACTGATAGGAATATCCAAAATAATGTATATCGACCCAATCTTTATTCCAATGTGTAGTAAAGTTATTAATAATTATGAACCAAGTTTATAAAATTTTAATCATCTTAAATGTTAAATGTATTCAAACATGTGTCTTGCATTTTTTAAGTTAGGAGAAAAAATGTGTATGGGTAGGTACTATTAAAACATAAGTATTAGGTATACACCAAGTGCATACTGCCAAGTGTCAATGCAAACAGCTGATTAGTCTGTGCTACATACCTGCGTGATATATATACACAAAGGGGCTATGTTTCGGACTGATCGCTTACACCGTTTGTAACATATTACATTCGTGATTTTGTAATGGGTTTTGAATTATTTATGAATAAGAATCTACGAGCAGGTGTAAAAGGTTAAATATGTAAATAAATTAATAAGCACCACCTGCAGAGGGCTCCAACTGGGGCCCAGCTGAGACTGTCGACCATTCGGGTTGTGCTGCGAACCGCCAGACATCGTGCGCGCAGCGCGGCCCTCACGCTCTACTGTTTACAATGTGTATCCAACACTGATCCGTCAACAAACAATCTTTCAGTCCACCATAATGATGCCGGCAACTTTGAAGCCTTCGCCCGCGTAACTGCGTTCCTTTACGACGTGTACAGAAACTTCTGAAACACTCTCATGTGCGCAACACGTTCGTTCGAATATCCAACGCATGCCACATGCACTGCGAGCACGAAGCACTTGTTTCTAACATTCATCAAACACTCGTGTGGAAGAAAACTAAATTTATTTAGTGCATGGTATGGTGTTCGTAAATCTGATGCTCACTTCGCGTGACATTTTGAACACATTTTGATTTTGAAAATAAGCTGTTTTACAATAAATTGCCACTTATATTACATATGTAAACTATCGAATGTTATAACTGGCTGTAGAAAACGTTTTATTTCACCCGAAACTAGCACAAAAACCGCTAAAATATTCAAAGTAAGCAGTGGAATCTCCTTCACAATGGTGGCCGATTAGGGTTTTGAAAGCTGCTGTATTGCCATCTTGTGACAAAACTAAAGAAATATGTCGGCAAAACAGTTTAACGGAAGTAACTTTGGTGTCTCTGGTTCAGAAAAAGAATATAAAAAGGGAATGAGATATTTTTTTGGCAAATAATGAGGAAGAATTGTTATTTATTTTATTTTAATTTCAATAAATGTGTAACCGATTACGTTGTTGATTTTATATTAATCTAAAGCACGCCATTTGGAAATGATTATACATATATTTTTAATGTTGGATTTTTTATTACTGGCAATATTCCTCATCGTTGTCATAGCAACGAATGTTTTGTTTTGATTACTGAAGTTTCGTTGTGGGAAATTATGAGGATTTATGTATTTCTAACATTAATATTATGAAAGAAAACGACCTGACTAAGTTTTTTGTAACATTTAGTGGTCAAATCGAATATGTGTCATTTCCCGGCGGAGTGTTCGATGACTACTTGTGTATCCACTATGAATTTGTATGGGGTCCAGATTGGGCACCGATTTCGGGATTGTCCGTGGGGAGTAGTCAAATGTCTTCTACCGGAACAGACCCTGAAAAAGTTGTTTTTAATATGCCGATAGACATGGTTTTTAGTAGCACAAATATATACGGCTGTGAGTTTTTTTTAGTTTTTTGGATATATATTTTTTATTTGCGATTTCTGTATGCTTGTAAATAATAATATACTTAATTACTATAGAGTTTATAAAACATAGCCAATAGATTCTTGCGTCGTTTTGATACGTTGCCAACACATATTAATTTACTAGGCTAGCCAATAGGATTTCAAAAATACGATAAGACTGACCAAAACTTTCCTATACGTATATAAATATTATTTAGGGGTAGTCATACTTGTACTCCTCAATGGAGTGCTATTCCATACTCTTAGAAACATCCCACTGAACACAAATTAATCTTTTAGTTGTCAATTTAATATATTGAGTTTATAAAAATGGAATCAAACTGAAATCAGTACTATAAAAATATGCTTGTTTGTAATAAGATATGCAGCTTTAAAATTCAAAGCCTGCTGGCTGCTGACAAGACATAAGTGCGATGTTAAATAATATTTTTTCATGTTCCAGTAAAATCTTTTTATATCTAACAGTAAGCAAGCAAGCAACTAAGCAAGCCTGAGGGAGAAATTATCCATAATAATTACCTATAATGCAAGAGACATTGTGAAGGAATTATCTACACTTTATGGAACAGAATAGGGATTGGTAACGGATTTCAATAAACCCTTTGCATTGTCATTGTGTTGGATTATGAAACATAAAATGAAAAACAGTATCAACCTTTCAACCGTCAAATTATTCAAGTGCCTTCCAAGTTTACAAAATCTAGGCACCTTGAAGTTTTTAATTAGTTCAGCTACTATGTGGTTGACTGTACTTACCTGCATAGTATATTTTATCCATTTTACCTTCAAATGGCAAAATATAAAAAATTTAATAATCTTCGTCTATCTGCTCTTATCCCACTTTAATGTGGTGTCGCCGCAACACATTTTTTCATGCACGTTAAGTAGCACGACTGCCTCGGTGGCGTGGTTGTATTACAGTACGACTGCAATGCTGAGGTCTCGGGTTCGATCCTTGGGTCGGGCAAAGTGATGTTGATGTTTTCTATTAAGTATCAGCCCGGAGTCTGGAATTAGTGGCCGATATGGCGATAGGCTCGGCCCCTATCACATCATGGGACGGAATAACGGCGAAAAGTGGGTGCACTAGTTGCGCCTGTGCCTACTCCTTAGGGAATAACAGGCGTGCGTGCGTGTGTGTTTCACTAATATATTTCACTAATAGGAACCTACATAACTCCTGAGTGGTTACTTTTTATCCCAGGAAAATATTTATGTCCCGGAAAACTTTTTCACGCGGGCGGAGCCGCGAGCACTACTACTCTATAATATCATGGAGGATAAACTATATTATAATGGAGGCGAGTACGAACAACAAACAGTAAAGTAAAAAACTTTGAGTAATACTTAAACATTGTTAATATTACGAAAGCATTTACCGTATAAAATAACACACACAGATGACCATACACATCCGCCTTTATGCCCAAAAGCGTAGGCAGAGATGCGACCTGTGCACTCACTTTTCGTAATGTGCGTCCCATCCAATGATGTGACCAGGGGGCGACGACCATGTATAATAAAAAAAAAATAGCCTTTATTGCTGTTTTTTTTCCTTACAGTTTTTATATACATGCCTACTTAATAAACCCTTAATTATTTTAGTCTATTCTATTATTTGAAAGATAAAGATAATTTATTATTTCGATCTGCGAAAGACTTTAGGCAGATGCTGGATGCGGCAAGCTGAAGACAGGGCGCTATGGCGCTCATTAGGGGAGGCCTATGTCCAGCTGTGGACTGATAAAGGCTGTTGTTGATGATGATGATGATGATTCTATTATTTAAACTATCGGCAACTGGATGTTTGTGTAGGCCACCTTGTCTGTCGACAAAGGCCTCTTCTAAAGATTTCTACGTATTATACCAGCCACTTTCTTAAGGTCATCTTCCCATCTTTTGCTTTGTCTGCCTCTATTTCTTTCCCGACGACCCTATATATCGCGTACAAATTCCAGATTCCGGGCTAATATTGAGCAGAAAAAGCCAATTCCAATTACCACTTTGTCGTACCACCTACTTAATATATAACTATGCCACCGAGGCGCATAAAATAACTCACTTATTAAAGTTAATTATTTTACATCCTCAGGGCCACAATTGGTAGTGACAGTTAAAGCACACAACAGAATAACTGGTGCATCTCTCAGAGGCTACGCGCTAGCTCTAATGCCTTCAACTACAGGATTGCAAGAGATTACGGCTTCCATACTACGACCCAGAGCATCTACAACTTTCGGCGAATGGGTAGCGTGGCTCACTGGAAAATACCCTGAGCTAGCTGAACCGAAAATGCTTGCACATGGAAAAGATAGTTATTGTGAGTATATGCATAATATGGCGTAGTTGTATTACGGTCCGACTGCAATGCTGAGGTCTCGGGTTGGAACCCCGGGTCGAGCGAAGTGATATTGGACTTTTCTATTCAGTGTCAGCCCGTAGTAGGTATGTAATTTGTGTCCAATAAGGTCATAGGCTCGCCCTTTATCGAATCATGGGACGGATTAGTGATTACGCACAGCGAAGTAAAAGTATATGCACTAGTTACGCCTCTGCCTACCCCTTCGGGAATAAAAGGCGTGAGTGTGTGTGTGTGTGTCTGTATAATTTTTTGTAATATCCCACGCGCTGAATTATGCATACCTACTGCTTTGTTTTGTTACTTACTGCTTTAATGGGTTACCGACCAGTTGATTTATTAATTAAACTCTTTTTGACAGTAGAAATATACCTAGTTTATTATTTTTCGTTTATTTACAACTTTTACTTTTACTGGTGGTAGGTCTCTCATATATAAGAGACCGTCAGGGTGGGTACCACCGCAATGTCTATTTCTACCGCCAAGCAGCAGTGTGCATGCATTTTTGTGTTTCGGTGTGAAGTGTATTGTAGTCAGTGTAACTACAGGACATAACGAGACTTGACATCTTATGTTTGAGGATAATGAGCGCAGTGGAATGACACACAGTACTTGTTACTCAAGGTGCTGGATGGTGTTACTACTGTTCATGGGTGCCCGTATCGCCTACCATCAAGTGAACGGCATGCTCGTCTCGTCATTGGATGCAATAAAAAAAGTTACAACTTTTAAGTTGTATCAATTATGAAACTTAAGTATTTTATCACCATGGGGATTGAGTGGGTACTTCATTGCCTATGGGAAGTATAGGCTCGGCGAAGTGTGGGTACACGATTTCGCACTTCTATCTACCCCCCAGCGTTAAATGGCGTGAGCTTATGTTGGTGTAAATAATTAAAATCGTGTAATTATCCCTCTAATCTTATTAATACAGAATACCTACCAATCGTACTAACTATAATGAAATAAATTCGAAAGTTTGTTAAAATTTTGGATATTTGTGAGAAGTAAGAGCAGCACTCAGAATGAATTGAACTAAATTAGCACACAAATAGACTACAACCTGGATTATAATTTACGCTGCTTTTCATCCCGGAAAGATTACAGTAGTGGTTATATTCTGGGAATGGTTTTCATAAGTGGAACTGCGTGCAACACTTAGTTGAGGACAAATCTTCTAATCACAGATCTTCCTTCCTTGTAGTCCTGCCAGCGTCGCAGGCTCGTGTGGTACTTACTTCTATATATATTCTTGGAAAAAGGACCTAATACTCGCTAGTCCACATTCGGTTTTCGTTTCGGGGGTTAAAAAATGTTATTTTAAATTAAATCTGAATATGTGTTTCAAGCGTGCAGCAGCACTTTTAGCACAATAATAAATTTTAAATTCCCATCCGAGTATACAACCCTCTCAGGAATCACGAAAAAATTGATGATCTATACTTTTCCAATATAGGTATTATTAATTATTTATTAGTTTTTAGACATATTAAGCGAAATGGGTAGACCAGTTCACCCAAGCAGCACCCGTTCACGAGTATGGCGCATGTGCCAGCCATCGGCCTCCTCAACCAGATTGCAGGGAAGTGGCCGACCCGGCGCATGACGCCACCACAGGCACAGACATTTAAAGTATATGTCGTATCCAAGCCGTTTACAATTATTAAAATATATTAATAAAGTGGGTTCACGAGTTGCGCCTTTGCTTACTCTTTGGGGACAAAAGGCATGTATGCATATCGAGGGGTGGAAGGTTATTTGGCTAAAACGACATTTTTTGTAGTATTAAATATGTATACTTGGATTCAGTATCTTTTTCTGATTCCAAATATACAGGATGTCCCATAAGTGGTACCATAAACTGAAAAGGAAGGTAGCTTGAATGGTGCTCTAGCAGACATAAAAAGATGACCTCTTTAAAGTGTCACCATTTTCGAAATGATGAGAAAATTTTGTAGGTACTCTTTGAGAAAGATCCCATTTTTTACCTATGTTTTGTTGCTGTACGTGCAAAGAATCAGATATTTTCTTATTTTTTGACTTGGGAGTAGTGGGTCTACCATAACCCATAATCATTTTACTGAATATTATTCAAAAATCTTGAAAGAAAATAATACTTTCCTTCTAATATATTTTAGGAAATTTATTTTACACAACTTTGGACATCGGTGATGAAAAAGAAAATGTATTGTGCTGTTACTACACATTGCATAGAAAACTTTCTTGTTTGATAGGAATTTCAAAAAGGTACAATACTCACAACTGTTACTTTAGAAAAATATGGATCCTACTAATATTATAAAGGCGAAAGTTTGTAAGTATGTATGGATGTCTGGATGTATGGATGTTTGTTACTCTTTCACGCAAAAACTACTGAACGGATTTCTATGAAATTTGGCACACGGGTAGATCATGTCCTGAATTAACACATAGGCTACATTTTATCCCGGGAAAATAAAAAGCGGGACTTTTATCCTGGAAAAACTTCTCGACGCGGGTGGAGCCGCGGGCGAAATCTAGTAATATTATAAACGCGAAATCTAGTAAGTATGCATGTATGGATGTATGTACGTTTGTTACTCTTTGACGCAAAAACTACTGAACAGATTTCGGTGAAATTTGGCACACGGATATATCATGTTCTGGATTAGATATAGGCCACTTTTTATTCCGGAAAATATAAAGTGTGACTTTTATCCCGAAAAAACTCATTCACGCGGGCGGAGCCGCGGGCAAAAGCTAGTATTGAATAAGATATTAGGTATAATTATGCAAGTAAATATATGAACTGTTCTAAACAAAACAAAAAATTAAATGTATTTTTTGTATTATACAATGTACCTTTATACCTTTGAACTAATTTGGAAAGAGCCACCCTAGATTTTCTTGTCCGTTCTTCTCTGGTGCGAACTACTTTCTGAACTGGTGGTAGAGTAAAAATTGACAAAATCTAAGTAGTAATGTTTAGTATCTTATAGATTCAAATAAATGATTTCATTTCATATCGTATCTATCGGAGGGTCGAATATGATTACTCTCATTGGTCCGTTTCCGAAAAATCACTCACACAGTCGACAGACATGATATTTTTTATTTTCTTTTGCAGTGCTAAGGACAGAGTCGGATGGTACGATGACGTTAAATGTGACCATGATGTCGAAGGATCTGCGGAAACTCGGATATGACAACCAACCACCTAGTTATAAACTACCATGATATTAATTTATAATATAGACATTTTTAAAATGCATTTTTAAATTAAATCATATAGATTAAAGTTATCCGGATTAGAATAATACACCATTTTACATTAATTTCGTGTATAATACTGTTACCTACTTAATTTAATTATATTAATGAAATTTAAATCTGATTTCTTTTATAAATCTATCGTCAACTACAAGCCAGCTTTATTTTTCACTTATCCCTTCCTAGCCAATTTCGAACACGGCGGCCAATCTCAACGGAGCTCAGCCAGGTACCTACGCAGTAGATTTTATAGTGCACAATAATTATTGTGTGCGAAATACACAAGTGCACACGCAATTCCTTCACTCTCATAGTACGGTGAGACGACAATCCGACATGACCGGAGAGAGATCAGGCGCAGGACCAATGGCTTTACGTGCTTTCCAAGGCACGGGGATATTATACCGTCAACTTCCTGACTCCGAGCTGCGACGGAGTAATTTTTAAGATGAAGAAACCCTGTCACGGTGGTTTTTAGCCCGTCCCGTGATTAGAGCCCTGGTCCTCAGCGCGCTGATGATACTTGTAACGCGTACGCAATACAACTACGCCACTGAGGTAGATTATTCACTTATTTCTGAGATCTCGCCAGAAAGTCTGTTGCGATCTCGACTATTCTTTTGAAATGCCGGTCCTAATCTCAGCCAATATAGTCGAAATACACTTAGTTTTATAATAAGGCTTCAAAAACTAGAGTGCAATCCCACGCCCATGTGATGGATTATCGGATAATCGAATGTCTTGAAATCTTGTGAGAATCGAGACTGCGTTCCTTAAAACGTGTTTCTGGAATCTCAACCTCAGTAATGGTATTTTTTGTCAAACCCTGTGACTATCGGCTTTATTACTACACATAAAGCCGATAGTCACAGAGTTTGACAAAAAATACCATAAGGAGTAAAAAAACTACCAGAGAATTCAGTTATTAGTCTGATCATTCCAAATTTGGATTTCAGAACCAGTCAATCTAGTATCGTGGAAGTTGCAATTACGAATTCCTTCGTTTCAGGAGATATGACATGTTCCTCAAATTGTAAAAACATAATATTATCTAGAAGGTACCAACCATGTCCTAAATATTTTTTCAAAGTTAAGTACATGCGGCTCGGATATTGAGAGACCTTGGCAGCCCGTATGTTCTAATTACGAAATACTCAATGTCTGTGTGTTTGATTTTAAGTTGTGATGACTTTGAAGGTCCGAGTATTTTATGTTATAGGAAATATAATATAAGATGCAGGAATGTGACTAGGCTGCTAGAAACCAATATTAAATAACTGCATCCATTTTATTGTACCTATAGAGTTTTGAATAAATTTAAGTAAAACGAATTTTTTATTCTCCATATAAATTAGAAGCTACCTAAGTCAAATCTGCCTGTTTTCAGCAGTAGGAAATTAATGTAGTACAATGCTAAAAATACTCCAATGATAATTAGTGAGTAATAATATTGTTGTAATAAGAATTAGAAAAAAACTGCTAATTAAAGTGTTTTTTTTAAATTCGGTACAGGTTTAATGTTTTTAAGTATTTAGTGGATAAGCGTGAATGTATCTCCTATTCTGAATCCTACTATCCTACTTTAATATTATAAACGCGAAAGTTTGTAAGAGTGTATGGATGTATCATGTATGTTTGTTACTATTTCACGCAAAAACTGCTGACCTGATTTCGATGAAACACATAGGCTAGTAGTAGCTAATATAAAGCAAGACTTTTATGCCGGAAAAACTTTTTAACGCGGGCAAAAACTACTTAAATTATAATTCCTTCGGAAGTAAACACCTTTTGATATTCATATTTGGTAGTAGCGATCCGGCCCTGATTCGCAAAGGTTGCAAACACCTAATATTATATGCCTACATTTATTTTTTGTCGTAAAAAATATTTATGAATAGCTATAAAGCGGTTAAAACTAATTTATGCTGTATTTCTTCTTGGAATTCAAATGTTAGGAATTTAATTAGCTTTTTTTCATTATATACGTACATTTAACAACCGAAATCAATAAAACCGTGCTACCGTGCCAAAGTAATATAATTCTGACCGGTCATTTCGACGATCGATCTGAATATAGTGATAGGAATATCTATTTTATTGGAATCGTACAATACCCAACAATTTCATCCACATATTGTATAGAACCTACATAGGTACATATTATTGTACAATGATTTCATGATTATGTTGCTCTTTGAAGTAGATTTAAGCCTGCTCATCTAATATTTTCTTCTGGAACTGAGAAAAAAAAGGTAAGTAAGAACCGCATTGTCTTCTGTTTCCGTCTTTCATTCATCTTCTCCACGTGACCAAACAATCTTAGAATACTTCTTTCAAATTTAGTCATTTATTTTTTACTTATTTAAAATTCACCACATCATTCTTCAATTAATAACGATCTCTTATGCTGAGACCCATGGAGGATATTGAGACTGCACTCATTGCGATAACATTTGCTGTAGACAGAAGACGAAGTATTGGGTCTTCGGTCTACAGAGAATATGCCTGGCCACATTGCATCGTTGTGGAGTTCATCGCGATGTCAAACGCCATGAAATAAAATGGATTCCGTGGTCAGTCTATATTTTTATGGCAGCGATGTAAGGTACACATTTCCATCGTCTTTATTCGACTTTCGGGTATCTGCCACAGGTAGCCAGCATTCGCTTCAAATGCCATTAGGTAATGTTGTTACCTACCTACTACTTATAACTCTTCTTTCAATATCCATGACACACTTTACATCCCTCGTAGTCATACTACCCATATGACATAAACATTTAAAAGCACCTGTTCAGTCCTTCAGATGCTATACTAATCACATACCTATCGAAGGTAAATGTATCAACTTATGTGTGAAGGACTCTACGCATACGTGATTTCGTCAATAATGCGTCACTACTACCATCATCGCCGGCCGAAGCGTCGTCATCGAGTGATTTCCCTATTTATTTAGGAAACTGTAACGTGAGGAGTCTCACGCACCATTAATTCCACTTCAATTCCTATAGTCTAATCGCACATGACTAGGGTATATATTGGCGGTAATCGGCCGATTCTTTTGGAAGATTAACAGAGAGATGAAGTTTTTGCTAGACCTCTTGTTATCAATAACTACAATCTATTTGTTGCTACATTAGGAGGTATTTACCTACAGTAAAATGTTGGAATCAAGAAGTTTATATATGTAATAAAAAAAAGAATAATAAAAATTTTCAGATATATTTTTTCTTTTTTTTAAAACAAAGTGTATATTTTTGATATTGTTCACGTTCGCACCGTTTCTCCGTTTACCTTACACGAAGATAAAAATAATTAACATACGCATATTTATTGGTCTACACTACCGTATTAAACGTATTAAATTACCTTCTTTCAAAAGGTTTTCCTCGAATACTAATGCCTGTTTTTGAATACCATCTTTATTGAAGACAAGACTTGCTTGCAGCTCCGCCCGCGTGATTAAGTTTTCCGGTATAGAAGTCCTGTTGTATATTTTCCCGAGATAAAAAGTAGCCTATGTTACTAACTGATATTGTAAGTTTATATTGGTAAAAGAATTTTTAAAATCGGTTTAGCAATTCCTTTTAGAGAGAGAGATTGCCGAGTTCAGCCAAACAAACAAAAAACAAACTCTTCAGCTTTATAATATTAGTATAGATAAGTATACATCGGGGAACAATAGGTAGGTATTCTAAAAGTAATAAGTATAATTCTTAGTAGGCGCCTTGTTTTGGGTGTTATTTTTTGTTATGATTTTTTCTACTGATTCATTATCAGTTTCAGATTTCTTCAAATCTATTGATTTCTACTTGTAACCTATATGTTAATTTTATTTTATTCCGTAGTTTGATGTTCATTATTACTGCAATTTAATGTTCCGCATTTGATGATCATGCCTAAATGTCGTCATTTAATTGATTTACTTAATAATTATTGCAATTAAGTGCATAATATGACAAAAATTATTTGGTTGGTTTACCGTAACTCCGTGGCATACCGCGATTAAAAAAACTGTGTCAATTAAAAATTAAACAATGTCTGTATATCGCAGTTTAAACGAGACTTCGTAATTAATTCCTTCGTATGTTATCACAATTCAATGCAACTTTTGCAATGTAACACACCCTAATTTAATTTCCATTTCCAAATATAATACCAACGTGGATCTCATTTATGACAATCTAGGGTTCGTAGGCATGAGTTTAGCTTTAGCTTTCACATTGGGGTCCTACGATATAAAAATGTTAGTGGCGTGGGTTTCTTGCCTTGCATGACACCGTCTTTTAGAAGCTAAGAGGGGAGGTCCGCATCCCCAAAATGTCAGTGGTCAGTGGCGTAGCGTGGTTTATTGTAAGCTAAGTTTATTGTAAGACTGCCTCGGTGGCGTAGTTGTAATATGGCACGACTGCAATGCTGAGGTCTGGGGTTCGATCCCCGGGTCGGGCAAAGTGATGTTGAGTTTTCTATTCAGTATCAACTCGGAGTCTGGAATTTGTGCCCTATATGGCGATAGGCTCGCCCCCTATCACATCATGGGACGGAATAACGGCGAAAAGTGGGTGCACTAGTTGCGCCTCTGCCTACCCTTTCGGGGATAAAAGGCGTGAGCGTGTGTGTGTGTGTGTGTGTGTGTGTGTAAGTGGGGGGTCCTGACCCCCACCCCCCCGTAAATATACGCCCATGGTCCTAGGTATATATGGGCACGCACTCCATAGCAAAGAGAGATCATATTGTAGTTAATTGTACAACCCCGACACTTAAAATGGAAAATAGGGTTTAAAGTACTTGCTACAGTGTAATATCGCGTCTATATCATGACATAAAACCCTGTTTAGGTGAATTTTTACATAAATCTTTATAGTCCTCTTGTATCGTATCCGTATTATCCTTTCGAGACTTTCTTAAATACTTTTCAACTTATTACGATGTTATTGACAACTCACAGGTTAGTTGGCGAATCACTCGCTTTTAGCACCTAGATAGTTGCTTAATGCTTATGCATTTTAAGTTGTCGTTATTACGTTAGTTTTCCCTTTACCTCTACTATGTATAAAATATCGAAATAACTTTAGTTTTAGTTTCACATAGTTGTATGTATAGGAAATTTTCGCCGAATATCTCATACGTGCGTATCTCAAAGTTCGGTCTTGCGGAAACTGGCCATTACCTCCTCTCTCATTTTACAGGTGTCTAGGAAAAACAACAATTGAAACCGTCATGCAGGCAATGCGGTCAAAAAACACACCCACATTACATGCGTAAGCAATTCAATTCGAACGTATGTTGTACCCAGTGCCGGATTAACCACGTAGCAAGAGTAGCAATTGCTACGGGCCCCGCGCGAAAGGGGGCCCCGCATATTAAAACCCACTCATCTCTGCCTGAGCGTAATTTTTTGAGTGAAACTTATTAGGATGTGGTATGTTGAATTTTTTTGATGTCACAAAAACGTGAAACTTTACAACTTTTCTTACTAAGACAATCCACGTCAGACACTCGGTACCCGACTATTTTCTTTGCGTAAATAGTTCAAATAATTTCATACGGTAAATACACAAGTTCTACAAAAAGTTGCTTGTATAAACGTGTAGAATTTCGGTCGGCCTGATAATCTATCTGTTTGATTATAGAGCTGATCTCTACAAAAAGTCTGCCGTATATGCAAGCACTCTTGTGTGGATGTGTAGCAGAATTGAAATAGCTCGAATTAAATTGTTAAAATTTTCTATTTATTTATAAGATTAACAGTCTACATTATTTTTAATATAATTTAGTAACCATATACCAAAAATGTATTTTCTAGAATATAAGTATACTAGCGGCCCGCTCTGGCTTCGCACAGGTAGCAAAGCATAATATTACATTTAATTTTCGGTCGTACAAAATACTTATGAATTATAGACATAACCCTTCCTGTTGAATCACTGCGTCCATTGGTGAAAAACATATGAAAATCCGTTCGGTAGTTTTTGAGTTTATCGCGTTCAAACAAACAGATGCGATAGGGGGACTTTGTTTTATAATATGTAATGATGTAAGGACATATCCTTAAAAATAAAAAGATAAAAGTAGCTTGTCCTGCCTTGGATCTCAAACTATCTCCATATTTGTTCTCTCACGGTTTCACCCACAAGAAAATATTTTCCGGGATAAAAGTATCGGTGTATAATTCTCTGGGATAAGCAATAGCCTAGATGCTCCTCAAGGTCTTAAATTATCTTCGTACGGAATTTCATCGAAATCGGCTGAGAGTGATGGCTACAACCGCGAGGTAAAAAAATCTGAGATAAAAGTCCCGGTTTCTATTTTTCCAGGATTAAGCAGTTGCCTATGTCCTTCCCTCGGTCTCAAACTATCTCCATACTTATTTTTTTCGGTTCCAGCCGCAAGAAAATATTTTCCAGGATAAAATCCCGGTTTATATTTTCCCGGAATCAGAAGTAGCGTAGGTTCTTTCCAGGGTTTTGAACTATATACCTGCCAAATTTCGTTGAAATCGGTGGAATGGTTTGGCCGTTCCACTCGTGAGAAAAAAAATCGGGATTAAATATCCGGTTTACATTTTTCCGGGATGGGCAGTTCCCTGTGTCCTACCCTGGGTCTCAAACTATCTCCATACTTATTTCTTTGCGGTTCCATCCGCAAGAAAATAGTTGCCTGGATTAAAGTCCTGGTTTATTTTTTCCCGGGATAAGAAATATCCTACATCCTTACCAGGGTCTTAAACTATGACCCTTCCAAATTTCATCGAAATCGGTCCAGTGGCTTGGGCGTGACGGCTCCACTCACGAGAGAAAAAATCCGGGTTAAAATTCCCGGTTTATGTTTTTCCGGGATAAAAGTAGTTATATCTTTCCCTGGGTCTCAAACTATCTCCATACTTACTTGTTGGCGGTTCCACGGGCAAGAAAATATTTTCCGGGATTAAAATCCCGGTTTATTCTTTCCCGGGATAAGAAGTAGCTTAGGTCTATCCCAGGGTCTTAAACTATGTCCCTTACAAATTTCATCGAAATTGGTTTATTGGTTTGGCCGTAACAACTCGCGAGAATAAAAATCTGAGATAAAAGTCCCGGTTTGAATTTTCCCGGGATATAAAGTAACCCATGCTACTCAGGAATACAGGAGAATTCTAATGGTGAAAGAATTTTTGGAATCGGTCCCGTACTTTTTGAGTTTATCCATGTCAAACATACAAAAATACAAATCTTTCCTCTTTATAATATTAGTATAGATTGAGTTCTAGAAGTTATGACTAAAAAAATATTTTATTACTTCAAGTGAGATTCTCATGATCACTAACTGCAGTGGCGAACGTTCATTTTGGACATTAAAGCGCATAAAAAATGAGTTATGGAACACTATGACTCAAAAACGTCTGAATTATCTCGCTTTGATGAATATAGGATATGATTTGCTAAGATAAATTGATACGAATAGTATATTTCTAAATTTGCCCACCTGAAATGTAGAAAAGTTACTTTGTAAAAATTTAAAAAATTATAAGGAAACAGATGAACAAATCCTACTAATCCTACTAATATTATAAAGGCGAAAGTTTGTAAGAATGTATGGATGTTTGGATGTATGGATGTTTGTTCCTCTTTCACGCAAAAACTACTGAACGGATTTTGATGAAATTTGGCACACGGATAGATCATGTCTTGGATTAACACATAGGCTACTTTTATCCCGGGAAAACATAAAGCGGGACTTTTATCCCGAAAAAACTTTTTAACGCGGGCGGAGCCGCGGGCAAAAGCTAGTATAAAATATAAACATTATTTAAAGTATACCATTGATTAAATATAACATTAGCTATTCCTAAAAATGTAATATACTTTGTATTAAATATAAACTTTGAAATATGTATTGAAAAATATATTTTGTGCATGAATCTGTTTTCAATTGTTAGTATCCTGTCAAAATTACTCTAAACTAGCTTTTGCCCGCGGCTCCGCCCGCGTTGAAAAGTTTTTCCGGGATAAAAGTCCCGCTTTATGTTTTCCCGGGATAAAAAGTAGCTTATGTGTTAATCCAGGACATGATCTACCCGTGTGCCAAATTTCATCAAAATCCGTTCAGTAGTTTTTGTGTGAAAGAGGAACAAACATCCATACATCCAGACATTCTTACAAACTTTCGCCTTTATAATATTAGTAGGATATTAGTAGGATTGCCAGGAAATCTCATCTCAGGTTTTTGTACTTGTCAGAGCCTAACAGCGCCTATAGTAATTTACTACACTATTAATTACCCACAAAATTGTAACCTATAGATAGCAAATAAACGTATTGAGTATTGAATTGTATCTTTACCACTTTATACTTAAAAACCCATAGCAGATCAAGGGCCCTTTGAAAGAATTTGCTACGGGCCCCGCGCTTGCTTAATCCGGCACTGGTTGTACCCGGGATTTTTGTGCAAACTACGTAGTTTAGAAAAAATACCTAAATGTTGTGAAAGTCTCGGTGTGTGCGTGATTTTATCCTTATGTTGAACTTAGTGATTCTTTATATGGTTTAGACTATGTTTTTCATGTTCACAATATAGGCATAGCCTAGTGTGGGTATCGTTGTTAACTCTTATAAGATGTTTAATTAATGGAAAGTAAATTTATTATTATTATTTATTATACACACATACACACACACTCACTCACGCCTTTTATCCACGAATAATTGTTAAACAGATATTACTGTCTGGCGTAGTTGTACTATGGTACGACTGCAATGCTGAGGTCTCGGGTTCGATTTCCGGGTCGGGCAAAGTGATATTGAGTTTTTCTATTCAGTATCAGCTCGGAGTCTGGAATTTGTGCCCGATGTGGCGATAGGCTCGCCCCCTATCACATCATGGGACGGAATAACGGCGAAAAGTGGGTGCACTAGTTGCGCCTACCCCTGCCTACCCCTTCGGGGATAAAAGGCGTGAGTGTATATGTATATATGTATGTAGATATTACTAGGCATCTCCTTTAAAGAGATAAAATAGGGAACAGACAAAGGTAAGGTCGAGATAGCTCAGTTGGCAGAGCACCGGCACAGTACGCTAGAGGTCGCGGGTTCATGTCCTGCTTTTGACTGTTTCTTTTTCAATGTTTCCATTAAAAATAAAATTAATGTCCGAGTAAATGATTTTAATATCAACTTGATATCTTTGCGCATTTCTGTGAAAAAGGATCTTTCTTTTTATCCCGGGAAAGTATTTTTATACCGGAAAAACTCTTTCTCACGGGCGGAGCCGCGAGTATCACTTAGTACTACAAATTGGTCCGTCACAATATGGAATCGGTTAAAAATCACGATGAAACAATAATCTAAGACTAGCGACATTGATGTAAAAAAACATAGCCATTGAGGCTAGCGTATATAATATTGGTTTAATTGATCAATCTTTAATATTTCATATCCTTACAGTAGGTAAACAATACAGCATAAACACTTGAATAAATTTGAAAATTAGTATGTGCACCTATTGATTTGCGATGTTGGATTTTATAATAAATTTATATTACCAGCAGTGCCTAAAGCATTAAAAATGGTTATTGCTATGTATTGTTTGTGAATGCTTAGTCGATATAACATAATAATGAAATATTCAATTAGTGTAATTGTAATAAAAAAATTAGGTCAATACCATAAATACAGATAAAATGTCGTTCGACATTATTGAATACTTAATGTAATACTCGTGACAATGTGCTACTTATTTTAGATACATTTATTTTTTAACTTACATACCTACTTTAGCTCGTGGTGCCTCCCAGAGGGCTCGTGTAATTAATGCTTGAAGTTAATGTAATGTTTAAACTAAGGCAATGTTTACAATATCTGTGTTCTAGATTCATATAAAAAGAGGAGTTCGATCTCTATCAGAGTAATTAGACCCCGTAGCTAACTTACGTTAGAGAGAGGTCTCGTGGTGCAAACAAAGTTACGCAAATGACCGGTTTATGTTGACTGTGTGTGACATCAAGATTAATACAAAGTATGAAAAATCTGTGTGTTCATTAGTTCAGGATTACTTTCATACAACACAACAAGGCTAGTGGTTGTGCTTTGCGTTGAGTGTAATTAAGACGACTCATTCGCTACCTAGAGATAACTAAGAAGATTTACAAAGTAATGAAGTTACAGAAACGTGCAGATTTGCACACTTCTACGAATAAACCAAATCGGTAAGGTAGAGCACACGCACACTTACGCCTTTTATCCCAGAAGGGGTAGGCAGAGGCACAACTAAATGCACCCAATTTTAACCGTGAGTATTCAGTCTCATATTGTGATAGGAGTAAGGTAAAGCATGTAGAGTCAATGAGTTTAAGAGCCCTCATTAAAGCAAATTTGATGATTTTTAATTATTCAATATTCTATGAATGTGCACGCGATGAAATTACAATTAACTTTTTAAAATTTAATTTTAGCAGCAGTACCTACACTACAAATATGGTTTGTAATAATATAACGATATAGGTAAGGACATAATAGTATGCATACACTAGTGATGTAACGAGTGTTTTATGTCCAAGATTCGTGAATGCGAATGTAAATATGGGATTTTTGTTTGGCACCAAGAGATTTAATCTAACGAACGTATTCGTTAGATGTTCGTTAGCTGATTATAGATTTTTCAACAAATAATTTTGAGATAAAATATTATAATTTAAAAAATACTTTTGATTTGTTAAGTTATGATTATGTGAATTTCCATGAACTTTTTTTAAACAGGCACCGCAAAGTGACCCCATTACACCTGATAGTAACCGTAGTGAAGTCCAGATAGAGTGGCCTGTTTGAAATACGTCAGCGATTTTCGTTCTCTTACGAATCTCCTCATATCTAATTTGATCGCGTAGAGAAATACCCAGCATAGTCGGGCCTCTTCATAGTTCGCTGAGTGACTGTGAGCCGTCTAGGGTGGCTCATAGTCGGAGACCACGTCTCCAAGCCGTACGTCATCACTGGCGACACACTTTGATTGAAGATTTTTGTCTTCAATCACTGAGGTATTATGGATGAGAAGACCTTACGTAGTTTCCCGGACACTGCTCAACCAAGCTGGTATTGACCTCTATTTTAAAGTTGGACCTGCCTAACTGGACCACTTGTCCTAGATAGACAGATTCGTCGAAAACTTCGAGAGTTGCGTTCTCAACACTAACCAGCATAATTATTATGCAAAAAATGAACAGGAAAAAATTACTTGATACTCTAGTAAAATGAAATCAAGTTTTGAAAACGAATAAAATTTCATCTAAGTATTTACCAATGTAGGATTTATTGTAACAACAACTCTGTAATGAGGTACCCATGAGTGTGATAAAAAAACCAGAGTAGTTTAACATATTGTTTTGTTGCAAATTTTAAAAGTTACCTAATATATGCAGTGTTGCTTCAAAAGTCTATTCTTATTGAGAATTATGAAAATACACCATTTGACAAGTTTTGACTAACTAAAACAAGCGTGTAATTAAAGTCCTGGTGATTATTCATTTTCTAAAATTACAATGACAAATAAATTGACAGTGTTTTTCAGCGTTACAGATTCGAAGCTTATCAATGTATGGTATATAAGCGGCGCGTACGCGAAGGCTTCACCATTGCTTTTTAGTTATCACGCAGACGTTATACCGAATGCACGTAGTGTTGTTCCGCACGAAATGTTACGATAAATCTTATAGATAGATTAATTTAACGAATCTGATACTTCAATTGAAATATCACCGTGCTTTATTTACGAATATTTAATTTGTGCTATCAAATTAGCTTTTAAAGTGCAAGTGAATGGTCACCGTGTGGACGGTAAGTCGGACATGTTTGTTTATTTCCTATATGTTTTAGATCTTTTTTATTTAGTTATGGTATTAAATAACTTAGATGAATAACAAAATAGATTTGTTTACGATATTTTATTATGACTTTTTGAATGGACTTTTTGGTAGAGTCGCTTCCTGACTAGGATTTTTTTTAAAATCCGCAATGGTCCATCACGGACATGTATACCATGGATTTAATATAATAAATCATAAGAATTTGATAACTTGAAACATTCATTGCTTTGTTGAAAAAATAAGTTATAAAGGAAGAAAAAAAGTAACGTTGAATTGGAATGCATATGTAAAACCATCTTTCACCATTACTTAAATCTCTGTTCTGGAAGGCGGCTAGGAAAACAATAAGAGCTATTTTTAAGTTAAGATTCATTAGTATTTTATCTAAAGAGATATTGATCCATTAGGATTGAATAAATACAATACAGTCATGTTAATATATTTTATTATATACAAAATATATTAATTATTACAAAACAATAAACAATTCCAAGAAAATACTTAAAACAATCGTGACATGTATACAGCGAATTGTAGAGTCGGTAAATTCATTGACCAAGATCTTATCAGTTATTGTTTTATCTTTTTCTTTGATATGTGATAAAGATCGACGCACTCTTGAGTACAGTTTGAAAATAAAATTATACATACACACACACATACACTCACGGCTGTTATCCCCGAAGGAGTAGGCAGAGGCGCAACTAATGCACCCACTTTGCGCCGTTATTCCGTCCCATGATGTGATAGGGGGCGAGACTATCGCCATATCGGGCACAAAACTCCAGACTCCGAGCTGATACTGAATAGAAAAACTCAATATCACTTTGCCCAACCCGGGAATCGAACCCGAGACCTCAGCATTGTAGTCGTATCATAATACAACTACGCCACCGAGGCAGTCTCAAATAAAATTATACCATTATTTTTTATTTTTTTTTATGCAACTAAATACGAGTGAAGCGAATATAATTACGATATGTTTAATTTATTTTATGAGAAACATTTATTGTACGTAAATATTAGAAGGAATTCAAATAACAATAAAATCTTACTGGTGGTAGGTCTCTCATATGTAAGAGTCCGTCTGGGTAGGTACCGCCGCAATGTCTATACTCTATATACCGCCAAGCAGCAGTGTAAATGCACTGTTATGTTTCAGTTTGAAGGACATTGTAGCCAGTGTAACTACTGGACATAATGGGACTTAACATCTTATGTCTCAGGATGACGAGCGCAGCGGAATGCCACATAGTATGTACTTTGTAACTCAAGGTGCTTTATGGTGTTACTACTATTTATGGGTGGTCGTATCGTTTACCATCAGTCGAACGGCATGTCGCATGCTGGTCTCGTAATAAAATAATATTCAATAAAAAAAAATAGCGCAATACCTAATAATATTTACGCATAAACTTAAGATGCTTCCACGCACCGTAAGTAAAGAACCACATTTTAAATATGCAGTCATTGATGCGCTGCCAGCCAAATAAATAATACGGTATTATTGAAGAGGAGGTAGTTGTTCTTCAGGATGTCCTTCACTGTATTCTGAAATGCAAACAGCTAGCTGTCCTTTCCCTTTAGTTTTTAGACAATCTGTGGTACTCCCTCGGACTTTTGAATTGTAATTACTGAAATGAGAACACTTGCAAGGGTTAATGTCTTACAGAAGTCATTTACCTACACCTAAAATTGCAGAATGCATTAGTAATGTTTTCGTCTGACGTGATTAATCACCAAATATGAAAAATAGACTATTTTGATGTAGTTGCGATATCTTTAATATGCATGATAAAGATAAGCGTCAAACGTTATTATCATTATAGTGACGACTAGCGTCATTGTTACTTTGAAGCATAATACATAGATGAGAGTATGTCACGCTTTAAACCTTATTTCCTGGGTGGCGCCAAGCTATTTTCAATATGAAAATAGAATTTTTGAAGATTATAATCTACACGTATAACAAAGCAGTAGAACCGCTGTGCAAGTTCATGTGTTCATCTGTTCAAGAACATTTAAAGAAATGTGATAAAAAAGGGGGTGACTAAAGAAGAGTAATGGAATACTAATCAGCGATTTTTATAAATACATAAATGATATGTTTGAATAGTTTACTATTTATCCACATGTGGCTCTTGTATCGATTTTGTGCTGCCACCTATAGTTTGTGCACATTCCCTTTAAAGTCTTCAAATTGGTAAAATGCGTGAGCTTAATATGGATGTAAACGCCCGATAAAGAATCTATAAAAACTTTTCATCCAGAAATCAATCAAGATTAGGCCTTCCTTACCTGACTGGCATGGTTGTTGTTTTTAAAATTTCAATATTATTTGAGGGAACTCGGTCAGTTTTCGATATTCTTCGTAAAATGGTAAAAATCTGTACCTCTAACCAGGTATTTACGTCATACGTTTTTGCTCTTTTACCTCTTTTTATGAAAGAGGAAAATGTGTAGAGGAAACATAAAAATATATATTGAGCGTATATTCTTTTTTTATTGGTGTGGGAAAGTCCTGCGCTAACGATTTGAGAAATACGTAGTAATTCTTTTTTATACAAATAAGTATACCACTTCTAAAATTAATGCATAGAAATACCTATTCAAACACGTGAAATTGAGTTATCTCATTGGTGGATACATCATACTTGAAGAAAAATCGATTAGCCTAGGAAGACGTTAAATATATTATTTCGATGGTCGCTAGTAATAAGTCTGCATTTTTTTTTTTAAAAAGGCCATCTTCGGCGCATTAGGGACGGCTGCGGGCTTCCTCCGACTCACGTCTAAGTTGTCGTCCGCAACCGCCCCTGCACGTACCGCTGTTGCGGTCCTTTTCCTGTTGCGGGGGCTCAGAAGCCCCCGAAACACCGTACCGTGTCCGCCTTTTAGTATCCGAGGCAGCGTGAGACACGCTGCCTCGGACATGTCCATCACGGGGGTCACAAAAGTTGGCTAGACTAATGGGTGGGCGGCACATCCCGCCCACCCGTGACCCCCGGAGGCCCCTATTAGTCGCCTTTTACGACAGGCAGGGGATACCGTGGTGGAATTCTCCAAACGCCCCCAATCCACAGGGCGGGAGACGTCGGTCAGTCGTCCACCCGACGCCTCCTACGTCTCGTCTGGCGGCGGGAGGGATCACCACTGCGCTGGCGATCCCTCTCGGCACTCTCCTTCCGCGAGAGGACCGCCTCGCAGAAGTGGGCCACCGCCTGCCAGGCCTCCCGGCCGCCGACCATGGAAGCGACCACGGCCGGCAGCGAGAGGTCTTCTCCGACGACTGTTCTGAGAGCGCTGCGCTCCTCATCCCAGGCTGGACAACACTCCAACGTATGTTGGGCCGTGTCCATTGGGCAGTTGTCACAATAGTGACACACGGCCGACTCCTCTACACCTACCACCCGAAACAGGAACTCACCGAAGCAGCCATGCCCGGTGAGCACCTGCGTCAGGCGGTATGTTGCCGCTCCGTGGCGCCTGTCCAGCCATTCGGCAAAGACAGGACGCACTGCCTCTACGACCCGGTGCCCCCACGACGGGGCCTCCAGCCTGAGACGCCACTCCTCCACGGCGGCTCGCCGTAAGGCGGCCCTCTTGGCCTCCACCTCCTAATAAGTCTGCATGCCTTTAGTAAGAAACGGCATTAAGGATCTCATCATTTAATCCAAACACTTCAGATAAGTCAATTAGTCTTAATGCTTCATAAGATAAAAAGTCTTTGCAGACATTACTAGTCACAACTGACTGATACTGATAATATAAAAAGAAAAAAAACCACGCAGCGCGGCGCTTGGTTCTTTAGAATTCGCAATTTTATGTATCAGTTTATCATATTGAGATGATACTTTCAATACAAAATGGTTCTCTGAATTTGACCTCGATTTAGCTTAGATATTTTTAAGAAATTAAGACCAGTATTTAATACTTTTCGGTCTATCATCCATAAAACGGATTGAGCACAACTAAAATGGCTACACTCTACAATGTCATGAATGCATAATGAATGAATTTATAATTAGCTGTGCAAAAATTTCTTTCTTGTTTTCTCTTTAAAACAACAATAGGATTGTTCTACTTTTATCGAACCAGTTGACTCTTTAGACAAATTTCTACATCGAAGCTTTACATATATGATAAAATCGTAAATTTTTATGAACTCTACCTCTAAGTTTTAAAATATTTTGTTATAGATAATAATAATAATAATACCAGCCCTGTATTATTATACTGCCCACTGCTGAGCACGGGCCTCCTCTACTGAGGGGTTTAGGCCTTAGTCCACCACGCTGGCCTAGTGCGGTAGACTAGACACATACGTTCGAAATTCTTATAAGGAACTCCTCAGGTATGCAGGTTTCCTCACGATGTTTTCCTTCACCGTTAAAGCGAACGATAATTGATAAACAATACACACATAACTTCGAAAAGTCAGAGGTGTGTGCCTTGGGTTTCGAACCTCCGGACATTGTCTCGGCAGACCGTTCCATTCCCAACTAGACTATCGTCCACGTTGTTATAGGTACTTGCCATTTATTCATTTAACCCTTCCATGTTTAGGATGTGATGTAAAGTATTAGTAGTCAAAATCGTCTGTTTCAAGCTTCTTACAATATATAATATCATAACTGTTCGGACCTGGCTGCAAAGAGGTGCGGCCAGGTGCACGGCGGCACCCGTGTTTTTCAGATTCTTTATGCGTATTGCCTTGCATTGGACGATGTTTAGTTTAAAGAACAGGTGAATTGTTTTTTTTCCGAAGAATCAACTAACTATAATACAAAGTGGACTATAGTTAAATCATTCTTTGGCAAACGAAACATCTAAATGTATATCTGGAGGCTACACAAAAATTGTAGCTATTAAAATGATACATATCCACAATCATATAAAGTATCTATTAATAATGGCCGTTTTTTACGATTTCCAAGTATTATAATGACACGTTGGCCAATATGATCACGCTAATGTTAGTAAGGACAACTTCCTTAGTTGCAAATTCATGTGTCGCTCAAAACCGGCTGCTAAATATTGTGTCACGATGGTCAAGCGTTGCTGTAGTGTGTAGATTTCCTCTTTTTAGTATCAAATCAATTAAACATATCAAAATATTTCTGCAATTCTACGGTTCACAGTTCAGTTCAGCGCAGCTGATATTTTCGTTGTCGTCTTTTTACATACAACATATTTAAAAACATCTGCATTAATTGTAAAACTTTCACATTTAAATAAGAGGAGAATTTCATGTTTTCTTACTGCTTCTGAGATTTCGTCGTTAGTGGAATTTTGCTTTCATAAAAATGTAGATTCAGGTTAGGTCAGTATCTATTTCGCTGCATAATGAATAATTCAGGATGTACTAACAATTTATTGTATCCTAAATGTATTCGTTTAGGAAGCAGTCGCGGAAATTTCCTTAGCCCTGTTACCAACCAGTTATAAAATGGAAAAACCTTTGAACAGTTCGTGATTATCAAACTTTTAAACTGTTGCTAATTATGTGACACGAATTGAAACAAGAGAAACATGCAAATATATAAACAAAACAAGTTTGTTGACATCCATTAAGTACTGTCTACGTTATGTAAAGGTGAACAAATTAGATTACGTACCGCGGAAAACTAGTTAGATGTTAATTAAAGTCAGTCTACAGTATTTCATGTTAAGGAGGATGGTTATGATAAATAACATACCCATACTTTTGCATTATAGGTTTTCCTAATTCACTGCAAGCCGATGAATTCAGTCTAGATGTTCCTTGTAGCTTTCCTCGCGTGGGTAACCGTTGCCTGTATAAATGTCCCACAGAGGATTGTAACCATATTATATTTTATAACTGTATCAACAAAACTAGATATTTAATGATACATTTCCAAAATTCATTATGGATTATATTAATACTAGAGACATTTATTTATTATCTTGTGCACCGTTTTTCGTTGATTGAGTACTTATCAACCCGTCAAACCCCGCTTGCATATATATAGATGTATGGGGAAACCCTATGTACTCGGACGCCGGCGTCCGTAGCAGGGCTTGACTAGTCAAATAGCATAATAATTAAACCGCGCTACTCTCTGTGGCTGAAATTGGATATGCTCGAATACTGTATGTCATTAACGTAACTGATAGTGGTATTAAAATAATGATTTGTATTATTTTTTAATTATCTATCACATAGGTGCAGACCTCAAATAATTGCGCGTCTACACCTCGACGTTCTCTGTAATTAACTTCGCGTCAAAATACATCCGGTTCAATCAGCTTCGTGATTATGTGCACAAAAAATATAATATTTATTTTATAATGTTTTATATTGTATATTTGAAGTGGTATATATAGTTTTTTATAAATAAAGTCGGTTAAAAATGCTGTCAATAAGATTATTAGAATAATCGATTTAAGAGTTTCAAATGTTTCAATCTCATTATATACTTCACGTAAGTGTGTTAAAATTATAATATCAGGATTTTGTTATATTATCATAGAAATATAACTATGTTGTACATAAATGATATTACGTAGCATACAAAACATTAAATTTAAAAAAAAATGCCTTTTTCATAAATTAAAGATGATGGTAGCGACTCAAGGTAAGGCAGAAGCGTCGGTTTAATTCATTAAGTAAATGATTATATCTTATCTAAACGTGAAATAGCTTTATGATTTTTAAATTAAAATATGCTTCTCAAAGTATAGGGACTTTTAACTAATGGACATGAATGTTGTACACTGCTATCTTTCTTGTATTTTAACACCGAGGAAAATTTGACTTGAAAATGATATCTGCAGGAAAACAGTTCTTGATACACGTACATTGAAGGATGCGTTTGTGATCTGCTAGGTGATTGAAACCTTGGTCATTAATTTTATTTGTTCCATTTAGTATTTAAATTGTTTTTATAATTCAGAATTGACAGTCTGGAGGCTAAAGAAAACTAAAATTTTTGCTCGATATGGCGATATGATCGTCTTCTATAATCACTGAACAGAATACACACGGCGAAAAGTGGATGCAGTAGTTGGAGAAACCCTATATACTCGGGCGCCGTCGTCCGTAGCGGGGCTTGACGAGTCAATAAATATAAATAAAATAAATAAATAAAATAAGCCTTTATTGCCGTTAGATTTTAACCTATTTGACTAAATGTTATTTAAAATATAACCATAGAGGTATGAAGCTATACACAAACTAAAACTAAAACATATTCTGGGCTTTCGGCTTATCTCTCCTCTTAACAGCTTGTCTTTCGACAAAGGCCTCCTCTAAGGATTTCCACTTGTTTCTGTCCTTTGCTGTGCGTAACCATTCTGGCCCAGCTACTTGCTTCAAATCGTCTTCCCATCGCTTCGGCTGTCTTCCTCTACTTCGTTTGCTTTCTCTAGGGTACCATTCCGTAATAATTCTGGTCCATTTCTCTTTCCTCTGTCTCAACATATGTCCTGTCCAACGCCATTTCAATTTTCTGCATACTGATTGAACTTTTTCAAACTTAGTTTTTTCTTTGATCTTTTTTAATAGTATTTTGTCCCTTATTCTTACTCCCAATACGCTTCTCTCTAATAATTTCTAATAGGAGCTCTAGAGAATAATTTGAATCCAGAATATAATAGTTCACACAGCCTAGGACGCTAGTAGAACAACGAGGGGAAGACTATTATTTCGAAAGCGCATTGTGCATACTATAATTCCTTACCACTTTATTATAATATAAAGACACGTAGTGACGTCGTCACGTATACATATCCGGAAAATGCTTCATTTCCGATTGGCAATACATATGTTATCCTCTTACGCACTCTAAAGGCAAGTCGTAAATCTGCTAATAATTGCATCTTCCAAGCCCTTCGACAATTTTAGGCGAAGTATTTATTATTTACTTTTATATACATATATTTTGAGCAATGATAGAATTTGATAGTAACAGCGAATTTATAAAAAAAAATAATATGCATTTTCATCGTTTCAGGACCAAATCTTAATATGTAATTATTTACTAATAAAAAACATAAAATAAATAAATGTAGTAATCGAATTAAGCCCGTAAGAGACTTGTTTAATCTAGATATATACTTCTAGGCCTTGTCTAATCTAGATACTAATTAGTAGGTAGTATGTGTAATGTAGACCTAATTGTCTTCAACTTGTCTATCTTTTTTGTATAAGTAGTTGCAATAATGTTGTATACATAGAATTGTTTATATCTTTGAGATATGTAACATTTTATCTATTTCGTGATACGTGTAACAGACACTTCACAAAACATAAAACAGTGTAACATGCTACGTATTTGAAAAGCAGTGTAGGATTGACATAAAAACCCATGTATGTACTTCTTTGAATATTAAATGCTCTAAGGTGTACTTACATAATATTCGAAGTATCTAGGTTTTTTAAATATTTGACAATGTTATTAGTCATTGTTCCTAAAAATTGTACTGTAGTTGCTATTGTTTAACCGATTTATAGTTGTTATTTATAAAATCTCATAATTAGTACCTCATTCACAGTATTATCTCATTGGACGCCTGAAAGATGATTTATCAAATATGTTCAACGTATAGACGAAAAAAGTGCCGCCAGTGTTTACTTGTTTTGAAGGTAGTTTCCACTGTTCTTATCTACTTTATCTAAATTAATATGTTATGTATGAAGGCGTTATTATTCTAAGTGTATGAACATTTCCAATATAAAATTGTAGTACCTTCAGATAGCTGGTAATCACTATAATATTTATATTTCAGTAGTTAGCTACTTACTATTTTCTTTAACTGATTTTAAATTCCATCCCCCGGCATTAGATCCCGATGTACATAAAAAAAATGTGATAAAAACGAAAGGGGTGACTACAGAAGAGTAATGGAAAACAAATCAGCGATTTTTATAATTACATATACATATACACTCACGCCTATTAACCCCGAAGGGGTAGGCAGAGGCGCAATTAGTGCACCCACTTTTCGCCATTATTCCGTCCCATGATGTGATAGGGGGCGAGCCTATCGCCATATCGGGTACAAATTCCAGACTCCGAGCTGATACTGAATAAAAAAACTCAATATCACTTTGCCCGACCCGGGGATCGAACCCGAGACCTCAGCTTTGCAGTCGTACTGTAATACAACTACGCCACCGAGGCAGTCGATTTTTATAATTATTATCTGCCTATCTGTGTTTCTGTTTGTTTGTTACTGCACATCTCCGAAACTACGGAACGGATTTCGTTGAAATTTGGTATGGAGATAGTTTTAGGGCCTTGAAAGGATAGGTATAGGCTACTTTTTTTTATCCTAATATAAAAAACCACAGGAGACAATGGCATGAAGAGTTCTCGCATATAATCATCGCTTAGATTTTTCGCCGCTCGCATTCGCGAAACCATTCTTGTGTACATGCCGCTTAAACAATAAAATAGGTGCACATTAACATAAAGCTGCAATATAATGTATTATATTTAATAGCAGATTCATAATCTTATTTTATGGTTAAGAGGCCGTATCTAAAATTTCGACTATTTCAGTCATCTCTTCATCGTGATTATTTAAAAAATAAACTGATCTGATTAATTTATTATACATCATCGGAAAGACTATTTTAACACTAATTGAATATACGAGCCAGATTTTTCATATCTTTCTTTATTTTAAATCTATCCTCCAAGTTCAAACGTCTGTTTCAGATTTTTTTTGTATGGAGACTCCAACTTGTTGCCGTTTTCAATCAAAATTGTGCTTGAAACTAACTAACGAAAATGACTGGTTATTGGTATAAGTATATTAAGCCCTCACAACATTAGTCCACCACTCTGACCTAGTGCCGGTTGGCAGACTTCACATACCTGAAATTATTTTTGGGCAAATCTCAGGTAAGTATGCAGATTTCCCCAAGGTTTTATGTCTTCACACATAACTTTTTAAAAAAGTCAGAGGTGCGTGCCGTTGGTTTTTGAACCTGCGGACATTCGTCTCAGCAGTCCGTTCCACGCCCAATTAGGCTATCGCCCTATATCATCTATACTATAATATTATAAAGCTGAAGAGTTTGTTTGTTTGTTTGAATGCGCTAATCTCAGGAACTACTAGTTCGAATTGAAAAATTCTTTTTGTGTTGAATAGACCATTTATCGAGGAAGGCTTTAGGCTATATAACACCACGATGCAACTATTAGGAGCGAAGAAATAATGGAAAATGTAAAAAAAACGGGGAAAGGGCTTGAGGGCTTTCACTGCGTGCGCTGCGAAAACGGTTCAAGATACCAAAAATATATGTATGAAAGAATTATTCCTCTTGAAATGATCTAAAAAAATGTCCTGGACAGTATATGTCTATCTTTTAAGATTAACTCACTAGAACCGTTTTTATGGTAATCAAATTTGGTTGAAATTAATGCATTATTTGTTAAGAGTTGTATCAACGTCATTATATTAATCTTTATCCAAATAAATGTGTTGTATAGTGTGATTCAACGGGAAGGTTTTTATGTACTTTTAGCCCGGAAAAACTTATTAACGCGGGCGAAGCCGTGGGCAAAAGCTAGTACTATTATAGGTATGATAAGTTCTTTCAACGCTATGAGATTTTTTCCTCGAATTATAGGTGATGAATTTAAAATTGTAGGTACTGACGCAAATTACTTACTCGGTTTACCTAACATCATAATTATTGAGCTGCCTTATATTACAAAACTCAATGTAAGTGTGTGAAGTCCATTGATGTAAAAAAAACTCTTACATCAATGGTGTAGTCATACCAGTTCATATTTTTCGGTATTATATTGTCATGGCAAGAAAATGCAAAAATACACAATAAGTAAATACCTATGTAATTTTACATCGTCACTGAATTTATAAAGAAGCTACAAGGTTAAAAATAATTGTAAATCACAATAAAATGGACCGGCTTCACTCTGGTCTTCTAAAGCAAAACTTATGTTGTTATGGTAATGAACACACAAAACATTGGGATACACGTACTGATTCGCTATGTTAGTTTTGCTCATTGAATTGCTTTGATGCGTTACAAATTTTCGATGCCTTTTGTGAGCATTACTTAAGAGGCCGCATCTAAAATTTCAACTATTTCAGTCACCTCTTCATCGTGATCATTTAAAAAATAAACTGATCTAATTAATTTATAATACATCATCGGAAAGACTATTTCAACACTAATGGAATAAACGAGCCAAATTTTTCATATATTTTTTTAATTTCAATCTATCCCCCAAGTTCTAACGTCTGTTTCAGAAATTTTGTTGTATGGAGACTCAAACTTGTTGCCGTTTTCAATCAAAATGGTGCTTGAAACTAACTAACGAAAATGACTGGTTATTGGTATAAAAAGTCGCACTTATTTTCGCGGGCAAGCGCGCGAAAGTAAGTGCGCCTCCTTTTATATTCAAAATAAATAAACTATTGCATTTATCTTGCAGGCGACTCTTTATTTTATTAAAACCCTTAAGTTAACTAGAATCCCAAATTTCATAAATACAGCTCAAACGGTCATTGTAAAAATCAGCATTTTTATCACTGACATATAGATCAAAAACTTATCCGACTTCCAGATGACCTAGAAAGTTGAAATTTGGTGTTCATCTGGGTAGTTGTATGTATACAAAGGGAAAATCTGAAAACAATTAATTTTTAAAATTTGAAACATTTTCCAAGCATTCAGAAAATCTGCGATTCGCCTGTTCAAACTTAAGATGTTATATTTCAATTAAATACCATCACTGTCGTAGCAGAAACAGAAAATAATATTAGGTTAAATTTATTTTAAAATGGAGTGCGTTCTTATAAATATTTTTCAGGATTATCTACAGGGCCTGGTACCCATTTAGATAACAACTCTTTTGTCGGTGAAGTCGACAAGCACGCATATTGTTAATATTGGACTGAGCTTCCATTTTTCACATTTATGTTTTTGATAGGATACTATCTTACCTTAGCTTTCTATTAGTGAAAGAATTTTCAAAATCGGTTCAGTAGTTCCTGAGATTAGCGCGATTAAACAAACAAACAAATCTTCAGCTTTATAATATTAGTATAGATTATAGTTAATTGCCAAAAGAAAGAGTAAAACAAACTGAAGCACTGAACCCCTAAATAGAATAATGAAAAGTCCAAAACAATAACAAGAAATAATTTTAGTATAATAATACTAATAAGATGGACCTGTCGGCAGGGGTCGACCGCAGCGAACCTTCGAATGCCAGATATTTGACATTCTTCGTAAAGGCCAGGTCAAAGTACCCGGAGCCGGCGGGATTGCATGAAAAGATTAATAAAGGTGGAGGAAGCAAGAGAAGTAGGTACCTATATCTGAATCGAGCAAAGTGGCAATCTATAGTCTCTACCTACCCTTATAGGATAAAGGCGTGATACTATGTATGTATCCTTCCTACTAATATTATAAACGCGAAAGTTTGTAGGAATGTATGAATGTATGTATGTTTGTTACTCTTTCACGCAAAAACTACCGAACGAATTTCGATGAAATTTGGCACACGGGTAGATCATGTCCTGGATTAACACATAGCCTCACATAGACTACTTTTTATCCCTGAAAAATATATAGCGGGACTTTTATCCCGGATTTCTTTTTCTCTCGAGTCATTACGGCTAAACCACAGACCGATTTCGATGAAATTTGGTAGGGAGATAGTTTAAGGCCCTGGGAAGGACCTAGATAACTTTTATCCTGAGAAAATATAAACCAAGGCTTTTATCCCGGAAATAACTTTTTAACGCGGGCGGAGCCGCGGGCAGAAGCTAGTTGGTAATAGTAGTAATACAAAGTAAGAGAAGCTGGGTAAGAAGACACAACAAACACAGTTTTGGAAATATCAGTCTCTCTGTGTGTGTGTGTGCTGTACTACTTCAAAAGTACTTGTAGCTACTTCAAATAATTAATATAGATTTGTGTTAGTGTCGAGGACACATGTTGCATTTACTTACTTCATGTTCACACACATCTTTAAATATATTGAATACATCGTTAAGCATAGCACATTAGGTTGTGAGTGCCCATTGTCCACGTCGATAGGTGTTGGTGGACGTCATATTATGTAGTCATTTTCTACCATTTTGTTCTAGTGGGTTAATTTCCACGGTTTCTTCTATGTAGAGGAACCATAGAGAAATAATAAAGTTTAAGTCTGTAAAATCATCATTAATATACAAAAATAGATTAGGTCTCTTGTATGCGTGGGTCCGTTCGTTTAGTTACCCTTGCATTGTCTATTTTTACAGCTAAGTAACACTGCGAAAGCTTTTTTATGTTGTAGTTTCAAGAATATTCTAGCCAGTGTAGTTACTTAACATCCAATGCTTCTGGATGACGAGCGCAGTGCAGGGCCACGCAATGTACACACATAGACACACAATCACGTCTTTTATCGCCGAAGGGGTAGGCAGACGCGCAACTAGTGCACTCACTTTTCAACGTACGTATTCCGTCCTATGAAGTGATGTAGCCTATTGCCATCTCGGTTCCAAATTCCAGACTCTGGGCTGATACTGAATAGAAAAACCAATATAACTTTGCCCGACCCGTGGACCGGGGATCGAGGACCCGTGACCTCAGCATTGCAGTCGTACCGTAATACAACTACGCCACCGAGGCAATGCTTTACGATTTAATATTCTGGGTGGTGTTGCTACTGTTTACTGGTAATCTTGATAGTTGTTAAATACCATCAGGCGAGCGGAATGCTTGTTCATAGGTAGTTAAATGTATATAATCAATTCATATTATCAACATAATCCGTACATTATTAAAATTAAAAAATAATAATCAAAGGATGTTAAAGCCCGCATCATCCTATCAGCTCGAAGGTCTCGGTGGATACGATGCCACCGTTCATATGACCTTAGTTTCCAACACGATTGTGTCTTCATTATTTAATGTGACAGGGTTCTCCAGTCTATTATGAAACATTAAACGAATCTATCATTAGGATAGTCAAATATGTCATTAATAATAAGTACTATACAATAAAATAGACCTAATATTGTTGCATACATCTGCCTCGGTAGCGTAGTTATACGGTACGCCGTACGACTGCAACACTGAGATCTCCGGTTCGATCCCCGGGTCATATACAATGGGAAATCTAAAATATTATAGCATTTGTAGTATTATGAAAAGTGGTACCGAAGAAAGGGTACTTTCTTCATTCGTTTGTCGAGTAAAAGATACAGATTTGATAGTTCATCATAAAAATACCTGTATTTAAAATAATACTACATTGGCATTACTGGTAGTAGTCTTGCAGTAACAAGTAGAACATAATATTAAGCTGAACAAGTCTTAAAATACAGTGCCTTAGATTACTTAATAATCACACGTTGGTTTGGGCTTAATCAGTTTTGGCTTGGTTATTGACAACACATTCGTCACATGTATTATGTACACGCATGTGAGATTTTGAATTTCTTTCTATTGTTAAATAAGTGTTCTTTATTGCCAAGTATTAATTTTATAATAAAATATTAGTTGCGTCGAGCACGTTCGCTATAGAGACGTTAGCGCGGAACCAGACGTCACGACCCGTATTGGACGGGACTCATTGATAAAAAGCAAGGGCGAGGCTACTCGTGATCGGCCTGTGAGCAAAACATTAATCGATATGACAATAAGATTTTTTCCCTTATGGCTTTTATAGCACATTGGGCGGAGCTTATTTCCTTATTTCTTCTCAATGGAGATTTTTATCATTTAGCTCAAATATAATATGTAGAAACTTAATTAGTACTCTGAAGTCCAGAGTGGTTCAGTTCGATTGTACATTCGCAAGCAGAAGTGGTGAATTGACACGTGACACGATGCGTGATCTAATGAGAGTTCACTTTCGTTTTCATTAACACACGCATGACGAGCATGTAACATTTGAAAAGGTAGGTAAACCGGTCGAATCAGTTCTACAAGTCTTGTCTAAACTTACCTTATTAATGTTATATAATTTTGGGTTCTACTTCATTATCTACCTACCTACAATAAAAGGTATTTATTTCTATTTATTTTACCTTCTATAAAACAGTCTTAATATTCCTAATGTCTGCGTCCCTGAGGAGACAGAATTGATTCGGATCAACCAAAGATGAAAGTGATGCAGTCAAAGTAGGTAATACTTGGCATAGTCATTGCTTACTTTTCTTTCTTTGCAAATTCAGTGAATGATAGCCACATGATGATGTCGTGAGATGTCGCGTCGCTTCTTTCGTATACGCGGTTAGCCGACTATTGCAACATTTTTTTTTAAATGAAATAGTAATTTAAATACATATTATTCATTTATTTATTTAAGAAACACCAACAGCATACATATTTACACACACTTATTAATTATTATATTTCTATGCTGATTATGACAGAGATGTCATATTATTATATTCTGATATGTACACCTATAACAGGTGTTTACAACATTTTCCGTAACAAGCGGTGAAAGGATTTTTTTTTTGCGTTAATGAAACATTATACTATACTAGATTTTGCCCACGGCTCCGTCCGCGTTAAGAAGTTTTCCAGGATAAAATGTAGCCTATGTATGAATTCAGGACATGATCTACCCGTGTGCCAAATTTCATCAAAATCAGTTCAGTAGTTTTTGCGTGAAAGGGTAACAAATATCCATACATCCAGACATACTTATAAACTTTCGCGTTTATAATATTAGTAGGATAATCTACAGAAAAAAGGAAGTGGTTAGTTAGCATTGTGAGTCCCTCCTTATTTGTAGCTGCTTATTGATATTTCATACATGTGGGGACATCGCTCGAGGCAAAGATGCCGAATAGTAAGTGGTCAATATAATATTATAATCGTTAGGTTTTCGCGGTAAAATATGTGACGGGAAACATTGATTCTGTGATAGGTTTTGAGTATTATAATTATAGAAAGAAGAACAGAAAGAAAACTATTCATTAAGAAATAATCAAGACATAAATTAGAGTTTGCACTATATGGACTCACACAGTCGCTAATGCTGTCATACACGATTTGTTTAACAAATTAAACTTAATTCTATGAGCTTTTCGTCCTATTTTTATTAATTATCATATAGCAACCACAATATTTTTAATAAACATTGTAGCTAGCAAATAATTAGAAGTAACATAAAAACGCCAATCATTACCGGTACATGTACAATTTGAATGCAATATTATTTTATTTTCCTTGATACAATCTAACTGGCTCATTAATGTACCTATAATTAATTGGCAAACACAAATCCATACCGCAGGTTTAGGTAAACAGGTCAAGGTACATTATAAAATAAATTAAAAACATCACAGCCTAAAGCCCAGTGCCAATAATATCAAACCCTTGTTGCTAAATGTCGATTCATGGTCAAACGTTTATTTGCATATTGTTTGGCTGTCCGGAAAAAATTTAGGCGTGATTACGAAAAAACAAAAACATTTTTTATTGATTCTAATACAAGGCCTTGTTAATTAATACCACAAAAAACGCAAGCGATAACGTTATACAGTAGTTTCGTTAATATAAAAATGAATCGACCTTACTGAGTGATCTAAAAATATCATAGTATGGAGCTGAAAATGTTGATAATCCAACACTACTTCCACTATACCACTACTAAATCCAATACTATCACTTTCTAACCTTTTATTCCGGAAAAGTTCACAGATGAACCGGAAATGGTCATTACACGGGCAAAGCCATTTTGACAAACGTTATAACTCATAAGCAAAGGTCCTTTTAAGTTTTAACAATAAATAAAATTATATTTAGGCTTCTTCGTTATACATTACAGCCTATGTATTTAATACCAGGTAAAATTATGCAAATCAAAAATATGTCTTTTGAAAATATACCGTTTGTGCTTTTCTTGGGACTGTTGAATGATTATAGCACGGAAAAGTATTCATTAAATAAACATGAAGATACATTATGATGTCAATACCAAGGTTATTGTTCTAAATACAGCTTAGCAGAAACAATTATAATTTTAATTTAATTTTCATTATTAACTGGTAAAGAACAATTGTTTTTTTTTATTGCATTGAATAACGTGACGAGTACGCCGTTCGCCTGATGGTAAGTGATACGACCCATAAACAGTAGGCTCAACACCATCCAGCATCTTAAGTTACCAAGTACTGTGTGGCATTCCACTTCGCTCGTCATCCTGAGACATAAGATGGTAAATAATTCTCATTATGTCCAGTAGTTACACCGGCTACAGTGCCCTTCAAATCGAAACCCAACAGGTGTGAAGTTAAATTTAAATGTTAATTATAATTCAATTTAAAAGTTATTTGCGAAATTGTTTTTGCGTTTAGTAATATCCTCAAGCAATGTTAGCTAAATGATTTTCACGCAGTATCGATCGACCGGTTGCCGCTCGCTAACTGCAACATGTGGTTGCGATATTACCCACAAATACAAGTTTAGAGTTATTTAGGCGAATACTTCTATTTTCCATAATATGCTGGAACACATTCGGCAAGGTATTTCCTTCGAGCAGATTAAACAGGAAAATAATAGAGACTATGTAAAGTATAATATTTCGTTAGCTTTATTTCCTGCCGCGGCAAAGGGCCTATTTATAATGCGCTACGTAACTAGAAAGTATGCGCTTTGTTACAATTTATGTCAAAATTTCACATCACAATTATTCCATAAAAACATAATAATTTAATAATTTTATTTAGGCATTTGTTCAATGTTTTGTTAATAAAAAAAAAGTTCTTATAAAGGTGTTTTTATTTGTTTCAGATGAGGTTGTTATTGTTGATGGTGGCAGTCACCGCCGTGGTTGCCGATGACCTACCACCGAGTTGTAACAAACCTGTCTACTGCAATAGCGAATTGTTGCACCGTGTGCAATTGGCTAGAATATATGAGGACTCAAAGACATTCGTTGATCTGCAAATGCGTCAAAACGAAAACACCACGCTTTCAGCTTTTCAAGAGTTGCTGAATCGAACGAATAACAATCCTTCACGGGATCAGCTCCAACAATTTGTAAATGAATATTTTGACGAGACAAGTGAACTTGAAAACTGGACACCGCCAGACATTACTGAAAATCCCAAATTTCTGAGATCGGTGCGCGATGAAAAGCTAAGACAGTTTGGCAAAGACATAGTGAGTATTTGGCCTACTTTAGCAAGAAAAGTAAGGTCTATAGTCCTGGAAAGGCCCGATCAGTTTAGTTTTGTGCCAGTAACTCATGGATTTATTATTCCTGGTGGTCGATTTCGTGAAATTTATTATTGGGATACTTACTGGATAGTTGATGGTTTATTAATAAGTGACATGAAGGAAACAGCTCGCGGTATGATTGAAAATTTGATTGAATTATTGAGGAAAATTGGCCATATACCTAATGGAAGCAGATGGTATTATCAAGAGCGCAGTCAACCACCTCTTCTTTCCGCAATGATGGCATTATATTTTAAACATACCAAAGACGTTCAGTTCATAAGTGATAACATACAATATTTAGAGAAAGAAATGAATTATTGGCTGGACACACAAATAGTCGCAATTCCAAAAGATGGTGAGACTTTCACTTTGCTAAGATATTATTCGCCGAGCGCAGGACCTCGCCCTGAATCTTATCGCGAAGATTATGAAAATGCTCAAACACTAGACAGTAATAACAGCAACCATAATGAATTTTATACTGATATTAAGAGTGCTGCTGAGAGTGGATGGGACTTTTCAAGTCGTTGGTTCATTACTCCCGAGGGTGACAATAGAGGTAATTTGTCTCATATTAGTACAAGAAATATTATTCCGGTTGATTTAAACGCCATTTTTGCTAATGCCGTACAAAACACTGCAAATTTTTTTGGTATCTTGAAGAAGCCACGTAGGTCTGCACATTGGGCGAGTATCGCTCAGCAGTGGAGAAGTAATATCGAAAAAGTGCTATGGAATGATGAAGATGGAATTTGGTACGATTACGATATAGCCAATGGCAAGCATAGGAAATATTTTTACCCTAGCAACGTCGCTCCTCTTTGGATGAAGGCAGTTGATCGAAAGCTAGTCAAAAAACATGCGCCACGAGTAATTGATTATTTACAAGAATCTCAAAGTCTCAGTTTCCCCGGCGGAGTACCTGCCTCACTAATCCGCAGTGGAGAACAATGGGACTTCCCTAATGTATGGCCGCCAGAAGTGAGCATCGTAATCGGAGCTCTTGAAGGTATGGGTACCACAGAAGGTAGTAAACTAGCTAAAGATCTCGCTCAAGTATGGATCTGGGTAACATACAAAGGATTCTCTGCTTATAGACAGATGTTTGAGAAGTATGACGCAGAGGTCCCTGGTAGGTTCGGTGGTGGAGGTGAATATGTTGTTCAGGCAGGGTTTGGGTGGTCAAATGGTGTTGTACTAGAGTGCCTTGCTAAATACGGTCGCGTCTTGACGTCTCACGATGAAGTGGAGAAAAACTCAAGCTCCGAGGCATCATCGGATTCTCATGAAAGCAAATCAGTCGAATGATATTTATATTTACAATTAACGATTTCCATTTATTATAATAGTTACTTTTATCACAATAAGTAATTTAAAGTTACCAGCAAGGTATTTATAGTTTTAAGTAGTTAAGTATTTATATTTATACTTTACGAAAAAGATCCCATTTATAACTTGTACAATTAAAACATAATACATTATTTATATAACTCGTTGGTTGTGAACAAAGATTATACGTAGGTTTCATATGTAGTGCCATAAACGGTTACATAATATATATTTCTAATGTAATAGCTAGCCCAAAGTAATTTAATTTATATAGTAAATAAAGTGAGAAACTTAAATTTTAAAACAACTATGGCTGTGTTATGTCAAGTCTAACAACGAGTTTTAGATGACAGTTTTTTTGAATTACCTAATGATGCTTAACATTAAATACTAACTAAAATTTGTTTCTTATTACCTTATTCATTAAACAATTTTATATAACTTTCAACTTGTGCCCGACATGGCGATAGGCTCGCCCCCTATCACATCATGGGACGGAATAACGGCGAAAAGTGGGTGCACTAGTTGCGCCTCTGCCTACCCCTTCGGGGATAATAGGCGTGAGTGAGTGTGTGTGTATATAACTTTCAATATACCTACTAATTAACCAAGATTTACAGTGCATTGTTTTGTCTGTATGTTCTGTTTAAAAAACATTTTATTGGTAGGTACCATATTTTATAGTTATTACTAGCTTTTGCCCGCGGCTCCACCCGCATTAGTTTTTCCGGGATAAAAGTCCCTGTTTATATTTTCCCGGGATAAAAAGTAGCCTATGTGTTAATCCAGTACATGATCTACCCGTGTGCCAAATTTCATCGAAATCCGTTCAGTAGTTTATGCGTGAAAGAGGAACAAACATCCTTACATCCATGCATCCAAACATCCATACATTCTTACAAACTTTCGCCTTTATAATATTAGTAGGAAGTAGGATTTGTCAAGCATAACTGTTACATGCGAAAATATACCATACTATTGTTTTGAAAGAATACACTAATGGAGCTCTTGATCTGTGCATCCAACTATAATAATTTCTTTATTTTTATTAGCGTTGCAAATATAAAGTACTTAAATACAAAATTAAAACATTATATACTAACGTATTATGTGCCAATCATCGATAATATGTACCTATATACGTCAATGGTGCCAATAGTTTGGTAGCTCAATGAAAGCAGCTAACTTAAGTATAAATGCTTTATTAAATTATATAGCTATGTATAAGCCATAAGTCTACTTAAAAATGTAATGAATAAAATGGAATCAATTTGTTTAATAAATATTTGGTGCTTTAATAAATAACTACAAAATGATGTCGTTGTCTTATAAACTGTTGTTAAAAATAGGAAGTAACGCAGACGTATTAATTTATATTAATCATATTGATGAATCTTACTAACCAGTTTGTGTTTGTTTGCATTAATAATGTTTAGTTATATAATGTATTTATTTAGGGAAGAGCATGTCCTTTAATACAATTATTTTGTACAAGATTGCTCAATGCTTAAAATATACATTGTATTTAACCTAGTAAAATTTTAATAGTTGCTTTATAATTTAAATAAAAAAAAAATCGTTAAAGTGGTATGTTATTCAGTAGTTACCTTTTCATGTTTAGGCATTTTTTTATATAAGCTACTGCTCACTCTACACATGTAAGGCTTAGGTACGGTTATAAACAAAACAATATATAGGTAAGTACCAATTAACATTAATCAAACATTCAAATCCCTGGACACAGGCTACTTCAAACAGGACGATCATCAATAGGGGTAGGGCGAGATTGTCTGTTGGCGCCGTTTGGTCAACGCTTCACACCATCTATTTTCATTTTCAACAAAATAAACCGTAACTTTTATTGTATCTCATAGAAATTATATGCACACAAATATTTTATTTGTACCTCAAAAAAAAAAAGAATTTAAGAAAATTCTAATTTAAATTTCATTCAGGCCAACCACGTGTCTCTTGAAAAGTGCCATAAAAATATATCTTTGCTACCTGATGCCTAGAGCGATCACACCTCTCGCTCTAGGGCCGTCGCTGGGGTGCCAACCAGGCGGTCGTTTGAACTAATCTAAAATTTAGCTTAGCTTTAGATAAGAGATTTAATGTCTTCTAGGGCTGTAACCAAGATTATTTCTACAAGCGTTAAGGCCTATAGAAAATAATGTACGCGAATTACAGACCTTATCGAAAAGTCTATCGCAAGAATAAGTCATTCCCATACATTATAGACGCTTACCTATATAAATCCCTCGTCAGGCTAACAAGAGTTTAGTCAGGGCAAAAAAGAAAAAAAAAACTATAGAAATGCATCTTGGCTAAGGCCGCTGATATTTCTGCATCACACGTTACATTAGTATTTTGCTCCGATCTTATCTTGGAATGGGATAAGGGCAGCTCGATATGGAAGGATAATATTACAACACACAAAACTCTATAATGATAAATATTTAATATCCCATTACAATAGGATAACAAATGAATTGATTCAAACGTGATTAGCCAAAACTAATAATACTAGATACTTACGAAGATATTTCATAATATTATTCAATAGGATAGGATATTAAATGCAAAATTGTTAATGAATATTATTTTATAATGTTCATAATTTCAGCTGTTAACATTTAAATTATCTACAGTACAATCTACAGTAACTAATTTTGCAATATTTACTGACTTTAGAAAGCGGAAGGCAGGTTGATGTGGTTTACGCGAATTTTGAAAAATCGTTCGACCGGGCAGATCACGAAATATTAATTAGGAAGCTTTATAGCCTTGGAATTCACGGTGATTTGTTGAGATGGGTTAAATCTAAATCATATCTCACAAACCGTCTGCAAGCGGTCGTATTGAGGAAATATTATTAATCAAAGGAGGAAATATAGATATCACGTTATATCTACGTTGTATCTATATGTGTGTAGTAGGAACCTTAGAATATGCAAGTCCGATATGGTGCCCATTTTATAGCAAGTATTAAATAAGTATTGAATTGATTCAAAAGAAGTATCTGATATTATTGAATCTCAGGTGCCTCTCATCTCTCTTTAAATGATAGTTATCCCTATAACTGTCACTTGAACAATTTACTTACTTTGGAAGAGCGTAGGGTAGGTAACGTTAGATATGGAGTTTCTTCGTGACATTATATCTGGACGATTAGATTCTCCTGACCTGAAAGCATTGTTTGGCCTTCCATATAATATATAATTTTATTTTTTAAACCTTAATGTACTTAGCCAGTTGCTTTTCTTAATATAATAAAATAAAATAAATAAAATTTTGACTTGAAATGCAAATTATAATCAATATTTCATGATTAAAAAAATAAAGTAATAGGTATTCCAAGGAGAATAATGATAAAATTTTAAAATAGATATCCACAATTAATTCACGCATAGTTTAGATACGTCAATAATACGATAAAATTAATAATTTTAAACAATCGCTGTAGGAGATTGCCATTATAAAGTTTTTGAAACTGAGATCTTGGACATTGGCATAACTGGTTTTTGGCTATATCTCGTTTCGCGATTAGGTATTGGCCTTCGAAGTTTTTAGTGCTTTTTTAGCCTTAATGGTATGCTAACTAAAAACATATTTACGATACTTAACATAAAGATTTGTATTTTTGTATGTTTGTAACGAATGAACTCAAAAACTACTGGACCTATTTAACAAATTCTTTCACCAATATAAAACTACGTTATCAGTGAGTAACTTTTTATTGCATGAAAATATAAATTTTATCCTGGTAAAACTCAATCACGCAGGCGGACCCCCGAGCAACGTTCTACAACAAAATATATGATGTGATAGCTATTAGCTACCATTAGGGCATGAATCCTACTAATATTATAAACGCGAAAGTTTGTAAGAATGTATAGCGCACATTACACGCTCACACAACTGGCATTCAATTCTATAACTCATGATTGACGCGTGAATAATGAAAACAAAACGACATTACACAATCACTCAAAATCACCTTCAGTCATACGCAAGATTTTGCGGAGAACACACGTTTTCACTCGCTTTGGTATGAATACTTGTAAAATAAAAGGGAATTGAGATTAAAAACGTGTAACAAGAAGGCGTTGGGTAAAATATTGACTGAAAAAGATAGTTTTATAGCCATACTTTTGTTTTACCCACCTTTTATTAGCGGCCACGCCCGTTAGATTTTTTTATCCGGAATAAAAGTTATATTTATTTTCTAGGGATAAAGGTAGCCTATGTGTTATTCTATACTATAATCTATCTTTGTGCCAAATTTCATTCAATCTGGATGTTTAGCCGTTCTGGTGTGATTGAGAAAAAAAGCATCAAAGTTTTCGCAATTATTATATTAGTAGTTATAGATAAATTTAGTCTGAAATACGAGATACAAAAGTATGACAACAATTATTTTTTTATCTTATTGGATAAAATTATCTAATAAGATAATAAAGAAAAAGTAGCCTATAGTACTGAGGAGTAATATATCTTCCTATTAGTGAAAGAATTTACAAAATGAAACAAATCTTTCCTCTTTATAACATTAGTATAGACTAACTCTTAAAGATTCGTGGTATACCACAACTCAGGGATTGTTTCAAAACTTAAAATAATCTTTTTCTGCGACTGTAGCATAAAGTATAATGTTAGTTCGGATAAGGTAATTGACCGCGCGGGTGCGCCAGCGCCTCTCCAACTCAATAGAATATGTCCAACTCCGCCGTTGTCCGCGCGCTGACGTTTGCCGGACGAAATGCCATTAGACGATCGCGCAAGTCATGATTGATGGTTCTGCGACGCGCATATAAAAAAATCCAGATGTTCGTTACTCAACCGTCAATCACCACATTAGACGTTGGGCTATTCGTCACTCACGGACGTGAGTGTGGTAAAACGGACAGCAAAACCTACTGTCTAATGGGCGCTTAATGTGCGCTTATGGCAACGTGTAGCGTCAACCCCCGCGTTCTTGCTTCACCTCAATCAGACCTATAATATAAATCGACCACTGCGCAAGTTCTAGTTATTTAGTGCGCACTATACGAAGTTCGCCGGGCCAACTAATTAAGTATAATTTTGATTAAATTTTTAATATTTGAATTGGTAGTCACACTATATTTAGAATTTAGATGTAAGTTTTTCAAAGGCATCTTGTTATTTCCCATAGGAATTCGGGTATGTCTCAGATCGTAGTATAGCCCCGGTTGAACAGTGACCCTTTATATGATATGCATAAATTTATTAAAATAGTTAAATAACTATTCTATAAAACATTTTTGGTGCACTCTGATGATAACAGAGGCAAAAATAAAAGGTAATTTGTTGATTACTAAGGAAAAAATCATAGATTTAGCACAAAATTGTATCGTGTAATAAGTTTATAATATAATAGACCTATATGATATTTAATAATATTGTTCGTACGCTTAGTTGTAACTGAACTCTATTAATAACGCATTTAGGCGCCCCACAGATGCACGTTGAAGCAATTTTAGCAACTGTCAGTTTCTCATAACTGTAATGTGTTCCTTCAACAAGTGGACAGCGTCTGCGTGTTGCCTTAAAAGCATTTAGGTATAACACTCACTTTGTAAGCCTATTGAAATTGACTCGATACAGGTCGAGCAACATAAAGTTTGGATGAGTTTTTGATATGGAAAAGAACACCGAACTTGTTCTGAATTTGAATTTAGCGCGGTATGCATAATGTCATCCACGATGACGCACGATTCCACGATGAATATGGCTTGCGAGTGACGCTTGGTTCAGTCCCTTCACCCCACGACACACCCGCTTAAAAGTGGTGCGGTGCGTCTTCGTGGATGGCATTACCTTTAAAATAATTATGTTGATAGAGTACCTTCTGTCATATAATACTGATGGACTCTTTTAAATATAAAAGCTCCATAAATGGTTGCATTGCCTGCCTTTTTTGCGAATAAAAATATATAGTGCACGTGCACGAACTATATTATATAAGTGGCAGTACAAAATCGACACAAGAGCCACATGTGGATAAAAAAAGAAACTTTTCAAGCACATAATTTATTAATATATTTTTTGATATTATGACAAAAGTGATACAATATGCAAAAGCATTTGGAAATGTCTCATTACGTCATTTATATAATAAAGATGTTTTGAACATAATATCCAATACAAAAAATCTGTAATTAAGGGAACATAACCTCCTAATTATGCTTAAATAACTAGCTCCGATTAAAAAAAAGCCTGGAGCACATATTTTATCATTTTTGTCATATTAAAAGAATATTTGTGCCCGATATGGCGATAGGCTCGCCCCCTATCACATCATGGGACGGAATAATGGCGAAAAAGTGGGTGCACTAGTTGCGCCTCTGCCTACCCCTTCGGGGATAACAGGCGTGTGTGTATATGTATGTAAAAGAATATTACAAATTAATTATTGTTCTAAAAAGTTTCCATTTTAATCCAAATGTGGCTCTTGTGTCGATTTTGTGCTGCCCCCTATAGTTCATGCACGCTCCCTATAAGATGTGCATGTGAGTCTGAAACTAGAAACTTATAACGCCATCTATTATTAGGGTTTTGAGTTTTTTTTGTAAAGCGCGAAGTCAACTCGATAGTATCAATATTATCAGCATTTCTATTAATAAAATTAAAATTAGATGGCGCTTTACGCAAATCTATATAGCTAAAATGTAATAAAAAAAAAAGAAGCCAATAACATAATCAAGTTCGTACTTCATAATAAAAACACGAAATAAACATAGAAAGGCAAGGGTACTTTGGAATTTCCTAGTGCTTTCTTCAGACCATTGATTTCTAAGAGGAAATAAATAGCGACTAGCGTAACGAAAATGGCTCAGGATAAAGATTACACCGAAACCTAAAATCGATTTTTTTATGTATACCACCAAAAAAACATTGTTAGGACGTAAATTAAAATATAACTAATGAGTTTTATTTGTTGATAAAGTCTTTGATAGTATGATAGTCAGCCGAAGCTCTACAATACGTAATGAGTTAACCCGCCGCGTTTTATGGCAAGTCATTACGCATGCGCGAGATTTTCCGCGTTTATCAGTGAACAAAGAACATTATAATACCACGAGTCAGAAACTGTAACGTCACTTTGACAGTTCATCTTCAGTGCGTGAGAGATATCTACGTGTTTTTGCTTGTTTCATTACGGAATAAACATAGATTGGCGGTTTGTAAGTCGAGGTCGGGGCCTTGAGAGCGCCCTACATTGCGCGCGCATCGCCGTCTAGCCGGCTCAGCGAGACGGGCGCGCCGCACGGCACTCGGCACTAGTGAAAGCGTGGACCCGCTCGGAGCCAGTTGCATCAAGCGAGATGGGAAGACGGCCGCACGTGTTGGGACGCACTCGCCCCCGCTGACACACATCGGTCATGGCTTGCGCGATGTGTTTAATAGCGGCCGCGCGCCGGACGCGAGGCCATTCGCCCCGTGACTCTCGAACTCGCAGTGCGCCACACAAACGAAGATTATGTTTGTCTGTTTGTATAGCCGCCCACCACACACCGGCTGATGACCGACGGAAATTTATATTCTAAACAAACACGCTGAAAATGAGACTGCCGCGGTACGTACCTTTGTACCCGGTGTTGGGATTACTGGGAGCTTGCGCACAGGCATTCAGAGTTATACCAGTTTGCAACTCTTCAATTTACTGCACCGGCGAACTCCTTCACAAAGTCCAACTTGCTCGCGTGTTTCCTGATTCGAAGACGTTCGTAGATCTCAAGCTAATCTACTCTGAAAATGAAACTTTAGCTGACTTCACAAAATTAATGCACGATACCCATCGTAACCCGACACGAGAACAACTCGCCATATTTGTGGATAATCATTTTGAGGAAGGAAACGAACTTGAAGAATGGAAACCGCCTGATTTTAATCCAGATCCACCGATGCTCGATACGATCAGTGACCTGAAACTTCGACAATTCGCAAAAAGCGTGATCAGTATATGGGCCAAATTAGGGCGGAAAGTGGATCCTGATGTCATGAAAGCACCTGATCGCTACAGTTTTCTATACGTGCCAAACGGATTCATTGTACCCGGAGGACGTTTTAAAGAAATATACTATTGGGACTCACTTTGGATGATACGTGGCCTACTTCTCAGTAATATGACACAAACGGCAAAAGGAATGATCGAAAATCTTTTGCATTTGGTGGAAAAACTTGGTTATGTTCCAAATGGTAGTCGAAGTTATTATCTAGGTCGAAGTCAACCACCTCTACTGGCGGCTATGGTTGCCAGCTATTTTGCAGCCACTGGGGATCTCGCATGGTTGGAGCAAAGCATTGGAACGGTGGAAAAAGAACTACAATATTGGTTAGATAAAAAGAAAGTCACAGTAAAAGTGAACGGTAAGCAGTATGTACTTCTCCGATACATGGTCGACAGAAAAAGTAAAGGTCCTCGTCCTGAATCGTATTACGAAGATTACACAAATGCACGTTCACTGCCAAATGACGATATGCGTGAAGATTTTTATTATGAAATGAAAAGTGCAGCAGAAAGCGGGTGGGATTTTTCATCGCGCTGGTTCGTAACTGCTCATAGCGAAATAATTGGTAACTTGACCGATGTTCATGCGACACGCATCTTGCCCGTCGATCTGAATGCTATATTTGCTGGTGCTTTAGAACTCGCTGGCGACTTTCGTAATCGGCTAAAAGATAGGCGAGAGGCGCAAAAATGGTGGAGTTTAGCAAAATATTGGCGAAATGCGATTGAGAACGTCTTATGGGATCCTAATGATGGTGTTTGGTATGACTACGATAATCAAGCCATGTCGCCACGACGGCATTTTTATCCAAGTTGTGCAACTCCTTTGTGGGCAGGAGCTGTTGAGAAATATGATGCTCCCCGTTACGGATCAAAATTAGTAAGATACCTGCTTTCGTCTGGTGCTCTAAACTATCCCGGTGGTGTACCAGCATCGGTGTTACATTCAGGAGAACAATGGGATTATCCAAATGCTTGGCCTCCTTTGCAAAGTATACTGATTGGTGGTTTAGATATGAGCGGTGATGAGGAAGCTAGACGCCTGGCCAGGGAGCAGGCGCAGTTGTGGATAAGGGCAAATTACATAGGATACACTACTTGGCTGAAGATGTTTGAAAAATATAGTGCCGTGCAACCTGGTCACCAGGGAGGCGGCGGGGAGTACAGAGTACAAGATGGGTTCGGGTGGACTAACGGAGTGGTATTGGAGCTTCTGCATAGATACGGAAAGGACATGAAGTTTGATGAAAGGTTACCGACCGCTGTGCCTTACGTGCAACTCGTTAAGTAGAGCTTATTTGCTCAGTGAGTTAGTTATAAGATAGATTTTGTATCAATTATGTTCCATATTAGTGCCTACATAATAATGCGTGCTACGCACGAGTGATACAATCGCTTTATTTATAAGTTTTTACTGTTTAATGTCTTTGATAAGTTTTAATTAAAATGTGATATTTACAATTATGCGAATTGAATCATGGTATGAAGTGTTGTCTGTAAATAAACACGTAAATGATATTTCTGTATTATTTTATCTTAACAACGGCCGCGGCATTACCTTTTGGAAATATTAAGGGTCGATTTCACCGCTTGCTGATAAATCCTACACATCATATAAATTTCTAAGCCGACCAAATACATTAGGAACACTATAAATAACATAATTTATTAATCAAGTAGGCTTATAAAAAAGCACTTATGACAAGTCATGACAACGTTGAGAAAATAAAAAAATTACAAAGGTACATATACCAATTCAATAATTTAAATTACCTACATCAAACAACGAACAACCAGAACTGGTTGATAGGTACAGAGGACACGGACATTGGGGATGGAAATGGGGCTAGGGAAGGAGAAGTGGAGCTGATATAAAAGAAAGGGAAGGAGTATCTTAAAATTCAAGGAAAGTAAACGCCACGGTCCTCGCCGGCGAGTATAATAAAGGTCCTAGCCTAGCTAACCTAACAGCCTTTCACTCTAATCTATATTCTCAAATAAATATTAATATAAGGAGTAACTATCTTGATGTATAAAAAAACCCTGGAACCTGTGGAACTGGCTCTAAGGTTGTTTATAACACAAACATTATTGTAGTATTACTGCCTCGGTAGCGTAGTTGTATTGCGTACGCATTAGGAATACGATTTTCGCGCTCAGGTCCTGGGTTCGAATCCCGGGTCGAGCCAGTCACAATGGACTGGGTTTTTCCATCTTATAAATTACTCAGCCGCAACTCGGAGTCAGGAAGTTGGCGGTGTGATACCCCCGTGACTCGGAAAGCACGTGCAGCCGTTGGTCCTGCGCCTGATCTCTCTCCGGTCATGTCGGATTGCCATCTCACCGGACTATGAGAATGAAGCAATAGCGAGTGCACCTGTGTATTGCGCACACACTTGTGTATAATAATATCTCCTGCGTACCTGGCTGAGCTCCCGAAACTGTCTAGGAGGATGTTTTTTTACGTTAGTATAACTAGGACTGAATGATATCTATTCTTTTACTTTATCATACATATAGTATTTAGAAATTTTGAATGCAATAGCCTAGTTGGGACTTGGAAGTGGAACGGTCAACTGACGTTCGAGAGGAAGGTCACAGGTTCAAAACCCTCGCACACCTTTGACTTTGATAACTAACTAGTGTATTCTTTATCAATCACCGCCCACATTAAGCATGAAGTGAAACATTACATTGTGAGGAAATATAATATGCAATTCAAAAAATTTACTTTTAAAGAAATGTGGTGGCGTAGTTGTATTACGTTACGACTACAGTGCCGGAGTTGGATCCCGGGTCGGGTAAATTGGTATAAGGTTTTTGTACTCATTATAAGCCGGGTGTCTAGAAATTATGCCAGATATGGCGATATACTGGCCCTTATCAAATCGTGGAACGGAATGCGCATGGCGGAAAGTGGGTGCACTAGCTGCGCCTCTGCCTACCCCTTCGAGCATAAAAGGCGTGAGCCTCTGTGTGTGTGTAAGGTTTTGAAAAACTTTGATTGTGTGTAAATTCTGCAAACCCGCTCTTCTACAAATCTTTAATATTCCCTTCACTTCTTCGTGTACTTTCCTTTAAAAATCCTTGCGTAGAATAATTTTTTTTCCACCTAAGGTATAGGTACCAAGTAAGTACTGTGTGGCAAGTGGCGTAACTTCATCATCTGGGGCCCGTAACAAGTTCATTGGATGGGGCCCCAGTAAAAATTGTCACGGCCTATGACATTCAACAACATTCAACAATTTGAACTCGCGGCCTGACGGGTCGGGGAGGCCGGGGGCCTCTTCGGGCCCGGGGCCCATGTCATTTTGTTTCATGTGTGTGGCACTGCACTGCGCCTGTCATTCTGATGAATAAGATTGTATCTCACAATGCCCAATAATAACACCGGCTAGTTCTTTATTTTTCTTTAATCTTTTACTGGTGGTAGGACTGTCGTATACGAGGGACCGTCTGGGTAGGTACCACCGCAACGTCTATTTCTACCGCCAAGAAGCAGTGTAGATGCACTGTTGTGTTCCGGTTTGAAGGACATTGTAGCCACCGTAATTACTGGACATTATGAGACTTAACATCGAATGTCTCAGGGTGACGAGCGTAGTGGAATGCCGCGCAGTACTTTATATTTAAAAGTTCTTTATGGTGTTGCTACTGTTCATGGGCAGTCGTATCGCTTACCATCAGCCGAGCGGCATGCTCGTTTCGTCGCTCAGAAGAAGCAATAAAAAAATGATGTTCGATGTATAGATAATGCCATTAACGATGTTGCTCGCCACTAATGTACCAAATTGTTTACACTACAAGTGGGTAAATTTCTGCTTATGTTTTAGTTCTATAAATACATATTAATTTATAAGTGCACATGCACACTATGAAGAATAATCAATGTCCCTATAACACACGAAGTCTCAACTCAAAAATTGGTAGAGCGCGTCATCGTGGGTGAAATTATCTATGATATTATAGTTTTGTAGGTTATTTTTGACAAAGAACTCTATTATGACAAAGAACTCTAGATCAACACATTTTATTGAAAATGAGAATAATTTTATGATTTACGATAAAACCATGTCATCTTTCCATATGCATATATCTATTGGTATGTGTACCTATAACATATGTTAAGAACTATACCTAAAGCCTTATTTACATGGAGCAATATTTTTGGCTAGCATGTGCTAATCTTGAAACTTGCACTTGGACATAAAAAAGTGGCTGCCTGAACATACGCAATGGCGAAGCAATTATCGCGCGCCTTGACAGGCTATACTCGCCTGGCCTAAACAATATCTATTCGATTTTTTTTTTAAATGCACAATACTACCAATACCTTTTCTTTGATTAAGACTCCCAAACTCGAGAAAAAATGTCATCGTGTGAACTGTGTTATTATTCTAAGGTGTGTACTATGATATAAACAGTAAAGTGGGTGAGAAAGGTGCTCGATCGAATTTTGTTTTAGGTAATCGCGTGCGGTTTTATAGGTCTCACCAGAGCTTGAATTTTATGATTCAATAATCTCGTGACAATTATTCCTAGCAAAAATTGCTTACGATTATTAAATAAACAAAATGGTGTCGTGCTTAAATTATAATTATGTGTATCTACTTATCAAAAGCGAACGCATATCTATACTAAAATTATAAAGCTGAAGAGTTTATTTGTTTGTTTGTTTGAATGCGCTAATCTCAGGAACTACTGAACCGATTTTGAAAATTCTTTCACTAATAGGAAGCTACATAACTCCTGAGTGCTATAGGCTAATTTTTATTTTTTATCCCGGGAAAATATTTTTGTCCCGGAAAAACTTATTCACGCGGGCGGAGCCGCGAGCACTTCTAGTTGAAGATATGCATTAAAATTTATGAAATGTGGGAGCTCCCGTAACATTTCATTTGCAGGAAAGAACGCTATTGTGACGACGACAAACAACTAAGTAGGTATAATCTGTTGAATGTCGTCTTATTTTTAACAAGCTTTTATTATTAAGTCAAATTTACTGGTGGTAGGTCTCTCATAATATGTAAGTGTCCGTCTGAGTGGGTACGACCGCAATGTTCATTTCTACCGCCAAGCAGCAGTGTGCATGCACTGTTGTGTTTCGGTTTGAAACAAATAATAAAGAAAATACTGAACATAAAGAGACTTAACATCTTATGTCTCAGGATGACGAGCGCAGTGGAATGTCACACAGTAGGTACTTTGTAACTCAAGGTGCTGGATGGTGTTGCTACTGTTTATGGGTGGTCGTATCGCCTTACATCAGGCGAACGGCATGCTCGTTTCGTCATTTAATGCAATAAAAAAAATATCTGTTTTCTCTCTAGGAGTAGACCTAGTTGAAATGTTATCATTAGTTTATTTTATGAGCGATTGCACAATACGCATGCCTCTTTAAAACAGCATTGCAATACGCCCCTATGAAAAGCATACATTCGGACTCATATTACTTCCTATTTTCAGGGTTTTTCCTGTTACAGGGTACATGATACTCAATAATCTGTTACAATTTGCTAAGTGCGGAAAGAATTAGTAACAATGCAGGCTCATAGGTAGGTATAGGTCTTCACTTAGACATTTGATAATGGAGGTAGGTCTCTCGCATGTGAGGAGCCGTTTCAACAATTTCGTAGATAAGATATTCTCTGTGGCTTAACAGGTGGTGAATTAAAAAAGTTTCTAACTAACAGACAATGGGCGGTTGCCCAGTTTGCCCCATAGCCCTCTAAGGCCGTTACTATCTGTTTTATTAAAAGTACAGTCTAAAACGGTTTCAGACATCAACAATAAGTAACAGGTTTGCTGTTGCATTTCGTGCATTTGCAGTGAAAATATCAGAGACCTAACAAACGCAGATTCTTCTAGCATTGCAAAACAACACAGTCAATATCAATAAAAATGTTTGTTGCTTACCTACGGTTTTACTCAGACTAGTGTTTTAATAAGTAGGTTGGTGATAACAACGAGACACAATAATAATATATTCTGCAAATCGCAAAAACTTATGTACCTACCACCCATCTATTATTTAACAAGAATATAATATTATTATCTTTTATTAATAATATGTATTCAGATATTATTATAATGATGTTTCCACTTTCAAGACCTCTTCTCGCGTGTTAGTTCGGAAAGTTAGCAACTTGTTAATAATAAAGGTAGTTAGTACTCACCTAGCGGTTGTTTGTAGGGTTGCTAAATTCTCGTTTACAAAATGAGGGAAATTCCTTGTTGATTTTATATTTAGTATTGTATATAAATGTAATGTTATCTGCAAGTCTACATTTTGCTTAGGTAAAAGGTCCTCATTATTTTTGTGTACCTACCTCCTGATATTTTATATTCATTTATTATTATTTGAATTTTAAATACCTATGGCATATGTAATCTATTTTACTTAATATATATAGCTCATAACTGATTAAAGGAAATTGAACAATTTATCGTACTGTTTATTTAATTTAATTTGTGAGTATTGTGTATATTGTGAGTGGATGTGCTATTTCTTAGGGCTATACGACTAATAAATGGAATTAAAATACAAATTGATATGACTTTACCGACCCATGTTCGTGATTTTACTCCTAAATGATAATATTTGCATGGAAGTATAGCTTAGCGGCCTTAGGAAGTTAAATAATTACGCTACATGTTAAACGTAGATAGATGGTGAATCTGTTTAATAAAACATGATCTTGTGTACATAAAAAAGTAAAGTTGAAAATTTATTAGAATTTGAGAAGTGGTATAATAATGATAACATTATTGTGTCCTCAAGCTTTTAAGTGATACATATTAATATGTAGTTCGTCGGAACTAAAGCTGATGGAGGCTTAATTTCAAAAAATTTACATAATATGTAAATTACGGAAGCTAATTTTCAGTAGGTGTGTAAATAGGGCAATAATTACTTATTGCTGGATATTACGTGGACAATTGAAAATTGGCGACATCCCATTCCGTAGTAGAAAACGAGGAAAAAAGAGACTCACGGAAAAAAGAGAAACGAATGTAGAGTCTAAATCCTACGAATCTAAATAACGTGAAAAACATTTAACCCAATATATTACGAGACTTTTGTAATTCGAATTGATTAATGAAGACATAAAATTATAATGATAAAAACTACGCCCATGTAGCTCATGTAAAGCTGGGTATTCACTTAGCAGTGTTGCATGTAACGTATCAGATACTGTATAATCCTGCAAGTGGGTACGGCTCGTCCACAGTTTACCGAGTATCTAGCTCTATCTACTACGAGCACACTGCGAGCCGCCTTTGTGTTCGAGCTTACAGCGCACCACGCGCGACCGGCTCGCAGCGGGTTCATGCCTACGTACTCACTTGATACTGTATCTGATACATAACATGCTACACTCCTTAGTGAGTACCCAGCTTAAGAGCCGAACGTAAGCTGATGACAACAGTTGATATAGTGCAACACATCATATAACTAGTAGTACTGAAGTTGTAAGTTCTGGCCAACTTCATGTGTTTTTACTCTCTATTATAATAAACTATTCTTGTATTATCTATGTAATAAACAAACTTTATGGTTTTTAAGGAAACTACTCGGCGTTTGGCCGCTACGCCTACGTGTTAGTAGATAAACACTCATTTAATTCGGGAATTGTTTATGTAGGTAATTCAAATGTCATACATAAATTGTGTCGGGCCTCCTTACTCATAAATATTAGACTTACGGCATACAACAAAACGTGAACAATAGGCTCTTATAATCTTATAACTCTTGGACTCATTCTACAGCACCATTATATCCACAATCGCTTGCTGGTGTCACGTATGGCGACTCCATTTGTGTTCCGAATTCGGCTTCGTAAAGAACTTGCTGGATTTTAAGTCTAGCGACGGCATTTTTTTTAGAATTCAATCTTTTTAATGTGGGAGCGCAGCTTAACAAGAACAGTTCATCAGGATCGGTACGATTGCATTGGCAAGGATTGTCTTCGTCGGTTGAGTTTAGGCGGGGTTTCTTTGGAGACGGTTGGGAATCTTCATCATCGTCGAACTTATCGTGGTTGAAGGATGAAAGGTCGGGCAAGTTTGATATAGCACGCTGACGAGCTGCTTCTTCTTCCGCGTCGGAGTCTTCGTCTTTTTTAGATCTGAAAAATAATAGTTGATAAGTATGTATTAGAAGTAAAATAGTTACATATTCTTTCATTGACAAAAAATCTGATTTATTTTTTCATGATATGGAAATTTATTTATAATTTTGATTAAAATTTACAGCACTTGGCCAAAACACATAAATGTATATATACAGTAGATACCTACACACCGTACACCTGTCAGTAAACCTGGTACCTACTTACTAAAATGAAAACTTTTTTTATAACTTTTTTATTATGTTTTTCAAAATTTTAAAATATAACCCAAGAAACACGATTAAAATCCGGTAAAAATTCAACAAGATATAAAGCCTTTGAAATGTGATGGAAGGGCTAAACGTCGCAAAATCAAAAAGAGACACAATGATATTTAGTTGACGTCATCAAGCAATACGATGCGAGCAAAGAAAGAGTTAGCGCGCTATCTCCACTACACACACATTGCAATATTTGAAATGCTGCCCCATTTCTTAACCAATTTTATTGCTAACAAGCTTTTGCCCGCGGCTCCGCCCGCGTTAAAAAGTTTTTCCAGAATAAAAGTCCCGCTTTATGTTTTCCCGGGATAAAAAGTAGCCTATGTGTTAATCCAGAACATGATCTACCCGTGTGCCAAATTTAATCGAAATCCGTTCAGCAGTTTTTGCGTGAAAGAGGAACAAACATCCATACATCCAAACATCCATACATTCTTACAAACTTTCGCCTTTATAATATTAGTAGGATTTCGCACAAGGGCTCCTCTTTCGTAGGTATTATTTGCTATAACGTAGGGAATTATTGTCAAAATCGAACATAGTAAAATACCCTATTATGCCGGACTGTTTGACCCAGACGTTTAACCTAATAACTATCATGCTATACCAGCCCTGTATTATATACTGCCCACTGCTGAGGTCAGGCCTCCTCTAGAACTGAGAGGGCTTAGGCCCTAGTCTACCACGCTGGCCCAGTGCGGGTTGGCAGACCTAATAATTAAACTGATAATAAATACGATCTATGAGAGAGAGATATATATATAAGTAAGTAAGTGTGACTGGGTTGTTCCATCTTAAAAATTACTCAGTCGCAGCACGGAGTCAGGAATTATGAGAGTGAAGGAATAGCGAGTGCACCTGTGTATTGCGCACACACTTGTGCACTATAATATCTCCTGCGTACCTGGCTGATCTCCGTTGAGATTGGCCGCCGTGGCCGAAGTCTGGCTAGAAGGATATATAAGTAAGAGTATCAAGTATGCTTACCCTCCTTCTGATTTCGGCTCAATATGCGGCAGCAGGAACCGCATCGCGTGATGATAAGGCCACCGCGTGCGTCCGCCGTGTGTTCGTTGCAACTTTATGAATGAGTCCCGAAGGGATCTCCATCGTTTTTTGCATTCAGATTCTAGGAAAGAACAATAAAGAAGTCAGTTAGAGTATGACTTAGTTTTCATTTTCCTAATTGATATATGGGTGAGCATATTTAAACAAAATTTCCGCAAGTAGGTACTTAACAATTATTTTCAAGAGTACCTTTCTACGAATCTGACGAATTCACACGCGACAGGGATTGACCGTTTCTTAGTTAGGTAGGTACCTACTTCTTATCTAAAACGCACTGGCAACATTTTACAAAAAAAAATCGTATTAAATTTTCTATAAATAGGTAAGCAGCGGGCGCGGGGAGCCGATCAGTACTTATCAAAAATTATAAAATCTATAAATGTTTTAAGTACTTCCATATGCAGAATCAGAAATATTATTTTTTTTAATATTTAAATATCTATTTGAATACCAACGCAGGCAAGTGGAAAAGGATATTTAAAAGTATTACTGTTAGATTTATATACTTAGGTAATTACTAATTACTACCATCTTATCTAAGGTCAGGGGCCCTGTTTCGCCTACGGGGGCATATCCCCCTTTTTGCGATTATGGGCGTTCTAATTGAAGTAAGTACAGCTTTCATAGCTGTATGGGTAAAATATTATAAAAATCCCCTATTAACCTATATGGCTATTAAAGCTGCCCTTCGATTAGCACGCCCGTAATTGCATAAGACGGATACGCCCCCGTAAACAGAATAGGGCCCCTTACCTTATTAGTTAAACAATGATACTGCACCAAATGTAACTTTAGTGCGCTTAATTTCTTAATAGTTATTAAGCTGTGATTCCGCAGAAAGCGGCAGACGGCATGTGCCGCGACGGCAGACGGCACTACTGATTGTATGAGACTTAATGAGACCGATTCCGCACACGACGGCAAATGACGCGCGGTATGTGACGTCCTGCTGGGCGTTATTTGCCGTCGTGTGCGGAATCGGTTTTATACAATTTAATACTGAATAGTAGTGCCGTCTGCCGTCGCGGCACATGCTGTTACCGTCTGCCGTTCTGCGGAATCACAGCTTTAGGTGTTGAACAAAAATATTTTAAATAAATGACATCTACAAATAATTGATTACCTAATTCTATATATAAAAGGGGAAGTAAATAGGTATAACTGGTGCAATTACTATTTTAGTAAAATACCAAGATATCGAGTAATCTCTCAGACCAAAACTAACTTGGAAAGTTCAGGGACAATGTATATACCTACTCAAGTACCTAAGTGGTGCGTTCATCAGATGTCATTGTCATATAGCCACCTACTTACCAGACACATGGAGTGACTCCTGCACGTCTTTCCACGCGTCGTCCCTTAATTTGGTCTTATTAAATCCACTCACTGATTTATCATACAATATTGGACGCTTCTCCACTTCTTTTATCAAATCTAGCTCATTCATATCTGTATAAAACTTGACTGTAAGGAAAATTAGTTCTTGACAAGTAATTTTCGCGGTATTTTTTCAAAAAATACTTGATGCCATAAACAATATTTGATAATGTAACATGTGTTAAAACCAAGAAGTTTATGTTAAAACATTTAATGTGTAATTAACTTCTTGAAAAGAAAATATACTTGCAAAATAAACAAAGAAAGGGTGTATAAGGTTTATGGCTTATAACTCTGTTAAAAATACCTGTTCAAATCTGTATCGCGATAACGTGCTATTTACTCGAGATTTATGATTATATCCTTATAACTGTTAGGGTGTGTTAGTCACTCAGGTTTAGCGAATACTGTGGATTTAGGGGTACGGTGCCGCACGGTACGCGCGCGCCGTGCGTATTGAACGGCGCGGCCGATGCGGCGCGTCGCCGCGTATGTCGCCAGGCATGCCAATATAAAATTAATTACTTCGGAAGAAGGTACACAATTGCATGCAATTATTATAATGAAGGAAAAGGTACGTAATATATCTGTTTAATTATGTATAGCGTTATAATCACTTTGAATATAATTTCACATACAATTTACGTAATAAGTAAATTTCATATGTCTATAGGTATATAAAACATGAATATCTACTTACAAATGCCTAATTATGTTTAGTGTTTTATTTATTTACCTACATAATTATTAATCATTCTTTTTATACTAGGTGCAGGACTACGTATTCTCGTTCAAAGAATATAATGTAGATAACTACTTATGTACCTATATAAGTAGTTATAGACCTTTTTTTTTTGTATGGCCATCTTCGGCGTATTAGGGACGGCTGCGGGCTACCTCCGACTCACGTCTAAGTTGTCGTCCGCAACCGCCCCTGCGCGTACCGCTGTTGCGGTCCTTTTCCTGTTGCGGGGGCTCAGAAGCCCCCGAAACACCGTACCATGCTCACCTTTTGGTGTCCGAGGCAGCGTGAGACACGCTGCCGTCCATCACGGGGGTCACAGAAGTTGGCTAGACTAATGGGTGGGCGGCACCTCCCGCCCACCCGTGACCCCCGGAGGCCCCTATTAGTCGCCTTTTACGACAGGCAGGGGATACCGTGGTGGAATTCTCCAAGCGCCCCCAATCCACAGGGCAGTAGTTATAGACCTACTTATGTATTATTTTGGAAGTATCCTGTAAAATTTATATGCCCAGCTGTTGCTATAGTAGGTAGGCAATTAGTTAGTTATTTTAAATGAGATTTTCGCAAACCTCATCATCATCATCATCAGCTAACTACATGACGTCCACCGCTGAACATAAGCCTCCCCTAAAAATTTCCAAACGGATCTGTCAAAAGCGGCTTGCATCCAACGTGTTCCTGCGACCTTTATTAAGTCGTCTGTCCACCTTGCAGGTGGACGGCCGCGCTGTGCTTGCCAGTACATGGTCTCCACACGAGAATTTTCTTGCTCCATCTGCCGTCAGTTCTTCGAACTATGTGCCCTGCCCACTGCCACTACAGCTTGCTCATTCGTAAGCCTAAATAACCTTAATTCCTATTCATTTCCTTTATGGACGACTAGCTTTTGCCCGCGGCTCCGCCCGCGTGAATGAGTTTTCCCTGGATAAAAGTCCCGCTTTATATTGTCCCGGGATATAAAATAGCCTATGTGTTAATCCAGAACATGATCTACCCGTGTGCCAAATTTCATCGAAATCCGTTCAGTAGTTTTTGCGTGAAAGAGTAACAAACATCCATACATTCTTACAAACTTTCGCCTTTATAATATTCAGCTGAGCACCCAGGAAGGGCGAGTGCAGCGTGCGCTTTCCAGGCGATATACTACACAATCGTAAGTTAATGAGAGTTCGTCGACACTCTACTTTGAATGCAATACTTAGTACATCCCATTTAATTGTGATAATATGGGCGGATGCTGAGTCATTATCATAATACGAGTGCCCAGTTATGTAAGTAGGTAGGTACCTAAGTATATTTTCATGTTCATTATGAGCCAAAAGTTATTAGTTTATATTGAACATAGAAAGTTAATAGGTACCTACATAGGTACTATGCACATATAATATTTAGTACTTATTGATTACATTCGAAAGTTATTGGATGCAAACAAATAAAGTGGTAGTTACCACTTTATTTTGAGACTGTTTCCATAAATACTCATAAACATCATCTACTGTGCATCACAATCGCTAAAATATTTTTTGGCATATTGTCAAAATATGTATGTGTGGCTAGTGCCTACCTATAGCTAAGTATGTGTACATACTGCTTGCCTTTTATTTATTTTTTTGGCGATAAAGTATTTACAACTAGGTGCTGATCGCGGCTCCACCCGCGTGAAAGCCTTTCTCGCTACAAAAGTCCCTAAAACACAATTCGACGCGAGCGCCACCTACTTAAAGAATCAGATGAAAAATAGCCATTATTTTCCATGGGAGCTAATAACTGGAACAGCCTATTTGTTAATCCAGGACATGATTTACCTGTGTACCAAATTTCATACAAATTCGTTTAGTAGTTTCTGCGTTTACTTCTAGCAATAAGCAAACATATAAACATCTAAGCCAAACATTTTCGAAAACTTTCGCATTTACAATATTAGTAAGAAGTGAGATAAGATTAAGTATTTATCTACTAATAATTGCCTTCTGCCCAGCTTCAGGGACGGCTGGAAGTTTATGTGGTAGTTGGACTTAAAAATCCTTAGAAGGTATCTAAGTTTCTATTTTATAAGTGATAATATCTCAGAGTAAGTATATACCTATAGAGCGCGCGTATGCAAGTGGGAACAATAGGCACGGGTGGGAACATCGTCCTGCGCCGGCCGCAAGCGCTTGTAGTCACTCGAGTAGGAACGGTGTGAGCACATGCGAGTGAGATCTATGCGAATATTTGATTATTAATACTGCAAAATGGTTAAATGTTCTGTGGAATCTTGTAAAAACGACACTCGGAAACACACTTAACAGAATTCTAATATCACGTTTCACAGGCAAGCCATATTTCAGTATGTTTTTAGGTAAAATTGAAATCACGCGTCGCGGTATGAAAGACGCTCGGGAGGCGAACACTTGTACCCCCCGCACTGCCCCGCTTCCCGCTTTTTCGATAGTGATGTTACGCGTCGATACCAGAATCGATGTAATATTTTCATATTATAGCATACGTATTTATTACTATCGACGGCTATATAATATAATGTAGCTTAGGTAACTGTTTTTGTCTGTGTGTGATTTTTAAGCCACATAGCCGGCTCAAAGCACCGTTGCGTCGCCAGTTCTGAATTACTTACGTTTTTATTATTAAATAAAACAAAATTCGTTAAAATACGTAACATATTATCAGAATGATAATCCTTCTACTCATATTATCTCTACTAATATTATAAAGCTAAAGAGATTGTTTGTTTGTTTGTTTGAACGCGCTAATCTCAGGAACTACTGGTTCGAATTGAAAAATTCTTTTTGTGTTGAATAGACCATTTATCGAGGAAGGCTTTAGGCTATATAACATCACGATGCAACTATAAGGAGCGAAGAAATAATGGAAAATGTGAAAAAAACGGGGAAAATTATTCATCCTTGAGGGCTTCCATTGCGTGCGCTGCGAAAACGGTTCAAGATACCGAAAATATATGTATGAAAGAATTATTCCTCTTGAAAGGACCAAAAAAATGTCCGCAACAATACATGTCTATCTTTTAAGATTAACTCACTAGAACCGTTTTATGGTAATCAAATTTGGTCGAAATTAATGCATTATTTGTTAAGAGTTGTATCAACGTCATAATATTAATCTTTATCTTGGATAAATATGTATAAATATGTTGGATAGAGTGATTCAACGGGAAGGTTTTTATGTACTTTTAGCCCAGAAAAACTTATTAACGCGGGCGAAGCCGTGGGCAAAAGCTAGTTTGTCAATAAAATATTTATAACTGTTGACACCATGCCCCCCACGCTTTTTTTTATAAAAAAATACACATTTTTCTTATTTACACTATTCTCAATTCAAGTTTATTAAAAAATATTTTTTAGTTGGAATTTCTATAAAGCGTGCTTTTTAGTTTTTATAATTTTTAAATCCAGTTGGCCATTCCGGATGTATAAGCCCGCCTTGAGTTTTGGCGGGAACTTGGTAGCGTCATGAGGTGCTCTTGTTTTAATTCATTATTTTGGTGATACTTAGTGTTATGTTGCGTAATTATGGTGGTATATTATCCAATATAGTTCTATTAAAGGGCTCAAATGAAGTGAATTGAAATAACTGTGCTAATCAAGTGCTTTTTTGTTGCCGCCAAAACTCCTCGATAAAGTCTTGGTAAGGTTGCCACTGCTTTACTTCGACATAGTAGTTAGGAGCTAGGACTGAGGATAAAAATGTATGAAAGACGGGCTTAATGGACTAGTCTCCAGAACCACAATATCTAAATAAAAAAAAGCCCGCCTTTTGTAAACTGACATAAGGCTGATGGCTTCCCGTCATGTGTCAACTCATACCCAGTGCTGCCAACCCTACAGTTTTAACAGTAGATTTACTGTTTTTGCTTTGTCACCCCTGTTTTCTGTTAAGAGTCTAAATACTGTTTTTTGTTTTATTGATTTTTACATGCGTTTTGACGCGTTTTGTGTACAGGTTAGTAAATTACTGTATTTATTAATTACTTATTTTAGGTAATCACCCCATCCACTTACCCTACTTCTCATGTTACCGACGGAAAAATTTAAATCGAGGACCATTTTGCTCGTTCAAAATCCCTGATGCTACCGTTTTGGTTTTTCCTATTTTTTTATTAGTGAACTGTTGTTTTTTGGTTTCTTGAGGTTGACAACACTGCAATAGTGCTCAATAGTGCAAATTGTCATGATGTCATGTCAATTGTCAATTGTCACTTGACAGCAATAAGCAAATATCAGAGCCCGGCAAGCTGTTTTCGGTAATCGGTTTATTATTTTTTGATTTCTGACCTGTGAATAATATACAGTACCTATAGGTGTTGGCTATTCTTTTTGGTAACCCAGAGTTAACCAATAACGAAGACAATAATAAAGTCTAATCAAAATAATTTTCGCGTTTGGAATATCCTTTTGGTTAGCGTTTCAACGTAGCGCTTCCTTTATCTTTTTACTTACAGTATTTGTAGATACGTAACCACTATTCGATAGGTACGTAACAAAGAGTATTATATACTTTGGGGTACGTAAGTTGTTTTGTCTCGAAAGTATGAATTACTAGTAGTGCTCGCGGCTCCGCCCGCGTTAAAAAGTTTTTCCGAGACAAAAATATTTTCCCGGGATAAAAAGTAACCTATAGCATTCAGGAGTTATGTAGCTTCCTATTAGTGAAAGAATTTTCAATATCGGTTCAGTAGTTCCTGAGATTAGCGCGTTCAAACAAACAAACAAAACAAACTCTTCTGCTTTACAATATTAGTATAGATTTACCAAGTTTTTGTTGATTACTCTGCCTACTTTTATAATTATTTCTTGGATAAGAAATAATTATTAATATTGAAGATAGCATATAACACTAGGGGTATATGTAACTCACTATTGGTGAAAAAATTTTTCTAAATTGACTAGAAAGTTTTTGAGTTTCATGCAAATTTCATTCACGGTTGTCAATTTGGATAATTGTGAAATTGTATAACTGTGATGTAGATTATAATCAAGGCATCAATGTATTGCCAAATGCATTATAGTGTGTTATAATCCTCATCTGAACATGTATCAATGAAAAATTGATGTTACAAACAGATAATACAATCTTATTTTTGTCTATTGATGTAAGTAATACATTTCATATTCTCCATAAAAATATTTATTTCACAAAATGTATTATGTAATGATACATTGTGCTACATTAGAGCATTATCATTATTAAACATTGTAAATGTTTATGATGATAGTATAATATGTAATTGTTCTACATTTACAGCCATATTCCTTAACAACTCGGTGGCTTGTGTGGAGTGCTAACTGAAATGTTAAAGATGTCTTCTCAGGTATTATATTTTCATTATTAAATACATAGTACATACATAGCATCATGCCTTTTATTCTTTTGGAGAGTATGTAGAAAGTAGAAAAACCCAATATCACTGCTTGACCTGAGATAAGGACCAAAAACCTCTGCTCGTTGGTCATACTGGACACTCAATACAACTACGCCTTCGAGGTGGCCATTTTTTAATGATCATCAAAAGATGTAATTTTTGATACTCATCATATTTAATACTAAAATTTATATTTGACTCATCAAGCCCCACAATGGACGCCGGCGTCTGAGTATATAGGGTTTCCGCATAAATCTATGTATATAAGCAGAGCTTGTCGGCTTAAACTATTTATTTTTCTACACACACATAAAAACAACAATGCTAAAAATATAATTACTAAGTATTTTTGGATTGTTTTTTTTTTATTTACATTTATCCAAATATATTATGTTTAAAATAATGATGGATTAAAAATTCGGTATTTAGTGTGGCCAAATATAGTACATGTTGCAAGTGTTTTCTTTTTTCAATTGCACTGATGGTAAGTGAAAAGAAGCCCAAAACATATTGAAATCTAAATATAAACAATAAATAAAAATTATACCATCATCTTTCTTACCCTATCTCAATATTGAAGTTTCAATTATCAGATTCCTTCCTAATAAGATTATGACCATAACAAATACATTGAGTAACTAGTTATATAAGGAGAGTTTTCAGCTAGAAAATATAGTAAATGCATACAAGACATTGTCAAAGATACCATCTGTGGCTGGTGCTAAATTGAATAACAAGGCAAATAGAATAACAGCAAACTGGTCTGTTAGAAACTTGGACAAAGGGAAGAATACTAAATACTCATGCAATTACCTATTGAATGAGGAACTTAGTGTTATTGCTGAGAGTGACTTTGGAACTGACGTGAGCAATGAGTAAGTAATACATTAACTGGAATAATTTGCCTTGCTTTTTATTAATTTAAATTCATATACTTGTTTTTGTACTTGTATGAGGATTTTAATTGATACTTTTTTAATATCACTCAGATTGCTGTCATCCATATCACCTAAAGAGACGTTCAAGGCTATTGTGCGTGAGGAAAAGAATGGGAAAGACTCCAAAAAGCAATACTTGGAGGTGTGGAATAAGAGTACACTGGCACACTCTATTGATTTAACTGCTGTTGATTTACATGGAGACATTTATGCTGATTGTAAGGTTTTATAAAGTGTTGTATTTTGTAATACCAATTAAAATATCATTTTGAACCCTAAACATAGTGCTGAGTACATTTTTATCTGACAAAAATTAATAATTTTATATAATTTTGTTTTCTTGACTCGTCAAGCCCCGCTACGGACGCCGGCATCCGAGTATATAGGGTTTCTCCATATATACTATATAAGCAGGGTTTGATGGGTTAAAAACAACAAAGTTTACTGGTGTTATATAGATAACTATATTCACATGGTATTTTAATGACATTTTTATTTTTATTTTATTTTAGACATATTTATATCTACCTCTAATTTTTATGTGGTAGTTATTACCTATGTTCTTTGTAGCGGAATTTGGCAGTCTGGATTGGTCTCATGATGAAAGTGCCATTGTGTATATTGCTGAAAAGAAGTTACCAAAGAGTGAACCATACATCAAACGGAAGGCTGAAGACAAGTCTAAAGGGGACCAGGATGCTCAAAATGCGCCTAAAAAGGTATAATTACGTTTAAACAATTATCATTAAAGATATAAATGTGCAAGTTAGTGATATTACCCTGACTTAATTAGACAAGAAACTAGGACTTAATTAGAAAAGTACACTGCTGTTTTGCTGTCATAGGTAATTTAACACTAACTATATTATGTTTTTTAAACGATAGATAATTTTTCTTCATAAAATATATAGCTTTTGCCCGCGGCTCCTCTATATTTTCCCGGGACAAAAGGAAGCCTATGTGTTAATCCAGGACATGATCTACCTGTGTGCCAAATTTCATCGATATCCATTCAGTAGTTTTTGCGTGAAAGAGTAACAAACATCCATACATTCTTACAAAGTTTCTAGTTTATAATATTATAGTAAAATAATAAATGTATTATTATAGGGAGAAGAATTTATGTACAGACAAGACTGGGGTGAGCAGTTAGTGGGCAAACATTTATCTGTTATTGTTATTTGTAAAATTGAGACTGAAACAATCACAGTACTTGAGGGTTTGCCAGAAGATTGGTGTCCAGGACAGGTATATAACATTTAGTTACTGTATTAAACGTTAATTTACCCTACAAAAAGTGTTTTTCGTGGTAGTAGAGGTGCTCTACAATTCGTCTGTTGATTAGAATTAATATTAATTAATTATATATAATTTAGGTCCTGTCAATTTTCGAATCAAATCGCTATGTCGGGCACAAATTCCAGACTCCGGGCTGATACTGAATTTGAAAAACCCAATATCACTTTACCCGAACCGGGAATCGAACCCAAGGCCTCAGCATTGCAGGCATAATACAACTACGCCACCGAGGCATATACTCTATATTATATTCGACGATGAGTGTTTAATCAGACATCACGGAACAAACCCTTAATATGCTCAAATTACTTTGAATGTATTTAAGGTGCGCTTCACTCCGGACGGTCTTGGCGTGGTGGGCGTGGCGTGGCCCACCGAGCCGCGGAGGCTGGGACTCATCTTCTGCACCAATCGTCCCAGTTATATATTCACTCTCTCCCTCAATGGAAACTTGAGTGAGTTGATTTTTTGTAGAAAAGAAATCCATATGGTGGTTTATTTCTAGGTCTTATCTGTTTGGTTCTTCATTTCGATAGTACCTACCGATATTATATCGGCCATTGTTACCTCATAACCATAAGCGCCTTTGACTAATTTGTCCCCTTATTTTAACTAATATACATAATATTTCTTTGCAATTTGTATATTCAGAATATTATAATAACACCATCTCACATTCCATTCAGAAAAGTTATCCGAAGAAGGCGTGTCAGTCCGATCCCCGAGATTCAGTCCGAGCGGAGAGCTAGTGTGGCTGCAACGCGTAGCTGACGGGCCACATCATGCCTGCCATCAAATTATACGCATGCAGGACTATGCAGTAAGTGCAGGCATTGCGTTTTACCCACTAACGGATATCTATCTATATTCTATACTAATATTATAAAAAGGAAAGATTTGATTGTTTGTTTGTTTATAATGGATAAACTCATAAACTACTGGACCGATTTTGAAAATTCTTTTACTAATAGGAAGCTACACTATGCTTAAATGCTACAGGCTACTTTACGGGATAACCCGCGTAAATATTTTTTCCCGGAAAAGCTTTATCACGCGTGCGGAGCCACGAGCAGAAATCTAGTATATTATAAAATAATCGCAAAAGTGTCTATTATAACTATATATCTATTTATAAAAAACAGATGTTAAGAAAACTCGCAATTGTTGCCAATACAAAAGTGGCGGGCTGGCGGGAGCTACAAAAGTAAGATACGCTAAATGACTTACTCGTTATTTTGTCTTATACTTTATATAGTTAACATTGTGTTGTTCGGACAACGAGTTACGAAGGAACTCATATAATTCACTCGCAATAAATCTAAACCACTTAGAGAAATATTCGCCATAAACTATACAGTTGAGAAAGACGATCTTATCATAATATTTTATTACAGAAATCCGACAACACATCAATATTAATAGACATAGTGGAAACTGAGAAACAAACGTCGAATAATGAGAAGTTCCACGGCGTGTACTCTCTGGGTTTCCCGGGGAAGTGTTTCAGCGCAGACGGCAAACGGCTAGTGTTCTCCACGCCGCAACAGAATGAGGTCAGGAGCTACGTTGTCGATGTCGGTATGTAACATTAATTTATTAGCTTTTCTAGACTCTAGAGTGATATATTTTCCTCAACTGGTTCGGTGTCGTAGTTGTAGGGCGTACGCGTTACGAGTACGATTTGCGCGTTGTTGCCCTGGGTTAGGGCTGCCATCCGTCCGGATTTCCCCGGATTTGGCCTAGTCTGAAGGGCGCCCGGGGGCTGTCCGGCAGGGGTTTTTTGTCACGTGACAACAAGTGTCCGGGTATTACCCGGACACTTGTTGTCACGTGAAATATTTTTTTTTGTATAGATAAGCGATAAATTGAAATAAATCTAAGTTAAAAATCCAAGAAGGTACGGCAAAATATTTTTTCAGAAGTGTCCGGGGGAAAACCCATATTTCGCCCAAATGTCCGGGATTTTTGTCGTGCATATCCGACGTCGGAAATATAGGTAATGGCAGCCCTACCCTGGGTTTGAATTCCGGGCGGGGAAAAAAAAAATGAGTTTTTGACATCAGAAAGAAAGCTTGACATCAGAATCAGACAAAATTGTGGTATCTATACAGACAGAAAGATATATGGAAGCTTATTTAGTGGACAATATTAACAACCAAACATTTTGCAGAAAGCTGCAGGATAGTGGATATATCAAATAAAGAAGCTAAAGGCTCCACATCGGTATTGGACGTGAGATCTGACGTCATCCTCGCTTCATACTCTAATATGACGTCACCATCACAGGTATTATGTATAAAGTTTTAAATTCACACAAATAAATAGTTATTGGAGCCCGTTCTCGAAAGAGTGATTGTCATGACGGATAAGATACTCGAATAATACTCCATCATGGTGATTTTAAGATGTTATGTTGATAAGGCCTAGTGATAGGGCGGTTGACTACTTTTTTAAAATACATTTTTCGAAACTACAATATGTTATACAAAATCGAACGCATAAAGATTTTTCAAAATTCATGCAACAATAAATAAGTTCTAAAGCTTTGAAATTTGGTGGGAGGTGTAGCTGTCAAATATCAGTAATAGCGTACTGTGACGTCACCAAGTGTCAACGGCCATAATGCTTTGTGCGATAGAAAGAGATTGTGCGGTAACCCCACCACGCATCCACTCTTTCTTACAACAGAATTTTAAATATGCACAACTGCTTTGTTTTTCAATCAATTTTGTTGCCGATTTCTCAGAAGAATTTCTTCTTAGTATTATTTTTTGTTACATCCTGCTAATATTATAAAGGCGAAAGTTTGTAAGAATGTATGGATTTTTGTTCCTCTTTCACGCAAAACACTACTGATCGGATTTCGATGAAATTTGGCACACAGGTAGATCGTGTCCTGGATCAACACATAGGCTACTTTTTATCCCGTGAAAATATAAACCGGAACTTTTATACCGGAAAAACTTTTTAACGCGGGCGGAGCCGCGGGCAAAAGCTAGTATTAAATACTATACAAAATCAAACATAAAAAACTATCTTATGGTACTACCTACAATCTTTTGACCTGTTTTATATATTATCATACATTTCAGCTATACATCGCTCGGTTGCCAGCACATGGTTCGGAGGCGGATATCAAATGGATTCCAATCACACCACCTCGTGTTGTACCTGAGTCAGTCGCAAACTCCTCTGTGCAGTATTTAGAACTTCAGCATGCTGACTCTACTGATAGCGTTAGTAAGTATAATATTATTAGGGCCTGTTTCAGAGGTTTCAAGTAATTTTTATTTGACAGTTATCGTATTAAACAGGTTATGTAGATAGTAATCATTTTTTGTAAATTTATTTGGGAGCATAGATTACGAGTGTCACTTTTGTATTGGGTCGTCATATGTGACGAATAGCTTTTATTAGCAATCGGTGAAATTGGCCTTTGGTTGCCTAATATTATGAAGTTTAGATATTACTAGACTTCTGCTCGCGGCTTCGCCCGCGTGAATGAGTTTTTCCGAGATAAAAGTCCCGCTTTATATTTCCCCGGAATACATTATACATATAAACCTTCCCCTTGAATCACACTATCTATTAAAAAAAACGTATCAAAATCCGTTGCGTAGTTTTAAAGATTTAAGCATACATAGGGACATAGGGACAAACAGCGGGAAGCGACTTGGTTTTATACTATGTAGTGATGAAGTTTATGAATAAAGTAAGTCAAAACATGCATAAACCTTGTCATTTTTACGTACACAATCTTTTTTTCTGATATTTTGATAAACTTTTTAACAAAAAATATACTGACTTCAAAACCACTACAAACCTAATTTAAATACCTAACCTAATAAAAATAATTTAAATTTATAGTCGCTTAGTATATACGTATATTTGGAGTCGATGCCTAATTTAAATTGCCAGCTAAGCTAAGGAAATACACGAACAAGTAAAACTCGGAGTGAGCAGATGCCTCCGACAGCGTTTGTGGACACCGTTAACTAAGATTATTCGAAACCAAATTAAAATATTCAAATTAAAATCTTGTTCCTATCTTTTCAGTTCTTCAGTGAATTTAATAAAGATGGCAGATATTGAGGCAGTCGGGTTTTTTGTGTTTCTTTAACGTTTTTTTTATTTGAATTCGGTTAAAAAATATACGTCATATTTATAATATTAATAAATATCTTATTAATTATTACAGAATCATTCTCCGCGTTGTATTTCGCACCGAAAATGGAAGAGAACAAAAAACTGCCTCTGATAGTGTGGCCACACGGCGGGCCTCACTCGAACTTTGTCAACGCGTTTTCTTTAGAAGCAGCCTTGTTCAATATGCTGGGTAATATAGCTGTATTATTTTAGTATTATGTATATCAGATATATGTTTGAAAATTAGCTTTTAATATTGTTATACAAACGGTATTTTTTCGCACAACCTGCTTGGTGATAATTTATTTGGCCTTATTAAAATGCATAATACATATTATACAGGGTCATTTTTACATTGCATTACTAAATGAAACCACATATTCGTCTTTACCTCTGCTAACATCATGCTAAAAATTATCAATGAGTAACGAATACTTTCGCCAAAAATCCCTGTCGTAGTATTCCAATTTTTTATCATTTGTTTGCGTAAGTGTATTTCTGACTGAAAGTGTAATGTTGCTGCTGCGACGAATTCTCCTAGAGCAGTCATTGTGGCATTAGGGCGTATAAACTTCAAGTTACATTTTATAGATATTTATTTTGTTCGAAACTTACACTTTTTTATTTTACATCTATGGTTAAAATAACTTAATGGAATATGTTATTTTCAAGGAGATAAGTATGTGGTTTCATTTATTAACGCAATGTTAAAATGACCCTGTACATTTAAAAAAATACCTAAATGTTCACTTTCACCGCAGGTTTCGCGAGCGTGCAAATTAACTACCGCGGGTCGACGGGCGCGGGTCAGGCTTGCGTGCAATACTTGCCGAGAAGGGTCGGCGATACTGACGTCAAAGATTGCAAATTGGCCACAGACGAGATCCTAAAACAATACCCCGTGGATGCGACGAAATTGTGCCTATTTGGAGGGTCGCACGGAGGTTTCCTAGTCACGCACTTGAGTGGGCAGTACCCGGATTTGTATAGAGTTGTTGTCAGCCGAAATCCTGTCACAGATGTCGCTAGTATGTTCAACTCCACCGACATAGCTGATTGGTGAGTTAATGTTGGTGTCGCCATTATAGTTGTGCGTGAAAGTTAATCTATGGTTAATTTTTTTACAAATCTATAGTCTATGATTAAGATGTTACTTGCATCCAATGCTTCCAAAAATTGTGCGGGTTTATGAATTAGAAATTACAAAGAGGTCAGCCTTTATAATAACTAGAATTTATGATTGTCTTAAGATTTAATAATGAATCAACATCGTTTTTTTTGTTGGACAATACGCAAGCCTGGCCTGTGCTGTGCTTGCGCTACCGTGTCTACGTTTATTTTAAGTGTAACTTGGGTTGTGAATATTTTAATCGAAGTTTAGACTAGCGATAGATGAATAACTTTTATTGCTACCAAAAAATATCGTTAAGTACTACAATATTATGTTATTGATAGGATTTGCATCAGCGCGAATAAATTTCCGCGGCTCCATTGGTCACGGGGACGCGCGCGTCCGCTCTCTAATAGCTCGCGTGGGCGAGTACGATGTTCAAGATTGCTATCTCGTTCTAACCAACTTGTTAGAAAGAGATGAGAGGTTAGACGGCAAGCTACTGCTCTATGGAGGCAGTTATGGTGGATTTACAGTGACACATCTAGCAGGACAATACCCGGACTTGTTTAAAGCGATGGTTTTACGCAATCCGTTGATAGATTTGGCCAGTAAAGGTCATTACGCGGATAACTCTGATGGGTGAGTTACAATTGCACAAAGTTAAATATGTTAGAGGTAATAATCCGTAGGTAGTGTAGATGTAGTTATTATAAATCATCTTTCATTACAACTGATCCATTTATAATGGTTTGTAATAGTTCATAAACCCTTTTATATGTGGTATTTGTTTCTGAATATATTGTAAAATACTAAATTCTTTGGCGAAGAAGAAGTTGAATGCAAGTTACACTAAATTATTGTAATTGGAAGACGATTTTAAGTCCCCGCCATTTCGTTGTAATGTTTGATTTTCGTTGTCTTCGGTTAAAATGTAAAGGAATTTCACTTAACGAGTAAGATTTATTCATTTACATTTAACATTTACTTGAACATTCCATAGACAATGACAAACCTTCATCGTATAACGTTCCATAGATTATGGAAAATAAATTGTGACTGTAACGTGCCATTCAGGGTCTTAGCTATTCGGGCGCCCCTTTTCCCCATGAATACGTTATTAGTTCAAGGTTCCGACAATATTTTTGTTGACATACACTCTCAATTATTGGCGTGCTAGAATTATATTCTCACTTGCCACCGTTGGCACGCGTGCTATTGGTTTGTCACCCCTGGCATAGACATTCAAACAACATCAACCAACAAGTCCGCCCTGTGACCACGAAGTGCTGTGGGCTTAGAATGTGAAAAAAAACACGATGCGTTTCCGCTTCGTTTTATTGTGATTGGTTGAGAGACTGACGTATCGGTCTCTCGATCAATCACAAACATCAAAATATCGAACAATCACAATAAAACGAAGCGGAGACGCATCGTATTTTTTTTTTCACATCCCAGCCTCCCTAAAAAGCCTTCGAAACGTCGGGAGAAAATAAAATAAAAAACCGCGATAAAATCCGTAAAAATAGTTTAATTTCAATATCAACCTACCTTTGTAGGTGTGCAGTAGAAGCGGGCTTTGAGTTCATGGAGCAAGGTCCCGTCTCAGAGGAACAGCTCCTCGCCATGCGCAGGTGCTCGCCTCTCACACACGTGCACAAAGTCAAGGCTCCTACTGCGCTGATGTTAGGCAGTGGGGATAAACGGGTACCCCACTACCAGGGCCTTGAGTACGCCAGGAGGCTGCGGGCCAATGGAGTACCTACTAGGTAAGGAGGCTTTAAAATCTTTTCACACACACACATACACACACGCCTTTTATCGCAAGGCAGAGGCGCAACTAGGACACCCACCTTTCGCCGTTATTCTATCCCATGATGTGATAGGGGGATAGCCTATCGCCATATCGTGCACAAATTCCAGACTCCGAGCTGATACTGAATAGAAAAACTCAATATCATTTTTCTCATATCTTTTCCTGTGTATGAATATATTTTTGCGGATATAGACTCCACACTGGATACAAACGGATGTACATTACATTGTTTAATCAATTTGTTTCACAAATCTGGCAATTCATGAAAAGTATTGATATGGCACATCCATATCTATACATATAAAGAGAAAAGATTTGTATTTTTGTATGTTTGTAACGAATAAACTTTAAAAAATCTGGACTGATTTTAAAAAAGTCATGTTGTCTGCAGCACTTGTTATAATTTTCAGAATATACATGTACGAAGATAACCACTCCTTGTCATCGATGCCAGCGGAGATGGACAATCTCATCAACAGCGCACATTGGTTCCTGCAACATTTAGAATGATTGTTTTCAAACTTTGTTATATGTCTTAAAATATTTTATCGTTTCATATGGCAATTTTATTTCACTTGCAGATGATATTTACTGGCACTTTTTTTTGTCGAATTCTGTTTAACTCTTGTACGTATATAGTCATGATTAAAACATTGGTTATTATGGTTGTAAGTAGCAAATTAAATCATTTATACCGCGCTATTCTTCATTAGAAGGCCACGAGAGTTAATATGAAACAGGCTCTTTGTTTAGTGCACTTTTTGTACCAAATATCCATAAAATTATTGCCTTTAAAATATTTGTGTGAAAATATGACTGAAAATGTTTTTATGAGTAAAGCCTTGTGAGTGACTTATACGCGTTTGTCAATTTCTCCCATCGTTACCTTGTATAGTAGCCTTCAAAATCATTATACATATTTTTATACCTAAAAGGAATTAAATATAGTACTTATAAAATAAAAGAAATATATAAATATACTTATGTTGTGTATGTATGACTATTTTACTTTTGTTGGATAAAATAGTTCGCACTAATTTACTTATTTCTTCATAATTTGTTATAATAAGCAATAATGTGTAATTGTTTTGTATATTCTAATAAATCAAGTTTACGGAACGTTTGTCTTGTTTATAATGTACTAGCTTTTGCCCGCGGCTCCGCCCGCGTGAATGTGTTTTCCCGGGATAAAAGTCCCGCTTTATATTTTAGCGGGATAAAAAGTAGCCTATGTGTTAATCCAGGATATGATCTACCCGTGTGCCATATTTCATCTAAATCCGATCAGTAGTTTTTGCGTGAAAGAGGACCAAACATCCAGACATTCATACATTCTTACAAAATTTCGCGTTTATAATATTATATACCGGGTGGAAGGGAAACGCTCTCTATACCGTAACGGTAAGAGAGAAGAAGCATAACATTAACGAAAAACTATATTCATTTGCAAAGCTAAGCGATAATACTTACGATTTTAGTATTTCCGTAATTCATGCGCGCGCAATGTAAAGCGTACAAAAAACTGGGTAGGGTACAAACTACAAAGCAAACGCCGACGAGGCGGCGCGGCGGCCACGCGGTTGTTAACCCGTCAGCTGATGTACGTGTTTCATTACGATTTTTTTTAAATATTGACCTTTTTTACTATGTTTTTCAGAATAATAGTGCCATTTATCTATCCATACGTGAAGCTGTACAGAAATTTGAGAAAATCCTACTAAAATTGTAACAATGCGATCGCCGTTTTTTTAGTGCCATCACGTCAGGAATCACCAATACTATCACCTGTATTCGTTTCCGAGAGCGTTTCCCTTCCACTCGGTATATAAATAGGATTATGTTAACTATATTGTTAAGGCCGATTTCACCACTTGCTGATAAACGCTATTTGTCATATAAATGTATACACCGAAAAAATACAAAAGTCACTCTCTATACTATGCTCAAATATAAATTTGAGTACATACATACAAAAGTGACAACTTTTCTATGTATACATTTATGTAACAAATAACCTTTGATTAATAATATGTCTAGATGTAGTACGCGCCGCAATGAAACTAAAACAAACAAGCCGACTTGGTTTGATCTAGTGTGCGTGGCAGCTGTGTCATACTGCTTATCCTTGTGTGCGCACATAATGATACCAGTTATTGCATAGTTTTTATTAAAACGAAGAGAAAATTATATCCGGAATAAACAAAAATAATAATTAACCCGAAGCAAGACAATAATTTCTCTGATTATAATTTTTTACTCTAAGCCATCAAAAACAAACCTTGTAAAAAAACTAAGTCCCGTAACTCAGTTCTTCTACCGTAAAAAGTTGTGAGATTCATGTTATACCAAGTCTGTATAATACCAATTTTTATTTAATCATAAAAATAATTTAAGGCTGCCATATCCCAAAACACCTTCTTTTCTATTCAATTTTAAACCAAGAAATAATCAACATTTCGGTCCGAGAAAAATATATGTTATAGTTAAATAATCATTCTACATTGGTGTGGATTCCAAAACACGATACTTACAACTTCGCTCGATCATAAAAAATCACGAAAACAGAGAAAATTCGGATTTTATTTTCAAAAATTAATTATAGTATATTAAACAATTACTTTAAAAATATAAGTCAATAAAAGGGTAATAACATTTAGCAGATTGCTATGCAAAAAAATTTTCACAAAAGTAATTCGTACTTTTCAAAATTCAAAAAAACACGAATTTTTTAACAATTCTGCACAACGCGTCTCGTTTCAGATGCGCCCGAGGCGCCGTGGAGGTCGGACCTACGTCAATTTTTCGCGCTTGCTGTCACTAATTTGTCGAAGTATTTGACAGCTTTTGTTTATAGTTGGACCGCGTTATGTAGAAAAGGAACCAACTACTTTTGAACAACAATTATGGATTCTTATTTTTAATAGATGGATTTTTCTATGAATCTTTCCTATTCTTTTTCTTTCTTCTTTAAACACGTTGTCATACTTGTTTCAACTGTTGTTTGTTTTTGTAAAATTGTAAAATAATATATTTGCATAATTTGTGGATAATATTTTGGCATAATACCTCCAATGGAAAAGAATGTAATTAAAAAAATGTACTTTATTGTAAAAAAAAGCGTGGGGTTCATGGTGTCAATAGATATAAATATTTTACACACACACACACACTCACGCCTGTTATCCCCGAAGGGGTAGGCAGAGGCACAACTAGTGCACCCACTTTTCGCCGTTATTCCGTCCCATAATGTGATAGGGGGCGAGCCTATCGCCATATCGGGCACAAATTTCAGACTCCGAGCTGATACTGAATAGAAAAACTCAATATCACTTTGCCCGACCCGGGGATCGAACCCGAGACCTCAGCTTTGCAGTCGTATTGTAGTACAACTACGCCACCGAGGCAGTCCGTTTTATATATGTAAATATCTATAATCTGTGAATGAGTTTTCCCGGGATAAAAGTACCGTTTTATATTGTCCCGAGATAAAAAGTAGCCTATGTGTTAATCCAGGACATGATCTACCCGTGTGCCATCGAAATCTGTTCAGTAGTTTTTGCGTGAAAGAGTAACAAACATCTATACATTCTTACAAATTTTCGCGTTTGTAATATTAGTAGGATTGTACGTTTCTATTAAATTTCTATTCGTGTATTATGACATGTAATATGGTTGGTTGTGTAATTTTAATGTACTATGGGTCTTTGATACCTGAAATAAATATTCCCACCTTAAAGGCCGGCAACGCATCTCTGTACCCCCTGGCATTGCAGATGTTCATGGGCGGCGGTGATCACTTACCATCAGGTGAACCGTATGCTCCCGTGAGACCCCAGCTTTGCAGTCGTACTGTAATACAACTACGCCACCGAGGCAGTATAAATATTTTATTGAGAGATAATATGAGTAAAAGGATTATCATTTTGATACTACCTTAAAAAGCACCCCACGCTTTTTTTTACAATAAAATAAGTACATCTTTTTCTTATTTGCACTATTCTTAATTCAAATTTATTTTCTATTTTTAGTTGCATTTCCTATAAAGCATGTTTTTTAGTTTTTTTTCTAACTGTTATTTATTTTTCATTTTTTAAGCTTGTTCTACTATTGTCCAACAGATAACACTAAAAACAAGTAAGATTTTTTTATACATAAGAGTAGCCAGTTTAGTTATAACCCTACTATGGTCCAACAGATGTCAAAAAAAAAGAGCTATCATTTACTCATTCATTTTGAATATTTATTCGTTATTAGTTGGATTTTCTATAAAATAGTGTTTTTTGTTAAAATAATGAATTGTCTTCGGTTCTTGATAAATATGCCAAATTTTCATCCGACGTTTTGAAGGCGGTCAAAATCATGTTCAAAGTTTCCGTTACATAGATACACTAGCTTTTGCCCACGGCTTCGCCCGCGTTAATAAGTTTTTCCGGGCTAAAAGTACATACATAAAAACCTTCCCGTTGAATCACTCTATCCAACACATTTATTTGTAAAAAGATTAATATTATGACGTTGATACAACTCTTAACAAATAATGCATTAATTTCGACCAAATTTGATTACCATAAAAACGGTTCTAGAGAGTTAATTTTAAAAGATAGACATATACTGTCGCGGACTTTTTTTTAGATCATTTCCAGAGGAATAATTCTTTCATACATATATTTTTGGTATCTTGAACGGTTTTCGCAGCGCACGCAATGGAAGCCCTCAAGGATGAATAATTTTCCCCGCATTTTTCACATTTTCCACTATTTCTTCGCTCCTAATAGTTGCATCGTGATGTTATATAGCCTATAGCCTTCCTCGATAAATGGTCTATTCAACACAAAAAGAATTTTTCAATTCGCACCAGTAGTTCCTGAGATTAGCGCGTTCAAACAAACAAACAAACTCTTCAGCTTTATAATATTAGTATAGATTTAAATGTACGTTACATAGCTTAATTTAAATTTATTTTCTCTTTTTTAGTTGGATTTTCTATAAGGCTTGTTTTTTTATTTGCTATTTAATATTATGGATAGAATATCATAGTACAGAATAACACAAAGCCAGCTACCTTATTATTGATACAAGTAAATCCCAATTATTGCGATATCAATATCGGTATTTTTAAGTTCTTCATTTGGTCCAGTAGCCCACATTTTCTTGAAAAAATCCGTCCCCTAAATTAAGTATCTGCTTATAAATATGCATACGAGCTCTACAGAACCTGGAGGTATCGGTATAGGCTTCTTTGTGTAACATCTATAAAGCAGTACTAGAACCTGGTGTGTATGTACATAGAAAGAAAAAAAAATAAAGGGACGACTAAATGAGAGTAATAGAACACAAATCACCGTTTTTTTGTTTCATTCTTTTCTCGTTGTTTGTCTGCGTATCTGTTTTTCTGTTTATTTGTTAGCGCACATCTCCGACACTACTAAACGGATATCTATGAAATGGTATGGAGATAACTTGAGCCCCTGGGTAGAGCATAGGTATACTTTTTAACCTATAAAAAATCTTTTATGCGGGCGACGCTGCCAGGAAACAACAATAAAATAGTATGAGTGACAATAGTACATACTAATACAAAATAATAAATTATTTTCAGGATTTTACGGCAATTTGGACTTGACTACAATTTATATGAAGACCATACTATTATGATTTGAAAAAATACTGTCCGACATATTTATAGGTATATAGAGTAAATTTTTCAGATGGGACAGCAAAGTCAATATTTTCTATTATGAACCACAGTTCAAACTTTAAAGTAGGTAGTAAACAAATACGAAAATATCATTTAAAAAATCGCGATAAGATAAAAAAAATGGTTTTATTTCAATGTCTTACCAAGTTTTTTTGTATGTCGGGTAATTCCTTTTTATTGATCTCATTGAGGGTGTCTAAATATATAACGTCGCGTAAGATAAAATAATAACCGTGAAAAATCCATTTAAGTCGTCAGACTAGTAGTAGACGCAAGAGTTGGGTATATAATAAGGCTGCCAAATCATATGAAGCAACTACTCCGGTGCAGTTCAATACTAAGTAGTAACTATTGCGGTTTTCATATCGGTCAGTGCTTAGTTGAGCGGTTACTATGTTAACCATTCCATATTCGCGTCTTTCTCGGCGAACAAGACGTCACTTTTCATTCAGTGGAAATCGTCTTTACGCGCTTACCCATAAGGTTCTAATTAAAAAACCTGAAATGACACCTGTCAAACTCGGAATACTGAAAGGGTTTCGGGTTTAAACTTGAGGTCATATTCAGGTTACTAGGCTAGTCGATTATTATAGTAATATTGGTTAAGTAATTGTCTCAATCACCAATATTATGTCACAATAACTAAAGATAATAATGAATCTTGACGTGGTATTGTACTCTGTGAACATTTGATTACGTAATCATTGATCAACGAACAATAAATCGTGATATCAAGACATAATTCATAGGTAACTTTTATTATGTATGCCTACGTATACCTATTTCAGCTGCCGCTGTCTGCGACATACATATGTTTGGATAGTACTCCCAAAAGTTAGACCTTCGCAATAAATCGTATAATTTTAAAGTCCTCCAATTTTGAGATGTATGTAATTTTATTTTGCTTAAAAATTACATCTACACTTATCTATACTAATATTATAAAGAGTAAAGATTCAATTGTATGTTTATTTGCATTGAATAGGCTCCGAAACTGCTGGACCGATTTGAAAAACTCTTTCATCAATATATAGGTCCATTATCCCAGAGATTATAAAGCGGGACTTTTATCCCAGAAAAATTCATTCACGCGGACGAAGCCGTGAGCAGAAGTCTAGTTTAAAATATATTAGCTATCGATGGAGGCGTCTAATTTTTTTTTATGGATTCAAGATCCATATTTTTGTCCTTTTAATATTCGTAAAGTTTGAGCCGTGTTAGATTTTGAGGCCCAGCACCCATAAAAAAGCGGACATCTTTTGTCGTAAAATAAACTGCTTCAGTATTGTTTAATCGTTTATTGTGACGTAGTCGCGGCTGATTGGTGTCAAGCGAGTTCATTTGAAATTCAACATCGCGGCACCTGACGCGCCGGTACATTAGACAGCTGTAAATGCAAACAGCGCTCAGATATCCTAGCCTTAACATGTGGCTTTAAACTTCGAAAATATATTGACCGTGTACTCATAAAAATGTTTACATACTTTCCATAAACTAGCAATCCATAAAAATAGCGAACTCTTATTATTTTTTTTAACAAAATATATCAACGGGCTTATTTTTCAAGAAATGAAAAATTAACTTCACAGTAATAGGTGACATTATTCCTTGAAACAACCCAACCCTTGTAGTTTTTGCACACTATAAACACACAAAACGACATTTTTATCAATATAAATCTGCGTCATCGACCGCCATGATAGCTTGAAGCAGCAGAAGTAGGGATACGATTTAGAAGTGAACAATTCGCCTCTATTTTTGTCGACGCGTTTGAATCGTTCACTATCAAGACATATTGTTAATCAAAGCGAATAACGTTTATAGCAAGCGGTGAAATCGGCCCTTGCAATTTAAAATACATTGATATTGAATAAAATAACGAAGAAAAGAACACACCAACCCTAAAAAATGAAATTAGCGTAAGCAGCAATGAAATAACATGGGTACGTCAACGTAATGTGCCCATCATTCGCGTAATTTATTTGATTACTGTATTAAGTAATGGAACAGTAAGGCAGGTATAAATTGTGTTGGTGTTCCGTATTATTCAGATAAGAAGAGATCTTATTTGTGTATCGAGATTTTAAATAATTTACTTAGGTTTACGGTTCATTTCACTGCTTGCTGATAATCGTAACAAAGGCTTCTCCCCACATGGAGGGCGGCAGGTGACAGAGAGTCAACCCTTGTTCTTGACTGAAGAAGTATGAGCTAAGTGCCTACTGAACTTGCCTGTATAATATACTAGCTTTTGCCCGCGACTTCGCGTAGAAGTCGAAAATGGTCCTAATAGGATGTTTTAATTCGGTTTTTACGTCATTAATTTTTCTATTATATTATCCATGTATTATACATATAAACCTTCCTCTTGAATAACTCCATTTAAAAACCGCATCAAAATCTGTTACGTAGTTTTAAAGATCTAAACATAGATACATAGCGACATACAGACAGCGGGAAGAGACTTTGTAGTGATATATTTGTACTTTTTACTATATAGTGATTACTCATATCTATACATATAATGATGCAGTAAAAGCGGCGTGTCTGTACATTTAAAGAAATGTGATAAAAAAGAAAGGGGGTCACTAGAAGATTAATGGAAAACAAATTAACTTTTTAATTTATAATTCCTTTCTGTCTGTCTGCTTTTCTGTTTGTTTGTTACTACACATCTCCGAAACTACTGAACGGATGTCGATGAAATTTGGCACACTGTTAGGTCATATCCTGGATTGCTTTATATCCCGGGAAAATACAGGGTCATTTTGACATTGCGTTAATAAATGAAACCACATACTTATCTCGTTGAAAATAACACTTTCCATTAACTTATTTTAACCATAGATGTAAAATAAAAAAGTGTAAGTTTCGAACAAAATAAATATCAATAAAAAGTAACTTTAAATTTACACGCCCTAATGCCACTATGACTGCTCTAGAAGAATTCGTCGCATCAGCAACATTACACTTTCAGTCAGAAATACACTTAAGCACGCACAATATTCGCACTAAACTACAAAATGAAAAAAAAAATTGAATACTACAACCGGGTTTTTTGGCGAAAGTATTCGTTATTCATTGATAATTTTTAGCACAGTGTTAGCAGAGGTATAGACGAATATGTGGTTTCATTTAGTAACGCAATGTCAAAATTACCCTGTATAAAGCGGGACTTTTATCCTGGAATTATTTTTCACGCGGCCGGAGTCGCGAGCATAAACTAGTAACTAATATATCCATTAAGTGCTATTACACATAATAGGGTAGTTTCCTATTTTTGTTTCGTACATCATTTTACATGTAACAAAAATAATACGAAAACTAAATTCTTTGCAAAATAAAGCAGTGACTCATATTTGTATATTCTGTACAAAGGAGGGGCGTGGTGGGGACATCGCGCTATCTCTTTCGCACGCATGCAGCCTTATATTCGGTGACACTCGGTGACGCCACAGTCTCATATTACTGTTATTCGACAACTACCCCTTCCACCAAACTTTAAAGCTCTATTTATTACTGCGCCAATTTAAAACAAAACTTTTCCGCTATATATTTATAGCATAGATCCTTGATAAATGTATTTAAAAAAAACAGTTATCCACCCTAAGTATACAAATTGTTATTATTACATGTAAGTACCATGTAGGTGTAATAATCTCGACCGATGATATGAGAATTCGAAAATACGACATAACGCTTTAAAAAGGTATATACTTCATCATCACGGTGTCAATACTATGCCCCCAAATAATCAGCTAAATATAAAACAGTTCAAAATTTCAAATACCTACTGTAGGTACTGTTTCTATCAACATCACGTTCAACCCTTGTATACGATGACAGGTGTCCGTGACATGTGGTCTACACGGCCGCCGTACAAGTGACTCAATGACCACGTGGGGTGTTCGGTCTATTTGTCCCAGCAATTAGGATTAAGTAAGTGTTTATTGCATACACATAATAGCATTTGAAGTTGTGAAGGAACGTATGCACCTATGATCTACTTGTTAACTGTTAGTTTTATTTGAAGGGTATCTACCAAGCGGACTATCCATTAATGTCCATTAATTTAACAAGTTACTCCTCCTATGCTCATCGGCGCAGCTAGAGTAAGGAGGGAAGGGGGGTTTGTCATTGTCTTAACTAAAAAATAAAATGAGTTTTGTGTAATAAATGTTTTGATAATTTTGGACGTTTTAAAAAATCACGACTGCCTTGGTAGCGTAGTTGTATTACAGTACGACTGCAAAGCTGAGGTCTCTGGTTCGATCCTCGGGTCGGGCAAAGTGATATTGAGTTTTTCTATTCAGTATCAGCTCGGAGTCTTGAATTTGTGCCCGATATGGCGATAGGCTCGCCCCCCATCACATCATGGGACGGAATAATGGCGAAAAGTGGGTGCATTAGTTGCGCCTCTGCCTACCCCTTCGGGGATAACAGGCGTGAGTGTATATGTATCTTACTAATATTATAAAGGCGAAAGTTTGTAAGTATGTACCTATGGATGTCTGGATGTATGGATGTTTGTTCCTCTTTCACGCAAAAACTACAGAACGGATTTCGATGAAATTTGGCACACGGGTAGTTCATGTCCTGAATTAACACATAGGCTACTTTTTATCCTGGGGAAATATAAACCGGGACTTTTATCCCGGAAAAACTTTTTAATGCGGGCGGAGCCGCGGGCAAAAGCTAGTATGTAATATATTTAAAAAATCATAGTAGTGAGATGAGCACCAGGCGATTCTGGGCTGGGCACGGCCACATGAACCACCCAACCCCCCTTCTATATGCCTAAACCTATGCTTGATGGAAAGCAATACTTATCAGAAACCAGCCATGGCTCGTTTAACAGTTTATAGTAATACTACCTAGAACTCTTTAAGTATTGCAAAAATCTTCAATCTTCTAAACTGCATTCGTCACCCTGCGATGTAAAGTCGTAATTGCGCTGGCAACTAGTTCAATATTTTTTTATTCAAACCTTTAAAGTTTACTTCTGATCCCTTTAAGACGTGATAAGAATAGATTTAGAATTGCAAAGGTCGTTGATTGACCTCCGCGCCTAGGTTAATAGAATCTCTGTACGTGATTCTCCGGTTACTTAAAAGATGTATTAAATCAACAAGAGCTTATGAATTTTAACAGACAATTTTAATTATAAAGAGGTTAATGGAAAGAAATTGTTTATCTAGGTACTATAAACAATTCCTTAAATAAACAAATAAAGATATTTTGCGAACTTTTTTAAAGTCCCTTGGTTATTGTAGTAGGTACCTATAATACCTATACTTACTTATACAGGAATGGACAAAATATAAATAGGTACTTACATGCATAATTTCTATTTAATTATTATTATTTATTACGGTATCTGCAGTCTCTTTCTCTTTCTGTTGTTCTAAAAGCAATTATGATTGTTTTCTCAATTTTAATAAACTATGAATAGATACTAGTAAAACACGTTTTCTAGGTTAAAAAAAACATCAGTCACGGTTACAAGGGATTGTATAATGTATAGGGACTGGTGACAGGCACACACCGTTACGTTGCACACGTTTGGATAACGCCTGTTGGGGTAGATTTAGGGGTGAGCAGAGCGCACGCAACTGTATTATTTTTGTAGGGATAAAAAGTACCTGACCTATGTTATTCACTGGTAATGTAGCTTTATATTGCGGAAAAATTTTTTGAGTTTATTCGTTACAAACATACAAATCTTTCCTCTTTACAATATTAGTATAGATTTGAGGATGCACTGCATAATTAAGGTGAAAGATATAAGGATTTATGAACGTCAATAGCATTTTTAGAAATATAGGGGTATAAATATTGGCTTTTGTTAAAGTCGGTAAAAAATTCGAATGTTGATAAATAAGTGTTGCTTTTAAAATCCGTCAAAAATCTCTAAATGATATGTGTCAGGATTACGCCTTTGCGGATCCCTGACACTACACGTATGTGCTTGTAGGTATCGTAGTGGACCAAAGAAGCAATGGCGGACATAGGTACTGTACCTTTTATAGTAATTGGCCCATTATATATATTAAAATTATAAAGAGGAAAAACTTATGACTTTGTTTGTAGTTTATAACACTGCATTGGGATTCATGGTAGGATCTTGGTGAGGCCGTTGCTCAACATTCAGATTTGCGAAATAAGTAGGCTACCACAAATTGCAATACATGACAGATGCCATGGTCGTATAAAAGGGGGATTCGGCGCCTCCCCCTTAGCTTAAAAAATAATAGTCCGGGCCACAAAACATAATTATACACATTATAATGCCTATGTGCACTTCTAGAAACATTTCACAAACTTCCGCGTTTGTCATCATCAGCCACATGACGTCCACTGCTGAACATAGACCTCCCCTAAAGATTTCCAGACGGACCTGTCAAAAGCGGCCCGCATCCAGAGTGTTCCTGCGACCTTTATTACATCATCTGTCCACCACTGTATTATACACTGTACCTAATTTATACCTTTGAACTGATTTTGAAAAGAGCAACCCTAGAGTTTCTTGCCTGTTCTTCTCTAGTGGAAACTGCTTTCCAAACTGGTGCTAGAGTAAAAATTGGCTGAATCTAACTAATGCTTAACATTTTATGGATTCGAATAAATGATTTCATTTCATTTCACCTTGCAGATGAACGGCATTTATAAACGGCATGGGCCCGTAAAATAAAACTTTTTGCTACAGATGTTAATATAGCAGTTTAATAAATCTTAAATACAATTCAATATTTTCCAAGCTAATACTGTAAGTATTTTATTGACTATACTTACAACTTTGTCCATTACTTATGATACATACAGTATTACAGAGAATGTAGGCGTAGCATGTTCAAATACTGGCATGTAATTTCCTGTCATTATTGAAGACAAGAGTAAACATGCGACGCTTGCGAACGCTTCGACGTCCCTCGAAAAGCACTTGTTTGATTGAAAGCCCTTGTAGTGTTCTACGACCCTAACTAAAGGGTTGCTCCCTTTGCGTCGGAAGTTTTCGACTAACTTTAGTCTACAAAATTGTGTGATAATTAAAAAAATAATATTTAAATCTTACTCTTATACTTAAGATATCTGTTTTCAAATGTTTTAATAGGGTAGCTTCCTATGTTTGATTTTGTAAATTATTTAATATTTAATAGAAAATAATACGAAAAAAGAAATTCTTCTTTGAAATCAGCATCAAAAAATATTTTTATGTTACATTTTGGATGGTATACATTTTTGATAAATGTATTAAAAAAAAGTAGTCAACTACCCTATTTGATATCTTCAGTACTTAGTAGATTATCCTACTAAAGATAAATGATCATCATATTCACAGTTTTACAATGTAGATAGTATCTTTGCAGTTTAAAGCTATTTATGAACAGCTTTGAACACATCTTATTCGTGTTAATACGCCATACCTAGATTTCATATTTTTTCAAGTCTGTAATGGATGTCCTTGGCTTGTACTTCATTAAAGTGTATTTTTTATACTTATAATTATGTGGATAGTGCGGAAATACCCGCAGCTAATACTCTTTTAAAATTAGACAGAAAATACAGCTGATAAGAAGCATCTAAGTATACAGACCCGCATTTAGAGAGTTAGTTCTTGCAAATTAATATCCAATTAACACTATAGACTTGTACCGAACAGAAAATTAGGTAAGTGCGAAAATAAAAATGTACCTATATCTTATTATACTATGAAGATGACGGTAGCTAATGAATGCCGTTAGATGACACCATATGGACTTAGGTTAACTTTCGATATTCCATAGCCGTAGAAACGAGAACTTGCTGCGGTCCTGTTCTGATAACCATGACTAATTGTCTGGAGCGATGCGGGCCAGTCGCCCCGTTCTTTCGCGGGCGGAAAAATATCGATCGGCGGGCACACACCTGTTCAGTGTTCAGCGGCCGGCAGACAATGGGGCCCGCGCACCTGCCCGCACAAGCTACCGCGCCGTGGGCTAGTGCGCACACACGCACCCAGAGCCCACCACGATTCGATCGCAGCATGGAGTGCGCGGGGGGCCGCTGACCACCACGACGTCACATTGGCCTCGCGCCGCCGCCGATCGATTGCCGTCCGGCATCTTGGACGGTCACCGTCAACCACCATCTCACACTCCAGGTAAATTTGCCAATTATTTTATTGGTTACACTTAATATTTCGAATGTTTAGTTTTAATTCACCTGTTTAAGTGCATACAACATTTAAAAATAATTATATTTTTACTATATATAGATTTGATTTATTATCAGGTGACTCATCGGATGTCGCAATTCAATTTCAGGTACACCAAGCAATGTAGATCACGATGCACATAACATCGGGTTTGTCTCCCGCCTCTGGCGAAATGTTAGACACATCAGTTTTAAATTTCTATGGCGATTCAGGAGATCAATGCAGCGATGCTTATTTCGCTGTTGATCATACAGTGCCCGAATCTTCTCACACGGTTGAAATAGAATATGTTTATGAACAACCAGACAGTTACGCACAAAATCAAGAACTTATAGATACAGAAATGGTCCAGAGTGAAATTGTGGACTCGGAAGAAAGTAATTCCACCAAAACGCGAGTGAAATATAAACCAGAAAAAGTAATAGAAGATGAACAAGATCTAACAAATCTAACGTGGTTACAAAACATAACAAATATAATGGCCATCCCTCAATTTCCTATAGCTCCCATGTCGCCGAATCCACAAGTTAAAACACCGCCCCAAAATACAAGACTGCAGAAATTCAACCAGACTATAGCGAAGTGCCAGAAAGACTTTATGGAAAATAAAGAAGAGTATCAAAAGAACAGCGAGAAGAAGCCACCGTATTCATACAGTACGTTAATCTGCATGGCAATGAGATATAATAATGATAAAATGACGCTGTCTGCAATATATTCATGGATAAAGGACAACTTTAAATATTACAGGAATGCCGACCCCACATGGCAGGTAAGTGTTATCAGCTCCCGGAGCGATCAGGGATCTAGAGTTAATTTAATAAACGGGTAATCTGCAAACTGTGAGTGATAAGATTAAAGTTAATTGGATTTAGAGAATGGATTGCTGCTTTGAAGTGGATGATAGTTATAGTTTATCACGCGATAAGAGATACATGCAAGTGGTAACATGGTATTTAAGATTTAATGAAACAGTTATTCCGGAGCGTTACCGTAAATTTACATGCAATTTATCGAGAACAATATTTCTATTTTATTTTCAGATTAATAATTTATTTTAATAATAAGCATACATATTCATTAAAGGTTGTGAAAGCAGTAAAGTGATAATTGATTAGACATTTTTAATAATGTGATAACTTCTTTTCCAGAATTCAATAAGACACAATCTATCTCTAAACAAAGTTTTTGTTAAAGTGGCTCGCTCTAAACATGAACCAGGTAAAGGTGGTTTCTGGAAACTTGATTTGGCACATTTAGAAGGAACTAAACGAATATCCAATAGACCACAAAAAAAGAAAAAAAGAGCATCAGCAGAAGAAAAAACTGGTATAAACGTTACTGAAGAAAAAATTGCCGTTTCGAACATACCGCCCCCGGAATTTGAAGGAATAACGAATGATATGACGCAGGCCGTGACTCTACATTTACCAGAATTTAATCTTGACGGTATTCAGTCGATTGACAACATGGGTTTAGAAACAAATATAGGGGCAAATGTAATAGTTGAACCGGCTGTACCGCCGCCACTTATTCCAGAGGACGACTTAACTAATCTGTTATTAAATCCTACAGAATGGGATGATTTGCAATTGGACATGCTAGACAATTATTTGGATTCTTGTTTCAAGTAAGTGTGTTGATTTTAGTTGTAACTTTTCCAAACGATTTCATTAACTACAGAATAAAAAGAAAATAACACTTTCTGAACAAGTTAAACAGTTAATACTATAATGTTATGTTTTGAACTTATAGAAAATAGTTTATTAATGTAATAAAAAAAATTAACAACTTATGTTTGACGTTAAAGACGTTTTGAGTCTTCTCATTATGAAGGGAACTGAAATAATAATGTTTGAATATTGAAAATTAATTATGGTAGTATAAGCTGCGAGTTTAATTTCTAAGATTTTTATATTCTTGGCAAGAAATGGCCACACATGGGTATGTAAATTTAATTTATCTGTATTAAATATGTTTGCGATGACAGACAAATATTGTGGTATTCAGTTTTCAATGTAAGTAGTTGGAATGTTTTAGTGTTGGTGTCTAGGTTTAGCTATTCATTTTTAGATGCAATAAATAACTTTTGATATCATTAGTCTAGTCAAATTAAGGCTTAAGCGAAAGAATAGTTCTTAAACTATCTTTTATGTTATGTTTGTTTATAATATTAAGTGGGGCTCATTTAATAATGTGGAAAATGTTGGCTATAGCCTATACTTTAGAAATTTAATATAAAAAAAAACTCTTAACACAGAATTTATTGATGTGACATTTTATTCCGTCCAAATAACATATTTTATCTGTGAAATTATATTCATACATTTGAGAAATCTTTTAGGACGAGTGGTTGGGTCGGTGTAATTTGATGTATCTATTTTAGTTAAAATTATTCTATAAAAATCTGCGTGTCTCTAAGATTTGGTTCTATTTGAAATTAACGTTACTGTAGCTTAAGGATAGGTACCTAAGTTATGTATACATTTCAACGTAGCAATTAACTACGGCACAATTCATATGCGTTGTGAAATAAAAGTATGAAATACTTTCAATAATTACGAGTTTATTTGCTCAAAATAACACGCTCAATATTAAAACCAAGGATAATAATTTGGTGAAGAACAGTATTATGAAAGCATTCACACTATTCAATTAAGAAAATATTCTTGCATCAATGTACGACGATTGTGATGTATATAAAAATTAAAAAGTTAGCTGCGGCGCCATATTAATAAGCATGCTTAAATTATTTGACGCATCACACAATGATAAATATTAATATTGAAAATAGTTTTAACAGTACAAACGAATTATATTTGTGAATTTCGTGAAATAACAAGAAGCGGCGCTATTTATTTCATAATGTTTTACAATGGTTTTCAGCGCCAATACTCTACTTGTCAAAACTTATACAGAAATAGTTATGCCAATGTTTTTGAAGTGGTATTTATTAATTAACTTAATATAAGAATTTATAACACCACTTTCAAATTAACATCAATAAGATTTCATACTATGTAAACAAAGTAATACATATTTGTACTAGTTTTTGAATCCCGTCGTAATAGTATTGATAGCTTCATAATCTTGTGACTTAAGTATTGTGAATCGACGCTATATATCTACATAATACATATATAATATTTTCAAACGAGTTGTAATTAATTTATTTTATTAGTTGCGATAATTACAATTTGTAAAGCAAACTATAGATGTAGAAAGACGTATTTACCGCTCAGTATTATAGGTACTTATTATGAAATTAAAATATAATTTTACAAATGTTGACTTACAAGTGTGTGGAAGTAACTTAGGTTTGACTGTATATTAATGGGACAATTAAAACTATCAGGTATGCCGTCCAATACAATGTGAGCAAATTGCGTATATACGACAAGTAAGTATTTACATTTTCTTCTTCAATAATATTGAAAAAACCTTAGAGTTAATAAACATAGGTAATGGTTTTCTAATATCGAAGTTACAAAACAAAATGGCTTTGTCAATACTAAAATAATGTATACTTACTTATGCGTTCCAAGAATCAGATGTTTGAGTTTTAATGATGTTTTTACAAAAAGTGAAGATATATCATAATTAACAAAATAAGTATATACATGTTATTTCATGTAATTTTTAGAGAAACGAAATGGCTTGTAATTTTCGCAAAAATACGTACTTAATACTTCCGTCCGTGTAATGTTAATATTGTAATGGGTGTTAGCTGTTAAGCATTAGTAGAATAATTTGTAAAATGTAAATTATTGTTAACATTGGATAAATATGATATTTTCTCTCACGGATATCCATGGCCTAAATAAGGCTAAGTCCCAGTCATAAAAACAGCGGAAAATTATGTTTTCAGGGGTGTTTAATGAAAATCAAAGTTTCCTTAATCATTTTTAAAATTACAAAGAATATACGCTTTTCGAAAACGACAGATAATTCCGAACATTTTTATGATGGGAATTTTTAAAAAAATATGAGTAGAAGTTGCTTACATAGGAGTCACCTAAATGTATTTGTCCTTCTAGTCCGTAGAGTTGGAGTAATATATGTATAATATATATAGGTTTTACATGTTACTAAAAGATGGTGGGATCAATACCTAAGTTTGCGAGTCATAATTATGTAGGCAATTTATAATTTGTGAAAATAAAAATCTGTTTGATATTGTCAACAAGTGCCCATTATTACTTGAACGGGCTTAGTGAACGGGTTGTGTTTGTGACACGTATATAATTAAGTATGTACCTAAATTAGACTTGGAATTTGAAACATTTCTAAAATGAAATACAGTAGACCCGCGGTAGTCTGACAAAGGTTTTGCAAGACGTTGTCGGATTATCGAATTTGTCGGACTACAGGGTCCTGCCATCAAACCCCTGTGGTGCGAAACTTTTTAAAAATGGAGTACCTTGTAATCCGATAAATTTTGTACTTATAAAGAAGTTAGATTGTATCTATGTGGACTGTATAATTGTGCATTAAGTTTCAATTTAAAAATATTGGTAATGTGTCTTATAAAATTGCACATTTAATGGAGTCATGAAGGAATTTTGAATATCAAATACTAGTCATGTATTTCAATTACTGTCATGTATGAATGACAGTAGATAGGTATGCCTAAGGTAAGACATTTAATTTTTATTTGCCTAATTCGATTGCGATTTTATAATTTGTTTTTTTTTTGTTTTGTATAAAAAATATACTTAACATATTAATAATATCCGTTAATATTCTGATGCCTTATGCGATATAAAATATAGACTGTAGGTATTTATGTGTAAATGTGTGTTAGCAGCCCTAGATATATCTCTATGTCGTTGTTCGTTTATTTCAGTACCTCTTGAATCATAGACCATATTGTTATGCTACGGTTATAACTTATACCTAATATTTAGAAAAAAAAAAACTTTACATACTTACAAAAAAGAATTAGTACTTATCTTTCATCAAAGCTAAAATTGAAATGCCCACAGAAATAATATGACATAGGTAGCTATTTTAAATTGTTTGGTTTATGGAATTATAAATGTCTGAAAAGAATTGATTTCATATCGATTTCATTGATAAAATATGCTGCTTTTTTATTTAAAATATGATTTTTATGACACAACATATCAACGAAGATTTAATTATCTTCTGAATAGAGAACTACGTACTTAGTGGGTTTTGCCCTTAGCAAGAGTACCCACTCCGTATAAATTAAGCCCAACTTAGGGCTTAGAACTACGCGTCTAACGCCCCAGATGCTTGAGAAAAATGCAAAAACACTTGAGGCCTTAGATTCTTTTCTTATAACCAAGTAGGTGATTTATCTAAATATACCTATAATTATATCTATCTATAAATTTTGAAATAAGTGTATTGTATAGTGTATACATTCATATTATATGTTTTACACTTTGATTAATAATTAATCAAAGGTTTTACATTTTATTTATCTGCGTAGAAATACCAACTGGATATACCTACTAAATTAATTGCATTTAAGGTTGACTTACGACCAAATATTATAGTTTAAGTAAAACATTATATTTTATAGTGTCGGTAGTCATTTGTATTTTATGTCGAACTGACCTTTGTAGTAATAGTGTGGTTGTTTTTGGAATCGAAGCTCAAAATATGATGTACGCGTTATTCGTCCATAGAAGTGTCCTTAATACTTTCAATAAAGTGTTAAAATGTATTTCTTTATTTTTATTTGTTCCACAAAATTAGGCATTACATTACCAAGTTGAATTACATATAAGTACGGATTTTTATGTAAGTACCTAAGAATATTATTAATATCACAGAAAAAATATAATCAGGCACTATATTGTAAACATTGTGATATATTCATATGAATAAACAAATTTAATATGTACTTGCCTAGATTTTAAAATAATTTCATTTGTAACAAACTGACATACTATTATCATCGTAAAATCTGTCTTCTTTAATACAAAATGGAATGTTAGTTTTTATTTCACTGTTAACACTTATGTTCGAGTCGAAAAATACCAGAGCCATCATAGAAACAGCTGCATTTATATTGCCGCTAGGCATCGTCGGCAGAACGGAAGAATCAACCACATATAATCTATTTACACCTAAAACTTTGAAGGAGTTATCAACAACTGCATATTCAGATGTTGGTAAACCCATAGAGCATGTACCAATTGGATGAAAACTGGTTAAAGTTAAGTGTTTTACATAACATTCAAGATACGAATCGGTAAAAAAATCATAGGCTTCACATCCCGGAAATAAGTTCTCATTTAAATGTGCGCCAATACTTCGCATTGCCTTTGTTTCAACAAATTCTTTGACTAACTTCAAACCTTTTATAAGTAAATTTAAATCTTCTTTATCACATAAATATTTAGGATCTATTACAGGTGGGATATTTGGATCTGTGCTTTGTATATACACTTCACCTTTAGTCTTAGGATGTAAGATCACAGGTAGTATAGTAGCTACATACTTATTCAAACCTTTAGAGAAATAATTATTCCATGTTATTTCATTTATATTGACAGTTTTTTTAAAGTGAGTCCCTCTGTCAGATGCTAAGCCTGCTGGTAGCACCATAAACTGCAAGTCAGGTGTTGTTTGGTTTTTAGAAGATAAAAAGCCTATGTTCTCGCAACCAGATGAAGTAAACGGGCCACTTCCATTGAAGAAGTAATCAAAAGCATGAAATGGATTTACCATATCCATGGCAGTTATTGAAACTGGCTTATTAAATTGAACTAGGTCTAATCCAGTTGTTACATGATCTTGTAAATGTTTGCCTACTGGTAAGTTCTTAACTATGGGTATATCAAACTGCTTCAGTATTTGTTCAGGACCAATGCCAGACAATTGTAATATTTTTGGTGTGTTATAAGCCCCCGCAGATAAAATCACACCTTTCCTGGCAAAAATTTTATTCTCTTTTCCAGATAATAGAAAGCTAACCCCAACAGCACTGTTTCCATCAAACATTATTTTATTTACCAACACATTAGTCAGTATGTGGGTAGAAAAACCTGACTTGTCTGGGCTTGACCATCGTTTTCCATTTTTTTGGTTCACTACAGCTTTACTAAAACCTACATCAAAATCTAATCTTAAATTGTTATTATATCCTAGCTCTTTGGCAGCATCTAATATTGCATCTGACAAATCACTTTGATACTTAACATTTTCTAAGTGTAAAATTTCCTCTTCTAAGTATTTAAATTTATTTTCTATATATTCTTTGGTATATTTTCCTTGGAACCAATTTACGTAATGTGATATGTTACCTCTTACGTAAATCATATTATTGAGCGCTGAAGATCCACCTATTATTTTCCCTTGAGGACTTTTGCATTTCTGAAAATATAAGGATATATTCAAAAACAAGAGTATCTATATCTTTGTAGATAGGTATGTGCTGTGTAGTGACTGCTTACGTATTTTTATTAGGTATTTACTTGAATTTTCTACCTTATCTCTCATGGCCAGGCAAGCATCTTTTTGTGGTAGAGTTTCAAATTGCCAGTCGTACAGTGATCCATGTAAAAATGGCCCCAAAACTGGTACGTGGAATAGATTATTACTTCTACCGCCAGCTTCTAGGACTATAAACGAATGATTTGTTTCGGAAGCCATCTGATGAGCTATGAAGGAACCAGCTGAGCCAGCCCCTACTATACAAACAGAAACAGTATCATGGTTTACATATATTCACAGTACATATAAAAAGGTCTTTATCAATACATAAACCTACCGATAATATAATCGTATTCTTGACGAAAATCTGTCAAGTAGTTACTATTTATTACATCACTAAAGTAAGTTATATAAGTGAGTAACGTAAATATATACAAGCCTAAACTAATTAAGAAGAATTCTATGAAAATAATTGATGGCATTTTATAAAAACAAATTTAACATTTTTGATGAGTATTGATAAAAATTGGGGGTTATGTTTTTATTATGGTTTCTTTGTGACAGTGACAGTATTCTGTCATGTTTTTATCACGTGCTTTTTTTAAAATCCCCTTATATTGGGAAGGCAAAAGGTTCGAGCCCATACAGCCTTGTCATAACTATAAGGTATTTTTTATCCCCTGTACAGTGTCGGATTAAGACTACTTGATGCCCTAAGCAATTCACGCCTGTGCCCCAATCATGAGTAAACTAGTATTGGTCTTTATAACATATATTTTTTAGTTATTTATTATAAATTTTTGGTAATATAGTATTTTAATTTCACGGAATTTTTAATGCATTTACCAAACGCTACGAAGTACGCCGCGACTGTGAAGCCAAAGAGCATTATAATACTACGGAAAGTCGAGACGAAAGTCCGCAATATAGACAAGTATAGATTACTTATAGAGTAACTTGAATATAATAAGGTTGTCCGCAGGTTTAAAACTCAAAGCATACACCTCTGACTTTTCGAAGTTAGTGTGTATTGTTGTAGCACTTATCGTTAGATCTAACAGTAAACGAAAACATCGTGAGAAAACGTACCTACTTACATAGATGGTACAGTGAGTCATATACGTACCTGAACAATTTCAAAACTTTTGATTAAGCCCTCGCGTGCCGGGAGCGTGGATCCACGCTCAAAAAAAGTGTTCAAACTCTGCCGGGAGCGTGGATCCACGCTCGGACCGATTTCTGCAAAATGTATGAAAACTGAACATCTACAGGTGGTTTCTTTTTAGCTTATTTTTTGTTTCCATTGGATGCAAATCTTAATCATATATGAGAATTGAGAAAAGTGGCCGCCATTTTGAACTTCTTTGTTTTGAGGCCGATTGACCTCAAAATCGATACCTGGACATAGCTTTAAGTACAAAAGACGGCTCCAATGTTAGAATTGAAAAAAGTGGCCGCCATTTTGAATTTCTTTGTTTTAAAAACAATCGACCTCAAAATCGATATCTGGGCAGGCCTTTAGGTACAGAAGACGGATCCAATGTTAGAATTGAAAAAAGTGGCCGCCATTTTGAATTTCTTTGTTTTAAGGCCAATCGACCTCAAAATCGAAATCTGGGCAAGCCTTTAGGTACAGAAGACAGATCCAATGTTAGAATTGAAAAAAGTGGCCGCCATTTTGAATTTCTTTGTTTTAAGGCCAATCGACCTCAAAATCGATATCTGGGCAGGTCTTTAGATACAGAAGATGATTCCAATGTTAGAATTGAAAAAAGTGGCCGCCATTTTGAATTTCTTTGTTTTAAGACCAATCGACCTCAAAATCGATATCTGGGCAAGCCATTAAGTACAGAAGATGGTTCCAATGTTAGAATTGAAAAAAGTGGCCGCCATTTTGAATTTCTTTGTTTTTAGGCCAATCGATCTCAAAATCGATATCTGGGCAAGCCTTTAGGTACAGAAGACGGATCCAATGTTAGAATTGAAAAAAGTGGCCGCCATTTTGAATTTCTTTGTTTTAAGGCCAATCGACCTCAAAATCGATATCTGGGCAAGGTTGTATGTACAAAAGACGGATCCAATGTTAGAATGGAAAAAAGTGGCCGCCATATTGAATTTCTTTGTTTTAATGCCAATCGACCTCAAAATCGATATCTGGGCAAGCCATTAAGTACAGAAGATGGTTCCAATGTTAGAATTGAAAAAAGTGGCCGCCTTTTTGAATTTCTTTGTTTTTAGGCCAATCGACCTCAAAATCGATATCTGGGCAAGCCTTTAGGTACAGAAGACGGATCCAATGTTAGAATTGAAAAAAGTGGCCGCCATTTTGAATTTCTTTGTTTTAAGGCCAATCGACCTCAAAATCGATATCTGGGCATGGCTTTAGGTACAAAGGGCAGATCCTATGTTAGAATTGAAAAGTGGTCGCCATTTTGAATTTCTTTGTTTTAAGGCCAATTGACCTCAACATCGATACTGGGCATGGCATTGATAGTAAAAGTCATAATTATTTAATGTTAGACTTAAGAAAAGTGGTCGCCATTTTGAACTTTTTTGTTTTAAGACTGATTGTATTTAAGATAGATATTTTTTTGTTTTTTTTTCCGCGGTGGCCATCTTCGGCGCATTAGGGACGGCTGCGGGCTTCCTCCAACTCACGTCTAAGTTGTCCGCAACCGCCCCTGCGCGTACCGCTGTTGCGGTCCGTCTGCTGTTGTTGCGGGGGCTCAGAAGCCCCCGTACACCGAAGGACGCCCTTGGCGTTCGAGGCAGCGTGAGGCACGCTGCCGTCCATCACGAGGGTCACAGAAGTTGGCTAGACTAATAGGTGGACGGCCCCTTTCGCCCACTCGTGACCCCCGGAGGCCCCTATTAGTCGCCTTTTACGACAGGCAGGGGATACCGTGGTGGAATTCTCCAACGCCCCCAATCCACAGAGCGGGAGATGTCGGTCAGTCGTCCACCCGACGCCTCCTACGTCTCGTCTGGCGGCGGGAGGGATCACCACTGCGCTGGCGATCCCTCTCGGCACTCTCCTTCCGCGAGAGGAAAGATAGATATTTGGGCTTGTCTTTAGCCAAGTAGAATAACTCGAGGTCGGAATTTTAAGAACTGCATTCCATGTTAAATGTTCTTGTTTTAAGGGCTATTGGTTTTAAAATAAAAAACCGCTGGACATGGCCACAAACTATAGTAGGTTTTAATTATAGATTTTTTAAATATTATGGCCACCATCAATGCTTATTCAATTCTCTTCAATAACGCAGCTTTGTTATGTCGCAAAATAAAGAATTGAAGAAGAAAAAGTATCCCGTGGCAGAAAACAGCAAATAAAGTAAATTCTTCTGTGAAAGCGTCAAAATCGGTTAAAAATCAGGGAGTCGTTAACAATTCAACGATTGCTATAAGAATAATTAGCCGCGTAGTAAAAATTATCTTATTATATTTTTCTTCCCCCACATCGTTATGCCCTGTTGGGTGGCCATTAAATTACTGTATCTTTATATTTATTTACCCCCCCCCATCTCCAGACTTAAAAGGCTACTCAGGTTGATTACCTTATTCATTTTTAAAAGTATCTAATTTTGATGTGATTGCGTATTTAAATTGTTAAATTAGTAAAATTACAACCTCGATTTATTCTGTTTGGCTAAAGACAAGCCCACATATCTATTATAAATCCCATTAGTGTTAAAAAAAAAACGATGCCATGCCCAAGTATCGATTTTGAGGTCGATTGGTCTTAAAAGAAAGAAATTCAAAATGGCGGCCACTTTTTCAATTCTAACATTGGATCCGTCTTTTGTACCTACAGTCCTGCCCAGATATCGATTTTGAGGTCGATTGGCATTAAAACAAAGAAATTCAATATGGCGGCCACTTTTTTCCATTCTAACATTGGATCCATCTTTTGTACATACAACCTTGCCCAGATATCGATTTTGAGGTCGATTGGCCTTAAAACAAAGAAATTCAAAATGGCGGCCACTTTTTTCAATTCTAACATTGGATCCGTCTTCTGTACCTAAAGGCTTGCCCAGATATCGATTTTGAGATCGATTGGCCTAAAAACAAAGAAATTCAAAATGGCGGCCACTTTTTTCAATTCTAACATTGAATCCGTCTTTTGTACATACAGCCTTGCCCAGATATCGATTTTGAGGTCGATTGGCCTTAAAACAAAGAAATTCAAAATGGCGGCCACTTTTTTCAATTCTAACATTGGATCCGTCTTCTGTACCTAAAGGCTTGCCCAGATATCGATTTTGAGGTCGATTGGCCTTAAAACAAAGAAATTCAAAATGGCGGCCACTTTTTTCAATTGCAACATTGGATCCGTCTTCTGTACCTAAAGGCCTGCCCAGATATCGATTTTGAGGTCGATTGGCCTTAAAACAAAGAAATTCAAAATGGCGGCCACTTTTTTCAATTCTAACATTGGATCCGTCTTTTGTACATACAGCCTTGCCCAGATATCGATTTTGAGGTCGATTGGCCTTAAAACAAAGAAATTCAAAATGGCGGCCACTTTTTTCAATTCTAACATTGGATCCGTCTTCTGTACCTAAAGGCTTGCCCAGATATCGATTTTGAGGTCGATTGGCCTTAAAACAAAGAAATTCAAAATGGCGGCCACTTTTTTCAATTGCAACATTGGATCCGTCTTCTGTACCTAAAGGCCTGCCCAGATATCGATTTTGAGGTCGATTGGCCTTAAAACAAAGAAATTCATAATGGCGGCCACTTTTTTCAACTCTAACATTGGATCCGTATTTTGTACCTACAGGCCTGCCCAGATATCGATTTTGAAGTCAATTGGCCTTAATACGAAGAAATTCAAAATGGCGGCCTTCTATGCTAAATCTCACAATGTTTCTAAATATTTTAGTGACCATCCATAATAAGTAAATAAATAATTTCAAAATTCGTACGTTTTTTTACGCAAACTGAGCCCGGCATTCCAGGGGTTAATAATATACTGTTAGTCTAAGTAATATACCTAATCAAAGTCTAAAACTATAAAAAATCTAAGAATTCTTCCTAAGAATTCGTGAGATATTTAAAGTCGTCAATAAACACTACGCCAGCACGGTCGACTAATCTTTACAGTAGCAGAGGAGGCCTGTGCTCAGTTGTGACAGCAAATTATTATACAGAGCCATTATTATAATTATGTAAACCGTAAAATCGAAATAAAATGAAACAACTGCTATGTTAGGTGTCACAAGACTTATTTGTGTAAAAGCAAAAATATGGTACTTATGTGATAACTGTAATAGCAGGCACTGTAATGTAAAGCCGTTGGTCCTGCGCCTGATCTCTCTCCGGTCATGTCGGATTGCCGTCTCACCGGACTATGAGAGTGAAGGAATAGCGAGTGCACCTGTGTATTGCGCACACACTTGTGCACTATAATATCTCCTGCGTACCTGGCTGATCTCCGTTGAGATTGGCCGCCGTGGCCGAAACTGGCTAGGAGGATTTCGAATAGCAGGCAACATAGTTAAGTATAAAAATATAAAACAGTCTATCAATCTTCATTGTAATAACGGATACTTTAATAGCGACAATATCAATAAAATTACGTGATTTAACCCTTCAAGCCCCACTCATATATATAGATGTATGGGAAAACCCTATATATATGGACACGGGTGTCCGTCGCGGAATTGAGGAGTCAAAATAATTTATTTTCGTCTTGGTAACTTCTATAATATGTACAAATAAATTAAATATGCAATATTTGCGGTTCTAATTTCAATCTATCTATTGTTTCTTGAGGCATGCAATATGTAGGATTGACAGCTTTTATACTAGTGTTGCCCAGTAATGAAAGTCCTGCTAAACCAAATAGTGTGTGGAATGGATCGGTAATATCGCCTGGTCTATCACTGAATCCACCCGTTTCAGCATCTTGACATGCAAGTATGAATTGTTCTAGAGTCTTCTTGTCTACCCAGTGTATCCTGTTAAGCATGGACAGTGATGACATCACCCACCTAAAAAAAATAATAATATGAGAATTGTTGCAACAAAAAAAAATGATGGAAACAAGCTACATCATCTATCCTAATATTATAAAGAGGAGAGATTTGATTGTTTGTTTGTAATGGATAAACTCAAAAACTACTGGACCGATTTTGTTAATGCTTTCACTAATAGGAAGCTACATTATTCCTGAGTGCTATAGGCTACTTTTAATCCCGAGAAAATATTTTTATCGCGGCAAAACCTCTTCACGCGGGCGGAGCTATGAGCAGAAGTCTATGTAATATATTATTTATTTTATTTTGTATTATTCGGGGAGCTTACGGCTATTTTTACAACATGAGTGTTAACTTAAATAACTATATGCCAATAACAAGCTTCCACATTCATTACAAATAAATATATTATTCAAAAATATACACAAAAACTTTACCATGAATAACATAAGTCGGGCAGCTTTTCAGGTCTTCCATTTAGGCCCCCACTAGGTAACTGTCTTTCACAGAGCCACCAAGCCAGTTCATCAGCACGGAGGGCATCCATACGTTTGCATATTGATAGTGTTCCAACACAACAGTAGATAAGACCTAGGGACATGGATGTAGCTATAGCTTCCACACAGGGGTTTTTGACCAAAATGTCAGGGACATAGCATGAGTTCTTGGTGCTTCATGACACAAAAAATCTTCTTTTAACAAATAAGTCACGCAGTATGCAGCTCCCCCCTATATACACCCTTGTCTAGGGACGAAATGTAAGTAATTGCAAATAATGCCACATACAATTTTTATAAAAGTACCCCCTAGTAGATATAAATGAGTAGAGATAATTTTATTACGAAAGTGGACAAACTTTGATTCCAAAAAGGGACAATGTAAAGAAATATGAGATTAGTTTCTTTAGATATTGTTTGCCAGGTTAAGGCTATAGAGAGTTCCAAAGTCATATAGCAATTAAAGACCCCAGTTGTGCTCTTAGCACCAGTCTAATTTTAAATTAGCCTCTACAAAGTAAAATAGAGTACATTATGCTATAATGTTAAACTCATTGTGACTGCCTCGGTGGCGTAGTTGTATTACAGTACAACTGCAAAGCTGAGGTCTCGGGTTCGATCCCCGGGTCGAGCAAAGTGATATTGAGTTTTTTTATTCAGTATCAGCTCGGAGTCTGGAGTTTGTGCCCAATATGGCGATAGGCTCGCCCCCTATCACATCATGGGACGGAATAATGGCGAAAAGTGGGTGCACTAGTTGCGCCTTTGCCTACCCCTTCGGGGATAACAGGCGTGAGTGTATATGTAGTGTATCATTGTGACAATATCTGAAAATGTAATCTATACCTGCATGACTTTCAGAGCCAGGTTTGGATCCAAATCCTCCATCAAAGTTCATACAACTTAAAACAAAATCAACAGCTTTGTTCACATTAATGTTATCCAGTCTATGAAGAAGAGAAAGGCACATCACAGCACAGAAGGAGAATCTGGTGTCCACTTCACCCCATTTGTCACCTGCATTTAATAATACTTAATATAGTTTGAATTTGTAAAATACCATTCAAACATAATTTTAACATTTTCTAAAACTATCTCTAATTGAATATATTTTTATATAAATTTCTCTGTATTATATTATCTACACTATAATAAAACACTAGAACCCAGTGTGTCTGTACATTGAAAGAAAGAAGTATGGTAAGGAAGAAAATGGATGACTAAAGAAAATGGAATAAAAATCTGCGATTTTTATAATTCTTTTTGCCTGTTCGTTTTCTTTTTGTTAAGGACATAGGTCCTTTTCATCCGGGTAAATATAAGGCGCGACTTTTAATCGGGAAAATCATTTACACGCAGGCAGAACCTTGAGCAAAACTAGTTATGAAATAAATGTAACAATATTATTTATTCTAACCAAAAAAGCTGCCATCTTCCTGCTGCATAGAAGCTACAAATCTTACAACTCCTTCAACATCAATAGCATCCAGCCTGTCATACATTGCTAGTACCTGTATAAAAATATTAGGTAAAAATCACCATATCATTTCATAATACACAAATTTCTATGGTTACCTACGATTTTCTTACTGATTACGTTTTCAATTTGTGTATGAAAAATAAAATTGAAAGTAACTGTAAAAATCATACTGTATGTGTACCTGTACTGCACTTAAAGTATAGAGCATGTGAGGATCGTGGTTGATGCTAGCTGATATACCACCACTCTCACTATCCTGGCATGATTTTATAAACTCAATGATTTGGTCTTTGGGCATCCTGAAAATTAATTTAAAAGATTAGTAATCAGTTGTTCATAATGACTTGCAATCGTAGTATTATGCTGAAGTTATGAAGTAAACTGATTATATTTTGTATACAATTTCTATGAAAAATCTAAAATAATATGTTTAATATTCTGAATTGCCTATACATAATATGATGCATATTTAACTAAAACCATAATTAAGGTGATCAAGCAAATACCGTCAAAAAGAACACCAGGCATACTGAACCCCTAGATCAGGGTTTGGCCAGTAATTTCTAATGGGGTCCAGCCAAATCCTACTGAAAATTTGAATCGAGGTAAAAAAAAAACTTATAATCCTACTAATATTATAAAGGCGAAAGTTTGTAAGAATGTATGGATGTTTGGATGTTTAGATGTTTGGATGTTTGGATGTATGGATGTTTGTTCCTCTTTCACGCAAAAACTACTGAACGGATTTCGATGAAATTTGGCACACGGGTAGATCATGTCCTGGATTAACACATAGGCTACTTTTTATCCCGGGAAAATTTAAAGCGGGACTTTTATCCCGGAAAAACTTTAAAAAGCGGGCGGAGCCGCGGGCAAAAGCTAGTACTAGATGAATGTAGAGTCAGTTATAAAAAGAGTAATTTTAATTGAACAGATAGCTATATTTAAAAATATTCAGCAGTCCATGGATCGACCACCTGTTGCTGACCACGGCTCTAGACACACCAAACCAATACTGTCTCACTAATCTGGCACATTAAAACTACTAAAAATTACAGATTTGTGTAGAAAGATGCATAATAAATGAATACCTTCAGCATTTTATAAAGGGAATATTCAATAAAGTTTTTTTATAATAGTGACAATGTGCTTAACTAATTAGTAGTGCTAACACAGTGAGTGCACAGAGCGAGACTAGAGAGTGGTGATGAAGGCACATGCAGAGGCTGCCAATTTACTGAATGTGCCAAACTATAGGAGTGCGAAACTACTGTATTATATATTTTACATTGTAGGTCTACATATTTAAAAAGAAAAATGAGGTATACAAGCAAAAGAAAAATATCCCTAGAACAGTGTGGTCTTCGGCTTTGGAAGGCAAAGATTAGAAATGAAGGCGTAATGAGATATCTACCAGATGTTTATATTCAAAACATCATACTGATGTTAGTAAGATAACTCACTTGTAGCACATGGGATTCTTACGCGATCAGAATAATTTGAGCATATTTACGTTACCTATGATGAAAAGCTAGGACGTAAATGGGATTCACATTATATTATAGGGCCTAGAGCAGCCAAGTCTGCTAATTTCGACTGTTGGTATAAAAACAATGTTAGTCAGGTACCTTGAAGATTGATCCATGAGCTCCATAGCAGTTAAACTCCAATATATTCCGGACATGCGAAGATATTCAGTCATGCAGTATTCATAATCATCTTTATTTAGTCCATAACTTGCTAGATAATCTGAATGTTTCTGTAACAACAATGATTTAGGCCTGTCCTCTTTGAGGACCACGTCTTTTGTGGCGAAAGACATTCAGTTTTTTGTGAATATCTGAGTAAAATATTAACGTTTATTTGACTTGTAATGACGTTCTATTTTCTTTCTGAAAGGCCAGCTAAATAAGCTAGATGATAAAATCACTGAACAAGGTAAACATTAAACTCACGAAGAAAAGAAGAAGAGCGGAGGTGCCGCAAGGCATATAGGTCATGTCACCATCAATTAGGCCATGACGTCACAGTAGGCGGGCCTAAAACCAAGAATGTTATACCCATATGGATTTTTCATTCCGTTTAACAAACTGAAGAATAAAATGTGACGTCACAGCTATCTGCTGTCTCTCTCTTTAGAGTGACAAAGGTTTATTTTCAAAACCAGGACGTAACATAATTAACTGTCCATAATAATATGATATGATATAATATGGCTGCCTCGGTGGCGTAGTTGTATTATGGTACGACTGCAATGCTGAGATCTCGGGTTCGATCCCCGGGTTAGTCGGGTCGGGCAGTGATTATTTTCCATTCAGTATCAGCTCGGAGTCTGGAATTTGTACACGATAAGGCGATAGGCTCGCCCCCTATCACAGCATGGAACGGAATAACGGCAAAAAGTGGGTGCACTAATTGCACCTCTGTCTACCCGGGGGATAAGAGGCGTGAGTGTGTAATAATATGATATCGCACCATAATATTTATTTTTATCTCTATAAAGTAATGCGGTTTAAATTAATTATGAAAACCAACTACAGCGGCTAGTAATAGTTGATATTTACAAAATATAATTTGAGTTAGAAAGTTTATTCCAAACAAAATTGGCATATTTACATACTTTTTTGGTATGTGTAGTTCGGAACTACTAGTTCCACTTACATAAAAAAAATACCTCACCACGCGGTGGTGAATTCAGTGGCGGCCTTGGAGGAGGGGGGCGAACTAGGCAACCGCCTGGGGCCTCGCAGTTACAGGGGCATCTTGCAGCTCCTTGGGGGCCCGTTATTTGGCACCTTACTTACAAAGCTGTTAAAAAAAACACACAGCCTCACATTGTATATGTTTTACTTTCCCCCGCGACTGGATATGTTCACGTTGTTTGCCGGCCTTTATAACCATATATGGAGACTGTAAGGTTAGACAGAAAAACATTGGGATATTTAAAAATGAAAACTACAGTTATTGCTAAATTTAAATGTAATAAAAAAAAATAAAAAATATACTCATAAAAGTAAACAATCATACATAAAAAATAATACACATTTAGGAAGTTAATAACCTAATTTTCAGTAAGTAATTTTGAAATATTACGAATATCTATTTTGTGTGATTTTACAATTTTTGCGAGTATTCTGCGAACTTTTTTTTTGTAATTATCCATAATAATACTATGAGTTGTGTAATTCATGGTTGCAGAATTATTTGCAATCCAACATCTAGTGTGAAATTCCATAGGTAAGTTGATTGTAAACAAAGTTGTGTAGATATTTATAGCAAAAGTAATAAACACGTGGATGTTTTACAAATTACAATACCAAATAAATTCTTGTTTGAGAGCCCTGGAATCAAAACTTAACGCTACATTCTGCGGGTGAGGTTTCGTCCTTAAATTTATTTTTAATATTCTAAAACTTCTGTGAAGAAGCCAACAAAACAATTAAAGTTTGCTAAAGATCACCATAATGTGCTCTCTTTCGGCAAATATATCTTTGAATTTATAAAACAAAAATGTTTTCGGCGACTAAAAGTGTAATGTTAAAGCAAAAGTCTTTATGTCATCACTATATGTAATTTTTCTTTGCTTGCTACTTGGAATATACTTTTAAAAAAAATCTCAAATATTAGCAAAATTTCACTGCAAAATATTTTCAATTTCAGACTTTATAATCATGAACAACTTTAATAAGAAATAACTTGTAATTAATTTTCTTCTTTTATCTCTTCATCTTCTGCTGCAATACTTTCTTTTATTTCTTTAAACTTATTTCACTGGATGTCTTCACATTAACTGATATATTGAAATCTTTCAAGTCTTGACGTTTCAATGGTGGTTCATATTCATTTCACTGACATGTAATGTAAAAAGTAAATATCAATCAATAATAATATATTTAAGTACCTATACATTTTAGACAGAGGCAGAGGTGCCATTTAGTACACTCAGATATCACCTAATGTACCCCCGTTATAAAATTTGGACCCACCAAATTCGCAAGCTTAATGCCCTATCCTACGAATCTTATTATATTATAAAGGCGAAAGTTTGTAAGAATGTCTGGATGTATGGATGTTTTTTTCATGCAAAAACTACTGAACGGATTTCGATGAAATATGGCACACGGGTAGATCATGTCCTGGATTAGCACATAGGCTACTTTTCATCCCAGTAAAATATAAACAGTGACTTTTATCCCGGAAAAACATATTCACGCGGGCGGAGCCGCGGGCAAAAGCTAGTAAATAATAAAGTCTAAGTGGATCATAATTATACCAGTGAAATGATAAAAAATAATATACTTACAGCATGAGTTTCTGGTAATAAATAATTATTTTTGACATCTACTGCCATATTCCCAGAAGTAGAAGACACATTATCACATTCAGAATCATAATCTTCTGTCTTTAAATGTTGACTAGTAATTCTTGCAGACATCAAATTGACCTTTTAATGGTATTTATATTTAACCACGTTTTTGCTTATCTAGATCTTTAAGAAATCTGTAAAGAGAAATACAAACTCAATTTTATTTTAAATAAAAGTTTCAATAAATCAATGCTGGATACACTGAGAACTCGATTGTAACTGTTGATCCTCAGTTTTTATTTACGATGATTTTTTAAAGATTAATAAGCTTTATAATATTCATTAGTAAGGTGGCTAGTATTACAAATATTCTAGCACCATTGTCAAACCGGTCCACCAAAGCTTACACCATGGTCACCCTAGCCTCTTGTTTACATACACTATTTACAATACAAAAAATTACATTTAACATTACGTTAATATGAAAAAAGTAGTCATATATAAAGCAAATCACATTAAGCGAGGTTTTTCTACAGTTCATTTATAAAATATTCACGTATTTTATTACGATTCGTATAAATATTGATAAAATTATAATATGTACACAATATTGATGACAATGAACTTACCTGTAGAATTTCACACTAAATGATGGATACCAAATATTTCTGCAACCGTGAACTACACAATTCACATTAAAATATCACTAAAACACACTTATTATTGTAGATAATTACGGAAAAATTTCGAAGTGAACATTTATTTGACAACTATATTGACATCGAACTTAACGTTTTATAACAGTGTTGCCGAAGTATGTATTCGCAATTACCAATTAAATGAGGAAATTTTTTAAACTAAAATGTTAATAAGGATAAAAAACCTTAAGGATATCTTATTCAACAAGAATAATTCTGAAATGAAAATAGTACTTACATCATTATATAAGATATGTTGGAAATATTTATATATACATGATTGAGACGACAATAACGGTATTGATATTTTTTTATGGGTAGGGAAATAATCCGTAAGCTTTGACAACATAGGTTAAAGAGTGAGTGAGATAGAATACAACACAAAAGGTAATTTTGTTGTCTTCACAAAAATGTGTGTACCGCTCTCTCCATTAGATAATATTATAATATTATAAACTTCTTGCCTAAAACCGTAGTTCTGATTAGATAATATTATAAACTTCTTGCCTAAAACCGTAGTTCTGAGTGAATCGTCAGTGCGTTCGGTTCGGCCTCATCTGACGTTTAAATACGTATTAAATTCTTTTAACCATGAAATGTGATATTGATGAGAGTAGAAGTTGCTCAGGATCAAAAATCAAACAAGATGGCATAACATTTTATGTGTAAGTCGTTTAAATTTATGTTTATTTGAATTTTGAAACATATTTTTTTGTTGAATTACCAAGAGACATCTATCGTCGAAAAGTTGCATTCTACATATTTCTCACCGATATTGTGATTTTAACATTATAAACGCATATTATGAGAATTCGGCAGTAATAAGTTAACTTAGTTCATTTTGCCTCTTAATATATTCATTATTCAATCATTTATTATTTAGTTACAGGAAAATATTTTAAAAAATGTAGTGACATCTGTGGGTAAGTATTCGGAAATAACGGATAGCGAAAAATATGTGCGTCATGCCAGCGACACCCAACATCGAATATAATTCGACGCTTGAAAGGCAATAATATCTAAGCGACAAATATACCGAAAATCAGTTATATGCATATTTGGAATCGCCAAATTTTTCTGCGTTGATTGATCCGGGTTTCGTAGCTCTAGGACAACTTTTTTGGCGGTTAGATATTAGATGATTCCGATAAATTTCACATTATTTTTCTTATTTACCGACAAAAAATTTACGACTTTTCGGATTTATAGTAGTTGGTACACTTAAGGAAATTGATTTTGAACTTATCGTTTTTTACTTGAAATCATGATATTACTGTTTTGCATTAATATATGTTTACTTGAAATAAAAAAAAATGCTCACTCTTTAATTAGTTGTTTACTATATTATGTGTTTTTCCGGGATAAAAGTCCCGCTTTATAGTTTCCTGGAATAAAAAATAGCCTATGTGTTAATTCAGGACACAATCTACCCGTGTGCCAAATTTCATCGAAATCTGTTCAATAGTTTTTGCGTGAAAGAGGAACAAACATCCATACATCCAGACATTCTTACAAACTTTCCTCTTTATAATATTAGTAGGATTACCTATACAACAAAATTATAGCATTGGCGTAGACATATATTTGCCTAGACCCATACTCACCATATTTATGTGCTTAAATATTTTCAGCTTTATAAAATATTTTGTTAATAGTACATATATACAACTTTACATAAAACAAAATAAAAAGAGATTAATCGGTTAGATAATTTTACCTGAATAATATAAGTTCTTTTTTTTATGCTTAGATATTTTTACTTGTCAACCTTCAACTTCAATGATGTCGCATAGTTAATTTTACCGGGTTTGTTCAGGTGGTAGTACTTATTGTTAAGAGATATTCACCTGTTCGTTATAAAGAAAATACACCCGCTTGCGAACCACCTAGTGTTTTGAAAGTGTCGTTGGCTATTCTCATCTAGCCATGTATTTTTCTTATATTCCATGGCCTCTTTTACATCGTCCCACTTTCTTTCTCGTGTTTGCGAAGTACTATGAAAATCCTTTGTGGAAGACGTATGTCAAAATCGTAGAATGTGGTGCTCCATAGTCTCTGACTACCCGTATGGGATAAGGGCGTGAGTTTTTATGTGTGTGCTTTCAGCAAAAATAAAATTTGAGTGAAAATTACGAGTTTCCAACACAATTAATAAATGATAATATTATTGTTTTCTAGTTCTGCTTCAGGCGAGAACCTCCCTCTTATGAAATGTGTTAACTATAAACAAATTCTATATCATTATGCTATATTTTGAATGTAAGTATGTTTACCTAACAATAAAATTTGATTGTCATTAAAGTCTGCTGTTTATTAAACAGTTTAATGTTGGTGGGAATAACAAGATTTACAATATTGTGCACGTATTTATGTTTTTCTACGTTCGTGCGACCCAATAATTTAGCTATAGATATCAAAACTTTAAAACGCTCTACTGAAAAATTTGCTAAATGTCGCTTAGATAATATGATTGCCTTTCAAGCGTTGATATTATTTTTATAATTTCATGGTATTTGTAAGTTTTTTTCGTGTTATTGATTTATTTGTTATCATTTTAGATTCCCCATTTCTTTTTGTTTTTGCGGAAAAGTGACTTATTACTACCGATGCTGTAAATACAGAAATTAGAAATGCATGAATACGTGTTATGAATAGACGCAACAACTGGACGCCAACAAAATATTCGAAAATATAAAAAAATGCTTGGAATATAGTAAAAACAACAATTTCGCTTTTCCTTAGAAAGTATTCCTACCTGTCAAACATTTGATGTTCGTCCCGTCGTTTAGAAATCAATTAAATTTACAAGTTAAAATATCATTAAAAGTGGAGTTTTATTCTTCTTGTTTTGGTTTTGAATGTCAAACGTTTAATATTCCTCCCATCGTTTTGAAATAAAATTAAATTTAAAAGAATACTTTATTTTTTTTATTTGTTTTTGACATTTGACATTGACAACCAACAATTTCTGATCCCAACTATAATATTTTACTGACTTTGGCGGGAACCTGGGCGTAAAGGTTGCATTGTTTCGGTTGAATTTGATTTTTATATGCATGATGCGGTTTGATCAGTGGCCAAAAAGGAAAACATTAATTTTTATCAAAATACTAGGTGTTTCTTGCGGGTTCATCCGCGTGTAAAGCCTTTCCGCTAAAAAAGTCCCTATGAAGAGATTAAAAATATGCATTATTTCCATGGGGGTAAATTACCGGGATAACAAGTAGACTATGTGTTAATCTAAGACATGATTTACTCGCGTGCCATTTCATCTAAATCCGTTTTGTTGTTTCTGTGTTTACTTCTAACACACATGTAAATATCCAAATATTTTTATGAACTTTCGCATTTATAATATTATCACAGAATACTGAAGTAGATATTAGTAAGATTATCGTAATTATTAATTTTAATCAATAAAGATTTTTTATCAACAACTATAACAACTTCTTTTATTTTATTTTATTCCCTAATTTCCCTGTATGTATGATAAAATAATTATAGATATATATATAATTATGTTATCATATATGTGTCACCTATGTAATGTATATGCTGAAAAACGGCTAAGCGCCAATAGAATAATAAATAATGTGGTTCCGTCATACTAACGCACATAGAATCGTCTGGAACAATCACTTTTGCTTGTTACGCCATAGGGGTGAAAAGATAAACTAAATTATTGACAAGTTAGCTCTGTTACGCTGTAATAATGCCATTCACCACCAGATGGATTTTGATTGGGGGGTGGAGCTATCGTTATATTTCATCCCCCGACCCCCCGCATTTAGCGACGCTACGTTCTAAAGAGATTTTGGCTTGACACACCTCCGCTCTTCTTCTTTTCTTCGTGATTAAACTGCATTAAACAATTTATTATATTTTTTTTTACTCGGGCGAAAATCAGTGATGCTACCAAGATTTTAAAAATCCGTCAATTTCGTTGTAAATTTCCCTCAAAAAACTGTTAATTTTTTTATTCGTTAATCATAAAGTTTCTAAGGTTCTATGTTCTGTGTACACAGGCGTAGATCTATATAGCCTTCATATTGGGGTGCGTAGCGTGGTTCTTTCCGCCCAAATAACCTGCCTTTCAACAAATAAGTCACGTATTTACACATTTCACTCTTTTACACATTTGAGAAATGTAAAACGCATATTTCTCGGAAGGTAAGTTCTGTCTCGTTAAATATCCCGTCAGCGATTAGATGGATTTCTTCCCGTTTCACACGTATCCAAATCCTTTAAAAATGACGGGAAATCTGTTAAGGTGGCAACACTGGCGGAAATGAATTTTTCACTAGTATTTTATTTTCTCTCTCTTTGGCAAGGCGCGGTTTGCGCATCTGCAGGTGTCAAAGTTTTTGGTTAAAATAAGTTGAATTTGTATTGTTTGTTGTATTGTCAGAATAATAATGCTTTAGTTATTATTCTGAGCTAACTACTATGTCGAAGTAAAGCAGTGGCTTTGAGCAGTGGCTACCTTACCTAAATGGCGAAAAGTCGCCTAATCTGGCACCACTGGAATTTACATACTTATCTAAAAAGTAAAAATGTAAAATTATGTTCGGCTGATTTAATAAAGTTCATTGAGATTTTTCGCAATCAGGAGTGTTTGTAGGATACTGAAAATTAAAATTATAAGACTCACTGCCCTCAAAAATGCATAGGTAATTAGTAAAAGTTTTTTAGCAAATTAAGTATTTATAAAGTACTAAGATACTAAAAAATTGTATCTAAATATAAAAATTTAAAAAGTATTTAGATACAAGATACTAAATACGTATTTTGTATCTTGTATCTGTATTTCAGAAACTTGTATCTAGATAAACCCCATCTCTGGATATAACATTCATCAATAATTTGTGACTAAACTGCATTGATGTATTAAAAAATCAATGCTAAACTGATAAAAAATATACAGAAAGGGCCACTGCAACGTTTTTATTTTAATTAAATACTCAAAGATCTGCTATGACATCTTGTTTAAGAGTTTCACATATTAATAAACTAGCTTTTGCCCACGGCTTCGCCCGCGTTAATAAGTTTTTCCGGGCTAAAAGTACATAAAAACCTTCCCGTTGAATCACTCTATGACTATGACGTTGATACAACTCTTAACAAATAATGCATTAATTTCGACCAAATTTCATTACCATAAAAACGGTTCTAGTAAGTTAATCTTAAAAGATAGACATATACTGTTGTGGACATTTTTTTAGATAATTTCAAGAGAAATAATTCTTTCATACATATATTTTTGATATCTTGAACCGTTTTCGCAGCGCACGCAATGGAAGCCCTCAAGGATGAATAATTTTCCCCGCTTTTTTCACATTTTCCATTATTTCTTCGCTCCTAATAGTTGCATCGTGATGTTATATAGCCTATAGCCTTCCTCGATAAATGGTCTATTCAACACAAAAAGAATTTTTCAATTCGAACCAGTAGTTCCTGAGATTAGCGCGTTCAAACAAACAAACAAACAAACAAACAAACAAACTCTTCAGCTTTATAATATTAGTATAGATGATGATACTGAAAATATTCTAAGAATTATTTCCTAATTGGTATGATATGCATCTCCAATATAAGTAGGTACTTATATTTTAAACCATATAAGTATTATTACTTACATTTTGTACTTGTGTATATATACACACAGTACACAAAAGTAATTTAGGCTTTAAGCATTTCTCACAATATATTCATAATTGAACTATGTTACTACAATTCGATTGGTTTCGTTTATTTTAAAACAAAATATTATGTAAATACTATCACTCCCATGGGACAGACTAAGACTAGTAGGTATGGGAGTCACTTTAAAACAATGTCATCGTGTAAAAAGAACCTTTTGTAAAATTTATTTCTTTCTTTCTTCATTATAAGCGGTGGCGGCCTTAGCCTTAGCTTCGCGTATGAGGTTACGCGCAAGATCAAAATATCTCCGATTTCAACAATTTCGTAGTGATTAACAGGCTTCCTCGGTTACAAGGGTGGTGAACTAAACAAAAAGGTCCTCAGCTCAGTGGCATAGCACGGGTTCTTGCCGCTCAAGGCGGACCCAAAAATTTGCCACCCCAAGGCGCCAAAAAAGGTAATTTCAAGAAATAAAAGTCACGCGAGACCCCCCTCTTCCCGTCACCAAAATTTTAAATTAAATTTGTGAACGATTTTGCTTTACACATTTTCCTGCCCCCCTAAAAGTGGCGTCCGAGGTGGCCCGCGCTTCTGCCCCATAGTCGCTACGCCGCTGCCTCAGCTAAGGCACGCGCGAGCCCCCAGTTGGTTACTCGCCCCCCCCCCCCTCTTCCCAAAGCGGCCACTGATTATAGGTGCATATACGGTTACAATACTTTATGACGTATAATTTCTAACAAACATATTCATAATTAATTTAATATAATAGTAGTAACGACAATATTAGAAGAATATTATTGGAAAATATGCACCGCCAATTCCGAATTCATTACACGGTCGTTATCACTTAAGTCAAAACTGATGCGTCTCGAAGCTTACTCGTGCCGTAATGGCTTTGACATAATATAATAGGGGGTACAGTGACTGCACAGAATTCAGTGTGGGTGTAATCATGAATATTCAGAAAACATATTTGTAAAGTTATTAAATGCGTGCGTCTTAAATTCATATCACGGTAAATTTGAGATTCGTCCTACCATTGTAGAAACTTATGTTGTAAAATAAAAATGTATTTTTTGGCAATGCTAGATCATGGAACGTTCATCATGATGAGTGAATCATTATATTTTCTATGACTATTTATGGACAATGTCATTTTGATTAAAAAAAGAATTTATTAAGTTGCTTAAATTAGAGGGCTTCATGTCAGGCATTATTTTGTTTATTTACTTATAACGTTCATGGAATGTTGAAGGCCTATTATTTACTGCAGCACTGGAACATAATGTATTTAATTTATTACAACTTTAAGACAACTGAATATACATTTATGCTTAGACTAACACATTTATGAAACACGGATAGGTATCTAATATCGATATATGCATAGAGTTCTAAGATTATACAGAGCGGAGATTAGGAAAATTGTCATAAAAAATTGAGTCTGTTTGTCAGTAACTCAATCTACCGTGAAAGAGCAAAACACCTATGTAAAATGCTTTTGAAACATACCCAATTGAAAAATCCATTACCTACTTAATAACTTAATTCTCCTGTCAAAATATGTACCTAAAGACTATAATTTATAACTTTCTTTGTATAAGTAGATTTTTTTATATAAGCGTGTTTTTAGTTTAAAATACTGAATTTCATCGGTCCTTGATAAGTATGCCAAATTTCGATTTGATCCTACGTTTTGAAGGGGGTCAAAATCACACAAACACTCACAGAGGCAGAGGCACAACTAGTGCACCCAATTTTCGCCGTTATTCCGACGCATGATGTGATAGGGGGCGAGCCTATCGCCATACCTATCAGGCACATACTCTAGACTCCGAGCTGAAACTGAATAGAAAAACTCAATAGCACTTTGCCCGACTCGGAGATCGAACCCGAGACATCAGCATTGCGGTCGTACCATAATACAACTACGCCACCGAGGCAGTCAAAATCATGTTCAAAGTTTCCGTTACATAGATACATAACATACGTAGCAAGCTAATAAAAGCGTGTTAAGAAGTAAAATGGATACACAATAATTATAATATTGTCTACAAATTACCACCTATTTATAAATCAAAATGAAACCACCATAAATACTCTTAAAAGAATCATGCATATGGTGCCGGGTTTAAAGGCAAGGATTAGAGATTAACAAGGGGAAGAGAGTTTGGGCTACAATCATCTGAAAAAGTGTAGATAGTTCACAGTAGATATTTGGCATTCCGCCAAAATCGAGAATGTCTGATTTAGTACCTAATGAATGGAATAAATTCAAAATGATTTCCTTTTGCTACCCTATATTTTTTCATGAGTCTAATGGGTCAGGGATATCCATGATCTACTAGCCAAGCTTAAAATATTATCAAGTAGGTGACCCCGTAGGTACTTCACATAGGTATGGCATTCTGACTCACAATGCATTACAAACTTACACAACATGGCTATATCGGAGCATATGTGCACTATTGTCAATACTTTAAAATGTGTATTGGATTGTGCTTTAATGAATGCGCTAATATACATCCAAAGTAAAACTCGGTAATATACCCGCGATACTATTGATATTATCTTACTTACTAATATTATAAATGCGAAATGTTTGTTCGAAGTCAATGCAGAAACACGTAAACGGATTTGGATAACATTTGACACACGGGTAGATCATGTCTTGGATTAACACATAGGCTACTTTTTATCCCGTTATTTTTCTCCCATAGGAAATAATGGATATTTTTAATATGATTCTTTGAATAGATGGCGCTACTAACATCGCACTGATGGCGCTATGGACCACCACAGTGAAGGGGCTTTTATACCATGAAAGGCTATTCGTGTTGACGAAGCCGCGCACAACACCTACGTATTTAGAAACTATAATAGATTGATAGTGTTCTTGGAAGATGTAATTTGTTGGAAATTTCTTCCTGGTGCGCCGCGCCGTCCCTGTGGGCTTTCGCTTGTGTCGTTTTTAGATCAGTGCACTTTGTGCAGCTTTAAGCAAAGGGCTTATATTATTATAATTGTTCCTAAAGCGCAGATTCTTTGTACACATGTCAAAAACCACACAATAATTAATTATATTTTTTTACGTAAATAACAAATTGACCTTTAGGAACTCCTAAAGGTCAATTTGTTATAATGAACTCATTAACCAATGGATTCGCGAGAGAGAAAAATCAGTCATATAATATTATAAGAAAAATATTAAAGTGACTAAAATGTAGCAATTTTTGTTTGAACAACATTAATAAGAAGGTTTTAATATCGCTCAATGTATCTTGCGTCAAATTAATTGTTTTTGAAACATCGCTGCGAACTACGAAGAGGAAGAAATGCGATTTTTTTTACATGTCCAGCGGGTTATTACATTCAAAAGTTTATATTCGTATATTCATTATCCTTGTCTGAAGTTTATTTCGCAGATTTTGTTGGTTTTATGTCCCTTGCAGCGAGTAATATGAAACATTATCTTTTCATTTTTGCTGCTTTTATTTATACGAAGTAATTAGTGGCATGTGGCCGCCTGCCTTTCGAAAGCAATCTTCGTTTATTCCAGCCATAAACTGGTGAGAGCTGAAATGCACTTGATGAAAAATAGTACTTCATTATTTCTGCTGCTAAATATCTAAGTAGAGAGCGTAACGTGTCAGCCAAATTCTGTAACGCAAGCGCGTAATATTCTATACAATAACTAGTTCGAAAAATCTATACTTATTCTACCTGTGTGCCAAACTTCATCGAAATCCGTTTTGTAGTTTTTGAGTAAAAGCGTAACAAACATACATACATCCATACATTCTTACAAACTTTCGCGTTTATAATATGAGTAGGATACATTGTACTTTTATCGAATAGGTACATTATACTAGACTGTTTTAAAAATGCTCTTGAAACATTTTTTAATAAATATGTTTACATAAACATGGTCTATTGACTTTTTTTTATCCCGCAGGAAAAATCCTTCTTATGGATACTTATTCTAAGCCCGGGGAAGGGAAGAATAGTTATGTCGGACTCACCGGCCTTCCGAACCCAATGCCACCTAAGTAACCTCTGGAACGGGTCCTTCAAATCATGCCGGCATACCGACTAAAACCCGCGGTGGTCTGCTTCTGCGCATGTGAGACGGTTCCGGGTTGGTCGTGAATGCATCCGAATTCGCCGGCCTCGTCTCCGCGCAATACCTCTTCGCGGTTCATTTCTTTGGGCTCAGAGGTCCCCATCTGTAATAACAGCACGATGATTCCGTGCTGCCGTGCACTTGAGACTGCGTATTCCCCGCTGCGCAGCCGCAATTCCCAATAGCCACCTTTTAGCCGCCTCTTACGACAGGCAGGGAAGTACCCTGGCGGAATTCTTTAAATGGCCCCAAACCACAGGGCGGATGGTCTATTGACCTGCTTCAGTTGAACAGTCTATCGTGATACACCCTGTTTATAATTTACAAGTTTCGATTTTTCTCATTAATCGTTTACATTTCGTTTCCAAACGATTAAGAACTTTCCCAACGCTGCCCCCGTAAACTGAAGGATACAACATTGTAAACTGTAAAGGCGTCGCGTTGATTTAAAAGTCAACATTAAATTCTTTATTTCAAAATACATACATATACACACATATACATATACATATACACTCACGCCTGTTATCCCCGAAGGGGTAGGCAGAGGCGCAACTAGTGCACCCACTTATCGCCATTATTCCGTCCCATGATGTGATAGGGGGCGAGCCTATCGCCATATCGGGCACAAATTCCAGACTCCGAGCTGATACTGAATAGAAAAACTCAATATCACTTTGCCCGACCCGGGGATCGAACCCGAGACCTCAGCTTTGCAGTTGTATTTCAAAATATTTTTATAATATTCATTCAAGGTTTGTACATAAATATTATACTTATTGTTATAATTTGTGGAGAACATGGTAAGTATTTGCCATTATTAATATAATCTAAGCTGGCCGGTATGACAATTCAAAATTTTCAACTATATGTACAAAATTCAACTAATTATAGTTGAATTTTGTACATATAGTTGAAAATTTTGAATTGTCATACCGGCCAGCTTAGATTGTCCGACCTATAAAGAGTATTGATATCAACTTCGTAGCAAACAATGGAAAAATAACTTTCTAGTCCTTTTTAACCCCGTTAGGGGATGAATTTTAATAGCATATGAAACATGTCTTTCATCACTGTTAAAAAAGGTTTATGCAAAATTTGAAGTAGATTGGATCTAGGAAACACGTTGTCCCTTACAAATTTTTTCAACTTTTTCATCCCCTTAACAGTAGAATTTCGGAACATCCTTTCTTGCTAAATGCCTACGTCATACATAGAACACACTCCACACAGCAACACATCCAACTTTCTGGTCTCTACGATCAGCGGTTTAGGCTGTGCGTTGATCCGTCAGTTATTCAGGACAAAGCCTTTTATATAATATACAGATACATACTTCCTTCCTTAAAAGGCGTGTCTGTGTGTACATACTTCCTTACCTACACTCTAAAAAAGGGGTCATCTGGAAAGTTTTTCGGGAGTTTAAGAAATGGTTAATTTTTTATAGTATAGTTTTCGATACATGCACACTCACACCTTTAATACTCTAAGGGGTAGGTAGAGGCGCAAATAGTGCACCCACTTTTCTCCGAGCATATTCCATCCCCTGATGTGATGCGGGCGAGCCTATCGCCATATCGGCGCAAATTCAAAAGTTCAGGCTGATACTGAATAGAAAAACCCAATATCACTTTTTCCGACCCGGGGATCGAACCCAATACTTCAGCATTGTAGTCGTACCGTAACACAATTAAGCCAATGAGGCATAGATTTCGATGTTTTTCTGAATTGCCACCTCATGTGTTTGCCGCTTGCACCGCCATATTGGAAAGATGGCGTCTAAGCAATTCGACAATATTATTCATATTAAAATAATTTCGATAAAATGTAGAATATACAAAAAAAATATAGTACGGTTGTTTTATAACTGCTGTAGTTTTTATAGCGACAGATAACCGTCCCAAACGCGTTATCAGCATCAACAAGGGGCAATAAACAATGATGTTGACCTGATGATAAAGCTTACTACGTAATCTTAAGGGAAGTGCACACATGAGAACATTTTTTGTAAAAAAAACACATGTAATAATTTACATAAAATTCAATATTAATATTATTATTTTGAACGAGAGTACTTGCCGATAAGTAACGGCTGCTATATTAAGTCTATGACTTAAAATAACGTCAAAACTTGTACACATGAATAGTAATTATTCTTCAATTAAATGATTTACCGAACAGAAAACAATACTCTCAGTTAAGCATTATTATTAATAATACTTGACTGAGGGTTTTGTTTTCTAAAATAATTGACATGAGCCCGTGCATAGAATTCTTAGTGTGTTCTATTTCGTTGTGTCAATCTTTATATACAATACTAGCTGTTGCCTGCGGCTCCGCCCGCGATAAAAAGTTTTTCCGGGGAAAAGTCCCGCTTTATACTTTTCCGGAATAAAACGTAGCCTAAGTTACTCCTTATTATATCAGCTACCTCCCAATAAAAGTCCCGTCAAAATCGGTCCAGCCATTTCAGAGATTAGCCAGAACAGACAAAAATTGAAAAAAAAAAATATTTTGGTGCATGTACCGTATATATTCATTGGATAAAGATTAATATTATTACGTTGATACAACTCTTAACAGATAATGCATTAATTTCGACCAAATTTGATTACCATAAAAACGGTTCTAGTAAGTTAATCTTAAAAGAAGGCCACATACTGTCGCGGACATTTTTTTAGATCATTTCAAGAAGAATAATTCTTTCATACATATATTTTTGGTATCTTGAACCGTTTTCGCAGCGCACGCAATGAAAGCCCTCAAGGATGAATAATTTTCCCCGCTTTTTTCACATTTTCCATTATTTCTTCGCTCCTAATAGTTGCATCGTGATGTTATATAACCTAAAGCCTTCCTCGATAAATGGTCTATTCAATACAAAAAGAATTTTTCAATTCGAACCAATAGTTCCTGAGATTAGCGCGTTCAAACAAACAAACAAACAAACTCTTCAGCTTTATAAGCCTTCCTCAATAAATGGTGTATTCAACACAAAAAGAATTTTTCAATTCGAACCAGTAGTTCCTGAGATTAGCGCGTTCAAACAAACAAACTCTTCAGCTTTATAATATTAGTATAGATAACAGTATGAAAATAAAATTAATGATGAAGAAAAGGGTGACTAAAGAAGAGGAATATAACACAAACCAGTGATTCTTTGAATTATTTTCTATCTGTTTTTAGCAAAATTACTGAACGGTTTTTGATATAGTCTTCATAAGTGGATAGATTATTATTGGGGTCGGAATATAGTTTTAATTTCATTAAAATTGGAAAGCGGATTAAAAGTTCTAATTTTAAGATATTTGCAATTTATTTATAACTTTTGAGGTTCAGACAGATCTATCTAAGTCCACGTAAAGTTGTGGACACAGCTAGTAAGCCATTCTCATAAAAGAGCCAAACAATATCGGCTCAGACGTACGAGAAAATCTTGCGAAATAAATTCATCATTTCTAACGTATTCTAATTTCTACTATGAGGTTATTGATCTAGAATGTAAGTAGAAATTATTTTCAATAAAATTCGGTTGACAGGGAATAGGAGAGGATCTTTGTATTATAATTAGGTACTTACATAATATTATTATGTACTAGCTTTTGCCCGCGGCTCCGCCCGCATTAAAAAGTTTTTCCGGGATAAAAGTCCCGGTTTATATTTTCCCGGGATAAAAAGTAGCCTATGTGTTAATCCAGGATATGATCTACCCGTGTGCCAAATTTCATCGAAATCCGTTCAGTAGTTTTTGCGTGAAAGAGTAACAAACATCCATACATCCAAACAGCCAAACATCCAAACATCCATACATTCTTACAAACTTTCGCCTTTATAATATTAGTAGGATACGACTAAAGTTTCTGTAGGCAAATATTATTAATTTTTGTTATATTGAATACACACATACAAAACATAGATTGATAACAGTTCAAGTTGAAACTGATTGTCGCCGCGTCGTAAGAACAATTGTTTTAAATTGTGGCGATATTGAGAACTTGGCTTAACAAAACGTTTATTAAACTGCTGCTATCGCTTCATTGTGATCCCAGTATACGTTCATGTGCGTATTGTGCCGAAGTGAGTTTGAATGAAGATTAATATAAAGATTGATTGAGTTTAAGACAAGGTACGACTTTATTATTTAAATACTGTGAATATAATTATGAGTTACTTATTTCTTTCTTTTGTATATTAAGTTTAAATTACGTTAAATATGTTTTAATAATGTTCATTACTAGTGTCAGTATGAATGATTCAATACAAGTCTGTAAGCTACTTTTCATTCTTGTAAAGCGTAATTTAAAGTCGTTAATCACCCAGTTTGTTCAATAACGATATCAATCGTTTAATTTATGCCAGTTACGTGAAACAGATTATTACCGTCATTCGTGGTTCAACAATTTATTTTGAAGTTTCAATGAGAAAACTATTTATTGATAATGATATTTCTGGGCTAATCAGCATTCACCGATAGTTTTACAGCAGGAAGTTGGTAACTGGAAGATCACATTATGGTAGGTGATCATCACTACTCATAACCAGGAATAATTAATATTGTCAGGGTTATTGTTAGTAGCTACGTACGGCGTCCTTCTAGGAATAATTGTCATTGGATGGGAATGGGAAGACATACTCGCTCCAGACAGTTTCAGCGAACGTACAATAATGTAACAGCTAGACTGACTATCGGGTTTCTGCTAGATAGTGGTATAACTTCGCTTGAGGTCATTTATATCTACTGAAAATTAAGTCTGCGGCCAATGGCGACTCTGTATAGCTGTAAGTCGTCGGTCAAATTCATTTCTGGAACATTTCCGAAACACGTTTTATGATCTTGGTTTTTATTTAAAATTTTGTTGCAAAGTATTTTAAAATTGTAGTGACAATATAAGTTGTTAAGGCAGGGTCAGTGGCCTAACTACGGGGTGCCAGAGGTGGCAAAATGAAAAAAAGGGCCCCCGGCCTCCCCGACCCGACAGGCCGCGAGCTGAGATACGGGGTGTATACGTGACTTATTTGTTGAATGTCATGGGCCGTCACAATTTTTACTGGGGCCCCATCCAATGAATTTGACACGGGCCCCCGTCGATGTAGTTACGCTACTGGGCAGGGTGTGCTATACTCCTGAGCGACGACATTGGGCTGTAAGATCGGTGAAACCAACATTACCATTCCCCACAATGGTGGTAGCCATAACGCGTTTTTCCCCGAGATAAAAAAGGGGATCTGCTAAAGGAACAACTCCCATTCTAGTTCTAATTGATAGCGCATAAGTTATTCGCTTATAGAAAAATAAATCTTACTCTATTTTGTTCTATTCTGTATTAGTATGTTCAGAAATGTTCCTTTTATACTCTGAAATCCAAAGTGCATCACTTGTTCACTAACAGCATTTTTTAACATGTTCCCATAACATAAAATTCGATGTTGAATGCCGAGTTCCAAGAGTTTAATTAAATTAGGAGGCTGCAGAAAATCATATTGACCGTACAGAGAATGACGAAAATAATAAATTTTAAACAGCTTACGTTTCCATATTTAAAACGGAATAATTAAAATTTCAAAATGCTTGTTTTATAGGTCAGCACCAGTTCCTTTGCGAATAATTCCACTTGATCCTTATTGTGCATAAAAAATCTACTTCATTATTGGAACACCTTATATAGGGTGTTCCCGAATTAACACAAGAATTGAATTTGCTGTCATTTGTGCGATAAAGTGCGGGCCACGTTAAAAAAACAATTTGACAGTTGACAGTTTAGGGTTAGTAAAAATTGAGCGTTACACAATAGAACAACGTGTCTTTATTGTTGAAAATAATTCCATTAATATACTTAACGATTTACCTAGCAATTCATGTAAATCTTTGAGATCTTATCGCAAATATTTACATATTATGAGCCGATTGATTATAAAGAAATTGCATAAATATTTACTTACATAAATCTTAACAGAAGGATTAACAGTTTCGTGTTTTTGTTGATACTAAAGAATCGGTACTCGGTAAGGGCTAAGAGGATTATGGATTAGTTGTGCCGTATAAAATTTACCCACTTTTTTCTAAGCTTGTAAGGATAATATTCGTAATGTACTCTACTACTATTTCTCAACAATCAAAGTACTGGTACCTAGTTAAATAGTATTATCTGTTTTAATGGTAGCCTTTGTGATTGTTTTTTGTCTGTTGTATAATCCTGTTCTACCAAATTAAACCATTGTATCAAAGATTCCAATTGATAAACAATAAAACTAATTAGCTAAATCGCTGGACGAAGGAACGGAAAATATTTAAAGAGAATGTTTTAATTTTTTTGGAGCCGTGTAGTAGAAACTCACTCATTATAATCCTTTCTTTAAGATTGAAAGTGTTTCCACAATTTCGCTGGCATTGTTAATTTTGTTGGCTATAGTAATGACTACCATACCATACCAGCCCTGTAATACTGACCACTGCTGAGCACGGGCCTTCTCTACAACTGAGAGGGTTCAGGCCTTAGTCCACCACCATGGCCTAGTGCGGGTTGGCAGACTTCACATACCTTTGAAATTCAGAGAACTTCTCAGGTACCTATGCAGGTTTCCTCACGATGTTTTCCTACACTGTTAAAGCGAGCGATAATTCACAATAAGTAACGACTAACAATAATGTTATTTTTTGGCTCATAAGCGCCAATTTTCTACTATAAAATACATTTCTTATGCATATACAAAATGGTATTTTATAACAAAATTTCCTCTAGATGTCAAATGAAGCCGTGCCGAAGGGCGAAGCAATACTAGTGAAGCAAGCTCGAGAGAAGTATGTAGCGACGTACGGCCGGGAGCCCACCGTGGCGGCATGCGCACCTGGCCGAGTGAATCTCATTGGAGAGCACATTGACTACTGTGAAGGATTCGTTCTGCCGATGGTTATTTGTGTTAATCTTATTTTAAACAAAAAGTAAAATTGTTGCGCTGCATATTAGGACGAAGTTACAGAAGGAGAGTTTCTCGTATACGAACGGCAGTCTTGCTATACGATAATCTATCACCTAGTGTAAACAAACGGTGCGAATGTCGTCTTTTGAAAGTAAACAACCACAGGAGAGTCGCATAGAGAGTTCTCGCATATGATAATTGCTTACGATTTTTCGCCGCTCACATTCGAGAAACTCTTTTTGTGTAAATGATGCTTTACGTAATACAATACAATACATTTTAGCACGTAAAAGGTGTCATAATATGTCGCATGATCGTTTAGGGAGTGCTTTACAGTTTCGTTAAAGGTAACTGACGCACTTAAATTAGAAAACGAACGTTCGCTTTTAAAAAGTTTGTATGAAAATTTTAAAATACAACTATTTACAGCGAAAAATATTTGTGCTAAATACTTTTTTGTTTTTTTTTATGGCATTGAATGGCGAGACGAGCATGCCGCTCGCCTGATGGTAAGCGATGTGACCACCCATAAATAGTAGCAACACCATCAAGCACCTTGAGTTACAAAGGGTGTGGCATTCGTCTTATCTTTGGATTGTGCTAGTAAAGAAAGTATAGTGTATTAATGTATGTGTGATAGATTTCATGTTAGTTTAATTTTATTTTTGGTAAAAAAAAAATACTAACGTAATAGGTACTCCGATTTGGCACACAATAAAAAAATGCTTTCCAAGCGCAATTTAGTAACTATATCGGAATCTAAATATTCTGCAGAGATTCATGTGATCTTGTTTTCATATCAAATTTTTATAATGTCTATAATAAATCATAAATTAAATCGTATATTATACTGTGCAATAGAACAGTCATTCCAGTGGCGTAGCGTGGGTTTTTGCCGCCCGGAGCGGCCTGACACATAAGAGTCAAGTATGTAGACTCCTCCTCGAAACCAAAAGTCAACATTTGTAAATGGTTTTATTTTACTCATTTTTCCGCGCCGCTATAAGTGCCGCTCGGGATAGGCCGAACCCTCCTCCCCCCTTACCACGCTACACTACTGACTGATTCGCAGATAGACTTTTATAGGTGGCATATAATATTTATTCTCTCTCTCTCTCTCTCTTCCAAGCTATACATCCCATATGGTGGTGGGGTCAGCTTTCCTAATTTTTCTTCTCCACTTCGCTCTATCCAAGATGTCGTCTTCGGAAACTTGACATTCTCTCATATCCCTTAGCACTACATCTTTCCACCTTGTCTTCGGTCTGCCTCTGCGGCATATAATATTTATTATTTCTTGGTAATCAGTCTCGCAGTCGGTTCGGAGGATTTTGTATTTCTCAGAACTAACTATGAATAGATTTCAAAGAATTACGGCACACAGATCAAATTCTGAATGAACCAAATATATTGAAATAATGTTTAAATCGGAAATATACCACGGAAAAATATTCTACGAAAAGACTTTCATATGGCTTGCAAACGTATGTGAAAATGTTTGGATGTTTGTTCGAAGTGCACATAGGCATTATAATGTATGCATGTTTTGTGGCCCGGATTAATTTTGTTGTAAGCTAAGGGGGGGGGGGAGTCCCATGCCCCAAAGCCCCCCTTATATACGCCCATGCCGCGCGCAGTCAACATTTTCAAGCATATTGCACAAACCATTTGATAGTACACCTGTTGGAGTTAGTGAATTTTAAAATATGTTTACGGTTGAAAGTATTTTTTTTATGGCATTGAATGACGAGACGAGCATGCCGTTCGCCTGATGGTAAGCGATACGACCACCCATAAGCAGTAGCGGCACCACACAGCACCTGGAGTTGCAAAGTACTGTGTGGAATTTCACAGTGCTCGTCATCCTGAGACATACGATGTTAAGTCTCATTACGTCCAATAGTTACACTGGCTACAATGTCCTTCAAACCGAAACACAACAGTGCATGCACACTGCTGCTTGGCGGTAGAAATAGACATTGCGGTGGTACCCACCCAGACGGACTCATACATATGAGAGTAATTTTTAAAATTATAATTATTAAGAGTACTTAAAATTATTATAGATAATGTCATTCACCATGCCATGTCCAACTAATTTTTTGGACTTTCATTATAATTCATCGTAGTATGTAGGCACACTCATAGGTAATACCTAATAAATGTGTATTTATAAAAGGAAACATGAGTGAAAGGTGGTACACTTGGTCTGTAAGCGATTAGGGGAAATTAATGCGGCGCGCAAAGCGGATGGCATTGTATATCACTAACATAATTATAATTACTAACTACTAAAGGTATTAGGTATGCTCTTTTATAAGACTGTGTACAGATGTATTATTACTTTACTACAGGCTATTCCGTTCCTGACTGTGGTGGTAGGAAGTTACAACAACACAGATGAGTGTCGTTTATTGTCAGAACTGGCTACGGGCGAAGAGTTGCAGACAAGTTTTCCGTCGACTAAAAAATCACCTTTGAAACCAGATCGACCTGGCTGGTCCAATTACGTGAAAGGCGTACTCGCAAATTTCCCCGGTGAGTACCTTGTACCTGCGCCCTTGTAATTACAATCAACAATTTATTATTATAGATTGTCATATGGCACTAAGATAGACTATATCCTGCAGGATTAATATAAAATATTTTTTATTCTGAACAAAATACATACCTAATGGAAGTTTCATTCCGCCAACACAAAAATTGCCACAGAAAGTACTAGATTATTCGGTGTTCCTTTATACAAAGTTTATCTCTTTAAAAAGTTTGCGAAACAGAAAGAAGTAAAAACCAAACTAATAAGCATTAATGATTGTAGTAACAATTTAAGCTTTGCAGATTTACCACAATATAGTGAATTTGTGTTTTACAGTATTTACGTGAATCGATTGATAGGTATTAGATAATATCGTCATCATTAATATGAACTTATGTTGTAAAGATAACCCGAGTCTTTTAATACAATCATATTGTAATGAACCAGAACTAAATTATACATTGACGTAGACACATACCTCTGACTTTAAGAAGTTACGTGTGTAGGTATTGCTCTTCAAACGCTTGTTTCAACCAAAGGAAAATCGTGACGAAAACTATATAGTAGACTAGGTGATGCTCGGGCTTCGCGCGTGTGTATAAGTTCGGAAAATCGTGAGGAAAGCTATATAGTAGACTAGGTGAAGCTCGGGGTTCGCGCGTGTGTATAATAAGTTTTTCCGGGATGAAAATATTTTCCCGGAATAATAAAAAAAAAATAAAAAATAAAATACTTTATTCATCACGTAGGCGAACATAGTTGCACTTATGATAAGTCGAGACATATTTAATAATAATTATTAGTCACTTATATAACTACAGACATTTTTATTAGGAGTAAAATAAATGATGAAAAATAAAAAGTAAAAAGTAAGAAGCCAGCTCGGGCTGGCAAGAAAAGCAATATAAAACAAGAGATAATTAACAAAAAAAAAAATGTATAATAATAGTAATAATAATGGGAGGAACGCGTCGCGATCCTCACCAGTGAGGACACTACAGGCCCTAGCCTAGCTAACCTACCAGCCTTTCACTAGCTAATAAACCTTAGCCTATAGCACACAGAAGTAATGTAGCTTCCTATTAGTGTAAGAATTTTCGAAATCGGTACAGTAGTTACTGAGATTAGCGCGTTCAGACAAAAAAAAACAAACTCTTTAGCTTTATAATATTAGTATAGATTATATTATGATAATTATGCCAATTATGAGCCTCATATTTTGTCTCTAAGGCTTAAAATAACTTCGAGAAATTTTAGAAGGAGAAGAGGTCTTCTATAAGGCGAAGCCCAGGTGTCAAGACTTAAGGTATTTCAGCCACTTCATTAGTAGTGTAGTCAGTATAGCAATATTCTGCGCAATGCTTTATACACAAAATATTACTAATGAAACTTCGATCAACAATACCATGAGTAGTATTGTTGATCAAAGTAATGAAATTATTCAAAAATCTGGTTTAGTCTACAGTTACATATTTTGTAATTACAGTTTGTTTAAGTATATTATGGTTAGTAATCAGGTTGCACGGATACCGCCATAAATGTTATTGTAGGTACCGTACCGCATCCTAATAAATCCTAATAAAATGGTCTGAGGTCCATAGAACAGAAAAATATTTCTTAAAAGTGTCGAATACATCATTAATAAACTGTAATTAATCCACGAATTATTTTTACAGGAATCATTGGAAAAAATATGTCAAAATATACGACACCCAATAATTAAAAGCAAACACAACTCGAATTATACGCATGACGTTTTCGAAATTGCCTTTTTCTTTCAATATTACCGGCTTCGTAAATTTAACGTGTTACGTATCATGACAAATACCCAGTTGGAAAACAAGCAACAAAGTTATATTTTATTATTTATTTCCCAATAGGGTAAAGTTTAAGGGAAATGTGACGATTTTCCGCTATTGTGTTCAGCATCACACCTTTTTTCTATTTTTAGGGGTAGCCAGATGTGTATCATATCTACAATTCGACAGCTATGTTAGGCGGCATGTAATAGGGAGCAGGACTATTGGCATTTACCGGGCACATTTCCAGACTGATGCTGAAAAAAAAAACCCAGTATCACTTTGCCCAACCCGGGAATCGAACTAAGATCTCAGAACTGCAGTCGTACCGTAATAATACACGACCGAGGCAGGCAGGCAGTGATTTAGTTAAAAAAAAATATTGCAAGTGAAAATACTTAGGTACATACAAAAAATAATAGTTGATTATAAATATTTAAACATCAGTGGTGAAGAATTCATATTATAATACTCACTGATATATGTATGACGGAGGAGAGGATGTTGAACTCTTTAAGAAAAAGGTGACGTCAGCTCTGCCGACGTCACAGGGTTCCACCTCATCATCATCATCAATGATGTGAAAGTAAAACTCCAACTTGTCCCTCATTGACCGAGGAGAGGATGTTGAACTCTTTGAAAAGAGGTGACGTCAGCTCTGCCGACGTCACAGGGTTCCACTTCATCATCATCATCAATGATATGAGAGTAAAACTCCAACTTGTCCTTCATTTTTTATTTCTGAATGCTCCAAACTTATTTCCGGAGTTCCGCACAGTTGGAAGGCTCACAAGAGACTGCTCACTTCAATTTTTTTTTTTTTTGCACGGACCTATCGGCCAGTAGCCTGACGCGAGTCGGCTTTTCTGGCCACACCGGACTTTCGGGTGAACGCAGAAGGCGCTCGTAACCCTTGGAATTTAAGCGACCACGCTGAGGGCGACCCACTAACGGATCACAAACCTCGGCTCAGGGCGGCCACTGAGAGAGGACAAGACATCATCGTTTGGGGAGATTGATTTTGATCCTAATCCTAATTAGCGTGTTGATCGTAGTCATCGGCACGCGGGCCGGAACTGCTGCGAGAGGTCAGAGTGACGGGGAGCGCGGCGAGGACGGAACTGCGGTCTTGTGGAGTGTATGAGTTTTAAGAACTCGTGCTTACGGCGGATGGCCAGAGTTATATCGTCCTCTGGATCGGTCAGAAAAGAGCGCGGCCGTCTCCATTTGGCGCGGTCGAATGGAGTATATATCGACGCTTTACGGATAAGCGTGTTTGGGTGTTTTTCCGCCCGTTCGAAGTAGCGTTTGCTGGCCTTTTGCATGAAATGCCTGATGGTCGGCATATTTGTGTCCACGTGGAGGTTGCGATTGCGAACGTACCACGGGGCACCAAGAGCGTGTCGTAGAAACTTATTTTGCAGGACCTGCATACGCTTAAGTCGAGCAGGCGGTATGTGGGCGAATACGGGCGACGCGTACGTCATAATCGGCCTAATGCATGTCGTATATATCCTAATCTTGTTGCGGACGGACATTTTACTTTTTCTATTTATGAGCCAGTGCAACTGGCTCACCGCGAATGCGGCTCGCGCGCGTACCGCGTTTACGTGTGGGACGAAGGTCAACCTCTGACCAAGGGTTACTCCTAAATATTTGGCTTTCTCCGTCCAGGGAATAACCTGGTTAGACATGCGGACTTGGTAATTGGGTATATGAATTCTCCTCTTCAAAGTGAACAGGATTGCTTGACTTTTAGTGGGGTTGACGGTGATTCGCCATTTGCGGAACCACGCACCGAGTTCGTCGGCGGCGGCTTGCAAAGTGCGCACCACATCGTCGGGGTCTCTACGTGAAGCGTAGATTGCGGTATCGTCCGCGAAGAGGGCCAGATGGGCATTTTTTGGTCTTGAGATATCGCTAGTATACAGCGAGAAAAGAAATGGGGAAAGCGCGGAGCCTTGCGGGACTCCGGCCGTGATCGTGTGCCGGGAAGAGAGGGTTCCCTCCACTCGATATTTGAATCCGCGATTCGACAGAAAGTCTCGTATGATGTGCACGAGCTGTGTGGGCACGTTGAGAGTGTACAGCTTGAAAAGCAAGCCGTTGTGCCACACTCTGTCGAAAGCTTTTTCAATATCAAGCTCACTTCAAATGCGAGGCGCCCTATTTATACCAACGATTTGACATTTTTGCACGATTATTATTTCAAAATACCCGTCGCTCCGACATGTATAATAGGTACGTTTATGGAAAGTTTTACTTACTATAGAGGAGGATGGTTACTTAATAATGTTATGCCGACACAAAGGTAACAGTGCCACCCGGCATTCATCATTCTGAAGCAAGCTATAATAATCACGATGAGTTTTGCTAATAAATAGAAGATGAGATAAAAGTAACCTCTCACTATTATTTAAATCATATCGGGTTTTTCGTTTCAAATAGTAATGGTGCTTTGTAACAATTAAAAATATTGCGAGAAGACAAGGTCTTATCGTACAGCGTTGTTTTGAGATTATTCTCGAACAGTTGATTCGGTTATATCTCAGCAATGTTGAACTCTGATAAGCCGTGTTGTTTTAATATAATTTCAGTATAGTTCGTCATAATTATAGAAACACGGCCATATTATACAAACACTCCAAATATGTAGAACGACTGACACCTTTTTAAAAAACTCTATAGCTGTCACAATATATTAAAGTTAGCGCCAGTTTTACTGGTTCTAATAAAGTTCCAGATAACTATCTGACACACACGCTATCTAACAAATAAATCTGACACATTACTACTTTTTCTGTCAGATATTCTTAGTCGAGACCTGTGACACCAAAAGTTGTAGTTTATATGGCGGTTGAGTTCTGAATAGGCTTTCACCACGAAGAAAAGAAGAAGAGGTCCCGCCATACTAACGCACATAGAATCGTCTGGAACAAAACACTTTTGCTTGTTACGCCATAGGGGTGAAAAGACGAACTAAATTATTGACAACTTAGCTCTGTTACGCTGTAATAATGCCATTCACCGCTAGATGGATTTTGATTGGGGGGTGGAGCTATCGTTATATTTCATCCCCCGACCCCCCGCATTTAGCGACGCTACGTTCTAAAGAGATTTTGGCTTGACACACCTCCGCTCTTCTTCCTCCGTGGCTTTCACAAACTCTATCAGCATGTGATTAAATTGTCCCTTATTTGAAACCGATACTACTTATGTGATAGGGTTGCGAGCGCCTTCTGCGTTCATCCTAAAGACCGGTGTGGCCAGAAAAGCCAACTCGCGTCAGGCTACTGGCAGTAGGGCCATTAACAAAAAAAAAGACTTATGTGATACATTGTGAGGAAATTCTCTGATAAAAAAAAATCCTACTTATATTATAAACGTGAAAGTTTGTAAGAATGTATGGATGTATGGATCTTTCACGCAAAAATTATTAAGTAGATTTCGATGAAATTTGGCATACGGGTAGATCATGTCCTGGATTAATACATAGGCTACTTTTTATCTCGGGAACATATAAAGCGGGACTCTTATCCCTGGAAAAATCATTCACGCGGGTGGAGCCGCGGGCAAAAGCTAGTAATATCATAAAATATTTCTCAAACTGACAGGCAAACGGAAGGGGACATAAAAATAATAACTCCTGAAAGTACCTTAATGTATAAAGCACGTTAAATCCTATTCCTTTTAGAAATACTGTATTATTCTAAACCGAGGATTAGCTTAAATATTTATATCTCCATTTAGCAACATGTATTTTTTTTAACACGCTTTTATTATTTATAGATAGTTTCTGTGTTCCCTCGCTGGAGTTAAGTGTTGCGCCCCCTCTTTTTCTGTGCACGTGAAGTGTCACGTGCGAGTGCCCTTTGATACATGACACTCTGTCATTCGTAAATTAGCTAAGCATTTAACGTTGTTCACAAAACACTCGTTAAATATTTTCTTTGTAAAGCAAGTAATTTATTTACAGCATAATAATCTAATAAAGATCAAAAAGCCGCCTCTTTATTACAATTGTATCATAAAATAAATAAAGTAATTCGGTTATCGTCTCCAATAATAAATCTTACGTGACATACCTACTGGTGGTAGGTCTCTGGTATATGAGAGGCCGTCTGGCTAGTTACCACCGTCTAGTCTATTTCTACCGCCATGTGTGCACTGTTATTCCGGTTTGAAGGACATTGTAGCCAGCACAGAACAGTATATCTAGCCTCCAAGGTAGCCAGCGTAATTCGTGGGCATTATGAGACTTAACATCTTATGTCTCAAGGTTACGAGCGTAGTGGAGTGCCACGAAGTACTTCGTAATTAACAGTTCTGTATGGTGTTGCTATTTTTTATGGGCAGTCGTATCGCTTACCATGGGCATGCTTGCTTACAGGCATGCTTGTCTCGTCATTCAGTAACAATAAAAAAAAAACAGTCATTTTCTTCCTTTCATAAAATTTGCGTTGCGTTCTTACTGGCGTTACCATATGTTGCTTTTTCAATCAATTACCCACAAAGATATCTATTGAAACTTGTGTATTTATTGTTCTTAGATAATACATTAGAGTTGTTTATTAAAAAATAAACTTAAAAACTTTTAATGTCTGTTTAACAGCAGCGGGAGGCGAATTTTTCTAAAGGAATGCCAACTTTAATTACAAACAGTTTCTCTGCTAAAGAAAATGAGGTATGCAAAAACGATCACAATAAACAAGAATAATAGCTCTTTATTATATAAAATCCCATTGCTAGGAATGGACCTCCCCTACTGCTGAGAGTCTTTCAGGGCTTAGTGCACCACGCTGGCCAAGTGCAAGTTGGCAGACTTTATATTATAGCAATGCTCATGTATCTAAAATCCTTAGGTATCCAGATTTTCTTAGGATGACTTTCACAGAGCGAGCTATAATTTATAATTAACTAGCGGCCCCGACAGACGTTGTCCTGCCCTAAAAAGGAAATAAAATCCTAGAACCCGAGTCTAAACCAATCTGGAATCCACCTGAAGACACGTAAAAAAATTTCATTAAAATCGGTCCAGCCGTTTTTCCGCGCAATTTTCTTAATTTTTTCTTTCATAAGAACCTTCTCCTGACAATAATAAACACATCAAAAAAAGAAATAACGAAATCAGTCCAGCCGTTCACGCGTGATGCCGTGACCAGGAAAATAGGGATTCATTTTTATATAATAGATTAATAGATGCGTAGCGTCCTAAAAGTCGGTATATGCATTGGGTCTTGAACTTGTCGATTGTTGATTCGGTAGTCCGTTTCACTCCCGACTAGGCTTTTGCCGCTTTGTGATCATGCCAAAATGTATTCGTTTTTTAGATGTGGTGGATGGTTTTGACGCGGTCATAGTGTCTGATGTTCCCATGGGCGCGGGCTTATCCAGCAGCGCTTCTATTGAAGTGGCTATATTCACATTCCTAGAGGGACTTACTGGAGTAACAGTTGGGTGCGTACACATATTATTTATTTCAGAATAAATCTAGGTATATAGTGTCCTGATAACAAAGAACTTTGAGACTGACAGAAACACTGGTGTTATTTCATCGCTTGCTAAAAACGTTACTCGTCACATAAATGTATAAGCCAACTAAATATAAAAGGCACACTCTTATTTATGCTCCTAAATAATAAAATGAGCATTATTTATATTAGCTGTTTAAAACTATAACTGTCTAGTAACATTTACACAAAATCCGTGAAATAAGTCGTAAAATAGGTAAAATTAATTATCAGTGAAAATCAGTACATACATTGTTTCATTTTGATGCATAGGTAATATTTGTTTCTTGTAATAGATATTACATGCGCGTGACCAATATCGAACGAATGTAAAATCGGTACTCTGTAATTCTTCGGTCTTTTTAATATTATCATTGAACCCGTACTTCCAAAATAACTTTTAGCAATTTTCTTTTCGAGAACTTTCTAGGAAAAGTAAATATTTTTAGGTCAGTAGAAAAAGCCAAGCTATGCCAAAAAGCCGAACACGAATTTCCTGGAATGCCATGCGGAATAATGGACCAATACATCGTGACGATGGGCAGAAGGGAACACGCTCTACTAATTGACTGCAGGTTGGAATATTTTTATTTCGAACAAATTGGTCCACGTGTACGAGTTTGTTTACAACACTCGTTTTTAGTCTTATCTTAATATATTTCTTACTAACATTATAATGTAATGGGTTTATTTTAAATTTTTGATGAACACATTATAGTCAGTCATTGCGTAACAATGTCGATATTAGCGATAAAAACTCTTCGTAAATTACTCATCATCAAGCCTATGAAGCGTTGCTCTAATGAGGTCATGAGGAGGAGGAATTTTAAGATGGATGTCGCATGACAGGGTTGACCGGTGACTGTGATCTGTGATGTATTTGGTTCGAGGTGCAATATTATTCAGAGGGCGGCTACAAAGTAAAAAATGTGTGATGATAATTTTACCTATAATATCGCGGCGTCATGACATACGGCTCTGAGACGTGGCCTCTGACTATGGGCCCCCGAGCGAAAACTAGTTTTCGTAGTTTTCCCTGACATCCAGGATGTATGCCACCAAAAATAAAACACCCAGAGCGGACACTTCACGTAGTAGTTTAATAAAAAAAAATACATTGTGTGAAGTTAAATTTTAAAATGAGGATTGTGGATGTTGATTACACAATGTAAATAGCATGTGCTTCCAATTGGAAATTGCGAGAAAACATAATATTATACTACACTGATTATGGGTCGATTATCGACCGACTGCCCTGGTGACATAGTTGTATCTTTTACGCGGTACGAATACTGAATCTCAGATCGGGCGAAACCTTTGAGACTAGGTTTTGTTATCTTAAGAATAACTCTGTCGCAGCTCGGAGTTAGGAAGTTAGCCGTGTGATACCCGCGTGCCGTGGAAAACACGTAAATCCGTTGCTCCTGCGCTTGATCTCTCTCCGGTCATGTCGGATTACAGTCTCACTGGTCTATAAGGGTGAAAAAACATAGAGTGCACAATACACCGGTCTTGTCGTGCCTACCTGCCTGATCTCCGTTGAGATTGGTCGCCGTGGCCGAAGTTCGGATGAGAGGGATTTTATAGATATATAATTTATATTAGACACTGAAGTGCTAACAGTTTTCATAGACATAAAAAAAGTAAAAAAAAACAATACCATAACAAATAAATCTACAAAATACCTATGAGTATCCACACACAACACTTATTACCATTTCTTAAACAGTTTCATGCAAAAATGACTGTATATTTTAGATCGTTAGAAGCAGTGCAAGTACCTCTAGAGACTGATGACGTAGCTCTATTAGTGATCAACTCAAACGTGAAGCATCAACTGACAGGCAGCGAGTATCCACAACGACGAGCCCAATGTCAAGAGGCAGCTAATAAGCTAGGGTTGCCTTCACTACGAGGCGCCAAACGAGACGATATTGAAGGTAAAAAATAATGTGACTGCAATTGTTCACTGCAGTTGTTACATCTGTTAGGCGGTAGGTATGCCGTATGATATCGTGGTAAAATTAGCAGATCGACTGTCTCGGTGATCTGTATTGCATGCGTAGTACGACCACCGCTCTGAGGTCCCAGGTTCGAGTCACGGATCAGGCAAGGTGTTTAGCGCACAGCTTTAGTATTACAGTTTGAATATCAAAGACAATTAATGTTTGATCAAGTAGCACGACGTCGTTCGAAAATTATGTTCAACCAATCATTACTACATATTCACTTTAAATATGTGGAGCTAAGTCTTAACCCAAGGTGACATAGCTTACCAATTCACGGTTCAATCACATATTTATAATCAAAGCATAATATTATTATGGTCCGTAAAGAATCCGACAAAACGTCTTGTCAAGTTAGCTAAGTTGTAACAAGACTTTTATTGCCTGGCTAATGGATAATGGCTAGGGGATAAATATTGAAGATCTATTCAGTACAAGCTACAAGTGCTTAGAGCAACCACAAACTTATTCAAACTATATCTAGAAACTATAATATTTGCAACACAAAATATAAGCTGTCTTTTTAGAGGTATCTATATTACTAAAATGAAATTAAACATGGAAAAATAATGTTAATTGGCAAAATTGTATTTCACTAAAAAATCTTTGCTATTAGTGTCACGGCTGTTTAGGATGAAGCGAAATAGGGCAGTCCAATTTTCGACCACTTTAATGAGCATCTGAGGTCGAATATCGGCAACAGTGCGGTGAGGGCTTCCAAGTGATCCAACGTCAGTGGTTTATCAGCGTAGGCTAATGATTTCACGTATGCTCCAAGAAAATAATCCAGAGGCATGACAACACACGATCGTGCATGATGCCGAATCGACGCATTAACATTAACAGGAACAACTTCTTCTGTGGGCACTGTGTGACGCCATTGTAGGCGGATATTATTACCGAATCAGATTGTGTTTGTTGTCGCAACAATCCATGGCGTTCTGAATAACTTGCTCGGATGGATGATTATGTCCTTTGATTAATCCTACTAATATTATAAAGGCGAAAGTTTGTAAGTATGTATGGATGTATGGATGTTTGTTCCTCTTTCACGCAAAAACTACTGAACGGATTTCGATAAAATTTGGCACACGGGTACATCACGTCCTGGATTAACACATAGGCTACTTTTTATCCCGGGAAAACATAAAGTGGGACTTTTATCCCGGAAAAACTTTTTAACGCGGGCGGAGCCGCGGGCAAAACCTAGTAATATAAGAATGTCATCCTTAAAATAGACTTCGAGCACGGCAAATTTGGCGAAATGAACCATGATTTTGAAAATAAATTTCAATTCAATTTAATTTTAAGGCTATGGTGAAAATAAATTTGCATCTCAGAATAATAACCGGCTTTAGTTATTATCTGAGATTTGCACAATTTCCAAGTTTGTGGTAACGTGCTTTTCGTTATGAAATAGCAAAAAGTATTCATCACAAATCTACTGTAAACTGTAAAAAAAAATCAATGTCTAGCCATAGTTTTAACTAGATTTAAAAACCAAACCTCTCGAAAAAATACTCGTTATAAACAACCCACTTGCATTTAATAATTCTGTAGCTGTTACTCGTATATTTCTGCTTCGCAACTGAGTAATGTAACATAGAGACGACCGGGTTGGACCATTTTCCGTTATTAATATTAACTTGTGTGTTGCTCTTTTAATAAAATGCACTTGAAACTTATGAAACCAGCTCTTAATGATGTTTATCTCTGTGTGCTGAAGGGTATTTTTTACGGAAACGGAATATAAGGCAGCTGGTGCCGCGGACCGCAGCTAGTTACACAATGTTATGACTGACAGATTCCTGAGATATACATTTTGATTTTATTGAAGCGTGTATTTGAATTTTTTGTTTTTTCCTTTTCATTTAGATATTTCTTTTGTTCGATATCGTATTTACTTAAGTCAAGTGGAAATTGTATTTTTCTGTTTCGGTATTACTTCGGTTTCGGTTCTAAGAAATAATGACATTCAGTACGAAATCACGACACACACTTCATGTATTGTGAGTTTTAAAGAAGTTTTTTATTCTTAAAAATATTATAATGTAATAATTTTAAATACTCAATCTACTACAAACGATAAACTTACTGAAAATACAAATCTACTCGGAGCTTCAACATTTCATTATGTCTAGACCAGACATTAACTTCAAACACCTGAAATTCCCGACATTTACCAAGTAGGTATCGCGTATTTAAACTACAATACAGTAATTAGAGGGGTCATGCCAGGTCATTGGCGAAGTAATTTCAGTGCCAATGTTTTTGTTATAAATATTTTATTCATATTCTATACAGATTACAGAATGGTAAAAATGTATTTGTATAAGTTTTGCCAAAATAAAAATATGTATAGATGAATAACCAGATAACCAGACGCTCACCTCATTAAGCATTAGGAACCATTCATTTATTACGTTAGACAATTTAGGGAGGGAAGGGGGTCGACCATATCTTATTCTTCTTACAAGGGGATGGGAGGGAGTCTCGATAGTTCTGACGTAATATCACAAAAATGCGCAAAGCTAAAATTATACTTTGAAAAAGCCCGGGCAACGGGCAATCACGCGAGTGCCGGAGGTTCGCTCGGATGTGTATCGGTAAAGAATTTCCAAAGTACAAATAAACATTTCTAAAAATAGTTTGTTTGAAAAATAAACACCGAAACAAACCAAATTTGTATTTATTTTTTCCTTTAGATTCCTAGGTATTAAATACTAAAACGGGGGACGTGGGAGTCGACCTATTCTTATTTTTTCTTATAATAGGGAGGGAGTCAAAAACTAGCAAAAATTGTCTTACGTAATAAATAAATGGCCCCTTACAAACGGTAAACATAATCACCACCTAGAACTTTGAGTAACAAAGTACGGCGCGGCGTTACATTGCGCCTGTCACCCTGATATATTAGATGTTAAGTCTCATGTGCCAAGTATTTATTTACTAGCTACAACACACTTCATACCTGAACACAACACTACGTGCACTATGTTGATAAGTTGTACATAATATCCAGAAGGGCTCTTGCTTACAAGTTACCTATTACTTTTTGAAACTTACGCGAGACATATCACATTACTAGGTAACAAAACGGTTTAACTCATGTATTCTTATAAATCGCCAACCAGTTTCGACCTATTAAGTAGGCCATCTTCATAGGCGAGTGCTGAGAGGATGTCGCATCGCAGAGGCCTCTGGATCACTGTCAGTGACCCGCGCCCGCGCCGCCGCCCGCCTTGTGAAACGTAAAGCACGGCTCGAAGGGTGAAGTGGGGGTTCGGATGGTTCCGAAGATATCGCAGCTGCTAGACCAACATCATCAGACACTACCGGTACATATAGATTGCTAGTGTGTACTGAACTGACTGTGTCGACTCCTCGTATAGGACTGTTAATGGACTTATGTACGGTTTGACGAATCGGTTTCCAGGTAGTCGGCAACGTCCAGCCTACATCATGGTTGAAATTCGGACGCTTATTTATTTCAATGGCTTCACGTATTTTACGCCGGCTGAATGACTTTTCACGGGCCAATACTTGACCTTATCGAAGCGGATATAATGGGAAACTTCCGAATCCAACGCTTAATAGGTCGAAACTGGTCGGCGATTTTAACTAAGAACATGTGAGTTATTAATCAACTTCAAAAAGGAGGTTCTGTATTCAATCCGTATGTATGTATGTATGTAGGTATGTGCTATAGAGAATTAGTATTGTTTAATGCTGAATTGATATGGTGTGTCCAATTATACTACGCAATCCGATATACACATTGGACACATAAGACAGCTATATTGCACACATTTTGTATCTAATTATACGATCTGGCAGCCCTGGACCCAGGTCCTAAGGTGATACAACTATACCACTGACTACGGAGGCAGTATGAGGCAGACGGCGCCGTCTTCAAGGGTCATTATTTCGAAGAGAATCTTGACATCGTGATGTAGTAATTAGTTCGAATTGTACAGACATCTATTGTCGACAAGTGTAAATAATTTAAATATTATGGTTTGCTACGCTTTTTGAAATTCATTTAAATAAATAGTGAATGTGAAAGATTATTTTTTTATTGTTTTGAAAAATCATCACGTGATTGTGATTTTGGTATTATTTTTATGTTAACCTCACTTTTAATTTCAAGTATTAGTAAATGTATATTAATTTATTGAAATTAACCATCATTTAATAATATGACTGTCCATTTAGCAGACAATAATATTTTAATAAAAAATAAATACTAATAATTTTACCGTAGTAATGGAATACAATGATTATAATAAAACCAGTGAAAAAAAATTCTTGATTGAAAATTGCACTACATAGGTCTGTACATTTGTACATTAATACACACACTTTTTTTTATTATATGTAAGAATTTCAAGATTCTTTCATGCCAGATACAAAAATTTTACCTTTCTATTCGATGAATCAGATGTAATTCGATTTGTTCTGTGGACCGTTTTTTAATGCTTTTGAACAATAAATGCTTATATTTCCAGTCAAAATGGATTCCCTTGTTCATCGCTAAAAAATAAAGATTAAATACAACATTTGTTTTCATTAAAAAATATCGCTCTCTGAAATGGTTAGTCACATTTCCAGGGAGCAGTTCGCATATTATCATGTTCTGAGAGTGTTTACATAAACAAGGACATCATTTATTACTGCGACTTGAATAATATTGGTAATCTATATACCATAAAATATAAATCTAAAAAGATTTCTGTACATATTTTCGAACATTTTATATTATTTTGTTCTGTAAGAGTATTTCGAATAACAACATTCTTTTGAACATCGTTAAGTTGCATTTCATTATACGCCATCAAATACGTAAATCGTTGCCAAAAAAACGAGTTTTCTTACAGAAGTTAGAATTGTGCCTCAAGTTTCATATTTGGAAGTTGTTTTAGTTGTTATGTTCCGCCATTGTTCGGGTGACATTTCAGTATAGATACTTATGTATTTCTTAGGTTATTTGAATTCTCATTTGTTTATGTTTTAGTGCTGAAAAGGCTTGGATGTGACGAGCTTGTGATCAAAAGAGCCCAACATGTCATCGAAGAAATAAGCAGGACGGAAGAAGTCGGCAAGATCCTTAGCAAAAAAGACTTTAAAAGGGTAAGTACTCAAAACATTATTTATTTAACGCAACTTAGATAAAAAAAAACATTTCATCTTAAATCCTACTAATATTATAAAGGCGAAAGTTTGTAAGAATGTATGGATGTTTGGATGTTTGTTACTCTTTCACGCAAAAACTACTAAACGGATTTCGATGAAATTTGGCACATGGGTAGGTCATGTCCTGGATTAACACATAGGCTACTTTTTATCACGGGAAAACATAAAGCGGGACTTTTATCCCGGAAAAACTTTTTAACGCGGGCGGAGCCGCGGGCAAAAGCTAGTATTGGCATAAAAATATATGAAAACCTAATGTAATAGGTTCAATAATCCCGCTTCTTTCGTAAACTTGTTTTCCACAAAACTTGGGAATGCAACGACTCGCGACGATTCCTTTAGTGTTACGAGTGTTTCGTGTGGCATTAATCAATCATCATTAGCTGACACTTCACTTACTCCACTGTCTCTTACACTGAGTATCCATTATCCAGCACCTTAAGTTACAAAGTGCTGTGTGGCATTCCACTGCGCTCATCATCCTGAGACATAAGTTATTGTCTCATATGTCCAGTAGTTACACTGGCTACAATGTCCTTCAAACCGAAACAACAGTGCATGTACATTGCTGCTAGGCGGTATAATTAGACATTGCGGTGGTTGCCACCAGATGGACTCTTACATATAAGAGACCAGAGAAATCATATTTTTTCTTAAGTTGTTTTTAATAATTTTTAATTTCTTTCTGCGGAAGGTGTACTTCAGTCTGTATTTAATAGGGCTGCGCGCGGCTTCTTTAGGTGCGAGGCCGTAGGCGAGGGCCTACTTCGCCTACGCCTAGCTACGCCACTGACGAAAGTCTTTCTACCCGAGAGAAGCCGCGGGCAATATCTTAATTGACTTAAAAAGGGGGTCGTGTATTTGAACCGCTTGTATGTACAGTCAGCCACATAAGTAGCTGAACAAATTCAAAACTTCAAATCGCCTCTACACTTTTGTGGTCCTACCAATTTTCGTTATCTCTTCACAAAAATAAAATTTACTGCCTCGGTGGCGTAGTGGTATTATGTATGGTACGACTGTAATGCTGAGGTCTCGGGTTCGTCCCCGGGTCGGGCAAAGTGATATTGAGTTTTTCTATTCAATATCAGCTCGGAGTCTGGAATTTGTGCCCGATATAGCGATAGGCTCGCCCCTTATCACATCATGGGACAGAATAATGGCGAAAAGTGGGTGCACTAGTTGCGTCTCTGCCTACCCCTTCGGGGATAATAGGCATGAGTGTATATGTATGTAGGTAAAAATAAAATTAAAGGGATTTACTTTACTTTACGGAACGAAAAAATAATGTTTTAATTGAACCGAACGCGTATAAGCGATTAGAAATTTTTAATTTGTTCAGATACTTATGTCGCTGACTGTACGTTTATATATCCGCGATTTTTATGTAATATTTTCCCAGGCTGGTGAGCTGTTCTACGAATCACACGACTCCCTAAGTAAGTTAATGGAAGTGTCGTGTCCTGAACTGGACCAGTTGGTCGACATCCTGAGAGGAGCCGCCGGAGTGTATGGAGCGAGGATGACAGGCGGCGGCTTTGGAGGATGCGTTGTAGCCTTGGTATGTACAAAACAGACCACCAACAAAATAAATAAAATCAACTGACTGAGGAGCATGCCGGGGTAGATCGAAGATTAGTTGGTAAATTTTTAGTGTTGACTAATAATTCTATGTAATTAACTTTATATAATATAAATTAAGTATATGTACATATATAAAGATCACTGGTATGAGGAATTATATAGGTGCTAGGTGTTGTTCGCGGCTTTGCCCCCCTAAAGTCTTTCCCACAACAGTCATCTACTTAAAGAATATTATTTTTGTTAAAAGTTTTTATTTATTGCTTTTTTCTTAGTTAATTATGGAATGGTGTAAACAATACATCATAGATATATGATTGCAGCATTCGCGAGTCATCTGCTGTTAGTTATTGAAGAGTTCCATTGTGTATCTCCGAAGATCTTCATCAGATCTTTATAAATTATATACTAAAACCTTCCCTGAAAAATACACATTTCAATATCGAAAACCACATCCAAATCGGATCAGTAGTTTTTGAGAAACTCGCGGCCTTACAAATTTACATACATACATACAAACATACATACATACGGATCGAATACAGAACCTCCTTTTTGAAGTCGGTTAAAAATAAAAAAGTCCATTATTTCCTATTCATTCATTCAATTTTTTATGGGACCAACTTACCTGGATAAAAACTAACCCATGTGTTAATCTATTACATGACCTACCCGTGTGTAAAATTTCATTCAAATCCGTTTAGTTGTCTCTGCGTTGACTTCTAACTAAAGCTGTGATTCCGCAGGACGCGGCAGACGGCAGACGGCAACGCCAGACGGCAAATGATGCCCGCGAGGACGTCATTTGCTGGCTGCCGTTGCCGTAAACATCGTCCTGCGGAATCACGGCTTAACATACAACAAACACTCAAACGTCCAAATATTTTCACAAAGTTGAGCATTTATAAAATATATTTATGTAGTAAGATACATATACATACATATTTACTCACGCCTCTTATCCCCGAAGGGGTAGGCAGAGGCACAACTGGTGGACCCACTTTTCGCCAATCCATATTCCGTCCCATGACGTGATAGAGCAAGCCTTAGTAAGATTTATCCATAATATTACCAATTTTGTCGATATAGTTCTAATAGTTTCCAAATATGATAATAACTAGCTTTTGCCCACGGCTTCGCCCGCGTTAATAAGTTTTTCCGGGCTAAAAGTACATACATAAAAACCTTCCCGTTGAATCACTCTATCCAACACATTTATTTGTATAAAGATTAATATTATGACGTTGATACAACTCTTAACAAATAATGCATTAATTTCGACCAAATTTGATTACCATAAAAACGGTTCTAGAGAGTTAATTTTAAAAGATAGACATATACTGTCACGGACTTTTTTTTAGATCATTTTAAGAGGAATAATTCTTTCATACATATATTTTTGGTATCTTGAACGGTTTTCGCAGCGCACGCAATGGAAGCCCTCAAGGATGAATAATTTTCCCCGCATTTTTCACATTTTCCATTATTTCTTCGCTCCTAATAGTTGCATCGTGATGTTATATAGCCTATAGCCTTCCTCGATAAATGGTCTATTCAACACAAAAAGAATTTTTCAATTCGCACCAGTAGTTCCTGAGATTAGCGCGTTCAAACAAACAAACAAACAAACAAACAAACAAACAAACAAACAAACTCTTCAGCTTTATAATATTAGTATAGATAATATTAGTATAGATAAACAATGCTTTGAAAATTTTAAACATCTGAACATTAATAGGTAGGCAACGGCTTGGTTGTGCCTCTGGCATTGCTTTAGCCCATGGGCGGCGAATACCCCTTACCATCAGGCGGACCGCTTGCTCGTCGGCCTACTAAGGCAATAAAAAAAATAAAAAATAAACTGCCCATAAATGTCGGTTGCAGTTGCACGGGCAGTTTGCGAAACTCAACATTTATGAGCTTAAGTTGTGTTTACAGCAGTTCATATTAAAACTGAACATATTTGTGTGCTCCAGTTGTATTTACAACAGTTTATATTAAAACTGAGGATGTCTACATAATAAAATCTGTTATAACATTTGCTATTTTGTAGATTAGATACAGAGAGTTAAGAATTTTTTTGGTAGGCATATTATGCATCGTGTAGACTATGACATATTATAGCGACTGACTTATCAATAGGATATAGAAAGAAAGAAAGAAAAAATATATTAATTGAATTAATACGTCTGTCCCACATTAAACAATAAATAATTATTTTCTGTTTTATATTATTGTAAAAAGCCATCTTGGCTACGGCTCCTGGGCTGAGCGTCTATTGTCCATTGTTATGCTATAATATAATTAAATAATTGAAACAAAATCAATTGTTATGCTATAAAATAATTAATTAATTGATACAAAACCTCTAAAGAAATAAAAGTGTTTTTGTTTGTCATTTAAGTACCTAGTAATATTTTGCATCAAGTGATCCGTATGCTTATTTGATCCCTATATCATAAAAAACACACTAACACCCCTTTTTTCCGTCGAGGGTTAAAAAGAAACGCTTTGAAATTAAACAATTTTTACGGATTTTATCGGGGTTTTTTTTATTTAATTTTCTCCCGACGCGACGTTTCGAATTGCGGTCGGACTGTCAGAAAACAAGAAAATAAAAAAAAAAACCACCATAGAATCCGTAAAAACGTCAATTTCAATGTCTAACATTCGCATAAACGTAAGGAATCATTAAGAAAAGCTTTACCTTATTAAGTACTAGGTGTTGTTCGCGGCTTCGCCCGCGTGAAAAGCCTTTCTGCTATAAAAGTCCCTAACATACAGTACGACGACAGCGCCACCTACTTAAAGAACCAGAAAATAAAAATATGCATTATTATTTATTTCCCATGGGAGCAAATTACATGGGATAAAAAGTAGCCTGTGTGTTAATCCAGAACATAATCTACCCGTGTGCCAAATTTTATCCAAATCCGTTTAGTTGTTTCTTTGTTTACTTCTGATAAACATCCAAATATTTTCGCATTTATAATATTGGTAGCATTGAATCTCATTACCTAGGAACGTAAATATTTTCCGTTTTTCATACCTTAATGTGTTTACAGGTACAAAGAAGCGAAGTTGGAAATCTGAAAAAACTAATACTATCGCAGTACACAAATCCAACATTCTTTGTTTGCCAGCCGAGCGATGGTGCCCGTTTGTTACAGGTCTAATAAAATATCTTTTATATTGTTTGATTTTGTTACCCTTAAAATGAATATAACAAATTAAAAAAACTTCTACATTAGGTACCTACATAATCCGGCTAATGGACTTCTTCTAAGGTATCCATTGAACATAATAAAAAGGTTTCTCTTCTCAGCTATTCTGCTATCTACTATGAGAGTGAAATTAAACACAGGATGAAGACTGGCGAACTGTGAACAAAACTAACATGTCAAATTAATGAGCCCATCCTTTAAACGATTCATGCAATTACTATTTTAACCTTATTTTTGAGTTATTATGTAAAATGATTCATGAGGCACTTAAAATTAGGAGAGAGATGTGCAACGATCATTGCTTAAGTTCTAAATGCAGGACTTAGGACAAATAGCAAAGAGAGAGAGAGAGAGAATACCACATTGCCCAACCTGGGGAACCCGAGACCTCACCATTGCAGTCGTACCGTAATAACGCCACCCAGGCAGTCGGTATATTATAATTACATACACACACACGCCTTTTATCCCCGAAGGGGTAGGCAGAGGCGCAACTAGTGCACAAACTTTTCGCCGGTATTCCTTCCCATGATGTGATAAGGGGCGAGCCTATCGCCATATCGGGCACAAATTCCAGACTCCGAGCTGATACTGAAGAGAAAAACTCAATATCACTTTGCCCGACCCGGGGATCGAACCCGAGTCCTCAGCATCGCAGACGTATCGTAATACAACTACGCCACCGAGGCAGTATATTATAATTTAGTAAATTGATTGTTCATCACTTTTGGAGAGGATTAGTTTTAGGGTTCCTTTTAGGTATCCTAGATCTAAAATAAAACCGCTAGTTCCACCTTTTCGCAACACTGTCACAGTTACGAATTCTCCAGTAAGTCGATTGTGCAAACTACTCAATAATTACTGTGACATTGTAGACATCAACTACCAAAGTCTCGACAATTTCCGAAAAAGTATACTGGAGGATGTTGATGGTGCAGGCATTGTTTCTGGTGTTAAATTTGCTTAAATTATTCGCATTACTCTACACTGTACTCTTCCTTGTTGTTTCTAGTTTTTAAATTAACACACAATTAATTTTGTCTTTCAAAATTCTTTTTTAATTTATATTTAATTTATTGTATTGCACAACTTATTTTTGTAATCGTCAATTAGTTTAAGTTATAACCTTATTTTTAATGCATGCTGTGTTTACTTGTAAGTTGGTTTTTTCACTTTTAGATTAAGTTAATATATGTTAATAATTCCAACATATTGTAATACTGTGAAAACCGTTGGTAGACCTAATAAAAATAAATAAATAAATAATTATTATGTAAATAACTACTTGTCGACACTATACGTACTTAGTCGTAAAACAAAAGGCTCCTAACATACCGTCAGTTCGAAACAAAAGAAAACAAACTATGAGAGACTTGCGGGTTTTTTTAATCATCAATGCTTGCAAGTATAGGTTTGTGGGAATTATCTAGAACAGTGGAAATCATGCGTGCATATGTCGCATCCCTGCACGCGCACCGTTTCTCAATGTAAACAAACCCACAAAGCTCTTGAAGGCTTTCGTCCGCGATTAATTCCTCGTTTTCCAGTCTCCACAGTCTCTCTCGGGCTGTCGTGGAGAGGTGACGCGTTTCTGTATCGAGACTTTCAGCTAATGTTCCGTAAACTGGCCGAACTCGTATACTGATATTGTGTTGGTGATGACTAATGACTTATGTGTGTTCTTAGTAATATTTTGTATTGTCTAATATTGGTAAGTATTTTTAATGGAACCCTTTTTGCTCGATGTTATTTACTTTCAAGCAATTTGAAGTATGAGTTTGGTTATTGATAAATCTTAAGTGTATTTTTTTTATATTTAGCCAGAGTTTTAAGGTACTCACATGTGGTTGAAAATTAAAAAAGATGTTTGGGGCCGGTAGACCAACTTTATATTGGGGCTAGTTGAGTAATGTACTAGGTACGTAGTATGCTAATTATTCTTCAAATGGAATAAAGTGAGTTTTTTTGTAAAAAAATGTCAAAAGTTTGTTATTTCAAAACCACGTGGATTTACAAAAGAATAACTAGGCGAAACAGTAAACCCTGTGCTGCTGGTAGGATTATTGTTTCCGCCCCAATAACGAATATCGTACAAAAAGAGACAAATTATATTATGTTAATGATATTTTGTCTCAATAAGGCACATTGATAATAGTAAATAATAACTTGTTGTGGTTTCTTTTACTTTATTGCGGTATTTTATACCAATTAATTCGTAGGTCAATGTACCCCTAGTGAATAGTCCACCAACCCCAGGCATGGGGTAGGTTGACATGATTTTATCGATCCAGAAAATGGCTGTACGCTATGTTATGAACAATCGCGAAGTTTTGATATTTGTTTCGGAAGCTTATGAGTGCACCTATCGAACCTATAGGTTTTCTTGAAATTATATACTAAAACAAAAAAAAAGGCGTCCAAGCTGAAATTTGGTCAACTCTCCCCGGTCTCCCCTTAACGCAGCTGACAGTTCCTGTGTAATATATTCCGCTAAGAACTTGCTTGCCGAAACTAAGCATTAAATCGGGTTTTTAATACATCAATGATTAAATCGCTACAGGCGACAGCGTCGCTAGGGGGGCAAGAATGTATAATGTATTATAATAAATTAAGTAAAAAATATTATTTAAAATAGAGGATCTTAAATAATGATTAGTGAAACTTTGTTCACTCGTTTTTCGTAATTTTATTTTACTTTTTATTTAGAAAACTTCACTTCAAGTTCACCTTTAAGTTAATTAAACAAAACAAAAAATCCGATTGCGTTCATATTTGCCCTCTTTATTAAATTCAGTCAAGAACTGGAAAGATGAAACAAATTTTTAATTTCAATATTTTATTTCTTTTTTTTTTTTGTTTTGAATAATCTTAGTTGACAGTGTTCACAAACGCTGTTGGAGACATTTCACAACATGGCTCATACTGCTGCAGAACACGCTCACTTCTTATAATTTGGTTAGTGATACTTATAGGTAGAGCATCAAAATCTCAGAGCGAGCAGATGCCTATACAAAACCAAAATAAAATATTCATATCAAAATCTTGTTTCCATCTTTTCAGTTCTTCAATGATTTTTTTATATTGCATGGAATGACGAGACGAGCATGCTGTACGCCTGATGGTAAGCGATACGACCACCTATAAACAATAGAAACACCATCCAGCACCTTGAGTTACAAAATACTGTGTGGCATTCCACTGCGCTCGTCATCCTGAGACATAAGATGTTAAGTCTCATTATGTCCTGTAGTTACACTGGCTACAATATCCTTCAAATCATAACACAACAGTGCATGCACACTGCTGCTTGGCGGTAGAAATAGAAATTGCGTTGGTACCCACCCAGACGGACTCTTACATACATAAGAGTCCTACCACCATTAATTTAATAAAGAGTTTTTTGTTTTGTTTAAATATCTTTTTTTTTATCTTTTTAGTTTTCTTTTTTTATAGACTACCTCTGTGCCAAATTTCGGCCAAACCCGTCAAACCATTTTACCGTGAAGAAGTAACTAACTAACACAAACTTCGCATTAATGCTATTAGTGTGAAGTATGGTCTGATTTATTAGCATTTCCTATTACAGACTCCAATCTATTCTAATATTATAAAGCTGAAGAGTTTGTTTGTTTGTTTGAACGCGCTAATCTCAGGAACTACTTGTGTTGAATAGACCATTTATCGAGGAAGGCTTTAGGCTATATAACATCAAGATGCAACAGTTAGGCACGAAGAAATAATGGAAAATGTGAAAAAACGGGGAAAATTATTCATCCTTGAGGGCTTCCATTGCGTGCGCTGCGAAAACGGTTCAAGATACCAAAAATATATGTATGAAAGAATTATTCCTCTTAAAATGATCTAAAAAATGTCCACGACAGTATATGTCTATCTTTTAAGATTAACTCACTAGAACCGTTTTTATGGTAATCAAATTTGGTCGAAATTAATGCATTATTTGTTAAGAGTTGTATCAACGTCATAATATTAATCTTTATCCAAATAAATGTGTTGGATAGAGTGATTCAACGGGAAGGTTTTTATGTACTTTTAGCATGGAAAAACTTATTAACGCGGGCGAAGCCGTGGGCAAAAGCTAGTAAATTATATAAGTTGTATACATATTCGTAATCACCGTTAAAAAAAATTTTTTTTGATACACACACATATACACTCGATGTATTTTGAAGAGCATTTTTTTAGATTACTTTTTGCTGCTAAAAATCCTTAATTTTGTTTTTTTTTTATTTTGATGTACCCAGTATTACTATTGTTAATAGTACCTATTTTACTCTCACGGCTAAAACAAATCCATCAACACCACTCACATAAAAATTAAAATACGACAAGCCGTTTAGGCTCTAGGACGTGCCAAAGAAATATACATACATAAACTCGGAAAACATAACCCTCCTTCTTTCGCAGTCGGGTAAAAACGGTGCCTAAGCATCTTTGATCATCTTTGATCAAAAGTGACGAGTAATTTTTGTTAATTAATGTAATAATAATACATTAATGTTGATATGTAATATTGTACAATATTGAATTTTTGACTTGCTTTGTCTTGACTTGCAGTTAGAAAACTTCACTTCATTTTCAATGTTAATAGAATTGATTGCGAAAATTTTAAATAGTGTCTAATTTACCTATAATTTAGATGTCCATGGCGACACGCTTCGCCTCTCATGTCAGAAAAATTAATGCTTTATTATCACAAGGTTGTGTGTTCTCACCCTGTGTATTCTGCACTCTTGCGGAGAGAATATATTTGATTCTGCATAATATTATGGGTTGGACGGTTTGCAGCGTCACGTTAAACGTGTGCATGATTAGACGTCCCGTCGCGTAGGCTATATATAACTTGTAACAGCTAGGTGAGATCCTTATGAATTCCTTTATTAAAAAATAAAATTATCTCGACGGAAAAACACATAAGATACTCGTTTTTAGTCGTGGCTTTACCCGCATGAACGACTTTTACTTGAATAAATACTCCATTACTTTAAATTATGTTTGTGTTAGATACGGTCTATGTGTCAAATCTCTGTACCGATTTACGCGTGATTAGTGTCTGATCAAAGGTCGATTTATGACCGACGCTGAAGCTGATTAATTGGCCATCGTTACACATTCAGCAGAAGTTGAAGCCGAAGGCTTAAAACCTTAAGAAATTTATCTTATGATTGCTACAAGCCAGAATTATTTGGGAATATAGAATTTAAGGTATTTGTTCGAAGGTATGTGAAGTCTGCCAACTCCCACTAGGCCAGCGTGGTGGACTAAGGTCTAAACCCTTTCAGTTGTAGAGGGGGCCCGTTACCCGTGCTCAGCAATAGGCAGTACATAATACAGGGCTGGTATGGATGGTATGGAGAGAGATATGCAACACAACCCTATAATTTTATTCATGATACTTTTACACAAAGGTAACGCACAGGTATTTTTGGCTCATACAGTCATAAACATGATGGAAGCGTTTTGTGTGAAAAATAAATAACTGCAATGTACCACCGAGGTAACATTCGCATACGATTTTTGTTTTTGGCGCATATAGAATCGTTGTGATCTCAGGATCACTTGTTTTTTTGGATCGCCAGTCGATCTTAAAAACTAAGTACCTAAATACACCTACACTAGTGTCATGCTATCCAGTTACAAGCAACCACATCTAACGCTAGGTAATTACATCAGACTTAATTTAGATGCAAAGAGAAAAAAAATACTTTAACAATTCTAATACAACAGATAAAAAGATAAGTAAAACAACATACACTTTATTTCATCTTCCTTATATTTTCTAAGCAGTTATTCGACAGAGTGCCAAATTAATCCTGGTCTGAAATGTGTATTTGAACGAATCGTTTTGAGTCGGCCATCATTTTATTTTTATAAATATATATCTTTTAGTTAGAAACGTTTATTTAAACGTTATATTTTTTAATTTTATAAAATGAACTAAAGATAGCCGACTCAAAACGATTCGTTTACATTTAATCATAAAATTTTAAATAAGTAATGAAGTGGTTAGTCGACGCAGCAAAAGTATATTGGAACAAAGTCCAGGATGTCATGATACACTACAATACAGCAGAACAAAGCACGTTCCAACAAACTTAACTACGGCTTTTAAGAACATGAAAGAGTTCTGCGACAGTTTTTTGTCGTATTTCTACACCGGTGGGCTTCTGCAGAGTCGCGCTTACCTAACTGTGAAACCTTTCAAGTATAACTTCAGCACAGCCTCAGGCAAATTCAAATAAAAATTATTTAACAACCTCAAAGAAAATTGTAGATATGTATAACTGAAGCGGAGTTTGGTTGGCGTATGTGAGTCCATCTGGATAGCTACCATTGCTTTGAGTATTTTTGCCATTTTTTGCTGCACTTCAACTGTGCAAACCTTAGAAAATAAAGACTAAAGCATAGAAAGAGCTTAAATCACATTCATATACTTATCCCATTTTTTTAAAGAGGCCAAGAACATTGAAGAGAAAGACAATTATTATGTTGTTAAGAACGGTTTGCGTACACTATACAAACATCAAATTGGATACCTTGGCTACCTTTACGATGCCGAAAACTAATTTCAAATGGTACAATTTGCTAACGCGCCCACACGATTTAGTTACGTTATACTTCCGTGCGGGCTTGCCAAATTTGTTTGCCTGTTTAATAACTTTTGTCACAAGGGACAGCACACCTAAATTTCTTGATGTCTTTGAGAGTGTACGCTCAAATGTCATAGCATTACTTCTATGCTTAGTCCTTTATGGCTTTAATTATTATTCTGAGGTGCAAACACTGTTAGATGAAAGTCACGGAATAAAAAGTGCTTAGCGTATAATATGTTAATTAAACACTTAGTTTAGAATCCAAATCGATTCAACGAATACTTGACGACTGCCTCGATGGCGTAGTTGTATTACAGTACGACTGCAAAGCTGAGGTCTCGGGTTCGATCCTCGGGTCGGGCAAAGTGATATTGAGTTTTTCAATTCAGTATCAGCCCGGAGTCTGGAATTTGTGGCCGATATGGCGATAGGCTCGCCCCCTATCACATCATGGGACGGAATAACGGCGAAAAGTGGGTGCACTAGTTGCGCCTCTGCCTACCCCTTCGGGGATAACAGGCGTGTGTGTGTGAATACTTAACGTTATTAATGCGTTAATCTCTAACATAACCCAAACATCTTCACTCCATTAAGAACAATATTATTATAGGATTAAATTATTAATGGACTCATAGGTACGTCCTGTTTGATGAGCTTACAAAGGTACTTATAATAGGTATATATTTTCCTGACAGAGTTTTAATAAACTTACATCATATTTCTCAGTGCAGCAGAATCGACAGCTTGTAGCAATTACCTTGTAGCAGCTTGTAGGTGGGCACCTCCGACACAAGTAAAGCTGCGATTCCAAACGTCGAAGAACGACACCAAATGACGCCCGTTAGGACGTCACATGCCGCGCGTCATTTGCGGACACAGTCTCATACAATTTAATATTGCATAGTAGTGCCGTCTGCCGTCGCGGCACATGCTGTTGCCGTCTGCCGTTGCCATCTGCCGTCTGTCGCGTTCTGCAGAATCACAGCTTAACATGCAAAAAAAAAACAATAAAAACTAAACAACATCTTCCAATCTGGCTGGTCCCCGTGGAAGATTATGACTGAAATCCTCCAACATATCAAAGTAATCTTCAAAAGAAACTTTATAATACCGATATACAACGTTTATGAGCTCTCTCATTCTATGAACGTTTAATTGAATTAAACGAAGCATTAAAAGAAATTGTAAATAATATGATAGGACTATCTGAAACAAGACGTACCGGCACAAAAATCAAGTCCAAAAGCAACGGTGGTCACGGATTCAAAATGAGGAATCTCCTCACAATACGTGCTGTGTCCAGAAGTACTGCTTTCTGCATCTGGCTCTTGACCCAACGACCAATTGAGAGCCTCTGGAGGTGTAGGTCGAGACTCTTTGGTATCAACCCATGAGCAGAAACGACAATCGGAACAATAATTGTGGAGTCCACATCCCACATGTCAGTAATTTCGTGTGCCAAATCTAAATATTTAGACATTTTGTCCTTTTTGGCCTTAACAAAGTTATCGTCATGCGGAACGGTGACGTCAACAAGTATTGCCCGGCGCGCCAATCGATCTACTATCACAATATCAGGCTTATTGGCAACAATAGTCCTGTCCGTGATAAAAGATCGATCCCAGTACAGCGTTGCATGATCATTTTCGAGAACTGGTTGAGGCATATACTGGTAATATGGCACTTCAGGCGTCACAAGACTATATCGAAGAGCAACTTGATGGTGTATGATCTTGGCTACAAGGTTGTGTCTATGCAAATACTCGCTGTTAGCAAGATACGAACAACCGGAAATCACATGCCTGATTGACTCACCAGGACGGTGGCATGCCCGACAGATATCGACCGTACCGTCCTTCATGATGTATTTCCTATAATTGTTCGTCTTCATAACTTCGTCCATAATTGCAAAGACAAAACCCTCAGTTTCCCCAAAAAGGTTACCAAAACGTAGTCAAAATACGGAGTAAAGGGCCCGATAGAACCGACTGTGTAGTTCTTTGCTCTTCCATATCTCCTCGCGTTCCCTAATGCCCATCGCCACATGTTTTCGCCAGTTCTCATTCGCCAAGGAATTATTATTATTATTTACTCAGCTCATACACCCGGTATGCATAGAGAACAGGCTTCTTGATAAAAACAAAAAACAACATAAAAATAATGTAGAGAGCTTTATAGGCTTCACAGAAAGAGTTGCATTACTTAACATTATGATCGAAGGGACCTCCATATCCATCATACAGGTATATATATATGCACCAACCGAAAAAGTAGGCGAAGAAAATATTGATAACTTTTACACAACAGTCCGCTTAGCAATAAAAACTAGGTACTCATAAAGATTACATACTGATGGGAGACTACAATATGCTAAGATAGGTATACCAAAACAGGAAGAAAACTTAGTCATGAAACTCAACGGATACGGCGAACGGAACGAAAGAGGCCAAAAATTAATTAATTTCGCAATTGAAAACAGATTTATGATACTTAATACTTGCTTTAGTTATTATTCTGAGCTTAATACATTTTCGAAGAAAAAAAAGACGTGTGGCGCTCGGAGACTGCCGCGGTAAAGCTATTGCATAAATTCTAATATTTATAACCTCTTTGAACAGATATAAAATAAAATATTCATCGATAGATGGCAAAACTAAAAAAAAAATATGAAAGACGGGTTCAATGGACTAGTATTCAGAGCCGTAATCTATATATATAAAAGAAAGTGGTGTTAGTTACACCACTTATAACTCAAGAATGGCTGAACGGATTTACCTGAAAATTGGCGGAGAGGTAGCTTAGAACCAGGAGACGGACATAGGATACTTTTTATCCCGGGAAAATATAAACCGGGACTTTTATCCCGGATAATTGTTTTCTGCCAGTGGAACCGCAAGAAAACAAGTATAGAGATATTTCGAGATCCAGTTGAGGACATAATTACTCTTATCCCGGAAAAAGATAAACCGGGAATTATATCCCGGATTTTAAATTTCTCGCGAGTGGAGCCGCCACGACTAAACCACTGAACCGATAGCGATGCAATTTGGCAGGGAGATAGTTTTAAACCCTGGGAAGAATCTAGGCTACTTCATATCCCGGGAAAATATAAACCGGGACCTTAAACTCGGAAAATAGTTTTTTGCCAGTGGAACCGTATGAAAATAAGTTTGGAGATAGTTTGTGATCCAAAGGAAATCAATCTCAAGTTTGAGTTACATCTCAAGTAGACATAATGTATGAACAGTTCGATACATTATGTCTACTTGAGATGTAACTCAAACTTGAGATTGACCTATTAATACCGCCCATAGGCTACTATTATCCCGGAAAACAGAGACCGGGAATTTTATTCGGGATTTTTTTCCGGAAAAAAATATGGTTAGGTATTATTTACGGGGGGGTGGGGGTGTTTAGGGATTTTAAAATTTCGTTAAATAAGGACTCATTTGGTGGCAGGGAGGTTTTTTGCAAGAAAATTACGCGGAAAATTTGAAAATTTAAGAATACTTAACCGCCATATTAAACGTGTATGTCACTGAATTCCTCCTAAGCGGCTGGACCGATTTTAATGATTTTTTTGTGTCCTCAGGTGGGTTTGAGAATAGTTTCGATTAACAATTAGATCCGGTAGGTGGCGCTGTACTCGGGTTCTAGGATTTCATTTCCTTTTTAGGGCAGGACAACGTCTGTCGGGGCCGCTAGTATTTAAATAAAAACCTCTTTGAACAGATAGAAAATAAAAACGTTTTATAAATACAAACTTAAAATCACGTCATCCCGCCGCGTTTGACATTTCGATACGTTTCACTGACTGGAACAATTTTTAAATACACGGTAATTTCAACCTTTTATCGTTTAACATTCAGCTCTTATCCTCTTACATATTGTATTCTTACAAGACTGCGATATTAAATTTACTTATGGAATTTTACACTCTACATAGTTGTGATAGAGTTGAAAATAAAATATCACCGCTGTGCCGGTCGGAGTGAGGGGTGACAGGTTTTTTCGTTACGGAATTTCTGGATTCGGTCTCCACGCTCAAGGCCCGCGATAGAAGCTATGCAATAGCATAAAAAAAACAAAAAGTGAATGGACTTGACGATCCTCAAATGGGAAATAAAAAAACGAAATTGATTTTATACTTTCTAACCGATCATACATGTTGCAAAACAAAGAAATGCAGATATCATAATAAGCCTAACTGTTACGGGATTTAGAAAGGGATACTCTACTATTGACCATATCCATACGCTAGAGCTTCTTATAAAGAAATACCAAGAAATGCAGAGATAATTTTATCTGGCATTCATTGATCACCAGAAAGCCATCGACACCATTTCGGGGAACCATCGACAGCATATGGGAAACTCTAAAGCGACAAAACGTAGAAAAACAATACATGGTATACAAGTAATCAAAAACATCTACAAGAACAGTAAAAATAAATTCAATTCCTAGATGATAGTGAGTTTTACGTTTTAAAAATCTCACCTGTGATTAGAATTTGTATTTGATACGGTGATAGACACGTCGCCAATTACGTCATAGGACAAATATATAATAGTGTAGAATGAGCGCATTATTTACGCTTCCGCCTAACCCGCTGCGGCTAAAGGCGTGAGATTATATGAAGTAATATGAACAGCCTAGATATTATGAGTTCTGAATATAATGTTATATTGTGCTTTATGTACTCATGAAGAGGAATAATTCTTTCATACATATATTTTTGGTATCTTGAACCGTTTTCGCAGCGCACGCAATGGAAGCCCTCAAGGATGAATAATTTTCCCCGCTTTTTTCACATTTTCCATTATTTCTTCGCTCCTAATAGTTGCATCGTGATGTTATATAGCCTAAAGCCTTCCTCGATAAATGGTCTATTCAACACAAAAAGAATTTTTCAATTCGAACCAGTAGTTCCTGAGATTAGCGCGTTCAAACAAACAAACAAACAAACAAACTCTTCAGCTTTATAATATTAGTATAGATATTGTGCTTTATGTACTCATGATGTATAAAGAGCTACGGACGAACAAAAGGACTGTATATCCATCTGCTTTACTTTGTGATTTAATGGTTTTTTTTTTCGTCAAATAGTATCTCAGAATTGACATTCGCCTAACTTTTATCTTTTGTTCTTTTACAACTATAACTTATTCAAATTTACTTTCACGGACTAATTTTACCGTCATTAACATAGTTTAATTCTTCTTCCACAGACGGAGCAACGCGGAATATTATACAAAAGAAACAAGTAAAATGGCGTCCTTAACGTCTCTCATGTACTTAATTATCATATATGGGCGGATGGAAGCTAAATTGAAAATAAACGAATCTGAGGAATTACTGTTTATGGATAATAATACTATATCTAAAATAGAATTAGACTATTATGATATTTTTAATGTGACAGAGAATCATACGAATGGTACACCAACGACGAATGTTTCTAAGAAAGTTCAATGTGAGGTTTTGAATACATCGCTTTCTGAAGACGCAGAGATAACTTCTTCAAACGTAATAGATTCTATATACCTGAACAATGTATACTCAAGTGTCACGACTTACTTAATCGAAGATAATGTCGCCGTAGACGACATTGAAGTGGATGGAGTAGATTTGTATGACCTTATAAATGCGGATTGCGGTGGCGCTAAACCCTGCCTGAGTATGGCCGCGAAGTATAGCAAGGAGAAAATAATCACCGTGGGGTTCCTCGCAGCCTACCGAAGAAGCCAAGTAAGATTTCAGATATTATTCTATGTCGATAATTTTCGACGAATTTCGATTTACGTACGAAATTGTTTATCTTTTAGGTAACTTACAAACTGCCCCTAAATTGATTAAATTATTGAATAGTTAGTATGTAGTCAGAGCGGCAAAATGAATAATATAATATTATAAGCATGAAATGTGAATCAGATATCACAAAATCTTTTGTCTAAGATGAAGAATAGATTAGGAAACGTGAATACTATTTATTGTGTAAGTATTAATCGCGTGAAAGATCTACTGCGTACCGTTTTCAGAACAAATAATAGCCCACATAATCTAGAACACAGTCTATGTATGTGCCAACTTTCATCCATATCTGTTTAGCAGTTTATAAACTTACGTTTCCATTATAATATTTGTAAAAGTAAGTTACCTAATGTTCTGGTTGTGTGACAGTTTCAGTGATACCAAATGGGCAATAGGAAAATATACTTGATAAAGTACATTTATAAATCACAATTCTTTCCTCGAACTATTAACTATTTTGTTCTTTTTCCAATATAATTTATATTGTGTTTCTTGTCGAAAAGTCAATTACTGCGAGTTTATAGGTTTGTGAATTCTTTTGAGTAAGTATTTGTAACTTCTATAGGTACTAAAAAACTTCCAACGAGGAATGAATTATATACGCAGTTTTATAGTTAATATAAATAACTGAACAGTTTTTTTCTAATACAATTGTTTGCTTGAGATGATGTGTTGCGCCCAAAGTACAGGTTAATGCGCGATAATTTAGCTTACGCTGAAAATGATTTACATTACATAATATTACGTAGTTAATTTGCACACTCTCGAAATTTACAGTTAAATCCGAGTAAAGGATGTGAAATTTACAGTAGCAGATAGAATTGAGTCTAAGAGAGAATTTGGGTGATTCCTATAAATAATATGTTGCAAATATTCTTCAATGACTATTTGACTCTTCTGCTCAATCTCATATGAAATAATTAACAAAATGAAATTTCAATCAGAACACTAATTTTGATTTTTTTTTATTTTATGATGAAGGTAGTAGTGGTGGTCCTTCTAACTTCCATACATTCATAACATTTAAATTGGTTATTTATAGTCTTTAAATTTTTTTTATTCGGGCACCGCAAAGTTACTGCACCGGACCTGATGGTAAGCGCGATGCCGTCCAGATAAGAGTATCAAATGGTAGCTCATGCCATTAGACACAATCATCCTTGCCGACTGGGTTGCTTTTTCACGCTACGGCGGAAGGACCCAGGGTTAAAGGAAGGAGGGAACACGCGCGCCGGTAAACTATTCCAAAGCCTGATGGTGCGGCAAAGAAAAAATTTGGCGAACTGGTTCGGGTAATAAATTCGGTTCGGTTTCAGTGGACAGTCGTTATTAACAAAGTAATAATTACAACTGTGTACTAAAACTACAGTAACAAATATAGTGCTACCGTTTAAATTATTCATTTTAGAGATCTTCGTTTTCTTTGTTCGAGTATAAGATGTGTAATTTTTAAAAAATATCTCACGCATTGTTCGAATCTGTTTGTAAAATGTACTCACAACAATAATTTTTAAATTTACAGCAGTGTTTTTATTTACGTTCTGGTTATGTTTGGTTGCCAAGCGATTTAAAACTCTCCCAACACTACGGCCATAAACTGCAGTATACAACATTGTAAAAGCGTCACGATGATATAAGAGTCAAGATTATATTATAATTTTTTTATTTCAATATATTTTTACAATATTAAATCAAATATGTTATAAGTATTTGAATGTACGTAGTAGACTTTTGAATTTTTTGGGTAGACGTTCTCACAAAGTTATCGCGTCGCGAAATAATTGAATTGTCATACCGGCCAGCTAAGTTTGTCCAACCTATACATCTACTTACATGGAATTAAACACATAATTTTCCCGCTTTCAGTTAGGTACTGTTAGACCAAAAATTACTGCTCCATCACCAATCTCAAATTTATTTTAGGGAAAGTGTAGCACGGTAGTTAAATCCATAATGGTATGTAAGTGTACTTACTCGTAGCCAAGATGCTTTTCTACAAGCGTTAACGATGAAAGCAACAAAAAAAAAAAATGCGATTGACATCGTCATTCGCATACATTTTTTGGTTTTTCATTAAGCTGTGATTCCGCAGAACTCGGCAGACGGCAGACGGCAACGTCACTTGCCGCGCGTCATTTGCCGTCGTGTGCAAAATCGGTCTCATACAATTCAATACTGCATAGTAGTGCCGTCTGCCGTCGGCCGCGTCCTGCGGAATCACAGTAGCGTTAACGGTAGTAGAAAATAGAAAAGCATCTTGGCTCTTTGTTGACACGATACTCGATGCAATTTATGTTCAGTTATTGCCTGTCATTTTTATAATGTGTTTAAACTATGAAGCCACTTTCAAAGCATTATGATCTCTAAACATTTTCAATCACAAGGTAACGTGGAATAGTTTACCTAAATAAAATGGAGGTCATCGGGAAAACTAACTTTCCGCGTAGTTATTTTGATATATAAACAGACCCCAATTCCATATGAACGGTTTTATATGACATATAAAACTGTTCATATGGAATTCGGAAATTCATTTCCATCCTGTTTCACAGGTTTGAGTAAACTTTAATTGACAGTTATCGTATTAAACAGTTAATATAGGTAGTAGTCATTTTATTCTGCCTCGGTGGCGTAGTTGTATTACATTACGACTGCAAAGCTGAGGTCTCGGGTTCGATCCCCGGGTCGGGCACAGTGATATTGAGTTTTTTCTATTCAGTATCAGTCCGGAGTCTGGAATTTGTGCCCGATATGGCGATAGGCTCGCCCCCTATCACATCATGGGACGGATGTCGGCGAAAAGTGGGTGCAGTAGTTGCGCCTCTGCCTACCCCTTCGGGGATAACAGGCGTGAGTGTATATGTATATGTATGTATTTAGTCATTTTATTATCATTTATTTGGAAGCATAGGTCAGAGTGGGACTTCTGTATTTGGTCGGCATACACATATATGTGACTATACTCTGTCGGTTTAGGTATTTAACTAAATGAAAACCAATAATGCCATATGATTCCTGGGTAGTCAACCTTTTCTTACGAAAGTGTTTACGAAGATTACTGCATCAATGAAACTATGGCGTACAATAAACATTAAAATGATTACTTTCACTTTAGAAACGAAACAAATTACCCAAAATATCTAATTATCAGAAACATAGCAAAAAATATAATAAATAAACAAATTCCTACAATTCGGAAATGTATCGATAATTGTTGTCTATTTGACCGATTAAATTGAATGGCAGTCAGTTCTAATGGCGTGCCACATGACATTCACACTCTCAAATTTTGCAGGGTTATCTATTACGATCCATTAGAAAAATGTTTAGTGTGCCTATCGTATTAGGCCTTTTACAGTTGACAGATCGAGATCCTATATAAAAGTTTTGTAATTTTAAGTAGTTAATTGTGTTTGCGCGTATTGATTGATACTTATAAGTATATAATAACCAAACAAGTTCAACAAACGGGAATAACACTGCTAAGTGTTGTGTAGGCTATGAAGATGTTTATTTTGGTTACAATGTATTTTGTACAGAGAAATGGGCAGGTAAAATACCTTTTTTTAATTATATATTTACATTTAGTTAAATACCTAAACCGACGGAGTATAGTATATACTTATTATTCGCAAGTGGTGAAATGGGCCGTTCATATAAAGTAATTAGAAGTAATTTATAAATTAAACGGGTGCCAGAGCTAATTCACATGCCCGCATCAGATACATGATATTGTATCATCGTATTTTTATTGACGCGGCCCAACTTTGACTAATTACTATAATAATAATAATACCAGCCATGTATTATATACTGTCCAACTGCTGAGCAAGGGCCTTCTCTACTACTGAGAGGGCTTAGGCCTTAGTCCACCACGCTGGCCTGGTACGGTGGGCAGACTTCACACACCCTCGAAATTCTTATGGAGAATTTTCAGGTATGTAGGTTTCCTCACGATGCTTTCCTTTGCCATTAAAGCGAACGATATATACGTAATTGATAAACAATACACACTTCGAAAAGTCAGAGGTGTGTGCCTTGGGTTTTGAACCTCCGGACATTGTCTCGGCAGACCGTTCCATTCCCAACTAGGCTATCGTTCACTGACTAAGTACTAGTGCCTGATAATTAAAAGGAAGTAACGTTAGATAATAATCAACTTTACGTACTTAATAACAAAGACTTTAAATTAATTAATGTTGTAGGCGATTCCGATCTTATTCATTGTCGCACTTCGTGGAACTCACTATTGATTCCTACGCAAGAGGGCATAAATTTATGAACGTATAAAATATATATCAAAATCATAACTGTTTACACCTGGCTGCGAAGAGATGCGGCCAAGTACATAACGGCACCCGTGTGACTTAACACCGTATGTCTCAGGATAGAGAGCATAGAGGAATGCCTAACAATACTTTTCAACTCAAGGTGTTGAATGGTGTTGCTACTGTTTATGGGTGGTCGTATCGCTTACCATCAAGTGAACGGCATACTTGTCTCGTCATACTATGCAATAAAAAAAAATTCAATGGACCGTCTGGGTAGGTACCACCGCAATGACATTATGAGGCTTAATATCTAATGTCTCAGGATGACGAGCGAAGTTGAGTCCCACGCAGTATCTACTTTGAAATTCTGTATGGTATTGTTTATGGGCGGTCGTATGGCTTACCATCAGGTGAGCGGCATGCTAGTCTCCTCTTTTATTTTATTAGGAAAAGCAACAGCCTGAGTATATTAAGGTTTACAAAATGAGTTGTATAATATATGGAAGGCCAAAATATGCTTTCCACAAACTTACAAATTTAATACATAAATAAGATTATATTATAACTAGCTTTTGCCCGCGGCTCCGCCCGCATTAAAAAGTTTTTCCGAGATAAAAGTCCCGCTTTATATTTTCCCGGGATAAAAAGTAGCCTATGTGTTAATCCAGGACATAATCTACCCGTGTGCCAAATTTCATCGAAATCCGTTCAGTAGTTTTTGCGTGAAAGAGGAACAAACATCCTTACATCCATACATCCAAACATCCAAACATCCAAACATCCATACATTCTTACAAACTTTCGCCTTTATAATATTAGTAGGATTCATCCATCCATCCAAAGTCCATGCGCGTACGCATGTGTGTATGTGTATGTGTGTACGTGTGGGTGTGTGTGCGCTCTATATATTAATACTGTTGATAACAAATACGAAATAAATAAACGTCAACACGGTGGTTCTTGTGTAATAAAGGTGGATTTTACCACCGCGACAAAAGCAAATTTGTTCATATGAAAATGTCAATGTCAGAGAATCTTGTATTGTATGTTTCAACTATTCTGGTAAGAACAGTGTTTTGACCATAATTTTTAGAATGAATCTTAAGATAAAAAAAATAAAACTTCAAAAAAAATACCCTAACGTATGCGAAGTCGCAGGTTAAAGATGGCATTCTATATAATAGTTTAATTCCTAAAATTAAAGCGCCTAATAATTAACAGCTATGTTTAATGTGATTCAAATATCTGTCTTCATCTTCACTTGAATTTAGAATGTTATAAAATATTTTAAATGGCGTTTTTGAGGCCGAATGTGAAATCACGATAACGAAATTTTGTTAGTTAATTACATGCTATTGAAGCTTGCGTCAGGCACTGGATGCAGAAACTATAGAAAATAATCACGGTGGTAGATACCCCATTGAGCAGCACGACCTCAGAGTGATTCAATAACTCCGGCGTGTAGTACGTGATCCGCATACATTTCTCCAACCAACACGTGTCTTTCAAACAATTGTATCAATTTTTACACTTGACTATCTCTAATCATGTTATACGAATTTAATTCGTGCATGGAATTTTTAACCGACAAAAAAAAACGGAGGGAGGTTCTCAAGTCAACGTATATATTATTTTTATTGTACGACCACGCATAACTTTTTACACAGGAGCCCGAATTATTTATTTTTTTATTAGATAGGGTATCATCCCTCGAAGTTGGTTTGATGGAAATATGAAAAAAAAAAAATTACCGTAAGGGTGGGCAAAAAGGGGAGATTATTGTTTTCACACATACACAAACACACACACACACACACACATACACACTCATGCCATTTATACCCGAAAGAGTAGGCAGAGGCGCAATTAATGTACCCACTTTTCACCGTGCGTATTCCGCCCCATGATGTAATAGGGGGCGAGCCTATCGCGTAAATAAATGTATTATACTAAATGAATACAAAGTTAAATTAGTTATTAAGTTTAAATAAAAAACTGTTGATTATTTATTGCTCTTCAGTTTCTGCGGCGGTTTGATCTTTTTATTAAAAGATCTTAAATATACAAGTATTTATTTTTGTCAATACTTTATACATTTCAATTTCTGTTATTCTATCCTTCTCTAATTTAACTTTTTTACTCACTTTTTAATTTGTTTAGACACAATTCTATTCAAAACAATTAAGGGTAATCGGGGATTTATAAGTTCTTTCAGGTTTTACCTTTGAGAAGATGTTACAACTTAATTTTAATTAACCCCCTGACAAAAAGAGAGGTGTTATAAGTTTAGGGTTTGTGTCTGTGTATGTCTATCTGTGGCATCGTAGCTCTTACACCAATGGACCGATTTTGACGCGGATTTTTTATTTTCAAAATGATGTGATCGAGATGGTTCTTAGCTATAATTTATAAAGATCTGTTCAGGCATTTAAAGACTATCAGCTCATTTTCAACTTTCACAACTCCGATTGATTTAAAATTTGGTGTAGGTACTGTGACTTCGGCAATACTTTTAAGACATGTTAACCTTGATCTGATGCTACAGCATCGAATAGTTTGCGGGATACCAAACTCTTTAGTAATTTATGGCAGATATAGTGTGTGTGGGCTCAAAATAATGGTCTCAACGATTAGGTAGATAGCTGATTATTAAGGCCCTATGATCGAGAATGTAGTAATTTAAAAAGTTTGCAATAAGTTTTAAATTAAAATTTAAATAATCCCCGCCACGAAAAATCCGTAAAAAGTAAAAAACAAACGTGTCTTTGTCGTTTAAGTACCTACCTAGTTATATTTTGACCCAAGCGTCATCACGTCGGGGGACTGAACTCCGGACCAGGGAGAAGAAAATATTTCTTTATCGGTAATGCTCTGCGCCGTCATTGTTTGTTCTCGATTGGTGTAATTTTTTTTTATCCGTTTTATTCTAATAAATCTTTAGGTAAAATGTCAAAATAGTTTTCAGAAACTAACTGATATATCGAAAGATTTTTTCAAAGAAGAAATCATTGTAGAATGAATTTAAATTTAGATGTCAAATATCTGCTGTTATATTTGAATTTTATTAAAATTATAACGAGCAGACGAACTGAATTTGACTAAAGCAGTTCTAAGATATTCGTATTTCTTAAAGATTTCGGTATTTAAATATGATAAACTAGGTTTAGCCCGCGGCTCCACCCGCATTAAAAAGTTTTTCTGGGATAAAAGTCCCGGTTTATATTTCCTCGGGATAAAAAGTAGCCAATGTGTTAATCCAGGACATGATCTACGCGTGTGCCAAATTTCATCGAAATCCGTTCAATAGTTTTTGCGTGAAAGAGGAACAAACATCCATACATCCAGACATCCATACATACTTACAAACTTTCGCCTTTATAATATTAGTTAGATTTTCTGCTAATTTATATTTTACGCAGAACAGTATGGAATACAATATGAAAGGAGGACATTCCATACTAACACCTAATGCTTACTTATTACCTAATCTACATTAAGCACTATGTTTTTTCTTTCCTTACCTTGCCATTTACCAACCTGGTTTCGATTTCTTCGCCCTCTGTTATGGCTAGCCCTAGTTAGTTACTAGCCCATGTTAGTTCCCAACTCTAAAAATATTATGTTTTAGTTATGATTCTTTCTTTTTAATTATAATGTAATTATGGTACTCAGTATAAGACAGGAATATCAAACTCTTAAAAAAAAAAGTTAATGTCTTATGAAAATGAGACGCTAGGATACAAATACTATAATAGGCACTAGAGCTTTGTCAATTTCTTTCTATAAACAACAGTGTAAAGCTTAGTGAGTAGTGTTCTGTCTTGCAGACGTTTTCGTCCTAGGATGACAATTGCTGTACACAGTCATGCAGAGCTTCGTAATCCAAGGCTGTGAACGCGTAGCTCCTGTTTAAGTACAGACGTATCGCTTACCTCTAAGTGAACTACACGTGTCGTTCCTAAATAAAATAAATATTTACTTAAAACTTTCTTTACAATGTCAAGAATTAACATTTACAATTCGCCTAAATCCCAAACGTGACTGAAAGGAATAACTAAGTCATTCAACTATTTCTAGTAAGCCCCGAGATTTGTTATTTAAGTGGCAATTCGGGCTGCGAAATGTGAGTTTGTCGGTTAATGTAACAACATTTCGCGTTTATTCGATTCGAAAGAATTTTTGTTCGTAATTCGACGCTTGCACGGAGAGCTTAGCGACGTTTGTATTCGAAAATTTTAAACTGGTTTAAAAAACACAAATAATGTTCTGATACCGTACATACATACTACATAGCATTACGTCATTTTCCTTTTTAGGTGTAGGTGTATCAAATCCACATGTCGCCATCTATATTAGGTCCCATATACACAATAGGGGGAGGGCTTATTACCATTTACCGCGCAAAGTTTCAGACTCCGGGATACTGAGTAGAAAAACCTAATATCACTTTGCCCTACCCGGGAATCGAATCCAAGATCTCGGCACTGCAGTCATACCTTAAGATAACTACGCCACCGAGGCAATACCAAACATCTATGTAACTTTGTGTCAAGAAAAATTTCGATTAACTCATGTCAACTGTTGAATTATGATGAGGGAGTTGCCCCAATCGAATGTCGGGAAGTATAAGTTTGACGAAAACTGAAAGTCCGTTACGCCTCTATCTCTCTCTTTCGCAGTTAAAAGTATGACCCAATATTTTATACTAGACTAGCTTTTGCCCGCGGCTCCGCCCGCTTTAAAAAGTTTTTCCGGGATAAAAGTCCCGCTTTATATTTTCCCGGGATAAAAAGTAGCCTATGTATTAATCCAAGACATGATCTACCCGTGTGCCAAATTTCATCGAAATCCGTTCAGTAGTTTTTGCATGAAAGAGTAACAAACATCCATACATCCAAATATCCAAACATCCATACATTCTTACAAACTTTCGCCTTTATAATATTAGTAGGATAGGATGTTGCCCGCGGCTCCGCCGTCGTTAAATAAATTTTCCGAGATAAAAGTCCCGCCTTTTATTTTCCCGGGATAAAATGTAGACTATGTGTTAATCCAGGACATGATTTACTACTATATCGTAGTAGATCATGTCCTGGATTAACACATCTATCTATCTACAATATTAGTAGGACTAGTGCAAGGACTGTTTACCACCAAGCTGTTTCTGGACTGCCTCAGTGGCGTAGTTGTATTGCGTACGCGGTACAAGTAGGTATAACTATTGCACTGAGGTCCCAGGTTCTAATCTCGGGTTGGGATAAAAAGACTGTGATTGGGTTTTTCCATTTTAAAAATTACTCAATCACTGCTCCGAGTCAGCAAGTTGGCGGTGTGATACCCCCCCTCAGAAAGCACGTAAAGCCCTCGTTCCTGCGCCTGATCTCTCTCCGGTCATGTCGGATCGCCGTCTCACCGGACTATGACAGTAAAGGAATAGCGAGTGCATCTGTGTATTGTGTGCGCAATATTGTGCTCGTTGAAATTGACCACTGTCGCCAAAATTCGGCTAAGAGGGATTTTTTTTATTTGTTTTGCGTGTAATAAAATAAAGCCATCTGAATTCTTTTAACAGTAAATGTATTCGACTATTGAATTAATAAATTTTTCATTATGTTTCTGAACAATCAATTGAACTATGTGTGGCTTTCGTTTATCAAAAGACCACAAATACATCTTAAGTAGATTTCAGGTACGATGAGATTTGTGCTTAGCAGACGTTCTCATCGAGATTCTTTAAATAAATATTATTTGCTCTGAGATCGCTAGGTCGATGTTCGATCAAGCTGCGCAAAACATTACACTTCATTGAGCCGAAGATTTTCATAAAGACGTCTCGGATTTGATGAGACGTGTGTGTCATATATTAGAGAGATCTAATTTATAAAAATTACCACTTTACTTTATCTATTTTTAAAATGGTCCTATTATATTAAGACCGACACAATTCATCAATTTGTGAGGTTTAGTAGCATTAGAGCCTGTCACATTGTCACCCTGTGCGCTCGCACCTGTGCTATTGTCACATGTGTTATATAATATGGAAGGTAAAGGCCTTAAAGTAAGGATAGCCGTAGAGGCCCAGAATACTGAATAGTACTACGTAAGGAGAACGATCTCAGTGTATGAAAGTGTCTCTCGAAATGCGTTATGTTAGGGTGGCGCTATATTAGCAGCAGGGTAAATTTTAAAGAAAGTTATTTTACAAAATTATTTTTGTCTACGTAAATTATTGAATATCACTAACAACTCTAGTCTTCAAAGATATGATTTTTTTTAACTTGGCACACTTTAATCCGTCTACAACTGCTGCTTCTACAGCATACCAGCGCTATTCTGGACGGTTTTTGAACTATTATTTACGACTTGTAGCTGGACACTTTTTCAACTTGTTCCCTAGATAATTTGTTTAGCAGTTCTGCGTTTACTTCTAACAAATATACGAACATCCAAAATGTTCACTAAATTTCGTATTTATAAGTGAGAAGTAAGATTAAAACTTTCCAATCGTTCTGGTTTTGGCTAATTTTGTTAGATATTTTTGTATAGAAACGTTAACTTTCTTCTACATACTTAACTTAGTAAACTTCGTTGGGTTTTGTATAATGTTTGACTCAAGACCCGCTACGGACGCCGGCGTCCGAGTATATAAGGGTTTCCCCATACATCTATATATATATAAGCGGGGTTTTACGGGTTAATTTTCTATGAATTTAGTATTATGATTAGTTTCGAAACAAATAAGTATTTTATGTTCTCAGACAGTTCTTGGTGCGTTGCCGTTGGCGGTGGCTGCAGTGAACCGCGATCCGTCCCTGCTGCCCGGCTTGCGATTGCGCTTCGTTGCCGTTGACATCGGCCGGTCACCGCCATCGCTCTCCATGGATAAAGACAGTTTGGCTCTCAGGTAAAGTCATTTCATTGACTCTTTGTTAACATCATCCTATTAATATTATAAAGGCGAAAGTTTGTAAGAATGTATGGATGTTTGGATGTATGGATGTTTGTTCCTCTTTCACGCAAAAACTACTGAACGGATTTCGATGAAATTTGGCACACGGGTAGATCATGTTCTGGATTAACACATAGGCTATTTTTTATCCCGGGGAAACATAAAGCGGGACTTTAATCCCGGAAAACTTTTTAACGCGGGCGGAGCTGCGGGCAAAAGCTAGTTCTTGAATAAAGTTTGATTGTGTATTACGAGTTCAAAAAACGCAACTTGTAAGACAATGAGTAATTTTGGTGTTTGTGATTGATCGAGAGGCCAATATGTAAACATGTCTTACCCTTCGAAAATTTCGTCTTTGGTAATATTAATGCACAATTCTTCACGTACTTGGATGTTGACAACTTTAGTAAGCTAACAATTTGTATCAGCCAAAGTTTGATATCTTGAATTTATCCTAAGTTGAATCTCTGAAGTTATGCGACGCCAAAATATTTTCATTTCTACATAGAAATGGAAATGAGAAACGTCATTCTACTCATCACGATATTATACTTAGTTCGATTTGTTAAAGATTTCACGGAGGTTACAGGTTTGGTAAAGAGCTTTTTAATACATACGTAAAGAGCCAGGTGTAAATCAATGAAAGAAGGATTATCTTTATTGAAATACTTTACGGGCAGTTCAAGACAAAGAATTCTAATCAATTTTCTTAAATTTTTCACTTTGTTCCCAAATCCAATGTAACCGTTTTCAAACAGAATCAGTAGGTTTCACGAATTTAAACGGGTTTGTTACGATATATTTATTCACGACTAGATTTTGCCCGCGGCTCCGCCCGCGTTCAAAAGTTTTTCCGGGATAAAAGTTCCGCTTTTTATTTTCTCGGGATAAAATGTAGCATATGTGTTAATCCAGGACATGATCTTCCCGCGTGACAAATTTCAACGAAATCCATTCAATAGTTTTTGCGTGAAAGAGTAACAAACATCCATACATACTTACAAACTTTAGCATTTATAATATTAGTAGGACTGGCGATATGGCGAAAATCCGATGTTACCAGCTTTGTAAATGTTGTCGGTTTTCGTGCGGTTAATGAGAGATGTTCCGCCCACCCTTGACAACCCCGTATAAACGTCGAGAACTTCATCACAAAAGCTTTGCTACTATTAATACTTTTTCAACAAAGGTAAACTTAACTAATAAGATTTTGGTTAAATTACCTTTATTGTTTGCCAAAGCTTATAATATTATGGCGATAAATATTTTTTTATTTATCAATTTTCTAATTAATGAGAAAACTAGGGTTTTGAGTGAACGTTATAAAAGAACATAATATTTTTCTCTCTCTCTCTTACCGACTATTCATCCCACATGATGGTGGGGTCAGCCTTCTTCACTCTTCGACTTCGCTATATCGATGACGTCGTCATTGGAAACATTGCATGCTGCAGTGTCGCGTTGCAACACATTTGTCCATGTAGTTTATGGTCTCCATCTTGGTCTTTTTCCGGGAATGGATAGTTCCAGTACCTGGTTGCCAACGTAGTCAATATGCAATCCCTATTTCGAAGTTACTTGTATTTAAATTTTACAACCAACGTCTTGATCTATATGTAAATGAATAATGTTTCTCGCCTCCGATGTTTTGAATGCATATACAAGTTTAATCGTAGCTCGTATAAGCTAGTTTATGGAAATAAACGCAATGTAAAACCTTTTATTTTCTTTGGCACTTGCTTTCTCGTAGTAATTGACTTTCTCGTAGTAAACCGCCAATTGTATCACCGCTGCCTATATTATTAATATTACTTGTATATAATTTGATTTATTTGTTACTTCTGTTGGTGTACAATAAAGATGTAAAATAAAATAAATAAATAAATAATTGCGTTGCATGGCATAGTTGATTAAATGCACACTTAAAGATATTCGGGATACATTATATGAAGTATTTATATTTTATTGAAACTGACAAGTGCTTCGTTGGAAAGGCGAAATTAATTATTTAGCAATGGAAGACTTTGATCAGCTCAATCTATTATTGTGATAGTAATAATTTAGTAAACAAGATTATACTTTAATCTTTATAACAATTTTACCGTGATTGATGATTATTACAGTAATCAATTAACTAAAATGAAGAAACAACAACTTTGTTTAATCAATAATATCAGTTACAAACATCAACGATAAAATTCCTAATCCAATTAGAAAATAATAACAAAAATATCTGTGCTATGTATAATTTAATGTTATAATAATTTAAATACTGCGTTTAATAAACTACAAAAGAAATTTCTTATTAAACTGTAACTGAAGAAATCTTTTTACATTTGAATAGACTTCAATATAACGAATCTCATATTTTATGTGCTTATGAAAGATAGAAGATCCTACCAAAACCCTTTGTATATATTTGGGTGTTTTATAAATTATTCTATTTACGTATGAAGCAAAGACAGTCAGTTAAATACTAACATAAAATTAAGCCTGTACGGTATTTACTTTGCGTTATTAATTTGGATGTATGTACGCTGAGAGAAGCTACTTTTTCTGTGGAATCCTGGAAGAATATTACCTACTGTTACGGAATACTAAGTTCGCATTTCAACGAGTACAACAAAAACGAATATATAATATTGCTTCTCATACATAGTCCAACTCAACCGTGTATACATAATAAACTGAATTGTATGGTTGAACCTGCCTCAAACGCACTTTATGCAAACAATCACGTACAGTGCTGGGTGAGGTTTTATGTGCCTCATAAATTAAGGGCCTCGTAGCCGCAAGGAATGGAGCGACGCGACGGCGCCGCGGGCGACGGACGTCTTAGCTCAATGATGGGACAAGTATCGTTTTGTAATATATTTCCGTGTTCTACTAGAAAAAAAGTATTAATTTTCTATTTTAGCTAAATATTCGCAGCCGATTTCACTGAAATTGTGTCTGAAATCTCTCTAAAACATTTGTGCATTATTTTTTGCTTTATTCATCATCATCATCAGCCACATGACGTCCACTGCTGAACATAGGCCGCCCCCGAAGATTTCCAGACGGACCTGCCAAAAGCGGCCTGCATCCAGCGCGATCCTGCGACCTTTATCAAGTCGTCTGTCCCTCTTGCAGGTGGACGGCCTCGCTGCGCTTGCCAGTACATGGTCTCCACTCGAGAACTTTTTGCCCCATCTGCCGTCAGTTCTTCGAACTATGTGCCCTGCCCACTGTCATTTCAGCTTGGTAATACGCTGGGCTATGTCAGTGACTTTCTGTTCTTCTACGGATCTCCTCATTTCTGATTCGATAGCTTTATTGGTGTTTTCAAATGGTTTATTGCCATAGCATGGATGTTCATACTACAGCAGATAGTCAAATAGTCACATAAGGAAAAATCCTGTAGGTTGCAACGATAAATTAAGGCTATCGTAAAATAGTAAGGGCATTGTAGCCAGTGTAACTACAGGACATAATGAGACTTCACATCTTATGTCTCAGGATGACGAGCGCAGTGGAATGCCACACAGTACTTTGTTACTCAAGGTGCTGGATGGTGTTTCTACTGTTTATGGGTGGTCGTATCGCTTACCACCAGGCGAACGGCATGCTCGTCTCGTCATTCGATGCTATAAAAAAAAAAGAAGTTTCAACTTCTTTTTAGCAATGCGGTTGTTTTTTTTAAGATTTGTTTGTAAAATATAACACTTTGAAACTAACTCTTCGCAAAAACAATAGTTGTTTTTGCGAAGAGTTAGTTTCAAAGTGTTTCCCTATTGAAATCATTAATTGGATCTTGGGTTTCATAAATGAAGCAGAAATCTCCATGAAACCAGATAGGAAATGCATAATGATATTATAGGTTTATGACAATGTCACAACAGGTTAGGTACAGTTCAAAACTTCACATCGCCTGTACACTTATGTGTTCTAACCAATTTACTTTCCTCACAATAATAAAATAAAATGGATTTACTTTACTTCACCCATGAAAAAAGTTCCAATTCAACTGAACGGTAGGCGATATAGTACATGCGATTTGAAATTAAGAATTTGTTCTGCTACTTAGCTTTTTAGGCTGACTACCCACCTATCATGAAGTACGTATTGTACTGACATGGACTTAGACTACGAAGGTTATGGAACTTTTTAACATCAAATAAAATGAATATGTAGTGTGAATTCATATGTGAGCTATTAGAATAATTGCTCCTGCGCTATAATAAATAGGTAGTTTCGAGCGTCTTGTATGCTGTACGTATTCCCTATGCCACTTCCAAGTTCCAACAGTCGGGTCTGTAAGTCTGTGGAAGAGGCATTTGTTCAACAATGATCGTCTTGTGGCTGATGATGATAAGGCAGTGTCAGCGAAACTGAGACCGCTGACAAAAATCTTTTAAATAATACACATACACATACACACACTCACGCCTGTTATCCCCGAAAGGGTAGGCAGAGGCGCAACTAGTGCACCCACTTTTCGCCATTATTCCGTCCCATGATGTGATAGGGGGCGAGACTATCGCCATATCGGGCACAAATTCCAGACTCCGAGCTGATACTGAATAGAAAAACTCAATATCACTTTGCCCGACCCGGGGATCGAACCCGAGACCTCAGCTTTGCAGTCGTACTGTAATACAACTACGCCACCGAGGCAGTCTTTTAAATAAATGTGTATAAAATCAAATGTTATTTTTGCATTTTATTCTTAGATATCTACGCTAGACATAAACATACTTGAAATACGAGTGGCTCAAAAAGTGTTTTCTACAGCTCCATTTTAAGCACGGCATAATACTCGTGATATTTGTTTTTAGTTTTATATCTATTATGAAATTGCTTGGCAGGATTATTTTCCAATCAAGGGCTCTTCCATAATGTTCTTTTGTTATTTTATGTTTTGTACAGATATATTTTCCCTTTTTCTGAAACGTCGAGCAGTTAACAATACATTAACAAGAATAACAAAAGAAAATCCTATTCTAATAACCCCTTACACAAAAAACGTCTAAAAAGTAAAATAATAAAAGTGTCTTTGTCGTTTAAGCACCTAGTAATATTTTGACCTTAGCTTCGTCGCGACGGCTGACCGCTAAAGAAGTATTTTCATCTCCCTCAAAATATTAATCAAAATATTACTAGGTACGTAAACGATAAAGACACTTTTATACTCTCCATCATGGGAGCTCGATTCTCAACTATCTAACACCTACTCGCTAAGAGCATTCTTGAGTCCACACATGCTATATCTGCTTAAAGTTACTAAGAATGACCCCCAGCAGTAGGTACATTCTATATTGTAATGGTTGATTAATTAGTAATTAAGTACGGGTAAGTTTCACATTGAAGAATAATTGTTACAGAGTGATGACGCAGATGAGAGATTTAGGCGTTGTCGCCTTTTTCGGCCCGGACGGTACTTGCCACACTGAGGCGAAGTTAGCCGCTGCTTGGAATCTACCTTTAATTTCGCACGTGAGTATTAATATTTATATATCTCAGCTTCGGTCTGAGTTTTCTTTGATCATCAAAATTAATGGTTATTTGGGTTGTCTCTCTAAATTTAGGCTTAGATGTTTTGGCATATATGAAAGCTTTGCCGTGCAGAGTAATTGTGATAGCTATGAGCAATAATGATAGACGAGACCAATCAAAACCATTTAATACTAAATATATTCTCTCTCATTACTACAGAAGATTTTTGGGGTCAGTCAAGTTTCATTTTTAGTATAAAATACTTTCAGTAGTTTATTAACCCTTCAAGCCCTGCTTATATATATAGATGTATGGGAAAACTCTATATATATGGACACCGGTGTCCGTCGCGGGGCTTGAGGAGTCAATTCTATTTCTTGTCCACTAGAAATGCGCGGGTGACCATAGTATAGCAAACGAGAAGAGCATCGGTCTGGGCGCCACTTTCGCCCGGACTCTGCCGCCAGCGTACAAAGTCAGCAAGTCCGTCGTGGCTTTGTTGAAGGCATTCGGTTGGAACAAGTTCGCCATCGTTGCTGGAGATGAGCACACCGCCGCGGCACAGCAAATGGATGCTATTAAGGTAATATTTAAAGTGAAATATCCCCTAAAATGCTTGTAGCTTATAATACATAGTTGGCCAAAAGCGAATATGGTTCCCAAAAGAGGTGAAATATGTACATAATGCACATGACATAGGCACCGCGCACCTGCTTGATATTTAACTTTTTGCCGTGTATGTATGTTAGTAGTAAACGCAAAAACGGCTGAGCGGATTTGAATGAAACTTGATATACAGCTGGACCATGTCGTGGATTAACACATGGGCTATTTTAATTCCGGAAAAGTATACGATAAATTTATTCCAAAAAAATAAGTAAAAACAATAATAACAATATTTTTTTTCCGAAAATGTTCACGTGGGCAGTGGCCCGAGCAAATCAAAGCATTTTACGACGCTTCGCTTCGATTCTATGCCAATATTAACTGAGCCTTACTCTCGGGACAGGTACCTTACTTTAGTAAGATTAAACTGTAACGATTATACCCAATTAATGTTAATCTGCATAAATAAATTATTTATAGGATCAGCAACTGTTAAAACACATTTTGTCAGCACAAATAAACTCTTTGTTAATTCAATATTATAGCACCCTAGCTTCTGTTTCTCATTACGATAGCTTTACACCAATTAAATATAGACTAATTTCTGCAACCCTTCTCTAATAATTCCTTTTTAAGACCACTCACGTCGACTCTTCTCAATAAGGCAACCTTAACAAGTACACTACACATGTATTTGTGTGTCAAATAACACAATGAAATTCTAAAGTGACGTTATTTCATCATATCATATGAATACTAGAGAATAAAAGAGGTAGAAATTAATGAGAGGTAAAAAGTATGGCTTGACTGTAAAGTAATCTTAAATATTTTTGTAAATATTGCACGATAGCAATAAAAACTTATGACCCAACCCTCAGCTGGGTACGGATCTCCTATAATATTAAAAGGGTTTAAGTTTAAGTATCCTACGCTTAGCGCGAATAGACGGAAATCGAATACCTTTGAAATTCTTATGCAGTATTTTTAAATGTAGATGATTTCCTTCATTGTAAAAGCGATCTTGATAATTGACAAGCGTACTTTATTAGAATGTTCAATTTATTAATATTTCTAGTACGCTGCTGTAGGCCTATGGTATTTTTGTTTCTCCAAAATATTGAATTCCCAGACCTACTGTGCGTATTTATTGACGAGAAGTAAATCTGTTCCGCTCCTTTATTAATTATACTGTAAAAGCCTTTTGATAATGTAAAATATTACGTTTCAAATTTTAAATAGAACTCACGGTATAAATTAAATTACTACTAAGGACGTGGAATTGCGAACAGTTTTATTGCGTAAAAATGAAATTTGTTGACAACAATTTAATAAGGTGTAGCTAAATATTTTTTAACTCAAAACTTAATTCTCCCGTCTCACTTAATTGGCTGTATCACCCTACTCTACAACTTATACATAATATTATCTACACTAATAGTATAAAGAGAAAAGATTTGTTTGTAATGGATAAACTCAAAACTATTGAACCGATTTTGAAAGTTCTTTCACTAATAGGAAGCTACATTAATCCCGAGTGCTATAGGCTACTTTTTGTCACAGGAAAAGATGTTTATCCCGGAAAAACCTTTTCACACGGGCGAAGCCGCGAGCAGAAATCTATATGTAATATAGTTACACAAGCTTTTATCTCTACATAGTATAAAGCAAAGTACGGTTCAATTTAAAAAGAACCTTCTTAGAGGATTTTATTAAAAGTTTGGTTTTAAAATATAAAAGTACTATTAAAATTACTAGATGTGTGTGGGTATAACTTTGCTTTAGCCCCCGCCGTCCAAGATAAGTAAAGACCTTTTAAATCTACATAAACGTCTGATACTGTAAAACCCACGGAAAAGAGAAAGATATTTCGTGGTAAACCTATCAAACAACTTAGAGGACGTGAATTGTAGGCGTCGAATAAAATGCAGATATTTTTGTCGGTATTCCAATGAATTTGTGATTTATATTCTTCTCGCAATTTTGATGTATGAGTACAACAATGGATTATGGGTTTAAGCCCCTCTGTAGTAGAACAGACCGTTCGTCGCAGTGGGATCGAATATAATACAGGTCTGGTATTATATTAATCATAATATCCAAATTAGTAGTTATTTAATTGGATTTTAGTTGCAAATAGGTTTGTGCACTACTATGAGCCTGATGCGAACCGGACGAGGTTTTATCAAGAAGTTTATAATATAACTACTATAAAATTCTTGGGTTTTATTTATTTTATCTAAATTGATTTATGGCATCTATTTTTTCCTCCGTGATTTTTACCTTATTTTAACGCGATGATGGCTGTTGTAGTTTGTAGAATGGTTCCACGATGAGTGCTTTCACGAAGAAATTAAACTTAGTGAATAATAAATTCTATTGGCACAAATAAGCAAACACAACAATAAGATTATTACGGATTGAGTCACTCGTATAAAAGTCAATTGAGCGGAGCATTATCGACATGCTGATATTACCTACTGTACAACATTTATTTTAGTTTATTTAAACCACTTATTACAAACAAGAAAGTAATTGAGCCTATAGACTGCCTGACAAAAGGCTATTTTATAATGATTTTCATTTATACGGATGATATTCCTTAATGATATAAATATAATAATACTAGCCCTGGCCTCCTCTACAACTGAGAGGGTTTTAGGCCTTAGTCCATGACGTTGGCCCAGTACGGGTTGGCAGACTTCACATACCTTCGAAATTCTTATAGAGAACTTCTAGGGTAAGCAGGTTTCCTCACGATGTTTTCCTTCACCGTTAAAGCAAGGACTGCAAGGACTAATTTGCAAAGAAAACACACATGACTTTAAAAGAGTCAGAGGTGTGTGCTCTTGGGTTTTGAGCCTGTAGCCATTCGTCTTGACAGTCCGTTCCACTTCCAACTAGGCTATCGCTGCTTTTTATTGATGATGTATGATATTCCTTACATAATCATAACATCAAATACTACGTTAAATTAGATTTCACAAGAAAAAGTAAGGCAAAACAGGTCAGAAATGTTATATATTTTAGACAATGGTGTTTCAACTAATGGTGGCTTAGGTACGCAGTTATAACATGTTCCATCTTAATAAGTATGAAGACCGGCGTGTACGACATGGGTAGTCGACAACAGCCCACGCGCGATGGTTTGGCAAATGGCAATAAAGCGACAAGTGCCTCTCGGGCGGTATTCGGAACACTGATATAGTAAACACTATGCCTCCTGGTATTGAAGATGTTCGTAGCTGGCGGTGATCACTTATCATCAGGTGGACCGTATGCTCTTTTGTCCCCTATACCATAAAAAAGTAAGCTGTAAAATCATATGGGCTCAGGAACTCTACAACTTTTATTAACAGCGCTATTAAGTCTCCAACACATGAGCATATAGTAAAGCCTCTGACTGAATAGTGTTATTCTAATGTAATTACTAAAATAAGCAAAATAAATAATTGCATTGTTAAACCCAACGACTTGCTGCGCCAACACGAAAAGCCTTATTGACAGATTCCAAATATTTCAATGTCGCTCCGTTCAGTAACACCTCGTCGAAAGTCATTTGACTAACCCTAGTTTTAATTACTAATACTACCTATTATTAAGTATGTAGATAGAAAAAAAATGGTAATTCTCTTGTCTTATACAGGGTTATTTTTACATTGCGTTACTAAATGAAACCACATATTTGTCTATGCCTCTGCTAACATCGTGCCAAAAATTATCAATGAATAACGAATACTTTCGCCAAAAATCTTGGTTGTAGTATTCCAATTTTTTTATCATTTTGTAGTTTAGTGCGAATATGGCGTGTGCGTAAGTGTATTTCTGGCTGAAAGTGTAATGTTGCTGCTGCCAGGAATTCTCCTAGAGCAGTCATAGTGGCATTAGGGCGTGTAAACTTAAAGTTACATTTTATTGATATTTATTTTGTTCGAAACTTACACTTTTTTATTTTACGTCTATGGATAAAATAAATTAATGGAAAGTGTTATGTCCAACGAGATAAGTATGTGATTTAATTTATTAACGGAATGTCAAAATGACCCTGTATTTGTAGCCATATAGCTTTTATTTTGTTTATAAAATTCTAGAGTTTCTCAAAAAGTACTGATCCGATTTGGATGTGGTTTTCGATATTCTAATGTATATTTTTCAGGGAAGGTTTTAGTATATAATTTATGAAGATCTCATGAAGATCTTCGGAGATACGCCTCTGGAACTCTTCAATAACTAACAGCAGATGACTTGCGAATACTGCAATCGTATATCTATGATGTATTGTTTACACCATTCCATAATTAACTAACAAAAAAGCAATATAAAAAAATTAGGCATCGACTCCAAACATATATATGTACTAAGCGAATACAAATTTTAATTATTTTTTTATTTGTAGTGGTTTTGAAGTAGGTTTATTTTTTGTTAAAAGTTTTATATGCATGACACAATACGGTTTCACTATGCGTGTTGTAGTTTCAATGTATGTACATAGTGACACTGAAAGTGATACATATTTTTTTCGCGTTAATAGGCACATGGTGCGTCCACTCTAGATGGTTTAAGGGTCATAGAACTAATGTAAGTCTACTGTTTGGGTACAGTCACCAGCATAAGTAGCTGAACAAATTCAAAATTTCAAATTGCCTACGTACTTTTGTGTTCTCACTAATCTTTTTTTTATCTTTACAAAAATAAAATAAAATAAATTTGCTTTACTTCATATGAAGAATATTTTTTCAGTTTAATTTAACGCGTGTATACGCGATTTGAGAATTCAATTTTGTACAGATATTTATGCTGCTGACTTTACATTAGAAAAAGTCACGCTCTTCATCTTAAGGTCATCGTTTCTCCTCTCATTGTAAATTACTTTATTATGAACGCAGGGCCGGACTAGACTAAAGGCAATTTAGGCAACTGCCCAGGTGTCCAGCATCGGCCAGGAGACCTTAGTCCCGAGAAACAAAATGTGTAAATTATATTCAACAACTCATGTTCAATAAACCTGTTACCCGATGACAATATTAATATTGCCTTGATAATTATTTTGTATATTATATTTCAATACGTAAGTGGACGTTGCCCTGTTTGGGAATGGAACGGTCTGCCGAGACAATGTCCGGAGGTTCAAACCCAAGGTACACACCTCTGACTTTTCGAAGTTATGTGGGTATTGTTTATCAATTATCGTTCGCTTTAACGGTGAAGGAATACATCGTTAGGAAACCTACGTGCCTGAGAATTCTCCATAAGAATTTCGAAGGTATGTGAAGTCTGCCAACCCGCACTAGGCCAGCATGGTAGAGGCCTAAAACCCTCTCAGTAGTAGAGGAGGCCCGTGCTCAGCAGTGGGCAGCATATAATACAGGGCTGGTATTATTATTATATTTCAATACGTAACGACTGCCTCGGTGGCGTAGTTGTATTACAGTACGACTTCAAAGCTGAGGTCTCGGGTTCGATTCCCGGGTCGGGCAAAGTGATTTTGAGTTTTTCTATTCAGAATCAGCTCGGAGTTTGGAATTTGTGCCCGATATGGCGATAGGCTCGCCCCATATCACATCATGGGACGGAATGTCGGCGAAAAGTGGGTGCACTAGTTGCGCCTCTGCCTACCCCTTCGGGGATAACAGGCGTGAGTGTATATATATATATATATGTATATTTATATATGTTCAATACGTAACACACGTTAAGTTATAACAACTTATTTTTTTGCAGTCGGTTAATTAGGTTGTGGAAGAAAAAATGTATCTTAAAGAGTCAGGAAAGGGAAAGGGGCCCAAAGGGGTAATGTCTAGGGGCCCAAACATTCTTAATTCGGCCCTGTATGAACACATTAAGCAACTTTACCTTATATTTAGCCCGTCCCAACAGCGCTTAGTTGGTACTAAAGAGCCTAAGCAGTTTCAACAAGGATTACAGATTGAATTTTACACGGACGAAACTTCTTTCTATTATTATCTTCGTAGAATACTTTGCCTGCAATTTGAGATTTTGAAATACATAAGTGCACACTTGGGTGGTTATATATAATTTAAATCGAGGTTGAAGTCATCCGATAATTAATGGGTTCAATGTACGGAATGAATTAATCGTGGCGTATGTAGTTTCCTATTTAATATTTAATGATGCTTTGTGCAAATGGCAGCCAGTGTTTGCTGTAGTCTTTCTGGACTAATTTAATATCTTCGATGCAGTATTGAGCTCATTCATAGGCTGACATACGACGACTATTACTATAATCATCATCATCATCGTACACAACCTGTAGAGTCCCACTGCTGGGTATAGGTCTCTCATATTATACCACGTTTCTCGGTCTCGAGCCAATCGCATCAAGGTTCGACCCGCGATCCTCATAGTGTAATCGACCCATCTTGCCGTCGGACGACCCACGCTGCGTTTCCCTTGCCTTGGCCACCACTCATTCAGTCAGTATTACTCTGTAGTTTATAGTTGTAATATTATGGTGTGTACCTGAGTATATTCCTGAGTGTAAATGTGGAGTTGCCAGTCCGACGAAATGGCTTAGAGTTTTTCTAGTGCAATTTTTTTAAATAGAGTATGTACTACATACATAGGTACATATAAATACATATATTCATATAAACTACACTTTTTTCTTTTACATTAACGGTTACAGTAAATTAATATTTTACTTTCAAGAAGATGGATACTGTGGTCTCTCATATGTAAGAGTCCGTCTGGGTGGGTACCACCGCAATATCTATTTCTACCGCCAAGCAGCAGTGTGCTTGCACTGTTGTGTTTCGGTTTGAAGAGCATTGTAGCCAGTGTAACTACAGGACATAATGAGACTTAACATCTTATGTCTCAGGATGACGAGCCAAGTGGAATACCACACAATACTTTGTAACTCAAGGTGGTGAATGGTGTTGCTACTGTTTATGGGTGGTCGTATCTCTTACCATCAGGCGAACGGCATGCTCGTCTCGTCATTCAATACCATAAAAAAATACACACACACTCACTCACGCCTATTATCCCCAAAGGGGTAGGCAGAGGCGCAACTAGTGCACCCACTTTTCGCCGTTATTCCGTCCCATGATGTGATAGGGGGCGAGCCTATCGCCATGTCGGGCACAAATTCCAGACTCCGAGCTGATATTGAATAGAAAAACTCAATATCACTTTGCCCGACCCGGGAATCGAACCCGAGACCTCAGCATTGCAGTCGTACCATAATACAACTACGCCACCGAGGCAGTCATATAATACAATGCGACTCAAATAAGAATAGGATCGACTTTGCGCCATATTGTGACGTCTAAATAATTAATCATTATGTTGAGCTAATTTAGCAATAATGGTTTCATTAATTTTTTTTGTAACAGCCAATTAGACAAAATAAAATGATAAGTTTTCCATGCAAATTTTATACTTTTCAAGTGACATTTGATACACAAAGGTCATTAACGTTCCTAGTCTCATTTGAATCGCATTGTATATGGTTTTAGTTAGAAACGTCATAATGGACTTGTCTAGAAAAACCTTTGTTCCTTCAGTTTCTTCGTATTATTATGTGCTACCATACCGTTCATCTGATTAAGGACTTGTGTAGGCACTTATTGCTTGCACTTGCGGAAAGGTTATAAGGTATAGTACAATTAACTTACGGTACCTATGTTGGGCTCGTGTCGTTCTCGTTAATGCCAGAAACCACCTAACCGACTACAATTAAATTTTGTGAATGTGTTTAGTTGGCTTCAACTTGAAAAATAGGATAGTTTAAAATCCGATAGGTGATGCTGTTGTCGAAAATAGAGTTGAAACAAAGTCCGCATAAAGGCGGTCTACGTAGAAGGCGGTCTATTTCAAGACAAAGTCCGCCGGGCCCACTAATATGAGTTGAGAATGAGCTTGTTCCTTTAGTTTGCCGTATGTTATTACTTCCTTGAATTGGATCCTTAATACACCATCGAATGGTGTAACGATACAGTGTGTAAATATTTTTTTTTCAAATTCAACAGGTTCGATACTTGGCTAGGAATATTGACATTTTCAAAAATCGAACGATGTAGTTTTAGCTTTCATCAAAATCAGCCCAGAGGGCATTTCTCATTATTCCTCTCAGTTACGGATTTCACCCTCCACGTCCACTTGGAAAATTTGCCTATATACTTGACTTGTGCGCGGGGCTCCACCCGCGTGAAAAAGTTTTCCGGGGTATTGTGGCTTCCTATAAGTGAAAGAATTTTCAAAACGCGTCCTATTAGAATCAAATAAACAACTAAATTTTCCTCTTTAACCGACTTCATTGTAATATAAGTACAGATTATATTAATACCGGTCAAGACAAATTGAAATAAACGTTGAAGTAAAATTTAATAATTTGAATCAAACAATATGGTTTTTCACGACAGTAATGGAATTGTGTTCCTATTTTGTGAGTGAAAGCCCTTTTTTCAGAATCTGTACGAGGTATTACTTTTTTATATTAATAAAGATTACTTACAGTCCGAATGACTGGTCGTCATAATTTATAAGGTCCTATTTCGTCTTGTCAAATTAAAATATACGTTAAAGTAAAATTTAATAACTCGAAATCAAACAATATGTTATTGGATTTTCATTTTTACGACAGTTATGGAATTTAGTTCCTATTTCGTGAGTAAAAGCCTTTTTTTAAGAATCTGTGAGAAGTATTTTTTAATATTAATAAAGATTAGGTACTTATAATCCGAATGACCGAAATTTGATACTCTAAAATTATTTAGATTTTTGTAATTTCTTTTTATATAAATTTTGGCCTTTATTTTCGTAATTATAGCGAATTTAGGTTGATATTTTTACTCAAATAAGAATATTAGTTAGCCTCTCGAATAACGACCGAGACACGACGGCAAATGACGCCCGGCAGGACGTCCCCTACCGCGCGTCATTTGCCGTCGTGTGTAGAATCGGTCTCATACTGTTTAATACTGCATAGTAGTGCCGTCTGCCGTCACAGCACATGCCGTCAGCCGTCTGCCGCGTCCTGCGGAATCACAGCTTAACGAAAAACACATAAAAACCTTGTAAAATGACACAACAAGAGTGGCTTCTTGTTGGTGAAAAATAATTAAATGGCCATGTTATTCAGTTACATCATAAATTGACTTGGAGAATTTTGGTAAGGAAATCGAATTTTAAGCCTATTTGATCGCTACAACTGTTGAACACATTACACATTGTAGCATAAGGAGAATTTACGCCCAGAACAGTCCAGTAGTATCAGTTTGTGGCAGTTCATTATCAAGGTGTTCAGTTTACTATAAAGTACAACGGTCGATCATGGCTATGGTGAATTATTGGCAGTGGCGGTCTTAATAGACATGAGGAAAAAAACAGCGGGAGGAAAAATACATTAATATTTTTTTTGGTAAGGCTTTATTGAATATTAGGGTGGTGATGTTCAAAATTTCTAGAAAGGTACTGCGCAAGGCGTCCGTAAGCCCGAGGTTTCGGGTGGTTACACAATCCCCCCTCCCCTTTCCGAAGTAATTAATCACAATTTGGCAGGTCTAATGTAAAGAATCAAATCGATAATAGATTACATCTTACGTAGCCATAATTATTAAGTGGGAATAAAATCGAGTTTTACAACTTAAACCCTTAATTCGGTTTTCGTGTTTGTGTTCATATTATCATGATAGCTGAAACATACATAAAATCTGATTTTGATTCATGAACCTCCAAATTGAGTTACACAGATTATAACGAAGAGCCAAGTTACGCTCTGTTAATTATGATTTGAAGACTTGTAGTGAATAAAATTTTTTTGTCCGCCAAGACGTTGCCCCGAGACCTTTTCCAAAATTATGAACTTTTGATATCTACGGTAACATGTGGTGCTATGAATTTGTATAAAAGCTAAAAGATAGCTCAGTTAAGTAATTTCAAACTTATTTGAGGAAGTTTGACAGTGTTGTTAGTGCTCAAGATATTGCAATGAAAAAATATTTTATTACTAGCTTTTGCCCACGGCTCCGCCCACGTTGAAAGAAAATTCCGGGATAAAGCTCCCGCTTTATGTTTTCCCGGGATAAAATGTAGCCTATGTGTTAATCCAGGACATGACCTACCTGTGTGCCAAATTTCATCGAAATCCGTTCAGTAGTTTTTGCGTGAAAGTGGAACAAACATCCATACATTCTTACAAACTTTCGCCTTTATAATATTATTAGTAGGAAGTAGGATTTGATTTTCAAAAACACATTCCAGATTAAAATTTGTAACGGTAATGCCGATTACCTGCCTGATTATCATTGGAGTGAAATAAGATGAGCGAAAAGGAAATAAAGATGTGAATTTGGTACGAATTAATAACTATAGGTGTTGCTTACGGCTTCGCCCGCGTGAAAAGCCTTTCCCGCTACAAAAGTCCATAAAACAGTACGATGTTAGCCCCATCTACTTGAAGAATCATATAAAATGACCATTATTTCCCATGGGAGCAAATTACTAGGATAAAAAGTAGCCTGTAGAACATGATCTACCCGTGTGCCAAATTTCATCCAAATCCATTGAGTGGTTTCTGCGTCTACTTCTAACAAACATCCAAACGTACAAACGTTTTCACAAACTTTCGCATGTATAATCTTAGTAAGAGAAGAAATAAGATATAAAAATAGAAATGTTATAAATAATGCTATATATAATATACATGTTATATACGTCTGAACTTGTAAAAAATTTGTTTCAAAATTATACAAGTAAAATGCGTGAATTACTACATGAGTTTTGCGATCGACTTCATTTTATTCTAATAGCTTATTCTCGCGAGTTCACCCGGATTAAAGAGTATTTCAGTATCCCTGAAAGACTCTTGAAAGCTAAAATTATATATTTTCACGGGATAAAATACTTTTTATCATATTTAAATAAATGTATGTATATACACTCACGCCGTTTATCCCCAGAGGGGTAGGCAGAGGCACAACTAGCGCATCCACTTTTCGCCGTTATTCCGTCCCATGTGTGATCGCCATATCGGGCACAAATTCTAGAATCCTATTAAAAATCTTATACTATGTATATTTGTTACTCGTGTTGTTACTATTATTGGATACGCTTTTAGTACAGCTTTCAGTGTACCGATACGAGTGTAATATCCTAGCAAATGCACGAAAGCTATATACAGTCTCGATTATCGAGGCTCAATAATAAGATTCCCTTAAATATGAGTATATTCACCCCTAATTTGCGAATTTTCCTAGCGTAATTCAGGATTAGCTAAACACATAGAGATTGAAATAATGAAGGTGTTTTAGACATACCACGGGAATCACCCTAATTCTAAGAAACTCGATAGCAATCTGTTACTTAAATCGACTTTTGGGAGGTCATAATGCCATTCAGAACGACACAAACTGGCAATTTTTTGTTGCCAATGGCTCTACCAATCTCTACAGTCTTTTGTGTAGCTATTACGAGGTTACGCGTTTCACATAGTAATCGTAACGTATTCGTTGCGAGTAGGTTAACGTATACGTATTCGTTGACAATACTATACGTCAAAAAAGGCAGATTCGTTATGACAATTGACATATATTTTAAATTGACTATTACCATGATTACACGTTTACTATTCGAAGTTTAAACGCACTCAATCAAGCTCCAAGCTCCAGTTCCAAATTCGCTCAACGGGGCGCTGTTCAAATTTACATACATACATAGTATCACGCCTCTATCCCATAGGGGTAGGCAGAGACTATGGATCGCCACTTTGCTCGATTCTGGCACACTACTTTCGCTTCCTCTACCTTAATCAATCTTTTCATGCACTCACGCCGGTTCAGGGTACTTTTAACCTGGCCTCTACTTAGAATGTCAGATATCTGACATTCGAAGGTTCGGTGCGGTCGACCCCTGTCGGCCCTTCCATCCACACTCGCCTTATATATCCTCTTTGTCAGTCTCCTATCATCCATCCTTTCCAAATGCCCAAACCACCTTAGCATACCCTTCTCAATATCGGTCACTACATCCTCTGTCACTCCACACATGTCCATCACCCTAGTATTCCGCACTCTATCACACACAGTCACTCCACACATGCTTCTTAAGGCTCTCATTTCTACTGCTTTAATCTTACTTTCATGCTTTTTCTGCCATACCCAACTTTCACTACTATACATTAGCGTTGGTAATAACACTCCTCTATAGACAGCCAGTCGTGCCTTTTTGGACACATTCCGGCTACCCATAAAGGAGTGCAACGCTCCATTCACCCGATTACCTGCACTCACTCGTCTCTCGATATCACTGTCATACCTACCATCACTTGTGAAGACACATCCCAAATACACAAAATCACTTACTTGCTGTACCCTGTCGTTCCCTATACAAATATTACAATTTGTCATGCTTTCGTCCCTTTCAAACACCATAACTTTCGTCTTACTTACATTTATCTTCATACCTTTTCTCCCAAAAGCGTCATCCATAATTGTCACTAACTTCTGTAGCTCCTCCGCCGATGACGCAAGAATTACTTGATCATCAGCGTAGAGTAAACAGTTGAGTGACAAACCATTCATTCCCAGCCCGTACGCACTCTCTTTCATATCTTTTAGACAGCCATCCATGAATAGGTTGAACAGCCACGGAGACGCTACACATCCCTGTCTCACACCCTTATTAATGCGAAACCAGTCAGTGTAGGCTCCATTTATCCTGACACAAGCACTAGAATTTTCATAAAGAGACTTCAGTGCTCGAATCAGGCTACTACCCACCCCAAACATGGACAAAGCTGACCACAGTTCATTCCTTATCACTCTATCATAGGCCTTTTCCAAATCTACGAAAGCGCAGAAAACTTTTTGCCCTTTAGACAAATACTTCTCTACGACGTTTCGTAGGGAAAAGACCTGGTCCGTGCATCCCATACCCTTTCGGAATCCGGCTTGCACATCCCATACTTTCTCACTGGTCTCTTTTATAATCCTTTCGATCAGAACTTTTGCATATAGTTTGCCAACAACACTAAGAAGACTAATGCCTCGGTAGCTTTGAGTCTTGCTGCGACCCCTTTCCCTTGTACAGTGGGACAATAACGGCGCAGCACCAATCTTTCGGTACCACACCTCTGTTCCAGCACAGATTCAAGAGGCGACACAACAGACTTGCTACGACACCCTGTCCAGCCTTTAGCATTTCGACAGACACCCTATCATACCCTGCTGCCTTACCCATCTTCATGCTATTCAAAGCTTTCTCAATTTCATTCATGCTTATTTTATCTTCTTTTTCTTCCCTTTCAACCATCACATGTAAATCCTGTGTGTCTACTTTTTCAAACAAACTTTCAAAATATTCTTTCCATCTTTTTAATGCAAATCTTCCATTCACCAAGTTGCCATTCATATCTCTGACACTACTAAATTCCGAGGATGCTGATTTTCCGCGGGCTTTTCTAATTGTTTTTCAGAAAAACTTAATGTTCCTCTGGAAATCCTCACATAATCTTCTATCAAAATCGTCTTTTGCTTCATCCTTCTTCTTTTTTACTAATGTTTTCACTTCCTCTTTAATTCTATTATACTTCCTTTTCATTTCTACCACATCTCTATCATTTGATTTTCCCATTCTTTCTTCTGCTCTTATTGCCAACCAATCTAACCATGCATGCTTCTTCTGAATGACCACATTTTGGACATCCTTGTCCCACCAAACATTCTTTACCTCTTTACTTTTCTTTCTTTTTGCTACTCCACACACTTCAATTGCAACATTCACAACCACCTTTTTAAACGCTTTCCATAATTTTTCTACCTCACAAATTTCTTCTAGTTCTTCAAACTCTTCTTGTAGTTTCCTTTCATACATTTCTCTTTTGTCCCCTTGCAAGTTTTCCACTTTTATTCTCTCTAAAACATTCGATTGTTCCGGACAACGGTGTCGCCACTTCCTGAAAAGGCCTTTTATACGACACATTACCAGAAAGTGGTCGGTATCCAGACCTACTCCTCGGAACACTCGAGTGTCCATTACATTCTTCTTCAAACGTTCATCCACTATAACGAAATCAATCAGGCTTTTCACCTCAACGTTTTCCCATGTATACATATGGATCTTTTTGTGTGCAAACATTGTGTTTGTCACACATAGATTCCATTCTAAGCACACGCCAAGCAAACTTCTCCCATTACTATTCACTTTCTCATCACCAAAATGTTCAAATTTCCATGCAAAAATTAACTTATTCCATACTATAACGTTAGCTATACGATAGGTCGTAAATTCACGCTAGCTACACTGTTCTCTATTTTCTTTCTCATTTACTAGTTTGAAATAATAAATGTGTTTATTATATATTGAGGTGAATTGGTAAATAAATCCGTCTGCAAATGAATTCAATACAATATTAATATTTATATATATTGAAAATAGTTTATTGTATTTTGAGCGTTGTTTACTTCTTTTCCATAATAATAAAGTTTTATTGGGGTCAGTGTCACAGGTTTAAAGTAAATTTTATTTGATGGTTATCGCATTAAACAGTTAGTATAAATAGCACTCTTTGGAGATTTTGAGCATAGATTAGATTGCGACTTTTGTATTAGTCAGCTTATATATTTACTTGACCTGTAGCATTTATCAGCAAGCGGTGAAATCGGCTCGTAGTCTATTTATTTTAATGCTACAGATATATCACACGCCAATTAATGTGTTGTCTAAATTAACCAATCCGCAGGCTCGCAGCGCCTTTTATAAAGCATTGTATAAAATGTTGCATAGCATCGTCACTTAATCAAGGGTTGCGAGTGCCTAAAGCGTTCACCCGAAAGTCCGGTGTGGCCAGAAAAGCCGACTCGCGTCAGGCTACTGGTAGTTAGGGCCAATAAAAAAAATGATAGGTTTATTTTCTCCGTATGTTACATCTAAAGCATTGTTTCCAGGAACTGGCCCAGTCTAATGAAATGAGCGTGACAGCTGAACATCGGTTCGCTGACTACATACCCCGGCATATATCCGACATGGAGAAGATTGTCGACCAAACGTATGATAAAGCGAGAAGTAAGTTTTGCGATCGAAAATTTTTAAATTTTCCTGTGTGTTGTTTGTCTATATATATTGTTATTATCTATCTGTATGTATTTTTATAATTGCCAGGTTTGTGCTTAGACGATTACTACGATAATATAATTAGAAACCCTAAAGAAAGTTTGAAGGGAATACTGCGTAACCTGGATTAATACGCAGCTTAATTTGCGGTAAACTGCGTAAAAGTTGTTTGTTGTTGTAGATTGAACGTGTTAAACGCTGGGGTTCTTTTAAATTTGGATAGTTTGGGTACATAAAAAAACGCAATGAACAGAAAAATCATAACATTTATTCAGAATAATCATTTACTGGTTAAAGATTCGACGAGATTTCTGAGATGTCGCATTTTTTTCAGGTTGTGAACTAGAAATCCTTTAATTTGTGATATAAAAAGAGATTTTGTCTTTGCCATTTTGCAAAGTACATAAGATTTAAGTATTGAAGTATTTATATCAAATAACTGCCTCGGTGCTGTAGTTGTCCTACCTCTTACGTACGCGGTACAAAAACCAGTCTGAGGGCTCGAGTTCGAATGCCGGGGCGGGCAAAGTGATACTGGATTTATCTGTTCCATATAAGTTCAAAATCCGGAATTTGTGCCCAATATGAAATAGGCTCTCCCCCATCATATCATGCGTGATGCGACGGTGAAAAATGGGTGCACTAGTTGCGCCTCTGTCTACTCTTTAGGAATAGAAGACGAGAGGATGTATGTATAAAATGTAAAACAGATTTGAAACGGCTTTAATTAATCAATGAATAGGTACGTGATGTCGTCCTTTAAAGGTCCCTACTGTGCGTTTAATTACATTGTGAAAATGTAAACATATTACTGCTCTAATTAAAGGGCACGTCATGATCATAAGATTGTTGGCGTGAATAAAATGAACAGGTACAAATTTTAATTGATAATAACGATTAGGTCGGAGATCTCTTGTATGTGTCATGTGAGACACAGAGTATATACGTTACTCATGTGTGTGTCTATTAGAGTACCTATGCACCCTCGCATTGTTTTGTCTTGCTACCAAGCAGCAGTGTTCAAGCACTGTTAGTAGTTCAAAGGTTGTTATATAAGCCCAGTGATACCCTACTGGGCCTTGTATTACATTAATTTTGAAAATGGCAATCGCAATGCAGTGAGTTAAAAAAATATGAGAATTACCTAAGTCGTATTGCTGTAGTTTATAGATAATGGCGCTTACTTACCTTTACGTACGGGTTATTATTAATTGTTCGAATATTATAAAAATAATACGCGAATAACGATAAGGCTATAAAAATTAAAATGCGGGTAATATTTTTAGGACAACTGTTATTTACAGTGTTTATTTTTGATGTGAAATTATACTTTTTCAACTCCGAGGTACTGTTCTATGCGGATGATATGAAAATGAAGCCTGTGTTCAGTACCTTAGACCCATTTAATCTGCAAGATGATCTTGATATGTTCTCAGATTACTGATATTCTAACAAACTTCACTTAATGTTTTCACATCACTTTCTCCAGGTTGAAAAACAATATTAATACCAACTATACTTTTTACAACAACCCCATTAGCATAGTATCTGAAATCAAGGATTTGGGTGTCACACACGAAGTCGAATTATTATAGAATAAACATATAGAATATTATGTATTCTACTTACAGTCCCCATTATGAATCCTATGGTTCTAACTGCTTTCCTAACTACATACTTTACCCGCTGCTGCTTGCTGGCAGAAATAGACCCAATACTTCATATGTGGGCACGGCATGATCCCTCACCATTCGAAAAATAATGCCGGCCTGTGTGAACTGAATACATAATCAGGACTGTTGTTTGTTTCCGAACATTGAAGCCTATAAAAATTGTATATAGCTCCTTCGTTTGTAGTCATTGGACCTACGCGTCACGAGTCTGGAATCCACAGTACAAAACATATATTGCTCTAATCGAACAAATTCAAAAAATATTCCTAAGATTTTAAGATTTTAAAGCACAAGTCTCGTCCGGCTACTATGATCGTTGTGAAAGGTATCAATTTCTTCCATTGAAATACAGGAGATGCATAAATGACACATAATGTTTCCTAATAAAATTAGCCAGGAGATCTATTGACTGTCTTTTTCTTCTCTCAAAGTTATCGAAGCGCACTAATCAACTAAGCTTTAGGTAGATACCATTAATATGCACACCGTCAGCACCTTAGAGTAAGTATATAGGTACTTATACTTACTCTAAGATCAGCGCATACAAATTGTAGAACAAATTCATTTTTAATACGTAAAAACGTGTAATAGTTTCAACGAATTACGTGCAAATTTGTATAACGATATACTTTGTACAAAAATGAACAAGGTTTAACACGTATTTTCAACTCTAAGTTCACGTTGAAATCATAATAAGTATATTTTAATTACAACAATATTTTAGATACGTTAGAACCATTTGCTTAGATTTAAGCATGGACTATTAACTGTTTACAGCTATCCATTTACCATCCAACTAGTAGCCAATTTTTTTTTTTCTTTTCTTTTTTAATCAACATAATGTAATCATAATGTTTAAGTATGTAGTTTTTTTATTATATGCGTAGGTATTTATGGGTAAGCGTGTTAGCAAGTACCTAACCTAAATAAAAAAAAAACCATTTAATAATAAATAAGTGCGTAAAAAAAAATGTAGCTAATAATTTATAATTGTTTACAAATAGGTGGAGGCTTGTAATTAATAATAAATTTAAATAATTTCCTTTAATCTTCCTTATTATTGGTCTGTAAGCCTTCCTAAAATGAATAAACATAAAAGCGAAGCGCCGTTATTTTGGAAGGATTAAAACAGCAGTATTAGGCCAGCAATTTTAATTAACAAAATAGACGATTAAGGTATTTGTTATACAGCTGATTGAAGTTATTTATGAACTAATTAGATTCGAAATATTGGAATAAATTTGTGTTTTAGAAATAGCATTTTAAAGTAAGTAGGCCATGTTAAGAATATTTTTTTAGACGGGCAATGTGAGCCCACCGCACCAGATGGTAATTAGACCAAACTCCAAATAGAGTGACGACTATCGAGTGATAGAATACAATCGAAACAATTATGCCGGCATGCTTGAAACCGAATATACCTACGTAGGCTGATCCCGGAACGCGACACACTCGAGAACAAGCTCTTAAATAACATCTTAAGCTTAGTTTATTAAATAGTTCAATACATTAAATGTCGACTTGAGATTTTACGTGACTCTTCGTGACTGTGTAGATGAACCCGTCAAGCCCCGATTATATATATACATGTATGGGGAAACCTATATATATGGACGCCGGCGTCCGTCGCGGGGCTTGACGAGTCAAACGAGTGCACTGCGAGGCTGCCTCTCGACTTACTGCCCAAACGAGCAAGCTCGCGAGCAGCCTCGCAATGTCGATACCCGCCGTTATGATTTTGTTATCGGCTAAGTATTTTTTATGGAAATTTCAACAGCGCCTAAGCGGGATTTAGAATTCAAAAACAACAGTGTGAATATTACGCGCGTGTAAGCTTCTAATATTCAATCGAGTAGCAATAAACAATCATGTGTCAAAATGTATGAAAGTCATCAAGCGTCTCTTTTTTGACATACCATATTATGGTATCGTCCAACGAATACTAAATACGTTTTTTTTGTTTACGCGGAGGAAGTGAATTATTAATTACCGCCCAGTGTTCAAGGGGAACGACTGAGCGGTTATGTTAGGTTCCCTGTGCTTTACGACCCGACGTTGAGCCGCCCGGAGTGATGGAAAACGTCTGGGGGCGACCGCTGGGCCGAGTCCCTAACCTATGTACACCGCACGGCATACCAACCAAAACTCCCCGGTGGCCATCTTCGGCGCATTAGGGACGGCTGCGGGCTTCCTCCAACTCACGTCTAAGTGGTCGTCCGCAACCGATACTAAATACGTTAACTTACTTGATACAAATATTATGCGATACTGCGTAAAATCGTGCTACAGGTACTGATTGCAGTGATTAAAGACTTTACTCATACAAAGTGGCCAAAACACACAATGTTCCTTGAGCATTGAACTGTTAAATCACCTACGTAATAAGTGTCGCTTAGCGAGTATTTCGATCGCCACGTGAACGTCTCCGAAAGAGTTTTCCTTGACAGCTATAATTATTAGGGGAGCGAATTCTAAACAGCGAGACGCTATTTAATATTTTTAGTACTGATTTTATGCGAAATTATAATACTGTTGCTGACTGTTTCGAAATGTAACTGTTTTGTATCTCTGCCTATCTCTAAGTTTTTTTTTTACTTTACCTATCTATAAAAATACAAAATGCGTGATAATTTGTGTCATATTATTGCATGCACAGTTGAGACAAAATAACCAATAGTCTGACTCCGACGTGCGAAGAGATAGTCTTGTCTTTTTTTTCGCGGAGAAAGTGTCTTATAACTACCGCCCAGCCTTCAACGGGAGCGACTGAGTGGCTATTTTGGGTTCACCATGCCTTACGACCCAGCGTTGAGCCGCCGCGCGCCGGGCCGAGTCCTGAGAGGCTACTGCGAAAAACGAAATCCGTAGTTTCGGGTGACGGATCGCACGTTTTCTTACTACGAAGTGTTACGGATCCTTCTTTATGAAGAGTTGTTGCGTGACGAAAGTGTTGAGCGAAGTCGGAAGCGTCGCAAACTGCGTGAAACCTTCGTTCAACGGTGACGGATCCGAAGTAATTTGGTAGTAAGGTTAAATCCGAAGTTCGTCGTTTCTTCGTTTCGGATTTCGTTTTTCGCAGTAGCCTCTCTTAACCTATGTACACCGCACGGCATACCGACTAAAACTCCGCGGTGGCCTTCTTCGGCGCATTAGGGACGGCTGCGGGTTTCCTTAGACTAAGAGTGTCTAATGTCTAATGTGGACGATAGCCTAGTTGGGAATGGAACGGTCTGCCGAGACAATGTCTGGAGGTTCGAAACCTAAGGCACACACCTCTGACTTTTTAAAGTTACGTGTGTATTGTTTATCAATTATCGTTCACTTTAACGGTGAAGGAAAACATCGTGAGGAAACCTACATACCTGAGAATTCTCCATAAGAATTTCGAGGGTGTGTGAAGTCTGCCAACCCGCACTAGGCCAGCGTGGTGGACTAAGGCCCTAAACCCTCTCAGTAGTAGAGGAGGCCCGTGCTCAGCAGTGAGTAGTATAAATGCAGGGCTGGTATTATATTGGTATTATATTGGTATTATACTGGTATATTGGTACTCTTCTCTGGTTTTACATATGCAATGTATTATATTTCCGTAGCTATTATAAATGTTCTTTGACCGCCTCGGTAGCGTAGTTGTATTCCGTTACGCAATAAAACTACGCCTACGATTTGTGCGTTGAGGTCCTCGGTTCGAATCCCAGGTCGAACCAAAAACATGTTGATTGGGTTTTTCTATCTTAAAAATTACTCAATCGCAGCTCGGAGTCAGGAAGTTGGCGGTCTGATACCCCCGTGCCTCGGAAAGCACGTAAAGCCGATGGTCCTGCCCCTGATCTCTCTCCGGTAATGTCGGGCTATGAGAGTAAAGGAATAACGAGTGCACTTGTGTATTACGCACACACTTGTTCACTATAATATCGCCTGCGTATTTAGCTGATCTCCGTTAAGATTGCTCGCCGTGGCTTAAATCGGCTAGGAAGGATATAAATACCATTTGGTTTCATATTACAAAGAGCACTGACATCTGCGATAGAATCCCAATCCCTTTCTTCTTCCTTTCTTGTAGAAACTGTAATTAATTATAATTCTATGAAACAAGAAACTTAATACAAAGCAATATAAAACTTTTTTGTTAATTACAATACCGTCGATCAATCTCTGCGACGCAAATAACAAAATATAATAAACTAGATTTCGCCCGCGGCTCCACCCGCATTAAAAAGATTTTCCGGGATAAAAGTCCCGGTTTATATTTTCCCGGGATAAGAAGTAGCCTATGTGTTAATCCAGGACATGATCTACCCGTGTGCTAAATTTCATCGAAATCCGTTCAGTAGTTTTTGCGTGAAAGAGGAACAAATATCCATACATCCTTACATCCATACATTCATACATCCAGACATTCTTACAAACTTTCGCCTTTATAATATTAGTAGGATTACTGTCTTAGTAAGACTGGAGAGGGTAAATAATATATCTCATTGGCCAAACTTTGTCTACAATGGTGGCATTTCCGAAAAAGGTGTAAACTAAGCTTAAAATAAAATGAGGGTTTGAAAATCAAAAATGTTGGTAGGTCTCTCATATGTGAGAGCCCGTCTGGGTGGGTACCATCGCAATGTCTATTTCTACCGCCTAGCAGCAGTGTGCATGCACTGTTGTGTTTCGGTTTGAAGGGCATTGTAGCCAGTGTAACTACTGGACATAATGACGCTTAACATCTTATATCTCAGGATGACGAGCGCTGTGGAATGTCACACAGGACTTAGCAACTCAAGGTGCTAGATGGTGTTTCTACTGTTTATGGGTGATCTTGACGCTTACCATCAGGCGAAAGGCATGCTCGTCTCGTCATTCAATGCAATATAAAAAAAAAATCTGTTTGTGCAAAAACTACTAGTAGTTGACCCATTTTTACGAGCTTTGCATTTTAAAGTTCTGCAATATAACTGAATTGCAGTCTCGAACGAGGAAAAGTCTTGTCCAACATTTATTAGGGGTAACATGACAATCCTAAGGCTAGGTACTTTTGATTAGGTCAGACACTTTTTTAATATATTATTATCGCAAAATGCCAGGATAAGGGTTACCTACTTGATGTGGAAGATGATTTTTACCACTCAAAAACGGTATTAACAGGAATGATTATTGCGTGATCGATCGTAAATGATATTGGGAAATGAAATTTTTTGAGCTCATAGTAGGTACTCACCGCACAAAATAGCACACCTTTTTTTTATCGTGGGGAAAAACGCGTTATCGCTATCACCACTGGGGGGTGAGTGGAACGGTTATGTTGGTTTCACACAGTCTTACGGCCTAATGTCGACACTCGGGAGTATAGCTTCATCCGAGTGAGCATTGACCCGAGTCCGTAACACTATGTACACCCTACACCGGCATACCAACCAAAACCTGCGGTGGCCTTCTTCGGCGCCTACGGGACGGCCCCAGATATCTTGTTGCACAGAGATAGCTGCACGGAACCGCCCCTGCGCGATGCCGCATTGCGGCCTCTCTCTAAATGAGGAGGTTGAGAAGCCTCACACAAAATAGCACACCTGGCATAGCTATACAGGTCACGTTAGCATTATATTGTTAAATTGCTGAAATATAATATAATTTTCATAACACATGCAATTTACTAGTTATTATTGTCGGCACCGCCTATAATATTATCTACAAAAGTAGCCTATAATATTACATGACTATTAATTCGAACAGTAGTAAATTTACCTCAACATGCTGTAATGTCTGGCATCGCTATTGGAATCCCAAGTAGATCCTTGTTTTTTCTCTGCACCACCTAAAGGTTGGCTTGTAGAAAATGTCTACGGCGTTAAGTCCGCCTTTATAGTCGTTGTATAGAAAGTGTAAATATATAAATAAATCCTTCTTGAAAACAAAGCACAGCCGCCCATAGCCCGCAGAGCGTGTTGAGATTAGTTCTATTATAATACAAAATCTTCTAAATAGGTCGGCGGTATTATCGCTGTTATTGTTTACCAATTTTCTATTGCCTATTGAGTTCATTCATATTCAAATACAATATAGAGAGTGTAGATAGGGTATAATAATAAACTTATAGAGAGAAGAATGATTTGAAGGTTATTTACCAATAACCAATAAAATTTGGATACCTCCAAATCAATTAAATTAAATGTTGTTTTTTCATTATATTTCAGCTTTTGAGAAAAAGGTATTGCTGATAGAAAACTAAGTTTGATCTCTATGTATAAAGATATAGGGTTTTGAATTGACTAACAATCCTCTATCTTCCCTCAGTATACGTGTTCCTTGGTGAGCACATAGCTCTGGTGGACTTCGTGAATGTGCTGCAACGTCGCGGCCTTCTGGACAAGGGAGAGTACGCTGTTGTGGCTGTTGATGATGAGATATACGACCCCAACACGGCAGCGATCACCCATGCTGGTAAGTTTTTTATGACGTTACGGCACTGAACGCTTGCTCCTTAACTTACCCTAAACCTTGAACTCGGAAATAAATACCTGCATCCTTCCTTCTCTCATATGTACCTATAACTAACTATATAAATGGAATAGTAAGTTATTATTTATAATATAATTATGTTAATTTCACCTCTGAGTTATATAGGGAAGATGCAGATTTACTAATAGGTCGGGGACTTTTTTTTTTAAATAGTATTGATAAACTTGTAATAAAATCTTTGGCTTTACTATTTATGCTTGGCTGGTTTTGATGACATTACAGAGGGTACATTAAAAAAAGAAATTAGTAAAATGTTTTGAACTATTTTTCTTTTGCGCAGCACAGCAACATAATGCTTGTAGTCATAAAAAAACAATTTTTCATTTATTTTTCTTTGTAAAAATGAGTGTTATAATAAATAAATTCAATACATTTTATTACATATAAGGAAATAATGCACAGCAAACCGCAAAAAAATTGTGACGTTTATGGACCTAATGCAGCGTCAGTAAAAATAGCACTAAGTGGATTTAAGCGTTTTCAATCCGGAAATTTTGATATCAAAGGTGCACCTCGCTCAGGTTTACGGATAAAGTGAACGCCATTTTTTAAAAAGTAGAGCAAGATCGATATCTCTGTAGTTACGATAGATTTAAAATAGACGATATATTTTTCCTGGCTATTCATAGTATTTACATGGATATGTAAGTACTGAGTACTGGGTATATCATATTACGTATATCGCCATCAGAACTGTGGGGTTAGGACGTGAAAAAAAACACGATGCGTCTCTGCTTCGTTTTCTTGTGGTTGGTTGAGAGACTGACGTGTCGGTCTCGCGATCAATCACAAACATCAATATACCGATACGTCAGTCACTCAACCAATCACAATAAAACGAAGCGGAGACGCATCGTGTTTGTTTTTCACGTCCTCTGGATGACAGATGACAGAAGTTGTTGTTGTTGAGCTGTCAGTTGTCAGTTGCTTTTGTATTGCAAAGCAAAGGCCATTACGTCTCGAGCCCTTTGAGTAGATACTCAAAGCTTGAGACGTATATATGACATCATTTGGTGCTTTCGACGTTTTAGAATAACCAAAGGTCAAAGTGAAAATGGTTAATGAAAATATCTGAATTATGAAAAAAGAAAAAGTATGGTTCTCAGAATTTAAGCTCAAGTATCGTAAACTTAGACTATTTAACCAATGGCGGCAATATGGCAATAATGCGCAAACAATTTTTCCTGCCAATCCTGACGGGGGCGAGGTAGACACGGATAGCACACATTTAAAAAAAAATCCACCCGCACAGGGATTAATATAAAGTCGATCTTTACACAATAACACTACAAAAATCACAATTTCTGTGGAGCACTGCTTAATGTCATTATCGTAGAATGTAATGACAGCGATCGCAAGTCACATAGGTTTTAATAAAAGTTTATGACCAGCTGCGCATATATGACCAACGAAGGGTTCGCCTGGTCATCTCCTTGTTAAATGAATGCTCTAAGATCGTATAGTATAATAATACATACATATATATACATATACACTCACGCCTTTTATCCCCGAAGGGGTAGGCAGAGGTGCAACTAGTTCACCCACTTTTCGCCATTATTCCGTCCCATGATGTGATAGGGGGCGAGCCTATCGCCATATCGGGCACAAATTCCAGACTCCGAGCTGATACTGAATAGAAAAATTCAATATCACTTTGCCCGACCCGGGAATCGAACCCGAGACCTCAGCATTGCAGTCGTACCATAATACAACTACGCCACCGAGGCAGACCGTAGTATAATAGTGCTTAGGTATATTGAAAAATTAAATATTGTCAATTATAATTATATTTACTTAAATACTCATATAATCTTATTTATTTTATTTTATTTTATTTTAGTTTATTTGGGTGGCTCACAGCTAATACAATAACCAAAAATAAGAACTAAATACAATGAGCCAATCACGAGCCACCACAGATAGATTTTGACAGATAAATTATAATTTCTTTACCTTAACAGTACTTACTACTTAAGTAACTTAGATTCTCCTTAAAATAAGATAAAAAAAAAAGTAACTTAGATTAAGTTGGATATGACTTGTCAAGCCCCGCTACGGACGCAGCGTCCGAGTATATAGGGTTTCCCCATACGTCTATATTATACATAGCGGAGTTTGACGGGTTAACATTCAATAACTAAAAAGAAGATATAAATAAAAATATATATAAAACAGTTAGTCTCCATGAACTTCAATAAAACCTTCGGTTAAAGCTGTTTTCGCAAATGCGATGCTACTACAAAATAGGTCTGTGCTCACATCATATTATGGTACATCATTAAATGCTTTTACAGATCGAACAATGAAATTATTAGCTCTGTAATTTGTTCGTGCAAACGGAATGTAATCTTAAAAATAATAACACTTAACTAACATAATATGATGTGAAGAATACCTACTCATTAGTTGAAAATGTAACATAATCATAATAAGGCCGTTGTAAGCGGTTTAACTTTCATTTAAAAGTATTTTCATTACATTATCCTTATTCCGTAAAAAGAACTGCTCACGAAAGAACAATTCCAAGCAAAAAGTAATAATTAGAGACGAAAATATTTTATCAAGCTTCTTATAATATAAGCTATGTGCTTGTAGCGACACAGGTAATAAAACAACATATTTCAGGGATAGCTGACACGAATTGCACTGATATTTTTGCAAACAGTAGCTTTTATGTAATAGAAAACTCACTTATTTTCCATTATTTATTTTTTCTGTAGCTACCAATACAACGTCTAGAATAAAAAAACTAAAGAACTACGCAAAAATAAGGCTCATATTAAAATTTATCATTAATTGGTTATAGTCTTTTTTTATTGTTGTTTTAATTGTAAAATATAAACACACGAATTGAGAACCTCTCCTTTTTTAGAAGCCGGTTAAAAAGGCAAGCAGTCAATTATAACTATTGCCATAAACGCATTAAAATATGTGCGTATGCTCTGTACTTATTTAGCCATTGTTATGCAGCGCTTTGCGATTTATAGGTATAGCGTTATTTAACATTTAGGACATACTTCATCCCTTGTGCAGGTGTTGCTCGAGACTTCACTTGAGTGTAAACCGTACCGTATGTCTGACCAAGTATATTTCCGGATAAAAAGTATATATTATCCCAAGATTTGTTCTTTCTGCGTATTTTTTTTTTCAAAACCATTAAGGTGCTACTATAAGTGCTTCTAACATATTCCAACAACAAACAATTCTTTGTTTTTGTATTATAGGTAGCTTAGGTACCTACCCTTTTTTACAAGTTCCTACCTCCTTGACAATAGGCTACTAGGTATAAGTATACCAGCCCTGTATTATATACTGTCCCACTGCTGAGCACGGCCTCGTCTACTACTACTCTAATTGGCCTTAGTCCACAACGCTGGCCTAGTGCGGGTTGGCAGACCTCACATACCTTTGAAATTCAGAGAAGTGCTCAGTTATGTAGGTTTCCTCACAATGTTTTCCTTCACCGTTAAATCGAGCGCTAATTCACAAAAAAATACACACATAATTTTAATAGGAAAGTCAGAGGTGTGTTCCTTTGGGTCTAAGCAGTCCATTCTACTCCCAACTAGGCTATCGCCGTTTTTGAACAATTATACTTAATTTTAAATATGCATAATTTGACACAATAAAATCTTTAAGTTAAATTATTTATGCGACTTTTCCTTTAACTTCATAATTGTGACGTAATACCAATATTTTTATTATATCAACAGATCACTTGGGATTAAATAACAGCAACGACATCCTGGCGTTCAGAGCTGTCCTACGGCTGACACCTTCGTTCCCAACAAATCCTCAATATGCGTAAGTATTATATTTTATCAGAAGATTTACAAGTAGTTCACTTATTATACGATTGAGTATCGATAGGAGCACCTGTAAACGTCATAGAAATATTGTAACAATGAAATATTATATGTACTTATCTATATTCAGGTTAATATTGTATTTCGCAGACAGAGACGGCTGATGTAGGTATACGTGGGTACACATAATAAAAGTCACAAATGAATTATCTCTTCAACTAACTATTTATTGTTTCCTGATTAATTATTACGTAATAAAATGCTCACAGAGTACAACACCATGTCAGGATACATTATTAACTTAACTAATTATAGCACACGGGTAACTTAGACAATTACTTAAGCAAACTTCTTAACTACAGTCGAATCACCTATTAGCAACCCGAATTAACATAGTTTTATGGCATTGAACGACGAGACGAGCATTCCGTTCGCTGAACGGTATGCGTTACGACAGCCCATAAACAGTAGCAATACCATCCAGCACCTTGAGTTACAAAGTTCTGTGTGGCATTCCAATGCGCTCGTCATCCTGGGACCAGTAGCGTGCCTAGTGTTTTGGATGAGGGCAACCCCGAGTAGCCCTGAAAAAATCGCATTTCCGATTCATATAAAATGTGCACCTATAGGTAAGAAATAAAATCAATATCTAACAATAAAATAAAAAACCACAATCCATACCGGGACTCGAACAAGGGCCTCGAAAGCTATATTCACACCGCGCACGATACAACTATGCCACCGAGGCGACTAGTCACTTTGTACAAATTAGGTACCTTTATTCAAAAATGATTTTGAGCCATTGCAACTTCTGAAAAGTTTTTGTCCTAAAGATAAACCTTAGACTAACAATGTCGTTTTGTTTTCATTATTCACGCGTCAATCATGAGTTATGGAATTGAATGCCGGTTGTGTGAGCGTGTAATGTGCGCTTATGTGTTATTATTCAAAGGGTAAAATAATCTGCATTGACCAGTGGTTCCGGAGATTACCTATTTTCTGCTTTGCCATAATATATAATATCAGTATCGTATATTATGTAGACTATAAAACTTTATATATGTGCATATGTTATTTGTATGAAATTAATAACTGTTTTTTCACAGGGTTTTGTGCCAAATGATCCGGGAGCTCTCTGCTACGCCGCCTTTCTGCGTGCCAAACTACCATAAAATATTTGAGGATGCATCGGTAAGCTTCTAATCTATTATGGAATGCCTACATTCTTCGTAGTATTCTGGATCAAAGCCTATATTACATGAACACCAACTAACTTTCATACCAAAGTGATAAATTATAAAATTTCCTACTTGTAATGAACAAATTTGGCAAAATGTAAACGCCATTTTCATAAAATCTTCTTCTTCGTAGTCGTGCACTCTTGACAGGTCGTGGTCATGTTTGGGCTGATTGATGAACTGCCTTTTTCGCGATGCATAGTGACATTGGGGTTTTCTATTCAGTATCAGCTCGGAGTCTGGAATTTGTGCCCGATATGGCGATAGTTTCGCCCCCTATCACATTATGGGACGGAATATACACGGCGAAAAGTGAGTGCAATTAGTTGCGCCTCTGCATATACATTCAGGCTTACAAAGCGGGTGTGTGTGCGTGTGTACATTTTACTCATGGCGGCACCACACTTCGTTATGTGTTATTTGATAAGCGGCTACGCTATATTCGCCCAAATATTTGTTATGTGAGTGAACAACAAACATGCCATCCACACTTGGTGCCGGCGTGCCAAACATGCCAAATATATTCGTACATGTGGCTTGAGTACAAAACCGAATGAGTGAACGAAGTGTGGGCAGTCGACACACATATTCGGCTTATTCGTGTCCTTTGAAGTGTGTCAAAAAACCGACAAGTGAACGGATAAGCTTATTTGCTATTCGCGCTTATGCGTTATGCGTGCGAATAAAGCAAATATAGAGGAATGAGCCCTCCACACTTCGTCATATGCGGGGGAATAACGCGCATAACAAATAACACATAGCGAAGTGTGGTGCCGCCATCAGAAGTTGTGAAACAAACCATTGGTCACATAGAACATTTGCACAATATATTACATTTAAAGTCTTGGTTGAATACACACGAAAACCTCGTATTATAAATGTCAGGTACGGGTAAACCACAGTGTTTTAACCTGTATTATCGTTTATCGTTTGATTTAGGTTAAAGCCTGGTGACAGATTCGTACAGATATATGATAAACGGCGTCAGGTAGGCTCTAACGCTTGCCGCACACGTTCGGTTTCCTGATTAGATTTCCTGATCAGGAATTCAGATTCGGAAACCTGAATGCTCCGCTTACATAGAAAATGTTCAACAACGCGCACACGTTCCTGAATCTGAATTCCTGATCAGGTAACCTGATTAGGAAACCGAACGTGTTGGTACAAAAAACCGGACGTTTGCGCTAGTCACTCGGAATTCCGAATCTGAATTCCTGATCAGGAAACCTAATAAGGAAACCGAACGTGTGCGGCGAGCGTTAGTAGTTACAATTACCGGATTCTGTCAACAAACAATCTGGCGTTTAGCACGGATTACTTAAAAGTGCCAGTTAGTGTAAAGTGTGTATCTGTATGTCTGTCTGTGGCTTCGTAGCTCCAAAACGAATGGACCGATTACGATGCGGTTATTTTTGTTTGGAAGTTGACATTGTGATTTTGTAACAAACATCATTGAAAATATGGGCAATGGGTGCATTTAGATACATCTGAATATAACCTTGTCTTATCACATTAAATGTCGTTTGTTGTACATAAAATGTGTCAATCTATGTAAGTAATAATTGTAGTAATATTTCCTAAATAAGTTGACTGAAGTTAATGTAATAAGTATTGATTTTAATTTGTTCTGGGATGGTCTCATAACCTTAAAATGCATTGGTTCCAAGACGGTCTCATAACCTCAAATGCAAATGCTCCGGTTTAAATTTTCATCTCTAGTTCACAACCTAGTTTGATATCTGATAGTAGCTCTCTCATATGTGGGAGTCCGTCTGGGTGGGTACCACCGCAATGTCTATTTCTACCGCCAAGCAGCAGTGTGCATGCACTGTTGTGCTTCGTTTTGAAGGGCATTGTAGCCAGTGTAACTACTGGACATAATGAGACTTAACATCTTATGTCTCAGGATGACAAGCGCAGTGGAATGTCACACAGTACTTTGTAATTCAAGGTGCTGGATGGTGTCTTTACTGTTTATGGGTGGTCGTATCGCTTAGCATCAGGCGAACGGCATGCTCGTCTCGTCATTCAATTCAATAAAAAAAAATCGTGGTTAGGAAATTCATTGTACTTTTTATTAGGTCGTAATAAATGTGATTTATCTGTGTGCAAAATTTGTTCCTATTCCGTTCTGTTTGTGCGTTGACTCCTAACGTACATGCAACTACGTTAACAAACTTTCTCGTTTATATAAGTAAGATTGCCGAGTTGCAGCGGGATTTCCGAATTAGTTATTAGTTGCGCTGCGTCATTTGTTAGTTTCTGAATTTCTAAACTAATGTGCAGATACACAAAGTTGCCTAGTAGGTACAAAGTCTCACTACGTGGTAGTGTCAATAACAATAACAATAACAACAAATATAGGAATATCACTGGAAATATTAGGTTTGCTAGAATTGTTAAAACGATTGCAGACACGTAATAAATATAATTACAAGTGTGTATTATGACTTCGCTGGTGAAAATCTATTCTCCGTTAATAATAATAATTATACTCCGTCCAACCATTTATTTAATTTTCGACAGTTCGGTTTCTTATCAATTGGGGATGTACTAATGCGTTACCGATTCGATTTCTTGTAAAAATCGATTCAATTTATGAAGAAGTTTTGATCGATTAAACACATTGAAATGTTATTTTTGCTCAACATTTTGTTGTTTTATAAACATACCCAAGCGTTTAAATATGTATATTTTATGTAATAAAATAAATCACCTGTATTTAACACAACATTAAATGTTTTTATTATATCGCAACATCAGTCAGACGTGTCGTTATTTTAAAATGATTTTATTGGTTATCATATACTTATGCATAATAAATAAAAATAAAATATTTAATTTACATTGCCACATTTTACTTTTCAATGAAAATGTTTTGAATTATCTTTATTAGACAATCAGTGGGTTTAACTAATATCGATCGATAATTAATATCGGAGCTGAAGAGCAAGTCGCTTCACTATGGAAAAAAATGGCGTCCAGAAAATATTATTTTGTTTTCCATTCCTTGTCAATAATTATAAAATGTCATAGGTGTGCAATGTGCATAGGTCAAGTAGGAGTAGTATATAGGAGTGGGAGTATGGAGTAGGAGTATAGATAGGCTAACGCCGTCTCTAGCCCGGAGCCCCCTTCAAATATGCAAAACAACTCAATTCAGAAAGGCCCACATCGATCCTCCGTGCCCCCATTTCCAAGTCGTTGCTCTATGTATACTCCCAATAATTAATATAAAGCTTACTCGTATGTTTTACATTCCTATACTAGGTGTTGCCCATGGATTAGCCCGCGTGAAAGTCCCATAATAACTGTAGCGATCCATGATGTCATCTGTACGACGCCAGCGCTATTTATTTAAAAAAGGAGGCGAAAAATGTCAATATTTTCCTACAGGAGCAAATTACAGAATAAAAAGTAACCTATGTGTTAGTCCAGGATATGGTCTATTCGTGTGCCAAAATTCATCCAAATAGGTACGTTTTGCTGTTTTTGCGTTTAGATATGTCTAACGAGCATCCAAACTTCTTTTTTATTATTTTTCTTTCAATGTATTGCGGACACTCTGGGTTTTATTCTACGTATAGATAAATATGAAAAAATAATTTGGTCAGAATTCCAATACTAAAATTACACATTTATAATGATCGTTGACAATATTCAATAAAATGTGAACAAGAATATTACTTCCTTCAGTGCTGCCAGACTAGGCGACTTTTCGCCATTTAGGCTCTCTTGAAGAGTGTCGGGGCGACCAAAAATCGCGAGTGGCGACTGGTCGCCGTTTAGGCTACGCGAATGGTGATTAGTCACCAATTTAGGCTACTTCGGAAAGTTCGTGTTTTATGCATTGTTTTTGTCGAATTTGAGGATATTTATAGGCTTGAGTTTGAGTTTGCGTCCCCACATAAGGCTACTTTAGGCTACTTCACAATGAATTTTCGGCGACTTCAACCGTCAAACATCTGGCAACACTGCTCCCTTTGTGTTTCACAACAAAAATCAAACACCGAACAAGTGTGAGTTGTACTCGTGTACCGAGGTTTCCGACAAACTTTTAGGTAACGTATCAAGTATATAAGTTCAGTAGTTCGCCAAAGTTAATTAAAAAATTAATCAAACTTCAAAATTTACTAATTAGCTTTTTTGTTATTTAAGTACATATTTACGGTTTTTAGATTTATCCCTTTACATCTGCTATAAGCCATTGCTTATTGCCAAATTTCTTTATTCTAGGTCAACGGGAAGTACCCTATAGGTTTTGATTCCCTTGCGAAATACCAAATATACGGTCATATCTTTTGATTACGTTGATTTACAAGTTTGATTTCTTTCACAGCTGAAAGACTGAAGATCGTAGACACGAGTATTTGATATTAATTTCAATTTGATATTTACGCGTTCCCGAGGAAAAGGCTCTTGACAGACAGACGGACAATAAAGTGATCTTAAAGGATTCTCTTTTGCCTTTGAGGTACGAAACCCTAAAAATGTCCAGGCAGAATAAAACGGAGTGTCAAGACGAAGTCGTCGGATGCACGTCTCGCTTTTCGAAGTTACGTGAAACTTCTTGCTGTATTGTTCGCTTTAGCGGTGAAATCCTGTAAGAAGAGACGCTTCGTTTCATCAGAATCCGACTTAAGTACAGTAAGGAGTAGGCATAGGCAACTAATGCACTACTGTTCGCCATATTTATGCGACCCATGATATATCTATACTATAATATTATAAAGCTGAAGAGTTTGTTTGTTTGTTTGTTTGTTTGAACGCGATAATCTCAGGAACTACTGGTTCGAATTGAAAAATTCTTTTTGTGTTGAATAGACCATTTATCGAGGAAGGCTTTAGGCTATATAACATCACGATGCAACTATTAGGAGCGAAGAAATAATGGAAAATGTGAAAAAAGCGGGGAAAATTATTCATCCTTCAGGGCTTCCATTGCGTGCGCTGCGAAAACGGTTGAAGATACCAAAAATATATGTATGAAAGAATTATTCCTCTTGAAATGATCTAAAAAAAAATCCGCGACAGTATATGTCTATCTTTTAAGATTAACTCACTAGAACCGTTTTTATGGTAATCAAATTTGGTCGAAATTAATGCATTATTTGTTAAGAGTTGTATCAACGTCATAATATTAGAAGCTGGAGTACCACAGGGAAGTGTATTAGGTCCGGTCCTGTACTTATTATACACCAGTGATATTCCTGAAATGGAAAACCATAACATTGCAACCTTTGCAGACGACACAGCAATTATAGCTACAGGTTCGACTCACGAAGAAGCAGTGGGTAAGGTCCAAACAGCCGTTAACACCATCTCCAACTGGACTGAAAAGTGGCGTCTAAAGATAAATGAATCAAAATCTATTCATATAGACTTCTCCAACAAAAGGCCGAATTATCAGCCGGTGTACATAAACGGTAAAAACATACCATATGAAAATACAGCCAAATATCTAGGCATGACTCTTGACGCAAAGCTTCGCTGGAAGGCACATGTCAAAAAGAAACGCGATGAATTGGAAATCCGCTACAGAAAGATGTATTGGCTTCTTGGTAAACACTCTTCGTTGTCAGTACACAACAAAGTACTTTTGTATAAACAAGTCCTAATGCCAGTATGGACTTATGGTATACAGTTGTGGGGTTGTACCAAACAAAGCAATGTACAAATAATACAGCGTTTTCAAAATAAAGTTCTTAGGGGTATTGCAAATGCCCCTTGGTACGTGAGAAATGAAGATCTGCATCGGGACCTTAAAGTGGACTTCGTTACGAATATTGTAAAGAAATATGCCGAAGCTCACGAACATAGACTTCATCATCATGTGAACGTCGAGGCAATCCAGCTCCTCGATAACACGGACCTAGTGAGAAGACTGAAGAGGACAAAACCCTTCGAGTTAGTGTAGTGAACATTTAGTGCAACATAGTGCAGTGAGTGCTAGTTAAAAAGAACACGCGAACAATGTGTCTTCCCCTTAATAGAGACAATAAGAAAAGTGTTATTGGACATATTCTTAGTCATAGTCTCATTAGAAGTTTAGGTTAAATTTAAATAACTTATTAGTCATAAGGCTAGATTGATATTAAAATGATGTGTTGCATATAACACACCATAAAAGAAAAAGAAAAAAAAAATAATATTAGGTAATCTTTATCCAAATAAATATGTTGGATAGAGTGATTCAACGGGAAGGTTTTTATGTACTTTTAGCCCGGAAAAACTTATTAACGCGGGCGAAGCCGTGGGCAAAAGCTAGTGAGGTCATAAAGTTTTACGATACTTAAGCACTCATAATCGTATATTGACAGTGAATTCAAATCCTACTAATATTATAAGACGAAAGTTTGTAAGTATGTATGGATGTCTGGATGTTTGTTACTCTTTCGCGTAAAAACTGCTGAACGGATTTCGATGAAATTTGGTACATAGATAGATCATGTCCTGGATTAACACATTGGCTACATTTTACCCCGGAAAAATAAAAAGTGGGACTTTTATCCCGGGAAAAACTTTATAACGCGGGCGGAGCCGCGGGCAAATTCTACTGAAATAATATAGTCAGGTCAATGACAATCCCGAGTGTTATATGGTTTCTGTGGTTTACCACTTCGCAACGGTTTTAGGAATGAAGATTGATGGTGGTAATATATTCCCATCCGCCCGGATATCAACATAAGGTGTAAAGGTACCGCGGTGGTCCACTTACGTGTCCCGCTCCGGGATCAGCCTGTTCATATTCGGTTTCAAACAGTCCGGTATAACTGTGTCGGCTGGTGAGAGATAATCACCTCGACTGTCAACATTCTATCTGGACCCCATAATCAGGAGTAATGGGGTCACTTTATCGTGCTCATATAAAAAATGGCATTTCTTTGTAAACTTTACATAGTAGATACCTATTAGAGAAGCTGTAACGAAATACATATTAAAGTTCATATTTTTAAATTTATAAAACAAAACTCAAACTACGCCCTTATCCCCGAAGGTAAATACTAAGTGACCCGGCGTTTTTGTAACAATCATATTATAACGGAGTCTTTGCTGAATTTTAACAAAGTTTTACTTGCTTCTGAAATGTGATATTTGTTTTTATATTTTGGATGAATAAACATAATTAAACAAGACATGAAGCCACGTATAATTAATATGTCTTAATCATAATTCAATATATTATCTAGCTAGATAGCGTATGATAACTGTTCACAAATTACAATATTCTGTATTGACCAACGTAATGCGGGCATTCAGACGATCCAAAAAGTTACATTTGTAAGAGTAAATAGTAATGTATGATTACCGGTATAGCCGTAATAACTTGGTAGTTGTAAATGAGGAATATGGCAGTATTTTTTATATGGACATGTTAAAGTCACTCCCTACATCTAATGGTAATTGGAGTGGCGTTCAAATAGACTATGATTGAAAATTGGGAAGAACGAAATCGATACTAGATTTTATGTTCAGGTACCAATAGAAGCGGCGCATTTATACGACGCGGTTATTCTATGGGCTCGTGCGGCCACGGCTGCGATGCGAGCCGGTCTGCCACCTACTGATGGCGCCACTCTTGTCAAACTGCTTCGACCTACAACTTACAGATCTGTGCAGGGATTTGATGTAAGTATTTTTTAATTTTTTCGTCATCATACAATACAAGTTGTAGGTAGAGGTAGGTAGGTAGGTTCTGGATGTATACTAATGGTAGGTCTCTCATATTATGTAAGAGTCCGTCCGGGTGGACACCACCGTAATGTCTATTTCTGCCGCCAACTAGTAGTGTGCATGCACTGTTGTTTTGGTTTGGAGGACATTGTAGCCAGTGTAACTACTAGACACAATGAGACTTAACATCTTATGTGTCAGGATGACGAGCGCAGTGGAATACCACACATTACTTTTTAACTCAAGGTGCTGAATGGTGTCGCTAATGGTTATGGGCGGTCGTATCGCTTACCATCAGGCGAACGGCATGCTCGTCTTGTCATTCAATGCAATAGAAAAAAATAGTACTTTGTATCCGCACGGAAAGTGATCACCGTACACATGGTGTAAGCCAGTCATAGCGGTCCACGTAAGTGTCTCGTCAGCCTGTGTACATCCGATTCAAACATGCCGGCATAATTGTTAAGGGTTAATCATCTCTCTCTTTAGTCAACCTTCTATGTGAACCCCGCTCCGCTTATATTTATTCGCAGTGAGGTCACATTGACGTGTAGTTATATATGTCGAAGACAGTGGCGGTTATTTAAAAAAAACGCAAAATTTTATTTTAACTAAATTCTAGCAACAAGTGTCAACATAAAGACTTTATAAATCAAAAGATTACTTAATTACGTTAATGAAACATCTCTGGATTACTATATTGATTAAACAGATTTTTGGTGATATTTAAATTAATCAATCACTGGTAATTATTTACTGGTTATTATAAGTATTATTATTTGTAAAGTTAACTTAAATACTAGTTTTATAATCTTCGCGGCGACATACAAAAAAATCGCCAAGCTTAAGTGGCGCTGGGCAGGTCATTTGCCTAGAGAGCGAATGGCGCTAGATGGACTTAAGCAATCACCGAATGGTACCGCAGACTGCTGTAGGATTACAGACTTTCAGCCCGATGCAATGATTTGATGACATCACGACATATTTCAGCAAGCAGGGAATGAATCTTCCGCCTTGTGGTTTGGGGGCGTTTGAAGAATTCCTTCACGGTATCCCCTGCCTGTCGTAGGAGGCGACTAATAGGGACTAGGGGGGTCGGGTCGGTCGGCACGGGTACTGTCCGCCGCGAGATAGTATGTGTGTCCCCCCCCCCCCCCCCTATAAGAGTTGTCGGGCTGCATTAAGCGGCACCGCGCAGGGGTGGTTGCGGACGACAACTTAGACACTTGAGTCAGAGGAAGCCCGCAGCCGTCCCTAATGCGCCGAAGAGGAAAAAAAAGGGGATGAATCTTGCACAGGACGGGAAAGAGAAGGCCTATACCCAGCAGTGGGTGAATATAGGCTGATTATATTCTTAAAAATTATTTATAACAGCAAATCTGCGAGTATAATAATAAGATACAGTTTAACAGAGAACTGATAACAATTTTCTCAAACAGTCTTTTCATTTAAATATACTTTTTTTATTTATTCATAAAACATGATGCTGGCTTCCTTCATTCTATTATATACATAAAATGTCTAATTACCTTAGAAACATATCAGTCTCCGTTTTCCTTAATGATATGCCACCACGTGATATTTTCTTTGCATAATTTCATTCAATTGCGAATATTTATATTCTAGAGAATATTTGTGGGACCCACATTAGAATTATACTGAGAATACAATTTATGTAAAGAAAGCTGTAGTTACATTTTTTACACAAATAGACACCTCGTTATGGAAGGGTGATTGAAAGTTAACTTATCAGACTTATTTGAATTATAATGAGAGTAACAGGAAAAAATACAGATCACATCAGTCTGTTATTTTCCTTACTGTTCCTACTTCCTAGGTTTCTCTTGGTAGATAATCTTCGTATATGAAGTGTATTATATATTGTAGGAAACTTTTGGCCGAAAGACTTCTCGGAAAGTTCCTATTTCGGGAAATGAAATAAATATTCTGATTGCGCTGGCTTCAATTTTAATTAACTCAACATTGAAAAAATCACCGATGAATCGGAGGAGGATTATGTCTCCACAGAAGTAGAAAATTAGCTTGTGATCTACCCACTACTCCATACATGTGTTCTTATTATATTTGCTCTAATTAAACATGAAATATATTTGTTTATACCCAGGTGAACATGGATACCGCTGGAGACGCCGAGGGTAACTTCACCGTCATAGGATTGGTGGCGGATTCTCTCACAACAAGTGGATGGAGCGCCCAGCCAGTTGCAACGTTCAGATATCTATATACCACAGATTTGCTGCCGGTGAGTCAATACTCAAGTGGTAGTTCGACTCAATAGGTACAACTATAGTTATAGTATACTAGAATAGTAGTATTTGGTAGATAATAATGGTACTTTATAGACAGTAGTAGTAATAGGTAGTACTAACCTAGTCCAATGTAGCCTCTAAGCGATACATTTTTGCATGATGGAAAAACATTTTGACCTAAGTTTTTACGATCGGTCGCTTGATGATAATCATCTGTCTTTTGAAGTCTACAGTTGCCTCCCTTAGTGGTTTCCAGAATAACCATCGTTCATTATATGTGTCGCTTGCTTGACGATAATCACATTCGTGTACATGCCATAAAATGTTGCTCGGCTTTAAAGTTGAGCACAGAGCACATCATTATTATGCCGTGAGAACATAGAGGCAATGAATATAGTACTGAAATTACATAAGTCTAATTGCTTAACACGTTTATTCCGTACTGGAATAATAATGTAGTCATACTATAAGCTAACTTAAATAATAATACTAAACATTACACATTAATAATAATAAATATAAAATTCTGATTTATTCTGCAACATCAATTTTGACTTTTGAATTTGGGTGGACGATAGCCTAGTTGGGAATGGAACGGTCTGCCGAGACGATGTCTGGAGGTTCAAAACCCAAGCCACACACCTCTGACTGTTCGAAGTTACATGTGTATCAATTGTCGTTTCCTTTAACGGTGAACGTGAAACATCGTGAAGAAACCTACATACCTGAGTATTCTCCGTAAGAATTTCGAGGGTATGTGTCTGCCAACCCGCACTAGGCCGACGTGGTGGACTAAGTTCTAACCCCTCTCAGTAGAGAATGCCCGTGATCAGCAGTGGGCAACATATAATACAGGGCTGATTGCATTGTATTGCATCAATTTTAATCTTGAAAGGTCTTTGCTTTTGTATTTTTCCTTAATTTATTAATGCTGTAGTTGTTTATGCGGTTGCTTTTGTAATATTTTGGTCAAGCTTGTTAATAATGTCTTCTAGCAAATGGTATATTGAAAGAAATACGCTGTTATTAAAATATTATCTTGAGTTATAATTTTGCTCTTAATATACTAAAAGCCAATTCCACCGCTTGCTGGTAAATACTACTCGTCACATAAATGTATAAGCTGTCCAAATACAATAGCCACACTCAAATCCATGCTCAAAATCCAAAATATGTACTATCTACAGTTTTTGTTGCTGCATTGATTGACGAGACGAGCATGCCGTTCGCCTGATGGTCAGCGATACGACCACCCATAAACAGTAAATAACACAATCCAGCACCTTGAGTTACAAAGTACTGTGTGGCATTCCACTGCGCTTGTTATCCTGAGACATTAGATGTTAAGTCTCATTATGTTCAGTAGTTACATTGGCTAAAATGACCTTCAAACCGAAACACAACAGTGCATGCACACTGCTGCTTGGCGGTAGAATTAGACATTGCGGTGGTACCCACCCAGACGGTCTGTTACATATGAGAGTCCTACCAGTAGCTGTTTAATACGATAACAATCAAATAAAATTTACTTAAAACGGTCTGGAAAACTTAGTCCATAAGTTCCTAAAAGATCAACATACATTTATAAATCTGCTAACATAAAGTGTAAAACATAATTTATTGTGAATAGCATGTCTGAGTTTGTACTAATATAAACAACAGTATTGTTAAACGCTCAAGAAAACTTACTAAGCTACGTAGTATTCAGTACTTTGTGTATTCTTATACCTATATTAGTATCGATTCGAACAATAGGCACTTGTGGTTATAATATTTCTCCAACAAAAATATTACCTATCCACTGGTGATCAAAGTATCTCCCTTGAGTTTTGTATTATATCATGTCTATTTTTCTAAACGTATATAGCGAGGTTCTTGTCTTTATGTTTCTTAACGAAAAAAATGTAAAGTTAAAAAATATAATGTATAACAAATTTAGATCGCATTATTGTAAAAAAATGTAAATATTTGTTATCGAATCACGCACCCATTCAAATATAAGCGGTTTTAAATGGATTTGAATTTTTGATACGCAGACCTCCCAAGGCTTTTTAATCATGAAACCCTTGCGGATCCGCCCACCTTAAAAAGTTTTTCCGGGATAAAAGTCCCGCTTTATGTTTTCCCGGGATAAAAAGTAGCCTATGTGTTAATCCAGGACATGACCTACCCGTGTGCCAAATTTCATCGAAATCCGTTCAATAGTTTTTGCGTGAAAGAGGAACAAACATCCATACATCCAAACATCCATACATTCTTAAAAATTTCGCCTTTATAATATTAGTAGGATTCAATACTATGTGTAATTCAATATCATCATAAGCCATATGATGTACACTGCTAAACAGTGTGATTAATTTATTATTTTAAAAATGATTAATTAGTAATCCTGATTTTATTCTTTTAATGGATTGTTGGTTTTCAGAATTCTAAGATTCATACAATAAACGATACCTAGACTAGCTCATATCATAAGGTGTCTTTAATAAAGAATTTGTTCACAGGAGTTGATCGGCACCACCGCCATAGCCTGGATAGGGGGGAAGCCCCCAGCCGCGGAGCCAGCTTGTGGCTTCGATGGGGTAAAGTGCTCCTTACCGCACGATCCTGGTGTACTGTCCGCCATCTGCGCAGTGGCCGCAGCGGCTATTCTGGCTGTGGCTCTACTGGTCCGACATTATAGATATGAGCAAAAACTGGCGTCAGTACTATGGAGAATCGAGGCTAAAGACTTAACGTTCATAACACCGTTCAATGGAATCAATTGTGATAAGGTACGTTAGTCTTACTTTATACTGTATATGCCTACTATCTTACTAATGTTACTTAAAAAAATGCGAAATTTGTGAAAATGTTTGGATGTTTGTATGTTAGAAGCAAATGCAGAAGCAAATGAACGAATTTGGATGAAATTTGGCACATGGGTAGACCATGTCCTGGATTAACACATAGGCTTTTTATCGTGGTAATTTTCTCCCATGGGAAATAATGATATCGATGACGTCGTGTTGTGATTTAGGAACTTTTGTCGAGGGAAAGGCCTTTTACGAGGGCGAACCTGCGAGGAACACACGGTAAAATTTAATTCTAAAAATAATATGGGTGTGCGTTGTGCATTCCTAGCATACACAAAGTTGTATTTTATAGGCACTGCGCCACTGCACCGCTATGCCCTATAAACGAAAATATAAGTAACTACAAATAAAAATTTAAAAATTATTTTCTATTTTTCAGTTGGATTTTTTATAAAGCGTGTTTTTTAGTTTTTATAAACTATTATTTATGTATCATTTTTTTAGTTCACTAAAAACAAGTAGGATTGTTAAAAATGCGAACTTATATAGTGTCGCTTGCTTGTAAACCATAGCGCGATCTAATTCTATGCTGGCGCCATTTATTGAAGCACAAGGAAAACTTTAGTATTATTATTATTTAGTTGAATTTCTATAAAAACCTATTTTTTAGTTTCAAATATTGTATTGCCATCGGTGCTTGATAAGTATGCCAAATTTCGATTTAATCCGTCGTTTTGAAGTGGGTCAAAATCGTGTTCAAAGTGTAAGTTACAGACATACATACGTCTGAAGCTAATAAACGCGTGTTAATAGAAAGTAAACTGACTGAAAGGCGACACCGTAAGAAGTATTACGATAGCACTATGTGTTACGTCTTAACTAAACAATCGAATAAGTGAAGATTTTTCGAGAAAACGCACTTCTATTTAGTGCTACAAGTTTGAGCAGAACGTATTTTTATTCTTAAATATTCAAATATTCTGACTGCCTGGTGGCATAGTTGTATTATGGTACGACTGCGACGCTTAGGTCTCGGGTTCGATCCCTGGGTCGGGTATTGGATGTTTCTATTCGGTATCAGCCCGGAGTCTGGAAATTGTGCCCGATATGGCGATAGGCTCGTCCCCTATCACATCATGGGACTGAATACACACAGCAAAAAGTGGGTGCATTAGTTGTGCCTCTGCCTACTCCTTTGGGGATAATGGGCGTGTGTATTTATTCAAATATTCCATAAGGTAATGCGGTTAATGACACTCATAAACAACAGTATTAACATGGACATTATACCCCATCTAAAAAGCAATTTTAATATTCAACTGCGAATTAAGTTGACTAATATTTATAAAACTCTGTGTGCGTATAAATTTGTTGTTTACTTGTATTATGGTAATGAAGGTCGCAACATTACTCAGACGGGCGATGACGGCACGAGATTTTGCAGCCAACATTATTTTATGTGTCTATGGCGTACTTGGAAGTTAAATTTCTTGTTAAATTCGAACCGAGTTTTGCAAATTCCCGTATGTATTACGAAATTGTGTAGCTACAAATTTCCACGATCACTGTCTGTTAATTTCGGTACACAGTTTATTCTTAATGTAGGTATTATTGGCTATTTCCTACTATTCGAGGTTGCCTTGTGTATGATCGTATCTTGTTAAGGTAAAAATAGGAAACTCTTTTTTCCACTATCACTACCGGCGATCATCACGTTGCGTCGCATCGTTAAACCGATTATTTCACTATATAATATTAGAGGTCTTTTATTAGGGTTTCTTTGTGACAGGGAAAGAAATTTCGTGCAGGACCATGGCGACAGGCGATTATGCACCAGCTTTTTTGTAATGTGTTTTTTTTTTCTGTACCTAACAACATTCTCTGCCCTTTCTTTAAATGTAAAGTCGCGTATTCGCGCCATCCTTTCACGCTTTATATATAAAAATGCGAAACATACAAATATGTTTTCATTCCACATTACCGCTTCGCTGGGACTAGTCAAAGTAATAATAAGGCTTTCTATAGACGACAGTCATTATAACTACCTTGGTGGCGCAGTTATATCGTGTTTGCGGTACGACATCGCTCTGAGGTCCCAGACGAAGTAATATGGGGTTTTCTGACATATCTCTATGAGTCTCTTTGAGTATCTTATGACGCGTACCACGCGAATCATGGGACGGAAACACATGGCGAAAAGTGCCTTCCATCGCAGCCACACCCTTCGAGGTTAAATACTTGATGCGTGTTTGTTCTCGATAGTCTTAATTAAATTTGTATGATCTCTATTATTGTTTAGTATTCGCTTTATCTATACTAATATTATGAAGAGGAGAAGTTTGTTTGTATGGGCTAATCCATGGAACTACTCAACCGATTTTGAAAATTATAAATTAATTTAATTTCACTAATAGGAAGCTACATTACTCCGGAGTGCTATAGGCTACTTTTCATCCCGATAAAGTGTAAAACGGGACTTTTATCTTGGAAAAACTTTTTCACCATAAGTCGTATTTGGTCAACATTATAGTTGACTACGTCGTAGACGTAGACTCGTAGCCTTTGCTACATGACAGTCTTCGACGTAGTACCGGCTACGTCGTAGACGTAGACGCGTAGCCTTTGCTACATGACAGTCTACGACGTAGTACCATCTACGTCGTAGACATAGACTCGCAGCCTTTGCTACACTATGGAATGATACAAGCGAAATATAATAATACAAGGTGTTGCTCGCGGCTTCGCCTGCGTCAAAAGCGATTCCTGCTACAAAGTCCATAAAACAAAGTACGACGCCAGCGCCATCTAATTAATGAATTAGTTAATAAGCTGTTCAAGTATTCGGGACTACTCGTCTGTACTCTGCAAGTTTTGTAACATTTGACGTATTATTTGCAGTAGCTAGTACATGTGTATAAAATAATTGTAATTTGCCGCCATTAAAATACCCTTGCATTTAGACGCCCACTGCGATAAGTGTAAGAAATAACATGGGAAAACTTCTGAAGACGTTTGTGTGGTCAGGTGCTTGAATATTTGCCATCACATTAAACGTCCAAACATACGGGGAACCCAAAGAAAAAATATTATTTTTATCTATTTGTGGTGTTTCTTTCAAAGCGCCCGAAGGTAACCAACCAATAAGATAGTTGTTTGTAATGTAAACACACAAATAATGTAACTAAACACACAAAATATATAGAACATGTTAAAAGGACGTGCGTCGAGCAACCCTGAAGTTATTATGTTTCCTGGGAAAATTTTGCGATATTAAACACGTTAGCCTACTTTAGATGGTAATCAAATAAATAAATTTCAAGAAAAGCAAATTTACTATCTTAGGCTTCTCTTGTTTCCCTATCACCATCCGCCCGATCACAGTACACAAGATGTTAATACCCACCATAGTGGTTCACGTAAGTATGTCGTGTTCCAGGCCAGCCTGTGTATATCTGGTCCATACAGGCCGGCAATATACGGTAGTTGACTACCTTTTATTTTATACATTTATAAAAAATTGTATGCCATCCAAAATCTGACAGATAAAGAATTTTCAAAATGGGCGCAATAAATAGCTTTGAAATTTGGTGGAAGGGGTAGCTAATAGCTATCATATAACAGTAATATCAGACTGTGACGTCACCTAGTGTGACCGGCTATAACGCTGCGTGCGTGCGAAAGAGATAGCGCGATATCCCCACCAAGTCCTCACTTTTGTTCACCTATATTTCAAATATGAGTTACTGTTTTATTTTTCAACCAATTTTGATGTGGATTTCATAGTAAAATGTATTTTTCATATTATTTTCTGTTACATATGTAATAATGTAAATCAAATCTAGGAAGCTGCCCTATTGTCTCGACTGGCGGGGGATAATATTCTCTTGTCAGTCGGTACTCTATCTGAATTTCATGTCACTTACCATCAGTGCAGTCAGCAGTGGGGTCACTTTACCGACCCCGAATAAAAAAAATCATCACCATTATCAGTTTCTATCAGCCCACTGTTGGACCTAAGCCTCTCCTAAAGCACTGCCACTGAGCCCGTCTTCAGCTCTGTTTCTCCAACTGTTGCTAAGCAATTTGCGCACCTATACTCTACCTATAACCAAATATAATCCCACAGGAATAAACAATGTAACAGTGTTTGTATTGATAAGGTAAGTGCTAAATCGAAGATAAACATCAGAAACATGTTCATCGCCTTGGTGGATTATTTGAAAAGAATACTTAATTCGTTGTAGAAGTGCAAAAAAATTAGGTATCGCAATTTTTTTTATCTGTTACGGCCTTCGAAGACAAATTTATACGACCTTTATTTCGTTAATAACATTTTGTTTCTAGATAAATATATTCGAAGGATATGCGCACAACTTTAGCGAATATTAATAACAAAATCTTGCAAATATTCTCGAATACGAATATTGGCTACATAACTGCTATGCACAGCTCTTATATAGAAATTTCTCTGAAAAAATCTACGTTTGTTTATGCTTTGTATTTAAGATATCGGGCAGATTTCAAATCTATAATATTATTAAATTCAAATCTATAATAAGATTTCAAATCTACTAATATTATAAAGGCGAAGGTTTGTAAGAATGTATGGATGTTTGGATGTTTGTTCCTCTTTCACGCAAAAACTACGAAACGGATTTCGATGAAATTTGGCACACGGGTAGGTCATGTCCTGGATTAACACATAGGCTACTTTTTATCCCGGGAAAACATAAAGCGGGACTTTATCCCGGAAAAACTTTTTAACGCGCGCGGAGCCGCGGGCAAATGCTAGTCATTATATAAGTTTTGTTAGACCAATAACAATGCAACATTTTCCACGGTGTAAATATAGCTGTCGGTTACTTACCCAAGGAGACCAACAACTGTCAAATCAGCCTTTTGTAGATACTAGGTGTTCCTCGCTGCTTCGCCCGCGTGAAACCTATTCCCGCTACAAAAGTTCCTAAAATACTGAAGGGATTCATTGCTCTACCAGTAAGACGCCAGCGCCATTTTATAAAAAATCCAATTATTTCACATGGGCACAGATTACCGGTATGAAATGTCTATGTGATAATCTAGGACTTGATCTACCCTTCTGCCAAATTTCATTCAAATCAGTAATGCTGTTTGTACGTTTACTTCTAAAGCTGTAATTCCGTAGGACGAGGCAGACGGCAGACGGCAACGGCGGAAGGCACTAGTATGCAGTATTAAATTGTATGAGACCGATTCCGCAAACGACGGCACTTGACGGCCGGCAGGACCTCACTTTCCGCGCATCATTTGCCGTCGTGTGCGGAATCGGTCTCATACAATTTAATACGCATACTAGTGACGTCTGCCGTCTGCCGCGTCCTCTTGACAAACATTCAAACATTTCACAAAATTTCGCATTTATTAACCGGCTTCAAAAAGGAGGTTTTGCATTCGATCCATATGTTTGTATGTATGTATGTATATTTGTATGTATGTAAATTTGTAAGGCCGCGAGTTTCTCAGAAACTACTGATCCGATTTGGATGTTAGGTTATATATTAGGTTTATATATTAGTAAGATTCACACTCCTAATATTAGTAAGATATTCTAACGAACTGAAATAATGCAATTCAATAAATTGTGCGTAAAATTTCCACATACAACTAGCACCTAATTTATACCAACAGGAAGGCAGATTAACGTACTAACTAAATGTGACTAACCTAAATCAAATTGGTTAGAACGTAAGAGTATAGGAATACGCAAGGGGCTCACGTAATGTCACAATTTTGTTGGTACAAATGTTATTAAGACCCATACAATTCAATATCTAATAGAGTTTGCTCTTACTCTAGTCAGAAATTCGATGTTTTCACTTCAAGAACACGAAAGGTAAAGTTAGCTTAGAAGTTGCGCCACGGGAGTAGGCTAATATTATGTAACTAATTATAGTTATGAACACAATAAACCTCGACTGCCTCGATGGCGTAGTTATATTATGGTACGACTGCAATGCTGAGGTCTCGGGTTCGATCCCCGGGTCGGGCAAAGTGATATTGAGTTTTTCTATTCAGTTTCGCGATTGTTACGTTACATCACACCATGTAACGTAACAATCGCGAAAAGTGGGTGCACTAGTTGGGCCTCTTCCTACCCCTTCGGAGATAAAAGGCGTGAGTGTATATGTATATCCGTATATGGATGAATACAATAAAAAGGTAGTTAAATTTTTTAAACTTTACATAACATAATATAAAGAACAACGAAGTTAATTAATTATTTTCGTGTTCATTATGTACTTATAAACCACTTGAAACTTTATTTATTGAAATAAGTTGGTGCTTGATGGCGCTTACTATACAGAATTTATTATTAGTAGAGACCTATTTGGACAAGACCTATTTTAATCGATAAAAATATACGCAACAAAAAAATCGTAAGAAGCCTCCCAACGTGTTGGAAGCCTTGTGCTAGCTACTTGTTTGACTTATCTAATCGCTTGTTACATATGAATATGACCTTTAACTTTGATTCCTTTTCCCTACATTTTTTATGGCATTGAATGATGAGACGAGCATGCCGTTCGCCTGATGGTAAGCGATACGACCGCCCATAAAGAGTAGCAACACCATACAGCACCTTGAGTTACAAAGTACTGTGTGGTTTTTCACTGCGCTCGTCATCCTGAGACATGTTAAGTCTCATTATGTCCAGTAGTTACACTGGCTATAATGTCCTTCAAACCGATACACAACAGTGTATGCACAATGCTACTTGGCGGTAGAAATAGAAATTGCGGTGGTACCCAATGGCTACATACTTCAAACCTGTTTTAGGTAGGCAAAAATACCTTGGTGCTAATATTCCCGTAATAAATAAGGTTCACATATTTTATACATACTATTTGGAATGAGAATCGAATATATATCCTCCTTAAACAGGTCCCTTAACTAATTTTACATAATATATAAAAATAAGTACCAAACTGTATCGCAACTCGGAGTTAATGGGAGTCGTAACAATTTAATTGTACTTATAGTCTTCATTTTCATTTTATGTAATTACAATAATAATTCGAATAACTGGGAATACCGACAGGGTAGACGGGCCACTTATCGCCTTATGCGTCCGTTCCATGAAGTGATAGGGATACCATCAGCTGACACTGAGTAGAAAAACCCAAATCTATAAAATAATACCTTTAACAAATGGTAAACCTTAACCTTTAGAAAAAAACTCTCCTCATCGACTCCATCAAACGTTTCAAGACGGTAACGACTCTCTGTGATAAAGAAAACAATTACGAAGAGAAATAAAATTGAACTTGTGTCGCATGTACTACCAGTAGGCGCCGGCATGACGCGTTGAAACGAGCATTTATATTACTTTTGCTTCATCTTGACTTGTTGAAAAATTCGGGTTCGCCCCGGGTGGCAATAACATACGTCGCTGCCATGAACTACTGAAAAAATATCGTTGATTAACCCGTTTTTGCAGCATTTGCTTGTTTTATTCAATAACTGCTTGTAGCTTCTAGTCACAAACAATATTTTTTATTGATTCGAAGTGATATTGCATCGTTTGCTATTGCTGAACGTAGCTGAATCTACTTAGGAACTATACTAATATTATAAAGAGGAAAGATTTGTATTTTTATTTTATTTTTTGTATGTTTGTAATAGAATGAACTCAAAAACAATAGGGCTTATTTTAAATACTCACCAATAAAAAGCTGCATTATCAGCGAATAATATAAGGATACTTTTATCCCGAAAACACATAAAGCGGGAATTTTATCCCGGAAAAACTCATTAAAACGGGCGGAGCCGGGGGCAAAAGTCTAGTGAGTGATTAAATTCTAACTGTTTGACTAATAAATATCGCACAGCCTAAAGCAATGGCTATAGAAATTTGAAAATTCTCATTAGTTCCATAAAAAGCGTAGGCGATGGTTAAAACTGCCTCTTTATAATTCACCTCTGGCGGTGATTAAATCTTATTAAGAAAACGACTGCGTTCTTAAAAAAAAATAGATAAATTTGTTACGTTTTAGGTATCACAAAAAATATCACAATATTTTTTTCTTTTATAGACTGCGTTGCCACAAGAAATGGAGACGCGACGAGCGCACACAACGATAGCTTTGTACAAGGGCAGCATCGTCGCAATCAAAAGCTTGCAAAAGAAGAGTATTGATATCACCAGAAACATCAAAAAGGAGTTGAAACAGGTACTATTTTATGTTTAAAATTTCGTAACAAAATATATTTGGAAATAATATTTATAGAAATAATATTCACAAAAAGCGGTAATAGCTTAGATAGGAGTGGATCTACGTAGTACTATTCAGTATTCTGCGGGGAACGAGCCGTCAAGACGAATTTCCGCAGATTCAAAACAAAGAGACACGCACCTATGACTTTAAAAAAACGTTATGTGTCCATTCTTTGTGAATTAGTGCTTGCTTTAATGGTGAAAGAAAACATCGTGAGCAAACCTACATACCTGAGAAGTTATCTATAAGATTTCGAAGGTATGTAAAGAATGTAAAATTGCACTAGACTAGTACTTCCAAATAACTAGGCCTTTTCAATAAATCGTATAATTTTAAAGTCCTCCGATTTTGAGATTTATGTAAATTTATTCATGTCAAATAAGTTAGTTATGAATGGAGGAGTCTAAATATATTTATTTAATGGATCCATCCTACTAATATTATAAAGCCGAAAGTTTGTAAGAATGTCTGGATGTATGGATGTTTGTTGCTCTTTTGCGCAAAAACTACTGAACGGATTTCGATGAAATTTGGCACACGGGTAGATCATATCCTGGATCAACACATAGGCTACTTTTTATGCCGGGAAAATATAAACCGGAACTTTTATCCCGGAAAAACTTTTTAATGCGGGCGGAGCCGCGGACAAAAGCTAGTTATCCATATAATTGTCCCTTTAATATGTATAAAATTTGAGCTTGTTTAGATTTTGAGCCCCGCATCCATACAAAAAGCGGACATCTTTTATGATGGATATGAATATGATGAGAGATGAACAATGACACTTATTAATAGCAAATTACAAACTTCCAATAGCTTGTACTCATTTGTCTAAGTACCTATCACGCACATTTTTATGTAAATACAAATTAGTTAAAGACACAGTTAAAAAGTTTGTATAATGGTGCTATAAAACACTAGTGGATGGAAAAGTCTACTTTACTTATCAGAACGTATTGATAATCCAAATATAAAAACAACTTTTGACGGAGGTAACCGATACCTAAATAAATAAATACAAATACGTTTTGTTATGAAATGAAAGTATTATGTATGGGACAAATGTTTTTGTTGACGTTGTGTTTCTATTTGAAACGAGATAGGTAAAAGGAATAAAATGGACAAAGGAACAAAACTCAAAGCTAATGTACGTTTGGGTACATACGACGTCAGGTTTCAGGCGTACTACCTTTTATACAATACTAGTAGTGCTCGTGGCTCCGCCCGCGTGAAAAAGTTTTCCGGGAGAAAAATATTTTCTCGGGATAAAAATAGCCTATAGCACTCAGGAGTTATGTAGCTTCCTATTAGTGAAAGAATTTTCAAAATCGGTTCAGTAGTTCCTGAGATTAGCGCGTTCAAACAAACTCTTCAGCTTTATAATATTAGTATAGATACAAATAGTTCATTATCTGAGTAAATTGGAACCTACCGAGATAATCAAAGTAAAATATTGTATTTTTTATATGCATCAATATAAATGAACTCAACGTTTACAGTAAAAAGACCTCTCCTCGCGGCTCCGTCTGCGTGAATGAGTTTTTCCGAGATAAATGTCCCGCATTATTTTGCCCCGGGATAAAAGTAGCCAGGTTACTCGCTGATAGGTAAAAGAATTTTTCAAATCAGTCCAGTAGTTTCGGAGCATATTCAATACAAACAAACAAACAATCAATTTTTTTCCCTTTATAATAAAAGTATAGATAAGAGAAAGAAAATATTATTGCAAATATTTCATTAATCTGTACCTACATTGTAACAAAAAGCTTAATTTAAGTATTATAAATTGTAAATATAGCAATCTTTTAAATCACAACTGCTTGGTTGTGTTACGATACGTTTACAATGTTGCGGTCTCTGGTTAAATTTCTGGGTCGGGTAAAGTGATATTAGGATTTTTTGCTTATTTTCAACCCGAATTCTGGAATTCCTGCCCGATGTGGCGATAAGCTCCCCGCCTATCGCATCATGTGAAAAGGGGTCCAATCTTCCGCCTCTGCCTACCCTATTCCTTCGGAATTAAAGGCGCGAGTGTGTTGAAACAGAATGTTATATTGGAAGCAATTTTTCTTTCGTAGATTCGGGAGCTTCGTCATGAGAATCTAGTGGCTTTCGTGGGCGTGTGCGTGGAGGCTGGCTCCGCGTGTATCGTATCAGCTTACTGCTCACGAGGATCGCTGGCCAGGGTGCTGGCAGACCGTGACCTGCACTTGGATGATATGTTTGTGGCAAGCCTTGTGGCCGACTTGCTCCGAGGCCTGATTTACTTGCACGATTCGCCTTTGGTCTCACATGGGAATCTGACGTCTAGCAACTGCCTGGTGGATAGCCGCTGGGTTCTACAGATCGCTGATTACGGACTGCATACTTTAAAAAGTGAGTATTTAATTTTATGTATTACTAGTACCCATTGATCCCGGCTCCACACAAGTGAAAAAAATTGGGATTAAAATATTTTCCCATGATAAAAAGTAGCATATATATAGTGTAAGAATTTTCAAAATCGGTTCAATAGTTGTTGAGATTAGCGCGTTCAACCAAACAAATAAACACTTTAGCTTTATAATATTAGTATAGATAATATAGCTAGCAATAAAATCATTTCGAACACGATGCCAATGAATACCAATACAAATACATATGTCTAATGTTGTTTATTTTTGATAACAAAAGAGACACTAAAAATCCTATAAAAAGTTTATCCTGTTAGCATTTTTAAGCTTTATTTGACCTTTTTGCCTAGTGAATAGTGAAAACTTAAACCAACGAGACGTATCAAATCTGATTAATTATTCTTTGGAATTTACCATGTTTTTCTTGTTATAAGATGCTGGCTCATAAATAGTAATTTTAGTTAAAATTAAGAATTTCTAGGAAATATCTTAGACCAGGCACCAGCGTTGTCGCTTGGTATCTACACGCTTTTATTGAAATAGACAGCTCGTTCATCGTATAAACAAAATTTAATGGTCAAGACTTTAGTGACCATACTTAAATACGGAATCCCCAAATTGTTATTTCCTCGACGACGGCGTAGTTGTGTTGCATGTGCGGTACGACTACCGCTCTGAGGTGCGGGTTTGAATTTTGTTTTTCTGCTCCGTAAGTATCAGCCCAGAGATTGGAATGTTTGATTGATATAATGATAGGCTCGCCCCCTATCGCATCATGGGATGGGAAACATGGCGAAAATTGAATTCCCTACTTCCATCTCTGTCTACCCCTGCTGGATAAAGGCGTGTGTGTGTGTGCGTGCACGTATGTGTATGCATATGCGTTATTGTGTGTGCGTGCGCGTGTTATGTGCTACAAGTTACAGACCCGTCTTTACTTTAAATTATCTATATTATAGAATTACATTGCGAATCAACAATCATTGGGTGGATTTTTAAGAAGAGGCAGAACAAGAAGCTACCCTAACCTCTGTAGTTGCAAGAAAACTACCTTAAGAGACTGACCATCATTTTTGAAGACATTAAGCATTGCATTTACAGATTAAAAAGAAATCTACAGTTAGTAAGAATATGGGCAAAATTGCGTTTTTTTACTCTATGGGACCATTACAGGTTTGAGTACTTTTAAGGTCAGAAATGCAAAGAAAACTCTCACCAAACATTTTATATTATAGGTAATTTGACTCCAAATCGCTTTTAAGAATACTTTCCTTCAGATAGATACCCCATAACTAATAAATAACTAAATATTATTTTGTGTGTATTTGTGTTATTTATTATTATTTTGTTTAAGTCTTTCAAATCTCGATATTATAATATCTATGTTTACTCATGAATATCAGGCTTAGCCAGATGAGTAATGTGGGAGTCAATGTAAAATAATGTTATTGTGAGAAGCTTCTAATCTATAAAGCTCAAGTGTTTGTTTGCTAGTTTGTCCGGTGGAACGGACTACTAACCTATCAAGGACTAGGTACTGAACCAATTTTGAAAATTCTTTAATTAATAATTATTTAACTAATAATTAAGTAATTCTTTCACATTACTCCTGAGTGCTATAGGCTACTTTTTGTCCTGGGAAAATATCTTTATCTCAAAAAAACTTAGATCACGCGGGCGGAGCCGCTAGTATCACCTAGTGTCTAAATAAATTAATTTCTATCTTTCTTTCTAGTCGGTAAGTCACGTCAATAGATTCAGCGGTTTGCGAAATAATTTATTCGTACAGACATTTTTTACCTAATTGTTCAGATTTAAATCAGCCCTTGATTAAATTTTTATTTCATTCTTCGAAGAAAATATAAAAGATTTCATATCAAGGAAATCTCTAGTTTGAAAGAAATATTTTTTTGAATACACACTTCAAAACTTCTGAAAACTTTCCAACTGAAAACAATATTGTGCACGGTGTAACATATACATCGCACCTTCAGAACGAAAACTACACAATTCAAAAAAATCGAAAATTGAGTTATCGTCTTAAAATACATAAAACGAAGTTCTCAATACAACAATAGTTCAAAGACAGCTATATTCAAGCGGGGACAGGACCAAACTGTATACAAGTCTCTTTTTATTATATTTTTTATAAACAAGGGAACCGTGTTAAGTCATTTTTATGACGATAACTCAATTTTCGACTTTTTGAATAATTATGTCATTATCATTCTAAAGGTGCGACATGTCCCGTATCCCGATTGAAATAACTTACAATTGTCTCATTTTCAGCTGAGTGCACTATCTTTTGTGAACTTTATATTAAGACAGGGACTTTACGACGCGACACGACAGCGAGCGACCCTTTATGCAATAGACCGTGACCTGAACGACTTTTATCACTTTTGATTCTTTAGTGAAATTATTTTCTCATTTTACACTTCACCACCTTACAAGTTTTCGAATTCTAAGAAAATGCCTCTGCAAATATGACATTTAGGTTTTGCGGACTACTTGACTTGGAGGAAAGTGACTGTGAAAATCTACCCTCAGAATTTAATCATATTTTTATTTCTGGTACATACCTATCCCAAGTAAGGATTCGCGGGATCGTGAAAAATCGGAATCTACGGATACGGATAATTAGCGTAAAAATCCGTGAATACGGATACGGATCATTTAATATTTACTCGATCGATGACGGTACGCGTGAGTTTGAACCGAAAGTGCACGCTTACACATAGGTTCTGAAAGGCTAATCAACGAGAAAATTTACGAATATCCTGTCAAATATCTTGTTAATAGTAAAATGTACTATTTTGAGTTGATCATCATGTCAATTGACAGACCTGTTACAGAATCACAAGGCAATCACTATTTTGAGTTTCTGCAACGCTTATTACACCGTGATTTTAAATTAAACTAATGTTAAAAGCTTTGTCAACTAATCTGAGTTCGTCGTTTAGTTTGAATTAAGATCCGTTCAAGATCCGGCAAAAGTAACGGATATGGATCTTTTTTTACCCTCAGATATCCGCAAATACGGATACGGACCGTGAAATCCAGCACATCTCTAATCTCAAGATACAGGCACCATCCATGAATTAAATATAAATACCAAGAGTATAACTTTTTTATTTTTGTTATAAATGGAGGGGTTTAATTATTTTTTAAGGAATCAAAGATCCATATTTTTGCCACTTTAATATCAATAAATCACGACCCTGGTTAGATGTTAAGGAACAGCACCCGTACAAAAAGCGGACATGTCCTTTAGCAGTCCACCACCATATTCATTTATTATCAAATCCATTGCAAAAATATTTCAATTCCAAAAACATGATTCTCCATAATTGGAATTGTGATCAATATAAATTCGTCACCTTTGAGTAGATTCTATAAGTCTATATATTATATACTCTTTGGGGTGATTCACTAGGTCAGCTCTACTTGTCCACTGATGAGTATGGAGTTTATGTGTATTGTTGCAGGAGGATGCACCGACGTGGAAGACGCTCTTCGTATGGAAAGACGTATGCTGTGGCGAGCCCCCGAACTACTCCGTGATGCTAACCCACTCGCCAGGGGTTCCCAGAAAGGCGACATGTATTCCTTCGGGATCATATTGTATGAAATTTTAGGAAGGAACGGGCCGTGGGGTGATACGAACTTGACTAATGCAGGTAAAGTTTCTTAATAAAATATTCTATCTATTCTATCTATACTACTTAGATTTTATATATCGTAAAACATGCACACCTCTGGCTTTCCGAAGTAATGTGTGTATTGTTTATCAATTGTGAAGGAAAACATAGTGAGGAAACCTACATACCCGAGAATTCTCTATAATAATTTCGAGGTTATGTGAAGTCTGCCAACCCGCACTAGACCAGCGTAGAGGATTAAGGCGCCGCCTAACCCCTCTCAGTAGAGGAGGCCCGTGCTCTGCATTGGGCAGTATATAATACAGGGCTGAATGTATTGTATTGTATAAAACATGCTTTTGAAATATATTCATAATTTATTCACGCAGTAATAGTACATAATATTATTTGGTTTGATAGGCTGATTTTGGCTAATCCTAGTTCTTAGATCTTTATATCATTTGCTATTAGATATATTGTTCTCCCTATTTCTTATAATTGATTTGTCGAACCATCATTTGTTTATTGTTAACATCATAATTTATTATTTTACTAGTATTGCCCGCGGTTCTGCCCGCGTGGTAAAGATTTTCCGGCATCAAATTATTTTCTCGGGATAAAAAGTAAGTTACTCAGGAGTAATGTAGGTACATTTTTCCTCGTAATAGATAAAAAAAATATTCGAGAAAAGACCTATGGTTATTTTGTGTGTTATCGAAAATAATTCTACTTATAACTATTTATTTAATTTTATATGCGTGGACGAGTAGTGTATAATCAAAATAAATGACATGCCCCACAAACTCCGACGTTTTCCAACATTTCCAAATATATCGTACGGTCTGATGCTGCACGCGTACCTAAATGTTCACTGAGATTTAATAATATTACCTATGTGTGCCTGCCATGCAACCAGATTCGCACTGCCAATTATTTCCGAGTTCTCTTCGTATCTAGTTACTGACTACCAAAAATATATAATGTCTATAGAACTAATAAATAATAGATACGTTTCTGTTTATCATGCAATACCGAACACGAACACCCTTCATCGTGCATGTTTTGGCTTAGTTCGTAGAATCTACTGCCTGGTCTCCGGAAATCCATTCTCGGGTAAATCGTTTAAGGAAAAACCCACACAAGCTTTCTCCAGCTTGGGAGTCGATATTTGGTCCCCTGAAGCCATGTAGACCCAGAAATCCCTTAATTTACTTACAAATTATTATAATTAATTAATTAATATTCAATGCATGGTGAAATTGAAAATTAAAATAATTTAATTTTGATTGAGCCTTACCTAGTAATCTTGGCGCATTCATTTAATTATCCAGCGAGTTTTACTATAACACATAATAATAAGTTGATAACGTATTTTACTATAGGTATGTGGGAAAAATTAAATACATCAATAAGATACTTCAGGCAATGCCAATGAGCAATATAAAAATGTTGTTACATCATTAAATAAAAAAATACCTACCTACTTATTTAATTTCAACTTAAAGTTTTCACTTTTTACGTGTTTTACAAATATGCGAAACGGTTGCCGCCATGATATTACGTCTTCAACAACATCATTAACAAACAAAGAAGTTTAATTTCGCGTTTGTGCTACTATATTTTCGAAAAAGATTTCTTTTATTTGAGTACCTATTGTTTTGTCTTTATGGAAAATGGTTTTGTTAACGAAGAAAGCAAAATCATCATAATATTATAAAGAATAATAATTAAGTCTTAGGTGATGGGAAATTTGTTAGCTTCCCGAATTTTGTTTTACCGAATTACGAAATTTGAAAAGTTCTATAGGGTTTTACGTTACTCATAAACATTTTTAAATGTATGCTTCTTATCAAACTGTGTTACAAGAAGTACGTGTAACAATGCATATCTTTATTTGTTACTGGAACTGGCGTTACACTATGGCTTCTAGCGTTTTCATCTATTTACACACGAAAATTAAATATATAAAGTTCAAATGCATTTTAATATCACTTATCGATCGTTTTTGTATTTTAATATTAAAATAAAATCTACTAGCATATTAGCACCTTAGGATAAAATTAAGATAGTTTTCGAAAAAGGGGAAATACCCTATTATATTATGTCTATTAGCTTTTGCTCACGGCATCGCCCACGTAAAAGTTATCCGGGATAAAAGTCCCACTATGTATTTTCTTGGGATAAAACATATACAAATCCTTCTTTGGGTGTCAAACTATCTCCATGCCAAATTTCATCGAAATCCGCTCGTTAGTTTTTGAGCGGGCGACTTTGATTTATACTACGTAAGGATTATATCAAAGGCCTTATTCGGATTTCCATTACTTTCAGACCTTATGAGATCAAACTTATGATGTTAGTACGTATCGGTAACGTAATTTACTGTTTTGTTGGATAATATTTTCTCGGCAGAAAAATTAGCGCAGGTACAAATGGCCTTTATAAAATAAAATGGACATTTTCATTACGACACTTAAAAGGATTTTGATGGACCTTCTTCGAAATAAATAAATACGGAAAATTCTTTACTGACATATAAGATTCCGTCTGGGTGGGTACCACCGCAATGTCTATTTCTGCCGCCAAACAGCCGTGTGTAGCCAGTGTAACTACAGGACATAATGAGACTTAACATGTCTCACGGTGACGCGCAGTGGAATGCCATATAGATACACAGTACTTTGGGTGATATATACAACTAGGTCATAACTTGTCCAGCTGACCGACGTTCCATATCTGCTACCTGAAGTTAAACTTTAAACAGGTCCTTATATCAGATTGTTTCATCCGTGGTCGAGTAAAGTTAAGGCTCTTATCACACTGCCGGATTGCAGCGAATGATCGACGAATTGACCACGGATGGAACAACACGGCCTATATCTCATTTTTAAATGGTTCCTTTTTGTTTTAAGATATAATTATTTATTTTCATAAACCAATCTTAATAAACAAGAAAGTGATAATGTTGATTAATACCTAATAAATGATTCCTTAAGAACAAATTCCGCTGTGGTAAAAAAATATACCTACTAGAAGTACTTTTAGAAATAATATCCTATATAAACTGACTGACTGCCTCGATGGCGAAGTTGTATTACGATACGACTGCGATGCTGAGGTCTCGGGATCGTTCCGCGGGTCGGGCCAAAACTGATATTAATTTTTGTATTCAGTATCAGCTCGAAGTCTGGAATTTGTGCCCGACATGGCGATAGGCTTGCTCCCTATCACATCATGGGACAGAATATCGGCGAAAAATGGGTGCACTAGGTGCGCCTCTGCCTAGCCCTTCAGGGATAAAAGGCGTGTGTGTGTGTGTATTATCCGATATAAAATATTTTCTTCCTTTACGTTTTGGTGTTACTTACGCAATTCGTATTCACAGAGATCATTGGCCGCGTCCGCCATCCGATAGGCGGTGTTCTCTTTAGACCGCCATTGACTAATTTGAAAGCGCATCCCGCTGTGCTAGAAGTGCTGAAGCTATGCCTGAGCGAGAGACCTGAACGCAGACCTGACGTGAGGATCGCCAAGCTGAGGCTAAAACAAATGCACGCTGGAATGTGAGTAGCGAGGCTTAGACTATAGCAAGTTCTTGCAGCAGTATCTATATTGCGCAAGAAGTTCTAGATGCGTGTACAATAGCGGCAATATTTCAATAATTCTATAAACCCTGCTTTAGCTATACCTAATACTGAAGATACCTACATAAAGGGCGTAGAAAGTAATTGCATGCAGGCCGCTCTCAATAGATCAGTCTGGAAATCTTTGGGGAAGGCCTTCAGCAGCGGATCCTGTGCCTGATGATCACTAGTAGCGAAAAAAAATATTTTATGCATAATCTACAAAACAAGACCAAATAATTACATATTAACTGTTCAATATTCAGTACAATAGGTAGTAGATAGATAAGAAAAACTCACCCCTTGTTAACAAAGGCTGAGAGGAGTCATTTATGTATGTTATACTCGTAATTGTTATAGAAAACGGCCTTCGTATAACAATGGCTATACCTAATAATGGATTCGCAATATAGGTAACTATAAACATTTATGAGGCAGAAAGCTAGAAAATATTCACAAGACAAATCGAAAATGTTCGTTGTAAAAGATGTTCAGTTTAATATCGGAAGTTAGAAGTCCCTAGTGTTTCTGATTGGCACTTAATAAACGCTATTGACACGATATCTCCGCAGAGCTTGTTACGAGATGCCGTAATATAACACCCAGTATTAGTAGCAAAGGAATCTGCAGAGATAATTGAGTACGCGACCTTTCTTGAGTTAGTTTTCTCTTAACAACTTTAATTGTAGGAAGACGAACATATTCGACAATATGTTGGCGATGATGGAGAAATACGCGATGAATCTTGAGGCACTCGTAGCCGCCAAGACGGAACAACTTATGCAGGAGAAAAGAAGAACTGATGAACTGCTTAACAGGATGCTTCCAAGGTAAGTCCCTACACATTACCTGTTTGTATGTTGCCAATATATAGAATTACATACGTTATGGCGAATTACTGTAAGTGTGGTTATTTTACTCCTATTGAATTAGTTTTAGTAATTTGCGTACCTAATAAAAATATTATGTTTTTCAAATATTCCCTAACATAACTTCAAATTCTTACGTATACTTCTGTCTCTATCTTCTCTATAAACGTCAGGTGTAACGTCTGCCTCACTTCGAGTCGATTCAATATAAACAAGAAAAGATGTAATATTTTAGTCCACGAAGAATTTCAGCCTTGGAAACATTGGAAGCTATCAACAAAGTCTAGTGGCTCTCTCTCTAGGCATTACGCACTAGGCTGAGTGTAATTAATTGGCTATCTCACGTCACCACATGCAGACAAGATCATTATGTCAATGCTCGACGAATTTACGATATATAGTGATGTTGGTTAGGTTTTACTGAGGTTAAAGGTTGTCAATAATAAGCGAACAAACATCTCAAGTCTCATGCGGGGTAGAAAGTGATGCGCCAAGTGTTTGTCCCAAACTTATGGTAGATATTTGATAAGAGCTCTCGGCGAAGTGACGCAAGCACTTCCCGAAGACTATCACCACCTCCGAGACTAAATAACTTGTATTGCCGTGGGGCACGCTAATCGATGAAGTCTCATCCTCTCTCAGTGGCCGTCCTGAGCCGAGGTTCGTGACCCGTTAGTGGGTCGCCCTCAGCGTGGTCGCTTAAATTTAAGGGTTGCGAGCGCCTTCTGCACTCACCCAAAAAACCGCTGTTCTTGCATAAGCCGAACCTCGTCAGGCCAGCAAGAGTTTAGCTAGGAACAAAAAAAAATATCCTATCGCCATATTAGGCACAAATTTCAGACTCGATACTGATTGAAAAACCCAATATCCCTGCCCGACCCGGGCATCGAACCCAAGACCTCAGGATTGCAGTCGTACCGTAATACGACTATGCCACCGAGGCAGGAATACTGAAATATGGGTACAAAAAACATTCTGAACCGGTTAGGTTAAACGCTGATTTTATATTAATTCAACTTCACGTCCATCGCACAGGAAACACTTAACAAGCTTCGAATTACTTTCATCTATACTAATATTATAAATAAAGAGGAAAGATTTGATTATTTGTATTGAATAGGCTCCGAAACTACTTGGCCGATTTTGAAAACTATTTTAACAATATAAGGCTACATTATCAGCGAGTAATATAGGTTACTTTTTATAATATAATAATAAAATAATAATATAAAGCGGGACTATTATCCCGGAAAAACTTAATCACGCGGACGGATCCGCGAGCAAAACTCTAGTAGAGTGTAAAGTTATAAAAGTCTTTACGACGAACCCGCATTATGTTTATAGTGCCTTCTGAACTTATATAACTTATAGGGCGATAACGTGTAATTCTACCTGTTTTTCTCTCTTCACATGCCTTTTGTGCTTTTACGAAGGTTCATCAAAGATGTTTATGTCAAAAAAATCTCGAGAGACAGTTTATTACACAAGTAATAAAGTTTATATTCTTTGTTACCTTTGTTTAAACACAGACTTCTATAATTTAATAATTTTACAAATATTATAAATGCGAAAATTTTAGAAAACGTTTGGATATTTGTATGTTTATTATTAGAAGTAAACGCAGACTAAACGGGTTTAGACGAAATTTGGCACACGGGTAGATAATTATTCATACTAAAAAATAAACTCATTTAATACACATTTAATTAAAAAAGTGACTGAAGTATAGAATAAAAGTGTCATGTGTGTGTGTTTGTTTTATAATTAACTAGCTTTTGCCCGCGGCTCCGCCCGCGTTAAAAAGATTTTCCGGGATAAAAGTCCCGCTTTTTATTTTCCCGGGATAAAATGTAGCCTATGTGTTAATCTGGAACATGATCTACCGGTGTGCCAAATTTCATCAAAATCCGTTCAGTAGTTTTTGCGTGAAAGAGTAACAAACATCCATACATCCATACATACTTACAAACTTTCGCCTTTATAATATTAGTAGGAAGTAGGATTTTTTTACGACCAAATTATATCACTAGTCACGTGCTCTATAGGTTTAACCTGCTTATAGGATAATTATTTAAATATCCTTAATGCTCCCCTAGAGCCCCCTAGAATTGTCTTGAAATTACTCGTGCGAAAATTGTCATGGTCCTCAAGCTAAAGATTTATATTGAATCTACGTAGGCAATCGCCCGTCATTATTAGGTAAAGATTCTGGGAAATATAATGAAAAATAAAATTTACACCACCGAGGATCATATTACTTAATTATCCGCCTTTTGTACGATCCTGATAAAATATGATTAAATAAAAAATTAAATGAGCACCTTATATTTTGAATGGGCTTTTCCGAAGCACTGGTAGAATCTTTTAGTTTATAAAAAATGTTGTTAAAAATGACGTGTAAAAATGCCTTTAGGGGCCTAATTACTTAATAAATGATTTGAATTTGAATGAGTGTCTTTTAGCGTGGGCGCGGTCTATTAGTGGCTATGGGCTTCAGAACCCGATATGAAACTTGGCAGGGATTTATCTATAAGCTGTTAAATCTTAAAAGATAAGATTGGAGTGTGAATAATTTAACTTTGTATACGTAATTATATTTGGAGTCGGTGCCTGGGTAATTTAAATTGAACATTATTTTCGTATATTTGTTCATGTATTTGCTTAGCTTCCATTTCCAATTAGGCTATCGTCAACTTAATATTCGTATAACATAATTTAAATTAATATTAGAAACAAGAGAGGTTTAGTTTTACAAATGTTTTTCTCGGAAAAAATCCAGAAGACATCTCGCATATCAAAGACTCAAATATCTGGGGGTTCTAAGAATTGGAAGTGTTTACAATATACAGCTATAAGTAGGTACATGCAATAATTTGTATGAAAATGTTAAAACGACGCGACGTGACCCAGAGGAAGTTGATTATAACGTGACTTCACTAATTATGTAAGTATTGTTATGTTCCGTAAAGATTTTCCGTCTGAAATCAAATCTTATTGAAAAAAAAGAGACATAAAATAACTTGACAAACTTGTCTGTGTCTGTTTGCTCCTTTGCGTATTTAGTTTTTTTTTTTTTTTGGGATAGGTGAACCCTGCAGTCTACACCGGGGAGACCTGCTAACGGTATACAGTGAATCCCGCGGCTTAGCGACTGCAGGGGCCTAGAAAGGAAGCGGAAGAGGAAGGTGGAAGGGAAAGTGGTGGAAGGGAGAAAGGTTCCCAGGATGGGCGGAAAGAGAAGGTGTCGGGAATGTTCGCGGAACCCCCAAAGGCCTCGAATGTGTTATACAACCAAGAGGTACACACACTGAACTGTGTGCCACAGCCCGCGACAAATCTCCCCCCATGCATGGGCGTGCATCGGGTGTGAAGACCCAGCGCACAAGAATTGCCTGAGGGGGCGCGTATTTAGTTTGCTTCTATTATAATATGTTTATTACGTAAAGTCACTTAACAAACCGTGACATTGGCTGAATAGCTTCATAGTCTAGTTCGTCACTAGTAATTAAAGAAGAACAATATGTTTATTGGCGTCTCACGCTAAAATCAATCATAGGATTCAAAATCTAATTTTTGAAAAATAAGGGGCTTTATTTCTTGTCACGCCTCTATCACATAGGGATAGGCAGAGATTATGGATGACCACTTTGCTCGATTCTGACATACTTCTCTCACATCCTCCACCTCATGCACTCATGCATTCCGGCCGGCTCAGGATAATTTTTGACCTGGCCTTTATGAGGAATGTCAGATATCTAACACTCAGTGGTTTGGTACTGTCGACCCCTACCGGCTCTTCCATCCACATTAGCTTTATATGTAGCTAGGATTTATTCTGTGAACATAGAGGGTAAGTCGAGGACAGATGGCTACACGGCGCGCGTGCTTTGTTACGGGGAGGAGAGTCGGAAGGTGTATGAAATATACTACGATAGATCTAAATGTATGCAGATGACGTTATGGTCACAGCTAACAAAAACAAAACAGCTCATAATAAATCCAGATATTATGGGATATAGACTGGGAGGTCCTGGATTCGATTCCTAAGCCAAACGACGCATTTTCAATTCAGAATTTAAGTCAGGAAGGTCGCTGGTCGTAGAAACTAAGATAAATACGTTGTGCAACACACTTAGACGTGTGATGCGTTCACCTCACATTATGGAGACGACATTGAAGAGAGGTTACTCTTTATCACACAGTTAGATACATGGTAATCAATAGATGAATATGACATAAATTAAGGCTCTCTTGTTACATAACTACCTATCCCATAGGCTGGTGAATACATACATACATATACACTCACGCCTGTTATCCCTTAAGGGGTAGGCAGAGGCGCAACTAGTGCACCCACTTTTCACCGTCATTCCGTCCCATGATGTGATAGGGGGCGAGCCTATCGCCATATCGGGCACAAAGTCCAGACTCCGAGCTGATACTGAATAGAAAAACTCAATATCCCTTTGCCCGACCCGGGGATCGAACCCGAGACCACAACTTTGCAGTCGTACTGTAATACCACTACGCCACCGAGGCAGTCTGTAGAATATAATGTGAAATAAAAAAAATCTATTTCCAGGACGGTCGCTGAAGCTCTCAAAAGGGGTGAAAGGTTCCAAGCAGAGAGCTACGACTGCGTCACAATTTACTTTAGCGATATAGTGGGCTTCACTAAGCTTGCTGCCACGAACACACCAATGCAGGTAAAAAATGTACCTGTGTTATACAGATTTAATATGTTTGAGGCTAATTAACCGCAGCAAATTGCTTGCTGGTTATAGGAACTACTGTGTTCGGAAAATTAATATTGAAGAGAAAGAGGTGCGTGTATTTCTAGCTTCTTCAATTGTTTATATCTATTTTTGCAGATAGTGGAGATCTTGAACGATTTGTACACCTGCTGCGATGCTATAATATCATACTACAATGTTTACAAGGTAAAACTTAGCTATAATTACTTATTTAGTATTAATAGTGTACTTAATTAATTTAATCTGATGTAAGTAATCATTGAATGATACTGCTTATAAGTTTAATTTTTATATTCTAGCTTGATAAAATAATAGCGATAAATACATTGAAAATTACTAAATAGGTTTGAAATGTTATTTGAGTTTATCGATTTCAATTATTTGCGATACCTTTTACCAGTGTGAAAGTTTTTTCGGGTAAAAGTCCCACTTTATAGAATTTTTCCAAGACAAAAAGTAGCCTATAGCACTCAGGGGTAGTGTAGCTTCTTAATGGTGAAAGAGTTTCAAAAAGAGTTCAGTAGTTCCAGAGATTAGCCCCTACAAACAAACTTTTCCTCATTTAGCAGTGGTGTCGACTTATCAACAGAACTTACGCCCTCTTGAAAATGAATGAAATTTATTATCTTAGGTGGAAACGATTGGCGACGCGTACATGGTAGTGGGCGGTCTGCCAGAACGATGTGCGCGGCATGCAGCCGAGGTGGCCTCGTTGGCCCTGCACGTGCTTGACTCAGTGCCCATGATACCGATGCGGCACATGCCTGCTTCGCGACTTCATATCCGAATAGGTATGCAAAATACTTTACTGAGTTAGGTACTTACACGCAAATGTTAAGTAGACTCATCATAATGAAAGTATTAGCTAATGAGTACCTACGTATTAAAGAATTTCTTGAACTCATAAATGTGAAAAACGAATACAATACAATGTTTGATGTATATCTGAAGATTTAGGGCGGTGGATCTTTATCCTTATTTTTGAAGAGTACATTTCAACGAAAAAAGAATTCGAAATAGGTTCACTGCATGGCTACCAAGGGATGATGGCATTTTATAATTATTGCTCCATTTAATTAGGCATCCATAGCGGCCAATGCGCGGCCGGTGTGGTGGGTGTCAAGATGCCCCGATACTGCCTGTTCGGAGACACAGTAAACACTGCAGCTAGGATGGAATCCAGTGGGGAACCTCAGAAGATTCACGTCAGCAACGACACATACATGCTGTTGAAGAAACATGGTGGATATCATTTCAGAGAGAGGGGCATTGTGAATATAAAGGTAACATTGAATTAATTTAATTAATATAATTTCCGAGAGTGACAATGAGAAGAGAATTTAGAAATTTTATTTAGTACTAGTAGTGCTCGCGGCTCCGCCCGCGTGAAAAAGTTTTTACGGGACAAAAATATTTTCCCGGGATAAAAAGTAGCCTATAGCACTCAGGAGTTATGTAGCTTCCTATTAGTGAAAGAATTTTCAAAATCGGTTAAGTTGTTCCTGAGATTAGCGCGTTCAAACAAACAAACAAACTCTTCAGCTATATAATATTAGTATAGATAGTATAGATTGCGAAGAATTATATCAGTGAGTTATAATTAAAGATGCTGAATGACAATGGCGTTACTGGGAAATGATCAGCGATGTTTCACTTCTTTCTTTGTATTTACTTTTACGAATCCCCCGGGGAACCGCAGTCGCTATGCAGGCGCCACAGTTGTATCGTCTTTCAGTCGTCCTCGACGGGAGATACGAAGATTGTACTAGGGGAGAAATCAAAGATCGCCTAAAATGGGCGCCAGAATAGATACATAACTGACACTGGCTAATGTATACTACGTATTATTCTGCACTGTAATATTATTTGTAGAATACAGATCCAATATTTCCCTCGTTCAGACTATGCAATTTATACAATTAGAATCTCTACAGTCAATGGATATATATGAAACGTAATAATTATGTACTTACGTATATTTTGCAATAGGGCAAGGGTGAAATGAAAACATGGTGGTTAGTTGGAGAGGATCATGAGAGAAGACGAAATTCATTTGCCAGATATCGTAAGTATTTATGTTTATTTACCCTAAAATATCTTTCAACAAAGCTTTCTATATTATATCGCACGCCTAGATCAATACTGAATTATCCACGAAAAATCTATGAATTGTGTTGTTTTGTATGATTGGGCAAACGATTCGTAGATTTTGTCGAGATAATTCAGTATTGATCTTGGCGTGCGAAATCTGACAGTCGGTTTGATTAATGCACGAGTAGAAGTTTGATAAAAGCAAGGCCAGTCGAATCCGTATAACAATTAAAACGGTTTGACGTATAATACTTACTTATTTTTTCAAGCTTTTATTGAACTTGAAATGTATACCTATATATCTGTTCGGATGAATTCTTGAAGTCAATATTGAAGTAGTTACCCTCAACCGATTCCGTCTTATTACAAAAAGTCGTGTTAAATTTTGCATACGCGTTCAGTTTGTATCAATCAAAGGGTTTGCTGAGAAGAATACAAAAATAAAATGGCCTCTCTAAATCCTATATGACGGACGACCCCAAGATGGCGGATTAGTTTATTTTTCTGCCATAATATGAGTATCAGTTGAAAGAGTTTGCTAAAAAGAACACAAAAAAAGCGTGCTAATAAAATGACCTCTTTAAATTCAATACGGCGGACGACCCAAGATAGCGGACTATATATTTATTGATGCCATAATATGGGTATCAAATGAAAGGGGTTGCTGAGAATAGCTCGAAAAATAAAATAACGAGTAATATATAAAATTTTATTTATTACCTACTATGTAGCGATAAAAGTTTGTCGTAAGATTTACTTTAGATAATACAATAATGATGTAACTTGATCTTGACAAAAGTAAATCTCAAGACAAGCTTTTATCTCTACATAGTATTAAACAAAGTTCGATTCCATTTAAAGTATTTTTTTTTCTTTTAGACTATTTAAATAAAAACTTTTTTTAAAATAAATATCTACTTTTTTATCCACAGAACCGGGTCTAGATAGCATCGAACTTGAAAACGAACCCTGGCGTCCTCCAGACCGTTCAATCCTCAACATCAGAGACAGGGCTCGGCTATCCTGTGGCTCAGTAGGTTTTGGATCAGCACTCTCATCCCCTGGACCACCAGCTTGCGCATGTTTCGTGCCACCAAGGGACCATCACTCGGCCCCGGTAGTATCCTTCTGCGAGGAATGATATTAACCTCACGCAGACAGCTATAATACATTGTTTTGGGTGAAAAACGATACCGAAATACAAGAGGTTGGTAATGGATTACGAGAAGATAAATTACGAAATAATAACACTGTGAAGACTAATATAGAGACAGATGATATTAACAATGGTGCAGATAAAATACTATATAAGGTTAGGGTATATAAATATGACAGCAACTGTAGGATAAATAACGTGATAGTTGAGAATGATGAAATAGTTGTTCATGATAATGCAAGGGCCAAGAAAGTGGAAAGGGTCCATACATTGCGTGTTGATTACGAAGGCACGTGGTTGTAAAGGTCGTATTTTTTAAACTATGAATAGGATGATGAAGGGAAAGTAAACAAATATGACTTATCTTGCACCTTCCCATTAAATGTTATTAATATTCATGAAGAATATATTATTTGGTCCTGGAATTCCAGATGATTTGTTGCCAAGTCGTTAGTGTTACATATAAGTTTTAGCAACTCTCAAGTCTCATTCAACATACATCCACAAGGACGTTTATATAAGTGTTAGAACTTAGAAGTATAAAATGTAATTAAATATTTGCAATATAAAAAAAGCCAAAGTATTTTTTTTTATCAACTTAGATAGCCAACTTTTTAAAGAATTCCATTAATATTGAATGAGAAAATATTACATTATTTACTTAATCAGTGATATTAAACTCTAATAACAAGTTACATAGCTGCTTTTACAATAATAAAAGTTTTGTTAAAGTGCTTTTCTGTTCTTTTTTCATCATTGTAAAAGCAATTATGTAACTTCAACGCTTTAATCATTAATTTATTCTGAATATTCCGCTAGCCGGAATTCATATAATGAAGTCAATATAATGTAGGTATGTAAAATGTTAATGTTAAATGTTATCAATATTTTAGAATTGGTCACGCGTAAAGCATTCCCAATAATAATGGTTTATTTAATATAAGAGCATAAATAATAAACGAATTTAACATAATGGTAAGATTATGTTGTCCTTTGAATGTGCGTATAGAACAGGGATATGTAAGAAATATTTTGTCAATAAAATTTAAACACTCTGTATTTAATGAGAAATTTAAATCGACGTTTTACTGACAATGGAACATCACAAGGAACGAAATAAAGTAGATAAATTAATTACAGGCCGGGAAAGTTTCTTTTTTTATTCACAATGTGGCTCTTGTGTCAATTTTGTTCTGCCACCTGCTATAGTTCGTGCACGTTCCATATAGGTAATGAGTTATAGTAAACCAATCTTTACCTAAAATTGCTATAACTTCAACATTATCCTTGTGCGTAGTAATTCCGTATTGTGCATAAACTTTGATCAGTTTTTTCATTGTATACATTAAGTTTACTTCAAAAAATTTAACGAATATGATTTGATATATAAACCATTGGTATTATATTAGATATTTGAATTTCGATGGTATGAGCTTTAATGGAAGTATTATAGGTCGTATTCATATCCAATTGTTTTTGGATTTATGGCTTATGGCTATTAGTAGGTGTCGATTGCAATGCAGTATTCGATCGCAAAATGTGTAAAATAAGTATAGATAATTGTTAAATGTTGTGATTAAATAAGGAAGAAATAGTTGTAGAGACAAGTCATTAGAAATCATATGAAGGAAGAGTATCTACCTAAATATATTATCATATTCTTAATGCGTTTATTGTAAGTAGTTTCATATTCGCGTATACGATGTCAGTTATGATACATAAGATGTCTAAATATTAGAAACGGAATCTCCGAAAAATTCTAGTCAATGATCTCAATATTTTTATTTTTATTCAATAAGTAATATGTATGTCCATACTACCTATTGAAATCATGATGCATTAAGTTTTTATGGCACTAACTTTGTCCGTTGAGTGTAATATGCGTAAATATTTAAATTCAAATGTCCGACGTGGCCAAATAGCTTTTTAAAAAAATATTTAGGATTATAACTGGCCCAATATTATTATAATGCATTACAGTGGAATAAAAGACAATGAAATAAGAGACTAAGTTGTATGGACATTATTAGAATGGGTTGTTATATTATTGCAAGAGACTATAACTATGTATCTTAGAAAATAATTACCTTTCAAAAGTTAAAAAATAGGCCTATCCAAATAGTTAAAATACTAACAAAAATATGCACGAAATTGTATCTTTATGTATCAACAACCATAAAATATGTTGCATTTATAAATTATAAGATAATGTCCGTCTATTTGTAAGATATAAATTGATGTATATGTATTTTATACAATATTTATCTATAAAATTATTGTTGTTAAATGTTCTGACGATGGACAATTTACAAAACTTATATCTTTGATGTTTGTAAGTGGATCAAAAAATACTGTTGACTGTCTATAAAATAAAGGTTTTTTTATAAAACAGGTGTTTGCTTTAATTTTTTAAATTAATTGTTGTTGATGGAAACACCCTTATTTGTTTACGTCAATACGAAAAAAAAATATTTTTACGAAATTTTACTCGTTAATTTTAATTATACATAGGTAGGTAGGTACCTACGTTTTTTCAATGCTTTCCCACGTTACTTACAGCATGGGCCTTTAGTTTTTATTTGAAAGTACCTACAATCTAGACAGATTAATCTAGATAGAATGCTTCACATAGTGAAGCATAAGTCAGCAAGCAAGTTGCGCAATGTGCACGTATCTTTCAGTATATTCAGGGCCAGATTAGCCTAAAGACAAATTAGGCAACTACCTAGTGCCTCGGCATGGGCCAGGGGCCTTTCATACCAAGAAAAAAAAGAGATAATAATATTTAAAAATTCGTATTTAATAAACCAGTTACCCGATGATAATATTATTGCCTTGAAACTTGACAATTTTTTATTCTAGCTTTTGCCCGCGGCTCCGCTCGCGTGAATGAGTTTTCCCGGAATTAAAGTCCCGCTTTATATTGTCCTGGGATAAAAGTAGCCTATGTGTTGCCAGAACATGACCTACTCGTGTGCCAAATTACATCGAAATCCGTTCATTAGTTTGAAAGAGTAACAAACATCCATACATTCTTACAAACTTTCGCCTTTATAATATTAGTAGGATTACATATTTCAACATATTTCAATATATTATTATGGTACATATTTTATGTTAATAAAAAATATATAAGTACTTCTTTTTTTGCAGTTGCTTAATTAGGTGGTTAAAGTTGTAGTTAAAGTTAAAAAATAATTAAAATATAATGTACTGTAATTTTAGTAAAAAAAAACCGTCTTGATTTGATTGATGGAATTAGGTTGTGGTAGAAAAAATATATTTCAGGAAATCAGGAAAAGGAAAAGGGGCTAATGCCTAGGGGCCCTTACATTCTTAATCTGGCCATATATATTCACAAAAATATATAGCATTTGTTTCTAAAGTGCACCATGTAATTTTTATATGAATAAAGAAAAAACTATCTTGTGAGTCCATCAATGATGTTCATTGCACATAGCTATGGGAACAGGTTATTCTACTACTTATAGAATAAAGAATCCTTATAATCCTAACTAGACATCCAATTAATTATCCGATTCATTAGTCATAGCTCTTATTGCTGGTTGTAAGTGTTTTGACTGCACAACTAATATTTTCAACTAAAAAATTAATTAGTTCGACTTTGAAATTAATTTTCTGGATTTTACAAAAACAAACATACCATTGAAAGGTTTTGAGAAATAATAATTATACAATGTCAAAATAAATTAATTTATCATTATAATATTATGTTTGTTCACAGCTTATATCTATTATCTATATTTATAAATAAACATGTAAATATTATATTAATACATTATATTATGTACATACTTATCAATATTCTTCATTGTTTATCACAATAAACTATATTTTTATGTAACTATAATGCTACTGACAACATTTTATAGTGAGTTTTCAACATCAGCACATCATTTTTTCAGTCCCCTTAGTCTTAATTCCATCTCTAAATATGCTTTCATAGATGGATCATCAACCATTTTCAATATTTTTTCACTTATTTCTGGATTGGCATTTTGCATTTTATTTGCTAGTGCTTCTGCCCACACTATGAAGACACAGTTGGAACAACCAGATTGGCAACATGCTGTTGGTGGGTTATCAATGGAGGCCTTCAAAAGAAAATAGAACTTTTTACTCAGGTTTGCAAAAAAAACATATGTTATGACTTAACTCACTAATGTTATGTAGAGTTGTGTAGTAAATTATAGCCCTGGATGTGTATCACTTGATCAGGATAGCATTTCATCGTTGCTGCAACTAAGAGTTTGCCAACTGTCTAGAACGCCCACACTAAACCTGTGACTTGCCAAAGTTTAGCATGACCTGCAGACCTATGGCAAGTGCCTATCCACCATATATCTAATAGTTTGTTTTTAACAAACTTAGTTAAAAATCTCACTAAAACTTAAGAATCTTGCCAGAATAGCTTGAGAGTTGTTAGCATATAACTATAATATCATTCAGTTACTTATTAATACTTTTTATTAAATTTAATAATTCATAAAATTTGATTATATTTTTAACACCTAAGTACATCAATGATTTTATATTGTGGCCTAAGGTACTGTAACTAAAGCCTTTGTGGCTCATATAAAAAAGGTTGAATATGGCTGGTCTATTCTAAAATATGAGTTATCTGCATAGTATCATGCAACATTTAACCTCCATTTATAATTGATAAACAGACAAATCAGATATGAGACAAATTATTATCAGCAATGAATTTTGTATTAGTTCTTCTTTAGGGCAAAACAAATATTTAAAATGTCCTTGGATAAAGATTACATAATATTTTGTAGAACTTACATCTTTAGCTATTCTTTCCAGTTCCTTTTCTTTTTCATCTTGGGTATTTTGACATTGTGTGGTAGTAGTACATTGTTTTATTCGAGAATTATTTAGCCTTTTTATGGCACTGACAGTGTATCTTGTATTCTGTAGGGAATAAAAATTTGGAATCCAATTTCATCAACAGATATACAAAGGTAAGTTATTACCTATATGATTACTTACAAACATGATCAGTGTATCTTAATTTCATTTTGAACAAGTACTTTGTTTTGTTACAACATAACCATGATGTTAGATGTTTATTTGTTTACGATTTTTAGGAATGCAAACAGCACGACAGTCGACACTCGACTTGACTCGACAGCTGTCTTTTTAAATGTTTCATTCGAATTTCGATTCTGCGCTCCCAGTATATAAGCTATTTATTCACCTTCGCATTGGCAATATCTTGTTTATTTGTCTCTGAAATTATGCGAATATTTTGCGAACCTTTTTGGTCTGTTTTTGGCTATGACATGTCCAAAGAGTATTATATAGACATGTCACATGTGACAAGCAGTGACAACTGACAAGGGACAACAGACAATTTTTTTTTTTTTTGTTAATTTATTCATGTCCATGGATACAAAGTCCTTCAGACGCATACTTGTTTCTTTTCTAATTATCCTCAGTACTTACTAACTACTATGTCAAAGTAAAGCAGTGGTTACCTTACCAAGACTTTATCGAGGAGTTTTGGCGGCAACAAAAAAGCACTTGATTAGCACAGTTATTTCAATTCACTTCATTTGAGCCCTTTAATAGAACTATATTGGATAATATACCACCATAATTATGCAACATAACACTAAGTATCACCAAAATAATGAATTAAAACAAGAGCACCTCATGACACTACCAAGTTCCCGCCAAAACTCCACAACAGACAATCATTCATCAGGGATGCCAGACAGTGTCTGGTATTTGACCAAAACCAAATGGTACACACACAATAATAATAACGTAGTTTTTCTGAGTAGTCTGTGATAATAATATTCGTAAATAAATTGCAACTGTAACATAAAGAATCGGTACATTTTTTTTACGAAGAAAATTCCGGCCAGTTCAGTTTTAAAAAAAGTGTTACCAGAGGATCAATGTATTTCCTGAAATAAAATACTGTTAGAAACTGAAGCGATTTGGATTTAAATAAAATCGACTTATCACTGATTTTACATAAATACATTTATCACTGGTTTTACATAAACACATTTAACGGAAATACTTTTACAAAGATATCAGCAACTAACCGACCAGTATGAAAGTCAATTATAAACTTACTCAACTGCCACTGAGATCGACTACGAGACTTAGCGCGAATGAGAGCGAATGAGAGAGAGCATCGATATGGCACCCTTTTTATACACCCAACTACCACTTCCACTATTCATTTGACATCTAGACTGGTTTTAATAACTGGTCAGTACGTTACAAATAACTGAATCCTAACAATACCATATCCCGGGGGTCACGGGTGGGCGGGAGGTGCCGTCCACCTATTAGTCCGGGGGTCACGGGTGGGCGGGAGGTGCCGTCCACCTATTAGTCTAGCCAACTTCTGTGACCCCCGTGATGGACGGCAGCGTGTCTCACGCTGCCTCGGACGCCAAGGGCGTCCTTCGGTGTACGGAGGCTTCTGAGCCCCCGCAACAACAGGAGAAGGACCGTAATAGCGGTACGCGCAGGGGCGGTTGCGGACGACAACTTAGACGTGAGTCGGAGGAAGCCCGCAGCCGTCCCTAAGGCGCCGAAGATGGCCACCGCGGAGTTTTAGTTGGTATGCCGTGCGGTGTACATAGGTTAGGGACTCGGCCCGACGGTCGCCCGACGTTTTCCATCTTTCCGGGCGGCTCAACGTCGGGTCGTAAGGCACGGTGAACCCAACATAACCGCTCAGTCGTTCCCCTTGAACACTGGGCGGTAGTAATAAGTCACTTTCTCCGCGTCAACAAAAAAAAAAAAAACAATACCATATCAAAAATAGCAAGCAATAATTGTATAATATTGATTAAAAAACAATAAATAAATAGCCAGTGTACAAATACAATGTAACATATGTTTATAATTTTTTGTGCTGACTTGTCATAATTGCGTTTTAATAATTATTTGCCTCCATGACTCAAAAACTAATAAATCATGACTGAAAACTAATGTCTTGTAATAATTCGTATTGTATTATTTATTAATGTATTTTCCTAATTCTATTATAGACATTAATGTAGATAATATTGCTTTAGCAGATAAACATATTAAAGTCGATTTAGATGTTAAATACATCTAACTCGACTCATTCATCAGTTATTCTTAGTGTTTGATTTACTTCCGTAAGTTGCAGATTAATTCCATATTGTAATTCAGTGACATAACTATTTGTTTTTCTGTAACATACATTTTGGAAAAAAATAACAAACTTTCGTGATGTAATTATTGGTTGTCCTGCACCATACATCCTAGAAAAAAAGAAGTATTTATTGGTAACTACAAAGCTGGTGAATTTCAGCGTAGTTACTTACGGCAGAATTCAATGATTTTAATAATCATCATCATCATCAGCCATATGACGTCCACTGCTGAACATAGGCCTCCCTCAAAGATTTCCAGATGGACCTGTCAAAAGCGGCCCGCATCCAGCGCATTCCTGCGGCCTTTACCAAGTCATCGGTCCACCTTGCAGGTGGACGGCCGACGCTGCGCTTGCCAGTACGTGGTCTCCACTCGAGAAAACTATGTGCCCTGCCTATTACTACTTCAGCTTGCTTATCCGTTGGGCTATGTTTATGACTTTCGTTCTTCTACGGATCTCCTCATTTCTGATTCGATCGCGTAGAGAAACACCTAGCTTAGCCCTTTCCATAGCTCGCTGAGTGGCCGTGAGCCGTCTTAGGCGGCCCATAGTCAGAGGCCACGTCTCAGTGCCGTATGCCATCACTGGCAACACACATCGATTGAAGACTTTTGTCTTCAGGCACTGAGGTATTTTGGACGAGAAGACCTTGCTTAGTTTCCCGAACGCTGCCTATCTGAGCTGGATTCGCCGATTGACCTCTTTCACAAAGTTGGATTTGCCTAGTTGGACTACTTGGCCTAAATAGACGTACTCGTCTATAACTTCGAGAATTGAGCTCCCAACGGTAATCGGGGTAGGCGCAACATGAACATTCGACATGATCTTGGTCTTGTCCATGTTCATCCTGAGACCCACCAGTTGAGAAACTCGGTTGAGGTCACTGAGCAACGATGCTGGAGGGTCTGAGCACAAGCTCAGACCCTCCAGCGATTCTGCCAATACAACGATGTCATCGGCAAAACAAAGGTGAGTGATGTATTCGCCATTGATGGTGATGCCGAGTCCTTTCCAATCGAAGAGCTTGTAGGCATCTTCCAACGCGGCAGTGAACAGTTTCAGAGAGATAACATCTCCCTGTCTCACGCCTCTGCGTAGTGGAATAGCCTTCGAACTCTGTTCTTGTACTCGGACCGACATGCTGGCGTTGTTATACAAGCACCTTTTATTTTAATAATAATAAATTATTTAAACAGTGGGTACATAGTTAACGCTTACCTGTATATTTTAAAATTTGATTTGAAAATATTTGTTTGTTACTAGACAAAACATGTTCAATTACCAAAAGAAATCCTTTATTTCAAAGTAACACATTTTGTGTGATGTAGCAGCACTGCATATACCAAAGAGCATTATAATACTACGGAAAGCATATACCTTTCTGCCAACAACGTCACATAATACCAAGAAGATTATAATATATCTCATAATACCAAACACCTATAGTAGCGCCATCTGTATTTAGCTTGCTAACTGCGAACTGTCCAACTTTACTGGCGTTTAATTTTACTTTGACATTGGCCGGGGCTTATACATCCGGAACAACATGCTAAATTATAAAACGAAATTAAGAATCTGAAAAATGTTGAAGTGTCGTCTTACTACTTTCAAACTTGACGTTATAAAAAGATAGATCTCTTTGGGAAACCTAAATTTATGAAAAACAGACAAATTATTTTAAATTTGATTTACTCGTTCATTAATAACGAAGAAAATTCAAAAAGGCGACCACTTTTTTGAAATCTAACATTAAATCTGCCCTTTGCACCTAAAGCCATGTCCATATATCGATTTTGAGGTCGGTTGGCCTTAAAACAAAAAAAATCAAAATGGTAGTCACTTATTTGAAATGTAACATTAAATCTGTCCTTTATGATATGATGCCCTCAATGAGCAGTTTAGCGGGCAACTTCTCCCGTGAGAAAATTTTATGTCACACATGTGCGCGCATCGTAAAATTTCACTCCCATCAATTTTTCATAACGCGCCTAAAGAAATATAACTTCAATGAAATGCAACAAAATTAGAAATTGAAATATGAACTAAGTAAATTCTATAATATTTTGTTAATATCATTTGGCAGGTACTTGAGTCAAAGTGAGTGTTGACCAAGACATTGGCGTGTGATCAGTTTAGTGTCTATCTTTGAGCAGAATATCTAAGGCCGGGTTTACAAACACATATTTCCCGAACGCTCCAGATTCCATACAAAACTGCGTTACTTCACACACATGCTGAATGTTGCCGTGAGTAAATGGTAATGAATCATTATCATCATCATCATCAGCCCATTGCAATCCACTGCCGGATATAGGCCTCTCTCAAAATACGCTACAGAGCCCAATCTGCTGCTTTATGCATCCAGTTGCTACCGGCCCTCTTGTGCAAGATAAAATGAATGGTTCTTAATTTTCTCAGATTCACTAAACAGAATACCGTTGGCTTTCTGGCTTTATAAAGAGATAAGATCGTTTATTTTGCATATTTTGCAAATTAGCAAAGAAATCAAGTAATTCCCGCTGACCTGGAATCATGCAACTTGGCAAGAAGCGATATATTAAACGTAATCCTCTTAGTCAATTTTTACCATGGCGGCCAATCTCAATGCAGATCAGCCAGGTACGCAGGAAATATTATAGTGCACAAGTGTGTCTTGATACGTGAGTCCGACTCGCACTTGTCCGGTATTTTTTGTCATTATTTAATGTGGTCTAGGTTTCCTTATAACGTCGAGTTGGAAATGGGCAACACTCCTGAATTAAGAAAGCTGTAAATGAATGAGGCGAGCATGTTGATCAAATTCTTAATTACGTAAACGTTTATAGATTCCGATTCTGAATTCAGAACGACATTCCGGATATGTAGGCCCGGTTAACAAATATTCTTCGGTGATTGACATAGTATATTATATGGCTGAGTAAAGTGTTTTTAAATTGATTTTTCATATTCTAGGGCATGAAACAATCGAGTTTTATTTGCTACGATTTTGAGCAAGAATGTTATACCCATATGGATTTTTCATTCCGTTTAACAAACTGAAGATTAAAATGTGACGTCACAGCTATCTGCTGTCTCTCTCTTTAGAGTGACAAAGGTTTATTTTCAAAACCAGGACGTAACATAATTAACTGTCCATAATAATATGATATAATATGGCTGCCTCGGTGGCGTAGTTGTATTATGGTACGACTGCAATGCTGAGATCTCGGGTTCGATCCCCGGGTTAGTCGGGTCGGGCAAAGTGATTATTTTCCATTCAGTATCAGCTCGGAGTCTGGAATTTGTACACGATAAGGCGATAGGCTCGCCCCCTATCACAGCATGGAACGGAATAACGGCAAAAAGTGGGTGCACTAATTGCACCTCTGTCTACCCGGGGGATAAGAGGCGTGAGTGTGTAATAATATGATATCGCACCATAATATTTATTTTTATCTCTATAAAGTAATGCGGTTTAAATTAATTATGAAAACCAACTACAGCGGCTAGTAATAGTTGATATTTAAAAAATATAATTTGAGTTAGAAAGTTTATTCCAAACAAAATTGGCATATTTACATACTTTTTTGGTATGTGTAGTTCGGAACTACTAGTTCCACTTACATAAAAAAAATACCTCACCACGCGGTGGTGAATTCAGTGGCGGCCTTGGAGGAGGGGGGCAAACCAGGCAACCGCCTGGCGCCTCGCAGTTACAGGGGCATCTTGCAGCTCCTTGGGGGCCCGTTTTTTGGCACCTTACTTACAAAGCTGTTAAAAAAAAATATTTGCTTCGCACGGGGCCCCGCGTGCTTTTTTTTTGCTCGGCACACAGCCTCACATTGTATATGTTTTACTTTCCCCCGCGACTGGATATGTTCACGTTGTTTGCCGGCCTTTATAACCAAATATGGAGACTGTAAGGTTAGACAGAAAAACATTGGGATATTTAAAAATGAAAACTACAGTTATTGCTAAATTTAAATATAATAAAAAAAAATAAAAAACATACTCATAAAAGTAAACAATCATACATAAAAAAATAATACACATTTAGGAAGTTAATAACCTAATAGTTTCAGTAAGTAATTTTGAAATATTACGAATATCTATTTTGTGTGATTTTACAATTTTTGCGAGTATTCTGCGAACTTTTTTTCTGTAATTATCCATAATAATACATATTGTGTTTTAGAGATATTCTACTATGAGTTGTGTAATTCATGGTTGCAGAATTATTTGCAATCCAACATCTAGTGTGAAATTCCATAGGTAAGTTGATTGTAAACAAAGTTGTGTAGATATTTATAGCAAAAGTAATAAACACGTGGATGTTTTACAAATTACAATACCAAATAAATTCTTGTTTGAGAGCCATGGAAATTAACGCTACATTCTGCGGGTGAGGTTTCGTCCTTAAATTTATTTTTAATATTCTAAAACTTCTGTGAAGAAGCCAACAAAACAATTAAAGTTTGCTAAAGATCACCATAATGTGCTCTCTTTCGGCAAATATATCTTTGAATTTATAAAACAAAAATGTTTTCGGCGACTAAAAGTGTAATGTTAAAGCAAAATTCTTTATGTCATCACTATATGTAATTTTTCTTTGCTTGCTACTTGGAATATACTTTTAAAAAAAATCTCAAATATTAGCAAAATTTCACTGCAAAATATTTTCAATTTCAGACTGTATAATCATGAACAACTTTAATAAGAAATAACTTGTAATTAATTTTCTTCTTTTATCTCTTCATCTTCTGCTGCAATACTTTCTTTTATTTCTTTAAACTTATTTCACTGGATGTCTTCACATTAACTGATATATTGAAATCTTTCAAGTCTTGACGTTTCAATGGTGGTTCATATTCATTTCGCTGACATGTAATGTAAAAAGTAAATATCAATCAATAATAATATATTTAAGTACCTATACATTTTAGACAGAGGCAGAGGTGCCATTTAGTACACTCAGATATCACCCAATGTACCGCCGTTATAAAATTTGGTGGGTCGCAAGCTTAATGCCCTATCCTACTAATCTTATTATATTATAAAGGCGAAAGTTTGTAAGAATGTCTGGATGTATGGATGTTTTTTTCATGCAAAAACTACTGAACGGATTTCGATGAAATATGGCACACGGGTAGATCATGTCCTGGATTAGCACATAGGCTACTTTTCATCCCAGTAAAATATAAACAGTGACTTTTATCCCGGAAAAACACATTCACGCGGGCGGAGCCGCGGGCAAAAGCTAGTAAATAATAAAGTCTAAGTGAATCATAATTATACCAGTGAAATGATAAAAAATAATATACTTACAGCATGAGTTTCTGGTAATAAATAATTATTTTTGACATCTACTGCCATATTCCCAGAAGTAGAAGACACATTATCACATTCAGAATCATAATCTTCTGTCTTTAAATGTTGACTAGTAATTCTTGCAGACATCAAATTGACCTTTTAATGGTATTTATATTTAACCACGTTTTTGCTTATCTAGATCTTTAAGAAATCTGTAAAGAGAAATACAAACTCGATTTTATTTTAAATAAAAGTTTCAATAAATCAATGCTGGATACACTGAGAACTCGATTGTAACTGTTGATCCTCAGTTTTTATTTACGATGATTTTTTAAAGATTAATAAGCTTTATAATATTCATTAGTAAGGCGGCTAGTATTACAAATACTCTAGCACCATTGTCAAACCGGTCCACCAAAGCTTACACCATGGTCACCCTAGCCTCTTGTTTACTTACACTATTTACAATACAAAAAATCACATTTAACATTACGTTAATATGAAAAAAGTAGTCATATATAAAGCAAATCACATTAAGCGAGGTTTTTCTACAGTTCATTTATAAAATATTCCCGTATTTTATTACGATTCGTATAAATATTGATAAAATTATAATATGTACACAATATTGATGACAATGAACTTACCTGTAGAATTTCACACTAAATGATGGATACCAAATATTTCTGCAACCGTGAACTACACAATTCACATTAAAATATCACTAAAACACACTTATTATTGTAGATAATTACGGAGAAAATTTCGAAGTGAACATTTATTTGACAACTATATTGACATCGAACTTAACGTTTTATAACAGTGTTGCCGAAGTATGTATTCGCAATTACCAATTAAATGAGGAAATTTTTTAAACTAAAATGTTAATAAGGATAAAAAACCTTAAGGATATCTTATTCAACAAGAATAATTCTGAAATGAAAATAGTACTTATATCATTATATAAGATATGTTGGAAATATTTATATATACATGATTGAGACGACAATAACGGTATTGATATTTTTTTATGGGTAGGGAAATAATCCGTAAGCTTTGGCAACATAGGTTAAAGAGTGAGTGAGATAGAATACAACACAAAAGGTAATTTTTTTGTCTTCACAAAAATGTGTGTACGGCTCTCTCCATTAGATAATATTATAAACTTCTTGATTTTGAGCAAGAATGTTATACCCATAATAAACTTCTTGATTTTGAGGTATATCATGGATTTTCAGATCCTGATACCTATTACAAGTTGAGTTTTTTGCGCATAACGTAGAAATTTATCTCTCTCTTTTGTATCAGAAACAATAAGGAGGCGATCAAAGAGCATTATAATACTACGGAAAGCGATACAGCCTTGAATGATCATAGACGATCTGTGAATAAATAATTTTTTAGGGTTCGATGACCGCCCGGAAGCGTTTTGTCCGTCATTTTTGATCTAAAGGTACATTTTAGAAATCGTTAATTTTTTGGAAATTTTATCTTTATTTCGGTGCGCGTTATTAATACCTGAAACAATTAGTTTGAAGTTTTCACAATTTCTTCATTCCGCATCAGTCATCAAAGCTTTGTCGTCAAAACGTAAGTAATTTTTTTGTGTACCTATGCATAGTCTCGTATCTCGATGATTGCTTTGGCTTTATTGAGGAGCAGTGACGAAGCCGCTAATTGTTGTTCTTTAGGTACTGTTATACTATTTTAAAGGTCAATATAATGTTTTTTGACGAGTATTTATTAAGCTAAAAACTATTACGTGTTCGTAAGTTTCCTTGATATTATCTTTGGGCGGTTCCAGTGTCTGGGCAAGATAATTTCATAAGAATGTGGTTGCTAACAAATTCGACAATCATGAATTTATCGCTGATTGAAAATTGAAATCATAATGAGCTAAAGGGCGTACGTCACGAAAACTATTGATTTGTTGTTGAGATTTAAGCAGTTTTAATACTCGTAACGAAGTATAGGTTATGAATAGGATGATTCATTCCAGTGACTTTAATGCATGTATTGAATATGTATTGCTCTTGATGTATATCAATTGCGCACGGTGGTACGCTCATATCATATCGTTTATTGTATTACTTGTACACTGGCAATATAGAGATAAGCACGAATTAATATAATTCTTATCTCAGTTCCTTTTTCCTGTCTGTATAAACATTTAGCATCATAGTGGACAAATATTAGTGAGGTGTTTGTAAATTAAGTCTAGTAAAACTTAAGCAAAATTCTTGTTTATGCCAGATAAAAAATGTCTGGTGATCCAGAAGTAGCACACACCCCTGAGGAAGATACTGAAGAGGAAGAAATCAAATCATCGTACAGACCTCCTCCTGAGAAGACTATTGAGGAAATCCTTGCGGCTGACCAGGAAGATGAGTCGTTAAGAAAGTACAAAGAGGCGCTGCTTGGGCAGGCGCAGGCGGGGACTGTTGTTGTTGGTAAGAGTTTGTCTTAATAGCTTTTGCTTACAGCTTTGCCCAATTGGAATTCAGTGATAAATTATTTATGAAATGTTCACATTTGACATATAAATAAAAATAACACTATGTTCGCATACATGATGAATATAGTAAATACTTTATTCATCATGTATGCGAACATAGTGGCACTTATGATATGTCAAGATACATTCAATTAATAATTATTATTATTACTAATAGGCATTTATATAACTACAGACATTTTTAAAGGGAGCAAAATCAATCAAAAATAAATATAAGGAAGCCAAGCTTGGGCTGGCAGGAAAGAGGTAAATAAAAATAATATTTGTTATTATGATTAATGGGAGGCAATCCTTATCGGTGAGGACAGTACAGATCCTAACCTAGCTAACCTACCATAATATATGTTCCTCTTGAACTACTTCATGTAAAGGTGAAGACCTTATCAAAATCTCTTTGGAAGTTTTTGAAATGATCTCGGTGAGACCTAAAGAAATGATAGACTGATGTATGGGGAGACTGATTTATAATAAATAGTGAAAAAGTAATTATCTTTTGTGTACCCTATACTCATTATAAAAGGTGTTTGAAACACATTCAACTACTTTACACAATTAAAATTGTTATTGTTGATCATGTTTAAATTCACTTATATTTTTGTATTATCAAACTTGAAATGACTCACACAGTTTTAATAAAATTGATTATATAGTTTACTTATTTATATCACATTTGTATTTGTAAGAATGTATGGATGTTTAGATGTTTGGATGTATGGATGTTTGTTCCTCTTTCACGCAAAAACTACTGAACGGATTTCAATGAAATTTGGCACACGGGTAGATCATGTCCTGGATTAACACATAGGTTACTTTTTATCCCGGGAACACACAAAGCGGGACTTTTATACCGGAAAAACTTTTTAACGCGGGCGGAGCCGCGGGAAAAAGCTAGTAATAAATATAATAAGTATTTTAAATTATTCAACAGTTCTATATTTGTTTAATGCTATGGAAATTATCTGCATGATAACAAACACATTGCTTATTCATCAAGTAAACATGTGCATATATGGGCAATAAAGTAACACTTGGAAAAATATGTTAATTGGAACAATATGATAATAAAAAAACACTTTATTCATTTAAATTTTTAAAAATAATATTTCTAGTTTGAAGAAATACTATTCTAGAAATTTTAAGTTTTCATTTTTATATTTCTATTAACCCGTCAAACCCCACTTATATATGTAGATGTATGGAGAAACCCCATATACTCAGATGCCGGCATCCGTAGCAGGGCTAGCTGCGTCATTAAATCGTAATTGTGATTTTAATTATATTTTTATTGGCTAGTAAATCGCATTTAGTATACAAATGGATTATATTATACATAAAATTGTCTATATTACAGACTAAACTTATCATTTGATTGTGTCAAGAAAGCCATTGATTTCATAACAAATTTTTATCAATTTGCAATGATATACAAGCACAAGTGTAAAGTGAGTATGAAAAAAAACATGAATGATAAAAGCATACTATTATCTTGTTTTAGAACTTGAAATGTGTAACACTTTGACATAGGCGCACTTACATTGATACAAAATATGTTTGGTTTAATAATGTTTATTCAGTATTTTAGAGTCTGTAATGAAATAGAAACAAAATGCAATTGTACTTTATATCAAGTGAAAAATATTTTAACCAGAAAAAGGTGAGTTCATTAATTTTATCTCATAATTGAAGACAAAATGTTTACTACAATATTATGAAGGTTTACAAAATTAAAAAACATGCTTACTTTTGAAGTTGTTGACATTTATGACTTGACTCTTGTTCACATGCAAGGTAGACATACTATATACCTGTTCATATCCTTGAGGTACAGTTTTTAAATAGTATTCTTCATAAAGATTATGTTATTGATGTTTGAGTGAGAAGTTTTCTATAAGAATTTCGATGGTATGTGAAGTCTGCCAACCCGCACTAGTCCATGGTGGTGGACTAAGGCCGAAACCCCTCTCAGTTGTAGAGGATGCTCAAGCTCAGCAGTGAGCATCATATAATACAGGGTATGATATAAAAAGAATAACATACATTCTCGTTGACAACTTGCATCTCACTTGTAATAAGTTACCCAGTAACCATTGATAACTAAAACTTAGTTATGTTAGTGTCTGGCATCACAATACATGAAAAAATAACAGTAAATTGATTTTTCATCTAATGCACATATTAAATGGTTCTCAGATCCAGGTGATGAACGCAAGGTGATAGTGAAGAAGCTTGCGTTGTGCGTCACTGGGCGCGACGACGTCGAGCTGGACCTGTCTGGGGACCTCACTGATCTCAAGAAACAGGTAAAATATATATTTAACACACCCATTATTATATTTATTGGAATGTCACTCCTTGCCCTTCATTTGTCACTTATGCAGCTAGTATTTTAAAAATTATTCGTGGCTTCGTTACAACAAAAGACCCAAGGACATATAAGAAATATATCTGAATCAGTGAGCTTAGAATGTGGCAAAAAAAACGACACGACTCCGTTTCGTTTTATTGGTATTGGCTGAGAGGATAACACGTGACTGACGTATTGGTATCTCGATCAATCACAAACATCAAAATTAAAGGATATCGTGTTACGAGTTGCGTATTTTGCCATATTTTAAGCCCACAGGTTATGGAATATACTTAAATGAAAAAGTCAAATTCGTTATACTGTTAATTGGCGATTAGTTCTAAAGAACTGAGATTTTACTACGATCACAATATCCAGTTGCAATTTAAACATGACTCGAATGGGGGTGTAACTTGTCAATCATCATTATGCTGTGAAATGCAGGACAGTGCCCGTTTGCTCTATTGTAATTTAGTTTAAACTGTGACTTCCATGCTTCTATAAAAACTTAGTTTAATTAAATTCACCCATAATAAAATTAAATGCTGTTCAATAGTTAGTGCACATTGCACACTTCAGAAACAATAGATCGATTTGACTTCTTTTTAGAAATTCGTTATATTCGCTGCCATTTCAAAAGCCTGAATTCTTGTCAATTTTCATTTTATGATTCGTTTGGAGGAATGTTTCCTTCACAGGTTTCTAAGAAATGTATTATTTACCATCACCTCGAAAAATGTTGTGTAAGAATTATGTACATACATACACACTCACGCCTTTTTTATCCCCGAAGGGGTAGGCAGAGGCGCAACTAGTGCACCCACTTTTCGCCATTATTCCGTCCCATGATGTGATAGAGGGCGAGCCTATTGCCATATCGGGCACAAATTCCAGACTCCGAGCTGATACTGAATGGAAAAACTCAATATCACTTTACCTGACCCGGGGATCGAACCCGAGATCTAGCTTTGCAGTCGTACTGTAATACAACTACGCCACCGAGGCAGTCTAAAAGGCAGTAAGAATTGTATAGATTTTCGTAAATCTTAATTAAAGACAGTTCATTGAAATGAAACTACTATATCGTATTTAATCGCGGTTGTTATTTTCTTTTCCCGAAGGCTTTCAGACCGCCCTGTGACGACGAAGTGCTGCAAAGCCTTCGAAACGTCGGGAGAAAAATAAAACAAATAATCGCGATACAATCCTTTATAGTAGTTTAATTTCAATGTCTACCATTCGCGTAAACGTACGGAATCATTATTAAAGATTGTTAATTAAAATATTTGAAGATAATTTACAGAGCTACAAATTTTTATTCAAAATCTTTATTCTATACTAGCAGTTACGATTACATATTACTTTTGAATCAATATACATCATACTGGTGGTAGGTCTCTCATATGTCCGTCTGGGTGGGTACCACCGCAATGGCTATTTCTACCGCCAAGCAGCAGTGTGCATGCAATGTTGTGTTTCGGTTTATAGGACATTGTAGCTAGTGTAACTGCTGAACAGAATGAGACTTAACATTTTATGTCTCAGAATGACAAACAGTGGAATGCCACACATATTTGTAGGTCAAGGTGCTGGATGGTGTTGCTACTGTTTATGGGTGGTCGTATCGCTATCAGGCGAATGGCATTCTCCTCTCGCCATTCAATTCAACAAAAAAAAAACGTATAATTTCCCTTCAATCTTTGATCATGTTTTGAACTGTCGCGTCTGCATAAGATATATTTTGTCTGTTCAACCGTCGAGTTTCATTCACCGTGTCTCGTGTAACAAGCAATAAAACTATTTCTTATTAAACCACGGCACGGGGACACAGCGGCACCGACAGATTTATCACATTGGCCGGTGTTTTCTCATTGCACGTATAGATATTTGTGTACAGCGTGTATTTGGCCCCGATTATGATTTGCATTTCATACAGTTATGGATGTATTTTTGGGATGGTGATTTATGGTATAGTTTCATTGTGAATTTAGAAATCCTATACCTTACCAATTAGTAATTCGGACGTGAATCTCCTAATTAGGTTTAATTACATGGTTGCCATTAAAACATTTTTTTCTACCGTTTTTGTCCTTAAACTTTTTATTTTTTCAGTAAATGTACATAAACGAAGTAAGAGTTCATTTATTTTAAAAATGATCATTCTAACGGATTAAATTTTTTTCATCATCAAATTGAATTAGTAATATAAATACCACTAATCTTAAATGTTAAAGTTTGTAAAGATATTTGGGCATTCGGAAGTTTTCTTACTTATTAAGTATGAATTCCGCACATTTATAGTTAATGTTCCAGATAAAAAGATCCTAATATATACCGGGTGGAAGGGAAACGCTCTCGGAAACGAATACAGGTGATAGTATTGATGATTCCTGACGTGATGGCACTAAAAAAAATCGCGATCGCATTGTTACAATTTTAGTAGGATTTTCTCAAATTTCTGTACAGCTTCACGTATGCATAGATAAATCAAACTATTATTCTGAAAAACATAGTAAAAAAAGTCAATATTTAAAAAAAATCGTAATGAAACACGTACATCAGCTGACGGGTTAACGACCGCGGGCCGGCCCCGGCGCAGCGCGACGGCCGCCCAGCTCTTTGTACGCTTTACATTGCGCGCGCATGAATTACGGAAATACTAAAATCGTAAGTATTATCGCTTAGCTTTGCAAATGAATATAGTTTTTCGTTAATGTTATGGTTCTTCTCTCTTGCCGTTCCGGTATAGAGAGCGTTTCCCTTCCACCCGGTATATAAAAAAAAAATAAGCATTTATTAAAAGTGTAGAGGTTCTCGTTAAAAGAAATAAGAATCTATTAGAATTATCCATTATTGGTATACGTTTTCAAACGTTGCACGATGATCGTAAACATTACGTCCTTCGGTTGTTGATCATCAAGCCGGCAGGTGTACAACGGCCGCGTCTGTTACACTATAATAAATAATTCGGCTCGTACAGTATGATATGAGATCCCGCCTGGCAGTCCTCCAGGTCGGCTTAGTACATGACTTTTGATTGGAATAATCTCCACTGTCCAAAACATTTCGCGGTTTGATTGGCGCGCGATTATACTATTATAACGAGTGAATATGCCTGGTCATTAGTGATATTTATTTATTGTTGGACACACGTGGAAGGAATATAATATTAGGCTCTTAATTATAATTGCTGATTACTTACTATAAGATTATTCAGAAAGTATGATGGAGTACTAAAGGCACTTGTAAATGTATCAATATGTTTAATTACTAACTCAAAGCTAGTGAGATTTTTTTGGACTGGCCTGTTTAGAATAGAGTCCCATTTCATTACGGCTATTTTATTCAAATGTATTAAATTACGTTGACTGCGTTTGTATGTACAGTCAGCAGCATAAGTAGCTGAACAAAAAAAAACAAATTGACTACATAATTTTGTGTTTTTACAAATCTTTTTTTACTCTTCACAAAAATGAAATAAAAGAGATTTACTTAACTTCACACGAAGAAAAAAATGTTACAGTTGAAGTTAACGCGTATATAGGCGATTTGAAATTTGATTGTACAAGTGTAACGGAAGAATATATTTGTTTTTATATGAACATCAAATAAACAGGAAAATATACACATTTTCCTATTAGGAAGGGGTGTTAGAAGTTGCTAATGTTATTTTTATTAATAAGCCTACAAATGCTATGTTGTAAAGGTTGGTTATATTTATTCTTATTGGTCTTAACACAGATTGACACGGTTAATTAACACCCATCAAAGCAGCATTCTTACACGTTGAAGTATAAATTACCAATTGCATATAAAAAGTTGCCTGTTATTATTTCATTCCGGCCAATTGCAAAATAAATAATAAATAAATCGGGACAGCGAATATAACAAACAAGCATAGACAGGCAGGAAGGAAAACATTTATCCTCGCATTAAATCAGTCCTATACATCGTCAACTGGACGGAAAACGTTCAATGTTCATTGAGCAACTGCGAGTTTTGTGACAATAAAATCGCGTTGTGCTATTTTATCATCAAGTACGATATTATTATAGCGTAACATTTGCCATTTCTTGACTTTTGTTTTATTTTTTTGGGCGGTGGCGAGCTGTCTAGCAAAATATATTTAACTTTTTTTTTTTTTTTTGCTAATGACCCTACTGCCAGTAGCCTGACGCGAGTCGGTTTTTCTGGCCACACCGGTCTTTAGAGTGAACGCAGGAGGCGCTCGCAACCCGTTGAATTAAGTGACCATGCTGAGGGCAACCCACTAACGGGTTACGAACCTCGGCTCAGCACGGCCACTGAGAGAGGATGAGACATCAACGATTTGAGAAAGATTGTTTTTTAGGCCTAACCCTATTAGATTGTGTTGTCATCGGCACGCGGGCTGGAACTGCTAGGGGGGTCAGGGGGGCGACGGGGAACGCGGCTAGGTCCTCGACGGCGAGGACGGAACTGCGGTCTTGTGAAGTGTTGGGAGTTTCAAGAACTCGTTCTTACGGCGGATGGCCAGAGTGATTTCGTCCTCTGGATCAGTTAATACGGAACGCGGCCGTCTGCATTTGGCGCGGTCGAATGGAGAATATGTAACGAAGACGCAATATTAGTTCCTCGATAGGCTATTGAGAACCGATAACAGTTAATATTTTCCTTCAATCTTGGTCATCGTTAGTTTTTTGAAACTCGTGGAAATCATTTGCTATTTTGTCAATAGGGTAGTTTCCTATGTCTGATTTTGTTAGTAATTTTTTTTATATATAACAGAAAATTTTACGAAAAAGAAATTCTGTGAAATACATATACATATATACAATCACGCCTGTTATCCCCGAAGGGGTAGGCAGAGGCGCAATAGTGCACCCACTTTTCGCCATTATTCCGTCCCATGAGGTGATAGGGGTCGAGCCTATCGCCATATCGGGCACAAATTCCAGACTCCGAGCTGATACTGAAAAGAAAAACTCAATATCACTTTGCCCGACCCGGGGATCGAACCCGAGACCTCAGCTTTGCAGTCGTACTGTAATACAACTACGCCACCGAGGCAGTCTGTGAATTTTTTTCAAAATTGCTTGAAAAATTAAGGAGTTATTATTATTTGAAATATTGTTGTGAGCGAATGTGGGGGGCGTGGTGGAGATAAAGGGTGGCACTCGTGACGTCACAGTATGATATTAGGTACTGTTTTTCTACAATTACCCCTTCCACCAAATTTCAAAGCTTTATAACTTACTAGTAGTGCTCGCGGCTCAGCCCGCGTGAAAAAGTTTTTCCGGGACAAATATATCTTCCCGGGATAAAAAGTAGCCTATAGCACGCAGGAGTTATGTAGCTTCCTATTAGTGAAATCGGTTCAGTAGTTCCTGAGATTAGCGCGTTCAAACAAACAAACAAACTCTTCAGCTTTATAATATAAGTATAGATTATTGCGCCGATTTTGAAAATTCATTTTTAGTAAATGTATTTTTAAAAAAAGTAGTCGGCTACCGTATTGCGGACGCGGCATTATATGTGGGCTGTTACAAATGTCAGCACTTGTGTTTAGTTTGGGGGCGATGCAAATACATATCACATGTGGCGTCTACCTGGCCTTTATGAAATGGTACGTGCACTCACGTTGTCAAATGCACGCATGCGTAATGTGGCACGCCCACTCGCGCGACTCATCGGTGTAAACATATTTACTATTAGTATGCACAGTGTAACAATGTCTTTTTATAGATATTTATTTAAGTATTTCCGCATTTAGAGTAGTATCTGTGTTCTATTTCATAAATACATGTACTTAATTAAAATCATATATGACTGAATTATAATTTTTGTGTTAAAATTTTTGACACCTGTTGCTTTTGCACTCTCGTGTTCTCTATTATGGGATTGATTTCCACTCTATCCTAGGAAATGTGTTTAAATTGCATTAAGAATATACGCAGACTTAAGTATTAGCTTTCTAATTATTGTATAAGAGTTAACATTTAGCTTTGTATCGTATCCAGTCATCATCTATATAAAAGTGAAAGGTCACTCACTGATCACGAAATCTCTAAAACTACAAGTGCTAGGAGTCTCAAATTTTGTATGGAGATCCTTTTAGGACGTAGGTGCTCACCAAGACGAGATTTTGCGGAATTCAACCCCTAAGAGAGGGAAAAGGGGTGGCAATCTTTGTATAGTTTGTACCTAATGGATTTTGATGAAATTTGGTATGGAGATAGTTCTAGACCCCACAGTCTTCGCAGGAAGGTTTTAGCCTATTTTTTATTCCGGGAAAATGTATAGCGGGACTTTTATCCTGGAATAACTGTTACGTGCGGGTGGAGCCGCGGGCAAAAGCTAGTTAGTAGTAAAGAACACAAGCGCGTATTTAAACGAATAGTAGTTTCACAACCCACACACTACTCATTTAATTAAATGTATTTACAACTCCGATGTTTATGAAAACAACGCTTCAAATATGCGGGATATTTTTATCATTTTTACAAGAGAAAAGAAGGCAGATCGAATTCTCTGATAGCGGTTATCGTCGTCAGCTGTCACTTGCAGTACAGGAGCTAGCTAGATTAAAATGCGTTGTCAGCTCTATTATATTATCTTTTGTAGGAAATTCATTATACGAGTTCTATAAAAGGAATCGAGAATTATTTTTTGAAGACGTATTGAAAGTGAGAAGAATGTAGATGAAACCATGTCGAGCAGTGTTAAAAAAGAAACAATTTTAATTATACTTGGTCTTCACGACTTCGATATTGATTAGGGCATAAAAACACGAATAAGGGTATACGCAGACCGGGACGGCATGGCAAAGGATTTTGCAGTCAGTCAGCGCACACTAGCCGCTTAGATGCCGTGGCAATCCAGCGCCTTGCCACGGTATGCCGCGGCACGACAAAGCACGCGTCGGCAGCTCCCACTGTCCGATACCTACACTTTTAGTCTTCAGTTACGTTTGATCGAGTGTTGATGTGTCCTTGGCATGACGTTGCCTACCGCAGCATGCCACGGCATCCCGCCGCGGGAGCATGTGACGCGTCGTTCAATGCCGTTCAATGATATCTCTTTCGATGCCACGGCATCATTTTAAAGCATAGCAATTTGTGTGGTATTTCTATAGCAATACGTTTGAATGTCCATTAGTAAAAATTTAAATCCCTTGCCATGCCGTCCCGGTCTGCGTCGGCCCTAAGCGTATAAGTAGGTACCTATATACAAACATTTGAAAATTTTAATACGGCTCCCAATATCTAAGATTATATCTGAAGTTTGATGTACAAATATCATGATAAGTCGGCTCAAGTGCCCTTTAATCGTGAATTTACGCCACATATTACGTAGTTTATATACATTTATATGTTTATATGTATTATTGTTGCGTAGTTATTATTAATTGCTTACACATGTTGCTATAATCCCGATCTAAAAGGATCAACTAAGAAGTTTTGAAAATAGAATGTAAATGAAATGTATGGTCTAGTTCTGAATAATTTGAATTATTGAATTAAATTTACATCAAAATTAATTTTAATAGCCATGGAAGTTCAAGTTTGATAAATAGTTTTACCTTCTGTGGTAGGTAACAGGAAGTTTACATTTAGGGAAAGAAATTACAAATATTTTATATCGTATTAAACAGCAAATATATTGTACCCTGTCCTGTCTTTACATCAAATCAATACTAATGTCAACATACTGTTTTACTGCGAATATATTCAAAAACGGCTTGCCTTGGTGGGGTAGTAGCGTTACGGGACGACTGCAATGCTGAGGTCTTGGGTTCGATCCCCGGGTCGGGCAAAGTTATATTGGGTTTTTCTACTCAGTATCGGCCCAGAGTTTGAAATAGTTCCCGATATGGGGATGGGATCGCTCCCTATCACATCATGGGAGAGAAATACGTACGGTGAAAAGTGGGTGCACTAGTTACGCCTCTGCCTACGCCTTCGGGGATGCAGCGCGTGAGTGTGCATATATGTATGTATATTAATAGTTCAGGCCTGCTTGGTCCATTGCGACCATGACAGCTCCTGTCACAAAAGCGAAAATCGTCGTTCCTACCAACCCAATAAGGTTTTAGTATAAAAATAAAAAAAACAAATGTCAGCTCTCTAACTCGCGGTACCAGATAGCTTAACATAATATATTTATAAATGTTTTTTTTATAATTTCAGGTGTTTGTGATAAAGGAGGGCGTTCAGTACAGGATAAGGATCGACTTCATCGTACAGCGCGAGATCGTCCACGGCCTCAAGTACGTCCAGAAGACGTACCGGCTTGGTGTGCCAGGTGATTATAACCTTTATTCATATAGAGAATTGTGGTTAAATTGATGCTGTGAGACAGGGATAATTTATGAAAAAAAAATAATATTGTAAGCTTAATAATAGTCTGCTAAGACCTGTCTACTTATTTTTATTAGAACTGATAAATAACAATTGCTTTTGTAAGAAATCCGCTATGAGTTTAGAGAATATGTAAAAGACGCGGCTTTCAGGATCTATGGCATAGACTCTATGCTTTCTGCCAAAGTACCTATAAGATAAGATCATGCATACATTTATAAAAACCTGTCGCATTGGGTAGATATGTGTTTGAAAACAGACAAGTGCTTAGTTTTGATTTATGTATGCGTTCATAATATGTATTCCATTTACTATGTAGTAGTTACATTTAAAGTGATAGATTTTTCGAGCGCGGTAATAAGCACGTGGCGCGTCGTTTTGTATTTTGGTTCTTTAGGTAACATTTTTATATGTTATAATTTGACATGTAAAACGTAAATGTGATGGGGGTTCATGAGAATTTTGTCAATTTTGATTGAAGCGTTTTTAATATAACATTAATTTTTGACATCAATTAAAAGTTATACTTACAGCAAATAGTAAACAATTATTGGGCTGCCTACGACAGCGTAAACTTGCTCAGTACATACAGTATGTACATGCTTAGTAATAACATGAACTAAAATTTCCTAACCGGAATATATTTTGGTGCTCAAATTGCCAAGTACATGGTACCTTTCCAGAACGTCACATAGATGTTTTGCCAGCCAGTGTTCACGATTGTTAACATCCTACGCAAAATTAACTTATAATAATCAAATACAAAGCTTATATAAAAGTTCCCCCCCTGTGTCAGAGAAACTTCTAGAGAGACGCCTGAGGTGGTTTGGTCACGTTATGAGCAGAGACGATAATCACGTCGTCAAAAAAGCTATGAGCCTCTCTCGACCTGGTGGACCAGTATGATCAAAGCTCTTAGTAAAAATAAAATACCCGAACACAGCTCGAGACAGAACAGCTTGGCGCAGACATATTACGATAGCTGACCCCACATAAAGTGGGAATGAGCAAAGAAGAAAGCTTATATAAAAAAAAATATTGTCGCTTTCCTGTCACAATTTAATTATTAAACACATATTATTATGTAAATAATTGATTCATTTAATTGTTTACATTTGAAATAGTTTTTCTTGAATTATGCAAGATGATAAATATTATAACTATAATATTATTACATTATTACGAGTATATCTAATATTGTATTGTGTTTTTCCACGCATACGCGGACAGTGCCTGGTACGTAAATTAGTATTCAGAAGCTAACACAACTTATTCCATATAATGTGCACGTATGTCTGTCTATATGTCGCGTGTATTGTATGCAACATCACATTAACACAATTCAACAATAGTATACAATCACTGAGGCCACGTTGAGGTAGCGACGAGGGCAGGTTGGCCATTTTTGGTGTCTTTGTAATTCTTTCGATGTTGCGTAAAAGTAAAATATGTATTTATTACAAGGCATGACAAAAAATTTTTTTTAATTTTAAATACTTGTCGCGTACAGACGAATAGTCACGGATACGAATGTGTACATCTTATTTGAGTGTATTATTTACTCATCATTCTTAGTTTTATTGGTTCCCCAAAATATTCGCCAATATTCTAAATGAGGCATAAATATTTAATTGTCAAGTATGTCGTATTTATATGGCTGAATCGCCATTCAATAATTCAATAATGGCTTGCTCATAACGCCTTATGAGCAAGCCATTATCTTGATGATAAGCGCCAGCAATATCCATAAACAATATAATAAAAAGTATGCACATAACTCATAAGTGGAACTGCGAGACTGTATGCCACTAGACTGGTCGGTATCCAATGACGTTGTAAGATACCTACTGCCTTCAATGTACAGTAAAAACTGAATATACCTACGACGTCGGTTATAACGACGCATCGCTTATAGCGACTAATTCGCAAGGCCCCGGCAAATTCATGTATCTTGTCCCATTTTCTCTTATATCCATCCCATGGTTGTCTGTAAGAGATTGCCTAGAGCGATAAGACCGCCAGTTATGTCACTGGTGTACAATAAAATATTATAAATGTCGTTTATTACGACTTTCGGATATAACGTCCAGATTAGGGGGCTCATTAGTGTTATTATAACCGGTTCTAATTGTATTTCAAACTTTAACACGGTAGTGTTTCTACTGCTCGGTTTCTGAAGTACTCTTGACGGCAGTTTAGCCATTCGTTAGCGCTATTGGTTCGATAACCCATGAAACTGCGTTTCTGAACCGTGCACTGTAAGATAAACTCAGCTTAAACTTACTTTAATTTAACTAGCCAATTTTTGCCGTTTATCTGTTCCATAACTATTTGACGTGTCATTTTGTGATAAACGACGTCAACTTGTTAGATATTAGTTACAATATAGAGGAACATAATTGATACGGCCAATCACAACAGTTTCAGTAGTGTTATTAATTCTAAATAAATCGACGTAAAACACAAAGTCGCAAACTAATGCTAGCATGACAAGACATTTGTTGAACTGTTTGACTTTTTTTTAAATTCAGTAATGATGTCATTCATCAGCTAGTTATGAATAACAAATTACCACAAAACAAAATTAAAATAATGTTAAAACATAGATCTATGTTAAAATAAGTAATTTTTTATGTAAAATAATTATTAGTTGCGAATTTTAGTAACAAGATCCATATTAAAGTCGACTGCTAAAAAGAGCCATCTAGTAGCAAAATAAGGAACTTGTTAACGGTTTCATAGTCATCGAATGCTTCATTACGTGTTTATAAACACAGTGGAAGATAACCGACGTTTATCTTAAGTTTAACTTTAATGGATTAATAGCTGTTAAAAGTTTAACTGGGAGATTCAGAAATCGGGCATAAGTGGTTAGTAGGGATTTAAAATTGTTTCTCGACGTGGCCTCACACCAAAAATAATTATATCTAAGTGCAATTGCTGTTTAAAACTATAAGTAGTAATTGTATTAACGTTACATAGTTGACACAAAACTAATTGAAGAAAAAATCATTTCACAAATTTTTGGTGTTGTAATCCCACAATTTATTTATAGTAAGTCATGTATAAAAGATTTTTAAATATGTCCCCACGCTCTCACAATATTATGTTGGTTGAAACAGAAATATAAAGGAGTATCTACTTATGATGTGTCCTGTGGGCTTAGAATGTGAAAAAAAAAAACGATGCGTCTCCGCTTCGTTTTATTGTGATTGGTTGAGAGACTGACGTATCGGTCTCTCGATCAATCACAAACATCAAAATACCGATACGTCAGTCTCTCAACCAATCACAATAAAACGAAGCGGAGACGCATCGTGTTTTTTTTTCACATCCTAAGCCCCCAGATTTAGATTTGAGGGCGGAATTAATAAGCCGTAAAAATGTTGTTAAATGTGCTAATATATTCGCTTCATTTATGGTACAAGATTCCAGATTAGATTGAAGTTATTTTACTGATATACTTTGCGAATTAAATGCCTTTTCAGTAGTTCCCAGTAACATTATAGTTTTCTTGTCTCCACTTCCAAGGTTGACTTCTACTATTAGATAGATATGTGGATATCAAACCTTGTAAAACTTGGCTGTTACCTCAAAAACCCTAACTTTAATAACTTCTTAATTATATTAACGTTTTGACCTCATGTAAAAACCTCCTTTCGATGTTGTCATAGCACAATGAAACAGAGTTCAGAATGTTAATTGGTGATAAGGGAGTAATTCAGATGCACAACCAATAATAATATAGCGTATTATTAACATTTGAGCTTTGTCACACAGTTTCATTTCAATGTATTGACACGCTGTAAATAAATAAATTTTCAATGAATATAATATTGTAAGTTTTTTACATGATTCAAAAAAAAAATCGCGAATCACTTAATAATTATTAGTATATTTTTCCTATTAGTTGCATAACTGTATATTGTGTGACAAAGCTCAAACATTACACTAACATTAATCTCAATTGTGATTTCAGTGGACAAAATGACCCACATGGTGGGCTCTTACCCGCCCAAGACGGAGATCCAGTCGTACACGACGCCCCCTGAAGACGCCCCCTCGGGGCTCATGGCAAGGGGCTCTTACACCGTCAACAGCCTTTTCACCGACGACGACAAGAACGTCCATCTCCAATGGGAATGGTGTTTTGAGATCAAGAAGGATTGGAAAGATTAAAATAGCTCGGCTTAGCACACAGACTGGGTTGGAACGATGTATAATTTGCGTATATAATGAACTTTATTGTCTGTGCCATAGGGATATTTCAATTTTAATTCAACTACTTTAATGTATTGTCAAACGCACATATTTCGTATTTTTACTCCATGTCCAATCCAGTTGTGAACTGCGAAGTAAATATACTGACAAATTAGATTGTATCTAATCGCTGATAATATGTGGATGTATGGATTGTGCAATGCTCATCAGTGGTATTTTTAAGTGATTCGGAATTAAATTGGCTTCCATTTATTCTAATTTTACTTTGAACAAAACTTCCTTACTTTGTACCAAAAAGTATAATAATGACAATCTTTTAAATTTAAATCATTTCAAACCTAACCCTTCATCTCTTTTTATTTTTCTTGTTATCGATAAAAGACAAAAATGAGCTTTGTATAGACATTTAATATTAATAGTTTTTTGTATTGTTTGGTGGTTATTAAAGATAATTGAAGAATTAAAAACTTGCCAATTTTGGGGCAGTATTTAGTGTTAAAATGTGAGCTTAACAAGTACGTGAACATTTACATCCACATATTGTCTAGCTGATTTCACATTTCGTTAGTATTACCCATATTATACATTTAAAAATAATTGATTATATACCATGTGAAATTACTTCATTGTATTTTTGTTCTTAAATCAATGAAATTAAACCATAAATATGTTTACAAATATAATGTGTCACTACGATGTTCAACTTTTTCCAGAAAATCCTTACCGTACTGTAGAGTATTTAAGGTTTTCATTATATGCAGTTACAAAATTTTACTTATTGTAGTAACGTTTTATATACATCTGGGCAATATTATATTAATATATACATGTATTCTATTTTTCTAAATAGTCAAAGGATAACTGCAGTTTGCATACATTGGTGTATGTTTTTGCTTTTTAGTTACGAATGAAGTAGTTTGTATTAGTTACATAGACAAGTAATGCATAAAAACTCAGATGAGCGTTAAAACTCTACAGAGGATACAGCATATTCTGTGCTGTGTCCGGTCATAATTATATTATTTGCAGTAATCATATGTTTGTGGTTAAATGAGAAAATTAAAAACACATAAAAGTTGGGAAGTTTTTGCCATAAGTCAAAAGAATTAAGAATATAATGATTCACGTATCTTTGCTACGTTTTGTCCCTAAAAACTCCCTAAAATTTAAAGCAGGTGGCAAAAGTAAACATAATATCTCTCGTGCTAAAACCGGCATTCCTGCATGCATTTTGAACGTTTACATCTGAATTTGATCAGTAATGTCACTGTAGTTTTCTGTAACATTGCATTTTAAAAATATAGATTCGAATAATGATGATTCCTTTAATTTTAAATTTTTATATAGCAACATCGATGTCGATAGCTTATGGTACTCTAGTATGTAATAATCATGGAACATACTGTACGATTTATCAAACCTAAATATTTTCAAATAAAATCATTTTATTATTACAACTATGATATAATATAAGAATCTGTAATTATCGATATTTTTGTTCACCTTTACTATCGACATCGACCACAGAATAGGCGATTCAATTTACCCCGTTTTAAAAAAATAAAAACGATGAGTTGTATCACAAATAGGTCACAATACTGTAGAAAATTCAGCATGTAAGTACCAAAACTTAGAGTTTAAAATATATACATAATTGTATGGGTGCACCAATACAAAGATATGTCTATTTTTAATATTTCACTTATTGCTTCTTTATAACCAATGTCATTAAGAATCAGGGCAATAATGAAAGTATTAATACATGGAATTAAGTGCGGAAGGTTTGTATGCTGCCCTTGCCTTTGCTGTGACAGAAAAATGTGTAAATGAGTGCGAAGATCTTATTTGGATAACAATTCCAAGGTCATTCAACAATTCCAACATTGGACAATCAAATCAATTATTACAAAAGTTACGTAAGCAAACCTCGAATGTTATTCAAATGAAGCACAAGGCTGGGGTACGGCTTGGCACAGCTATTCCCATAGTGTAAATTTAGATTAAGGCATTTGCAATAAAGTACATACGCCCTCAGGTACGGTCACCAGCATAAGTAGCTGGACAAATTCAAAATTTCAAATTGCCTACATACTTTTGTGTTTTTACCAATCTTTTTTTTCTCTTCAAAAAATAAAATAAAAGAGATTTGCTTTACTTCACACGAAGAAATTTTTTTTTCAGTTTAACTTAACGCGTATATAGGCGATTTGAAATTTTGATTTTGTACAGATATTTATGCCGTTGAGTGTACATGTACGCTTAAGCGTGAAGATAGGAGGTGCTTCAGTGGCTCCACTGGTGCTCTTCATAATTTAAATTAAGGCTTCCCCTTTATAAATTCTAGAGATATAACTACATTTGATTGAATTGCATTTTAAAGTATATATTTCACATTTTGTGTGTAATTTTTATAGTTATTTCTGAAACGGCAACTTACAATGTAAGAATAATAGACCTTTCATACTAGCGGTTGTGGAATTGCTCGTTATATAGGCTGCAAATATGCGACAGTCGGTGTTGACAGTATCCTAAGTTCATTTTTGATATTAGTATACTTTCTACAGTCGCTTAAAAACAACCTCCAGTATGAAGGGGTCATTACAAGTTTTTCTGATTTCATAATAGAAAATGTGCATTAAATTGTTGCTCTTCTGTTTTATTTCTTTATACTAGTTATTATTTGAATAATGTACGTCTAAAGTTTTATGCAATGTAATAGTTTGGCCAAAAATAAAGCTTATTTATTCAATATAGTGTTTTTATTCTAGTTAGGTATTCTCCAAAATGTGTCGCTTGAGCAGACCGAGGGTGTTACATGGAAAATTCACACGTTCGGCCATAGTGAATTGATACGATTTTTGGAACGAAGTTCCTTATCGCGCGTTGTGAAAGGGGGCTAGACGGAAAAAAATCTTACGAAAAGTTGTCACGACACTTTTATACTTGTCCTTTGAATCCAGCCAGTAACAATAAAGAACTGGCCGTAAAAGTGACATTCGAAATTTAAATAAAAAAAGACAATTTAAATCTTAGAGTAAGTATAACTACGTATACATACTCTAAGATTTAAATGCTTTTTAGAGAAGTTTTTTTTTCGTTAGTTGTATGTTAATTTTAATGTCAATGCTTGCTTAGGTGATGATCGTGATTCGATGACATATCTATTGTGTAGGTAGAAGTAAATGTTTTCATTGATGTGGTAACATTTTAATGAAATATACAATTATTATTATAACTTAATAGAAATAAAATTTTATTACAATATCTTCACTAAATAATAGAAAACAACTTCGTTCCATCCGGGTGTCCCTTGACACCTCTCAAGTTTTTATTTAATACTTTGTACAGTCAGCAGCATAAATATCTCTACAAAATCAAAATTTCAAATCGTGTATATACGCGGTAAGTTAAACTGAAAATAAAATATCCTCGTGTGAAGTTAAACAAATATCTATTACTAGCTTTTGCCCGCGGCTCCGCCCGCTTTAAAAAGTTTTTCCGGGATAAAAGTCCCGCTTTATATTTTCCCGGTATAAAAAGTAGCCTATGTGTTAATCCAGGACATGATCTACCCGTGTGCCAAATTTCATCGAAATCCGTTCAGTAGTTTTTGCGTGAAAGAGGAACAAACATCCTTACATCCAAACATCCATACTTTCTTACAAACTTTCGTCTTTATAATATTAGTAGGATTTTATTTTTGTGAAGAGAAAAAAGATTAGTAAGAACAAAAAAGTATGTCGGTCATTAGAAATTTTGAATTTGTTCAGCTACTTATGCTGGTGACTACAAAGGTGCAGGCGGACTTAATGCCCAAGGGCATTTTCTGTTAGCGCCCTTAACCCCTGGAATGTCGGGCCCATTTTGCATAAATGACGCTTGCGTGCCGCCATACATTTGAAAAAATCGGATTTTTTATGTTATTTTAGTATGAATTTTGATATTACTTATTTGTTAGTCCTTTATTTTAAGTCATTTTTTATAAATTTTTAAGTAAGTTTTAAATATACATATAAAAATATATAAAAATAATAATCACCCTCCGATGCAATGGCGAGACTCAAGACGGTCGCGCCGTCCCTATGTGCGAAGTGTGCGGCGCACACAGGCGCCAAGGCAATAGGGGCGCCGGAATCAAGATGACATGTCAACGTTATTAATTGAAATTATATTTGTTATACTACAACACATTCTTCAAGTCTCCCAAGACAATACTAACGCCTGTGGTTAAAATTTTAAACTACTTGAATTTCGACCCCAATATTTATGATCTAGGTATGTGTTAAAAGAACCGCCGCAGTCGCTACAATAGCCAACTACATATTTTAATACATTTGATTTACAAAAGGTCATTTTTTAATTAAATCTTTTAGAAAAAATATCTGCGCTCCACAATGAGCCAAGAAATAAAATAAGCAGCGTAACTACTAAGTCTGAGCAGTTTATCTTATAAAAGTGAAAATAATTAATAAAACTGCGAATTAAATAATAATAATTATTATTAAACGTAATATATGTATACTTACATAATTATGTTACATACATGACTGTGTACAGTCAGCTACATCTGCACTTTTGTATTCCACTTTTAATTTTGTAAATCCCTTTAATTCTATTTTTGTGAAGAGAAAACGAAAATTTGTAAGAACACAAAAGTGTAGAAGCGATTTGAAGTTTTGAATTTGTTCAGCTGCTTATGTCACTGGCTGTACACTAGATACCATAGCTAGTGCTAATTAAAAATAAAAATATACTAGTTGTAGGTTTTAATATACCTAGAGAGATGTTTATTCAGAAAAAAAATGTGAAAATAGGTTACAATAAAATTAAACCGTGACTTTTAGAATCATTATATTGCTTTTAGGTTGAAATTAAGAAATGCATTAGCAGATTCTAACAACAAGATATTAATCAATTGAGTATTTCTTCTAAGTTAACGTCGTAAATCCTGCTGGTGGCTGGTTTGTGGATTCTACCAAGCTTGCTAAGAGCCAATACAACTGGCAGTTTAGTTGTTGAACAAAACGCTGTCAATCGGGTTGGGACGTAGTAAGCGTTTAGCAGCTTCAAAGGCATTGCTATTGCCATGCACCCGTATTCTGAAAATAATAAAGTTTATACTTTGGTAAGGTTACACCTCTAAATACATTGGGGAAGTCGTTGGGTTTTTAAATTGTTTATTTGTTTGCTAATTAGGAGAATAGTTACTATTTATTCCTTTAGAGAAAAATAAATAGAACTAACTAGTACAAGTAACTATCAATATAACAAATTTTTTAATCATCATTAGCAGCATGAATTCTACTGCTGAATATAGGCCTCCCCTAAAAAACTTCCAGACGGACCTGTCAAAAGCCGTCTGTTTCCAGCGTGTTCCTGCGACCTTGATCTGGTAGGTAATAGTAATTCTTGATTACTCTCATTATAATATTATCTACAAAACGTTCATACTTACTATGAATATAATTCGCACCTTTAGGATGAAAACGACACAATTCAAAAAGATAGAAAATTGGGTTATCGTCATAAAACTATTTAAAACGATGTACTCAATACAACAATAGTTCAAACACAGCCATATTCAAGTAGGAAAAGGACAAAACTGTTATATCAGTCCCATTTTTATTATATTTTTATAAATAAGGGACTAGTTTTTAGTCATTTAAAAATGTCAACTCAATTTTCTATTTTTTGAATTGTGTCGTTTTCGTCCGAAAGGTGCGATATGCTATCTATAACAAAACATAAGTTACATTTACTAACTTATTATATAGAGATGACTCACCTGGCAATTTCCTCCTGAAGTTAACATTCTCAATCATATATACGCCGTTTTTACCAAGTAAATTAGATACAGTTCTGCTAGTGAATTCTCTTGTTTCTTCAGATTCCAATGTAGGTGCATCGGTAGCTACACCCACCACATGACTAAGGTTATTTGCAATCCATGAAGCTAGATCGTAACTTATCCCTAAAATGGTAATTTAATAGTTTAAACGAGCGTAGTAATTATCGATTGGATAGTGTCTATGCAGAAGGAAATTAAGAATACCCTAATTTATAAAGGAGTGGGATATATTCATGGGCCTATTCTGGATTAAATACAAGTATCTACATTGGTACACATTTATGTAAGTACCTACTTGTGTTGAATTATTGGGAAATGGTAATTTGTTTCCTACATGAAATTTTCGCTTTGATCTAAATTTGAGATTCTGCCTGAGTTGAAAGCTGGCAGCGCACATGGAAATATTCTAATCAATTTTAAAGTAATCACCTCCGTGCATTGATGTATTAAAAACCCTAATACATCAATGCCTCCGTGTATAGTATTTCTTCTCATGGTCTTGAAGAAGTTATACAAAGTAAAGACTTCGGCGTCATTTTTGATAGCAAACTTACCTTCCAACTACATATGGACAAAATGAGTCTTGTCTTGTAGAAAATGCTTGGCTTTATTATCAGAAACGGTAAAGTATTTCGCAATGTATGAAAGAAAATGATACTTTATCTACTACAGTCTCGTGCGCAGTATAATGGAATATGCTTTTGACGTGTGGCGCCCACAAAACTCAACTCACTGTTTACGACTACAAAGAATACAAAGGCAATTTTTGTGGCGACTAATTCGCTTAGAAATCACAACAAAAAAGAACATGGTATGGAACATTTTAAAATTGTTTCACTTACCAAAACGCGAGATTTTTGGATCTACAATTTCTCTACAAACTGTTGCGAAATCAAATTAATTGCACCTACACCGCTTCTGGAGAGTTAGTTTTAAAGTCCCATTTAAGTATCCTATATCTAAAATACCTAAAAAGGCCATTTAAATATCCTATATCTAAAATACGCGTTCAAACAAACAAACAAACAAACAAACAAACAAACTCTTCAGCTTTATAATATTAGTATAGATTAAGTTTAATCGCAGAAATAAATTGTGCTGATATTTTTTTTTTACATAAAGTAGATTTAGATTAATTGTGGAGATATTTAGAGTAAACAATTAATGATTACATTATAAAATAATAGTAACAAAAACTTTCTAGTAGTGATAAGATAAATTATAACGTAGATACCTACTTAATGGAAAGGCAAGTCATTACCAAATTGTTGCCGTATGTTGAGGACAAGTATTATACGGCTAGTAGAGTCCTTAGGTAACAATAAACAATTTGAGTAATTAACCGATCAATTATATGTCCAAGTTTAAGGAGATCTCATTGTACGCTTATTATACATTAACTATGTGATAATTATGCAACGATTATAATTGTTGCAAAAATCCATTAAATTATAAAATGTATGAAACAAAAGCATGTAGATAGGAAGGATTACAAAACATTTTGTAGATACTCTATAGTCTATTCTAATTGGTTGAGGCCGCAATATAATAATATAATAATATAAATATAATAGTTTCCTTTGTTTGATTTTGTACATTATTTTATATGTAGCAGAAAATGATACAAAAAATAAATTATTGTGTAAAATCAGAATCAAAATTGGTTGACAATTAAAGCTGTTATTTATATTTGAAATATTGTTGTGAGCAAAAGTGGGGGCGTAGTGGAGATATCGCGTCATCTCTTTCGCACGCACGCAGCATTATGGCGGGCGGCACTCGTTGATGTCACATTCTGCTGTTTTCGTTATCTGACAGATGCCTTTTCCACCAAACTTAAAAGCTTCGTAACTTACTAGATTTTGCCAGCGGCTCCGCTCGCGGTATAAAGTTTTTCCGGGATTAAAGTCCCGCTTTTTATTTTCCCGGGATAAAATGATCCTATGTGTTAATCCAGGACATGATCTACCCGTGTGCCAAACTTCATCGAAATCCGTTTTGTAGTTTTTGCGTGAAAGAGTAACAAACATCCATACATCCAGACATCCATACATCCATACATGCATACATACTCACAAACTTTTGCGTTTATAATATAAGTAGGATTTATTATTGCTTGTATGTTAAAAATTCTTTTTCCTCTTGCTTTAGAAGACATACACTTTTGATAAATGTATTTAAAAAAAAATTAGTTAACTACCCTATATTACTATTAAAAATATGGTGTAGAGAGCGTGTTTTTCTACCGTCTGTTTTGCATTTACTTTTGTTTTAGGTATTATAAGCTATTAGCCGTGCCGCGTAGTGCGGTACGTCTCCTTTTCAGGGGCGGGGGTAGGGGGATCAGAAGCCCCCCACGCACCGAAGGACGTTCTCGGCGTCAACGGTGGCGTGACCTACCTGCCTACCTGCCACAATGCCGTCAACCACGGGGGTCGCATCAATACTGTTACACCACTAAAGGCAGCCCCTGTTGGTCGCCTTTTATAATAGGCCGGGGATACCGTGGTGAAATTCTCCAAACGCACCCAATCCACCGAACGGAAACACAGATAATACATACCTATATTAATCATTTTTAAGTAAGAAGTTCAACTAACCTGGAGCTTTGCAAATACAACTTCTGACCTGAGGGTAATTTTCTTCTTTCCATCCAAACTTGAACAGAAGTAATGTGGGTTCCAGCGGATCATGCTTCAAGGGAAGCCATTGTAGAGCCACATCTAGTGTCAAGATCATGGCCGGATCTATTCGCGCTAATGTGCTCACGTCAATTATTATTACTGGGAAGAAAAATATGAATTTGGTATGAGTTGCTTGAGATAAGTACCTATGTGCTTATTTTATTACACAACTATGCGCCAGCATGGATTTTGACTCGTCAAGCCTCGCTACGGACGCCGGCGCCCAAGTATATAGGGTTTGCCCATACATCTATATATTATATAAACAGGGTTTGATGGGATAATCTAAAAGCCCCCCTTAGTACATTTGGCGAAAGAAGTTTATAAGGCACCGGAAGAATAAGTAGGTGTATAAGTTATAAGGCACCCGATGTTCAAGTATAAACCCTGAAGTAAGTATTATGGCTACTAAAGTATATAAAGTGATCCAAGCATATACAGCGCCGGAGGTATATAAAGTGAGCAATTATAAAGGGTCATTTTGACATTGCGTTAATAAATGAAACCACATACTTATCTCGTTGAAAATAACACTTTCCATTAAATTATTTTAACCATAGATGTAAAATAAAAAAGTGTAAGTTTCGAACAAAATAAATATCAATAAAATGTAACTTTAAGTTTATACGCCCTAATGCCACTACGACTGCCCTAGGAGAATTCATCGCAGCAGCAACATTACACTTTCAGTCAGAAATACACTTACGTACCATATTCACACTAAACTACAAAATGATCAAAAAAATTGATAACTACAACCGGAATTTTTGGCGAAAGTATTCGTTATTCATTGATCATTTTTGGCACAAAGTTAGTAGAGGTATAGACGCATATATGGTTTCATTTAGTAACATATTGTAAAAATGACCCCGTATAAGAAGGCGCCGAAAGTGCAAGAGACGCGTTAAATACACAAGGTCGCCTGAAGGAATGAATAAATTACCAAAAAAGTTTTTCGTTTTCAAAAGGTTTTGTTTTGATTATTAAGAACCTTGCTGCGATAGGTACCTACATGATAATAATAATTGATACTCACATCGCGTCATCAAATAATCCGTAGGTATCACCGCTGGGTGCATTGAGCTAGACGTGCCTGGAAGTTCTAGATGCATGCCGGTGCCTAGGCTAGGAAAACCGCAGTTCATACATATTTTCCTACAATTGAAAAAATACAGTAGGCATATTTATTAAAAAATGAAAATGTTTTACGTTCATCACACAGTCACGTCTAATTTGCGTAATCAAGAAGCCTATTTGGTATTAAGATATCAAAGGTGTAAAACGTACAAACATATTATGAACACTAGCTTTTGCCCGCGGCTCCGCCCGCATTATAAAGTTTTTCCGGGATAAAAGTCCCGGTTTATATTTTCCCGGGATAAAATGATCCTATGTGTTAATCCAGGACATGATCTACCCGTGCGCCAAATTTCATCGAAATCCGTTCAGTAGTTTTTGCGTGAAAGAGGAACAAACATCCTTACCTCCATACATCCAAACATCCATACATTCTTACAAACTTTCGCCTTTATAATATTAGTAGGACATCCAAACATCCATACATTCTTACAAACTTTCGCCTTTATAATATTAGTAGGATTAAAACATACCACTGCCGATCAACAGCTCCATAAAAGTCTTCTAAGTCCTTCCACATTGTCGGCCGAGTTAGATCTATCAAATCAATCATTTTTTCCGTTTGTTCGGAATGAATTTCTAATAAGTCAACCACTTTTATTTCGTTTATCACAAAGTTTATAATAATAATGGATTTTAATGTTATCATTTTAAATAATATTGATTTTGTTTTAATGCGTGGACTCGACGCGTTGCAGTCGGGGGTCTTCGTGTAGTTATAATAAAGAGATATTGTCAATCATGCAGATTGTTGATCAAAATATTTATCTAACAGCGATCTATTGTTTTAAAATGAATTGTCTAATCAATTGTTTGGTTGCTACTGCTATTTTCAGCGAGTTCAATATTTTACTAATATTATAAGAAGGCAGGTGGGTATTATTTACGAGAAAGTATGCGTTATTGATTTCTCCGTGATAGGGCCACGGTTCAGGTTACAGCATTGGTTTAAAATAAAGGCCGGCTGCCGAAAAACAAAGAATCTGAATGTAAATATGTAAAAAACAATTGAACATTAGGTAGTAAGTGCGTGCGTGTTTATTTCGTATCTAATATCACGTAGATGATATTAATTCATTTTATCTAATGAATCAATGAGAACGGAAAAATATTAGATAATCAAATAGATTTTATTGTGGATACGGTCGTTGTTCTCTTAATTGTTTGCATAAATAGGTACCTAATTATTATCAAGATATTTGATAATTTAGTTATTACCGCTTAGGTAGATAATTTGTATATTTATCTACAATATCCACCTGGGTGGCCACCGATTGCTGATTTGTCGACTTTTTTAGGGCACACATAATCTCTTCACTGGTCTGTCCTATGTGCAGACAGGTACTCGATTTTGGAGTCCACAAAATTTAGGTTACCAATTGCTTGGAGATTGGTTTCTACCTTGTCTTGTACCAACAATTATTGTGCGTGTGGTTAAGCAAATATAGTTAATTAGACGGTATTTATTGTAATGTAATGTAAGCGTATGAGGGCTCCCTATATCCTAGATAGTGATCGGTGAAACTCCTTAGCAGTTACTACGTTTGCGGAATCTACCATAAATCTACATGATGTGTACAGATAACATTATTGATGGACTAAAATTTACTTGTTACTTCACTTACGGCGAATAATCGTATTCCATTTTGATCCAGTTTTTACCAACAAAAAAAAGTTGTTTGAGTCAAATCGTCCTAATGGGTATAATTAGTGGTCTAAATTAGGAAAACATAGGTTCGAATCCTAGGTCCGGCTACATTTGGGCTTTTACAAGTGATACTTTAAATCGAATATTGATCCCAAAAACCTTTTGCCGTATGGCATAAGGTTCTATCTTCTGCGTGGATGCCTTCAAGGTACTTGAAGAGGATATGTTAGTTATAAATAATTTTAGAAAATCATTTGACTATTCGCCGATCTCTTTAATAGAGCAAATTAAAGCATAATTACCAATTTAAAATGTCTCTGAGATATCTATATATTGGGATATCAATAAAGGAACGAATTTGTTGTAGTGTCTTCAACTCCTGATTCAATTATGATTATCATTGATCATAAAGGACCCCTTACCAGGCTTCACCAATAACTCATCTTATTGAAACATTTGAATGTGATACCCTGAAGCGAGCGTAGACACTGATCCATAGCGAATTCGCTACTAGTCCTCTTGTAATCGCGAGGTTATTATATGTATATAGAGGCATCACTCCAAAGTAGTATTGATAGTAGCATGAACGATTTTGCACTAATAAAGTTTCAAAGTACCTTTTAATGGGTATCTGAAAATACCCGCAATATTAATGGACTACCTAACATTATCAATGCGTTATGATACAGTACATAATCCCTACATCTAGATGACTTATCTTATCTACGAAGCCAACAACAGGTTTCTGTTGTTTCGGGATATTTACCCATTCAATATCAATTAATATCTATACATTCTGATTTGTGACGTGTGAAATGATAAAGAAGCTTACAAAAGGCAAAAGCAGGAGGCCACTGTACTAGTGGTCGCATGCCTTCAATATGATTAAGTGGTTCTTAGTCTTGGCGTGTGTGTCCGTGGCAACGGCTAGGCGATCCCCTAATGCCGACTACATCGATGAGTTAGAGAAGACCAGGCAGGGCAGATACTCCACCGATGTTTTGGAAGATGCCAGGCTTGATGTGGTAAGTTGACAAAAAACAAAATAATCCCTTCCTAGACGAATTTCCGCCACGGCGGCCAATCTCAACAGAGATCAGCCAAGTACACAGGAGATATTATAGCGCACAAGTGTGTGCGCAATAAATAGATGCACTCGCTATTCTCATAGTCCGGTTAGACAGCAATCCGAGATGACCGGAGATAGATCAAGCGCGGGACCATTGGAGTTACGTGATTTTTTGAGGCACGAAGGTATCACACGGCCAGCTTCCTGACTCCGAGTTGCGACTGAGTAGTTTTTATAATGGAGAAACCCGGACACAATGTATTTGACCCGACCTGGATTGGAACCCAGGACCTCAGCGAGCTAATCGTACTCGTACTGTGGAGGCAACACAGCTACGCCACCGAGACAGTAAAAAAATATTTAGATAGTTAGACATGTACTACATTTGCGCTTTAGCGTTATTAGTATCTATCTACATAAGCCTTTTCGCTTTTTACAATCATTTCGGAGTCTTAAGATTCGGGAAGGCGCACCTAGTTAGTTCCTAGTTAGTCGCTAGTTCTCTTATTGGCACCTATTTTATTTTTATTTCAAGCAGTAAGACTAGTACCTTACCGATACACTCCCTAATTTATACTATAGGTATTAGCTTATGACCACGACTCCGCCTGTGTGATAAAGTTTTACCGGGATAAAAGTATCGCTTTACATGTTCCCGGGATAAAAAGTAGCCTATACTACTCGCTGATAATGTAGCTATAGGTGAAAGAACATTTAAAATCGGTCCAGTAGTTTTTGAATTTATCCATTAGGTACAAACAAACAAATAAAAAATCTTTCCTCTTTTATTACAAGCTTTTAGTTAATTTGCAATGTATTTATGTATATAACATATATGAGTGGAATCTTGCAAGCTGATTTTGAGGTAGTTACCCTCAACTGATTATGGTGAAAATTTGCATATACATTAATTTGGGTGACAATGCGTTGTTAGCTAAGTGACGTCATTCTAAATTCAATTTGGCGACAGCCGAAGATGATGGACTATATATTTTTTGTGCACGTCCATAATATGGGTATCAAATGAAAGGGTTTGCTGAGAAGAATACAAAATGACTACCTCTACATAGTGTTAACCAAAGGTTGATTAATTTTATTTTTAGAGGATTTAAATAAAAGCTTATATACAAAAGATTTTTTTAATTTTAAATTAACATCGAAACTAATAAACTATCTCATATAACTTTTAGCCAGGACTTCTGGCAAAATATGGATATCCACACGAAGTCCATAAAATTATATCGGACGATGGATACATCTTGGAGATGCACCGCATTCCCCATGGCCGAGACAGCAACAACATCCCAGACCCTAAGAAACCCATAGTCTTTCTGATGCATGGACTGCTGTCGTCTTCCGCTGATTTCCTCATTTTGGGTCCTGGTACTTCTTTAGGTAAGTAATAATTTAACTGGCTATTGTATGCCATATGAAATTACGAATTTGGTAGCTAAAGATGGGCAAAATAGGTGTATTGGAAAATGTATGAAATAGTTACTCTTATTAATCTCTTGATTCTTAATTTTTATGGTATTTGTATAGGTACGTATTTTTTTCTGTACCTAAAAACTTATCTGCTCGTTCATATATACCTAAAGAAACAGTATTAGGTAAGAGATATAAGTATGAACCTGTAATGTTACAATTATATTATCAGTTTAATGTAGGTACCCATATGTATGAAACTCTTGAAAATGTATTCACAAAAGTTGTGAACTATTTATGTATCTCATTATCAGCAATATCACTTGAAGTTTTTACGAAAATGTTTTTTTCAGGCTACCTGTTAGCCGAAGCGGGCTTTGACGTGTGGCTTGGTAATGCCAGAGGAAACTACTACTCGCGGCGTCATAGGAGACTCAACCCCGACAGTATTATAAACCAGAACTTTTGGAAATTCAGTTGGGATGAAATCGGCTACTATGATGTTGCGGCTTTCGTTGACTACATTCTACAAAGGACTCAGCAGAGCAAACTTCATTATGTCGGTCACTCGCAAGGTGGAACTACATTTTTGACCCTAAATTCTTTGAGACCTGAATACAATCAGAAGTTTAAATCATTCCAAGGTCTTGCCCCAGCTGCTATTTTCACCAATAATGAACACGCAGTTTTTGGCGCATTAGCACCATTTGAACATATAATAGAGGTGAGATTTAATTTTAAAAATATTATGATGTCATATTTAGCTTGGATCTTCTGACCATGTTTTAACAATACCTGGCCTTAATCGTAATATGAATGTTCTTTATCAAAAAGGACCAGTTATATATAATTATTGATAGTTATAATGGGGATGTTAGATTCTGATGTATAGTCGTAGAAACTTTATTTTTTATTATTTTTCTGTACTGTTTGATAATTATTTATATCTTGATGAATTAACCACGTATAATCGACCTAATATGTTTTTGCGTGACGGATAATATAATTACTTACGTCATTAATATGAAATAACAAAACGTTGCTGTTAGTAGATTATCTAAGTTGATATCCGCAATTAAACTAATAAGAATAAATATTGATAATAATATTACGCTACTGACGTTAGTACTGCAATGTACCATAATAACTAAGTAATCAATCTACTGTGATAGCGGAAATGTAACAGAGGAATAGAATCGAAGCTATGATCTAAAAAGTTGCGTTTATCAAGCGTTTATTTTGGCTTTCAGTCTGCCGCTTTTGCCATGGGACAGGCCGAGATTTTCGGTAATAGAGAATTCATGACTTGGTTTGCAACTAACTTCTGTCATGAAGGCTCGATATTTCATTCTTTGTGCGGGTATGCACTGACTATTGTCACTGCTTCGGAACACATTAATCAGGTAAGCACTTAGAATAATGTAATTTCTACTAAGATTAGACGAACGATAGGTTTTTTTATCTTCTTCTAATTATCTGCAATTAGGTTAAAAAAAGAAATACAATCTTGATCATTATCAAGATTAGAATAATTCGTATCCCTATAAACATTTTTACTTAATCAATTTCAGACTATGGTGCCTGTGCTCCTGGGTCACTCCCCAGCTGGTGCCTCCATACGTCAAGTCTCCCACTACGGCCAGTGCATTCGCTTCGACGCCTTCCGTCGCTATAACTACGACTTGTTGACTAACCTCTCTGTCTACGGGAGGCGCACACCACCAGAATACGACCTCTCTAAAATCACCGTCCCAGCCTACATCCACTACGGAATGGCTGATAAAGAGGTCAACTACAAAGATTTGCAAATTTTAGCCGAAAAACTCGGAAATACTGTCGGCACTTTTAGAGTTCCAAGAGCTACTTTCAATCATTATGATTTCATTTGGAGCAGTAAAATTAAAACAGAGTTCTATGATTTTCTAATACGCACATTAAAAGAAGCTGACAAGGCTTGATTGATTGTTGAAACTACGACAATGCATAGATAAACATAATATAATTGTAATAATTACAAATCTGTTGAAGTATTTGTTTCTCTATTTAATTAAATTATCAAAGCACCACCGACTTTTATTAATTCAATAGCTATTATACATATTGTCGCTGATTAACGGGCTTCTAGAATCAGTGAAATATGTTTCGTAAGTGCTTAAAACTTTAGAGAGGATATTATTAAAACAGATTTTTGTAAATAATGTTTTTAATACAAAAAATATAATTACAGGACGAATGATAGTGCAAATAAACAAAATAAATATTTACAAAGAAATTCGGTGTAATGAGTGCCGTGCCTAGCTTAGAATTCGTTTCACGACACTCACATAACAACACAGAACAGAGAAAGAGAGACTTAATAACATAACAAATATATTTAGTAAATGTTGAGCAATAATTCCATGTTTGAAGTCTGAAATATGTATTTTAGACAGCTTCTTTAGACCCGTTTGTATTCTGACATCTTTCTTCCAATATTTTTATAATGGTAAGCTTGAATTCCGTACGAAAAAAATTATAAATAATTAACCAATACTTATAAAACTTGGCATTACATTAAAAGAGAATTTGTGGGATGTTTTAATTAGGTCGGTAACTTTATAAACTGCTAAACATTTTAAATGGGTAAAAATGTTCCGAAAATTAGAAGGACAAAGTTTTGCAATACGAGCAAGTATTCGCCAAGTCAATGTAAATCATAATAAAAGAATGGCAGGAATACATAGACATCCTTCAATATTACATATTGTGATGGATCGATTCAAATTCGAGATTATTTTAAAGAAAATCCTTAAAGTCGTTAAAAACATAATGATTTCTTATATTTACGCGAATGCCAGAAATTGAAATTAAACCATTTAACTTATTTTGTCGCGGTTATTTTAAACAACACGGAACACGAAGAACACCGATTTTTACATAGGATGATTTGCGAGGCTATTGAAATTAAAAAATATACAAATTTCAATAGAGAAGATGGTTGGAAGCTTGCTCAAGCCTTTTTTTTTCATGGCGAAAAAACGCGAATCGCTACCAGCACTTGGGGGTGAGTGCATCGGTTATGTTAGTTTCACACAGTCTTACGGCCCAATGTCGACATTCGGGAGCATAGCATCATTCGAGCGAGCATTGGACCGAGTCCCTAATACTATGTACACCCTACAACGGCATACCAACCAAAACCCGGGGTTGGCCTTCTTTGGCGCATACGAGACGACTCCGGGGTATCTTGTTGCACTAAGATAGCTGCACGGGACCGTCCCTGCCCGATGCCGTTGCGGCCCTTCTATACAAGGGGGCTAAGATGCCCCCGGATTCTAAAGGACGCTTTGGGCATCTACGACAATGGGGAGCGAGAACCCGCGTTATCGTCCAACTCGGAGTCGCTTAAATTGGACTGAGCAGCCCCCCGCTGCTCGCCCCACGACTCACTCGAAGCCCCATTTAGTCGTCTCTTACGACAGGCAAAGGATAGCGTCGCGGAACTCTCTAAATCCGCTCCGTGACCATGAAGCCTGTAAAGTCTTCCAAACGTCGAGAGAAAATATTAATTAAAAAACCACGATAAAATCCGTTAAAAAGTTTTTTTAACGTCCATAACATGGCAATATGGTATACTGTTTCAAATATCTGTCCTAATATTTTATTAGTGCCAAAGTAGAGATAGTAAGCGGACGATTTGCGACCACATCAATTATGCAACATGTCTTGGAAGTCTGTGAAGGAATGAATAGGAAGTTGCATTCCGCTTTTTTCCTAAATTAAACATCGAAAATCTGGCAACATTCGGAACGCACGTGATCTTAAGCCAATTTTGCTAAAAACAAAATTACCAAGACACAAATTGACTCGTGAGAACTTACTTAAAATCTAGTTATATTAAACAAAAAACATTAAGGTACACTCGGATTAAAAGGCTGATTTATGCTTCTATATGCAATTACGGACCTTTATTTATGCATCTAGGTATCTCACTTGTAAAACGTAATCATACTACAGTAGCAGAGGATCATAATATTATTATGATTTACCTAATCACCAACTCATTACTGAAATTGGTTAGTAGTAGTAGGCAAAGTTAAAGTTATTTAATGGTTAAAGTTAAAGGTATTTATGAATAAAATATAATTTTGTGTTTGTCACGACTATATAGCTATCTTTCTTGAGCTCCATGAATTGGGCACAAAAAGCCAAAGGCAACAAAAGCAGTAAATAATATCAACCTTTCTTGTAGAGTGTATATTAATCAAATAAAATTTCCTAACTCGACTATATTGCACTAGTAGAGACGTAATTATATAAAAAAAATACTTAAGTTAGTCGTTGGTCTTGATTACACGTGTTGAAAAATAGGGCTTAGTACAATCCTGAAGGCATATCCGTAACTTTATGAGTTTCAAATTTGTTCCCTGTAGAACCAATCGGAGAGAGTGTTCTTTTTAGATCTGTGTGATTGTGTGTACCTGACACTACGAGTGTTGTCATGCTAGCCGGTGCGTTTCGTAACATATTAGTTCCAGAATAAAATCCCGCGTTACTGTGTCCACGTCTGATCAGAAATGTTGAACTGTTAAATCCTTGATTATCCAAAGTTCCTGTCCCAAGCTTCGAGTTAAATTTTTGTTGAGAATCTCCGTTTATTAAAGGTTCATTTTTGTTACTTAGCGTTTGGGACTCGTATCTTTGGAAGCTTGTAACCCTGCTGTTTGATTTAGTTACTGGAATAACGGGGGATTCCTTTCCAGCGTCACTGCTCGTCCTGGAACAAGATCTTTGCCGCCGTTCATACGACCATTCAGATTTTTTAGACTCTGAAAGCATAACAATATCGACCATCGAGTTCAAACCTTCATCTATTCTATCGAGACTTTTAGTTAATTTCTTTGATTCTATTAAATTTATTATTTCGTCTACTCGACTACATTTAGAACTAGATCTTTGTGGCGTAGTACCAATTGGCGAACCATTTGTTTCGTTGTAAAACATACTGTCTATATATTCACGTTGACGAGAACCTTTTTCAGAACTTTGGAAAGATTCACATCTTTTTACTGGCGTTCTCCGACTTTCTTCTCTTGAACGCGTTCTGGAGCGTTTTGTTTGATTTTCTTGCTTATCTTTTTCAACGGTGGAATTGAAAACTGCTCGGCATTCACGAAAATCGAAACTAGATAGGCTAGGTTTCTTTCTCACTTGATTCTGGCAACGAGACGCACTAAGCAAAGAATCGGATCCCTCATCACTAGAATACAAGTTGTCGTCGTATAGCTGTCTTTGCTTGTTGTACAATAAGCCTTGATCAAGGGGCGCTGCGAATAAATGTAGCAGACTCTTGGCTTTCCTGGGAGGATGTGGAATAATTTTACTCGGAACTATTTCAGTTTCCAGATCATCGTCAGGATTACCTTCAGCAAAATCTTCGGTGTTTGTTATTTTTATACTATGTTTTGTGCTCGTTACTGAATCTTCTTTATCGTCTTGATTTTTATGACATTCTCGTGTGTTCATAGAGACGTTGATTTCCGATGTTTGATTACACCTTGACAGTCTGTCATCTGTTGCATCTTTAGAGTAATGTTCTATTTCTGCATGATTCACAATATTTCTTAGTTCCTGTATTACCTCATCTATTGTCGTTTCTTCTTCTTCGTCCGATGATTTTTTATAATCACTATTTTTTTTATTATTTTCTATTTTCTTGTGCACAATTCGTTTGTTTCTCATCAGGTCGTAAGTTTCATTTTTGACGTTAAACACTTCGTAAACCATGGATTCTCTTTGGGGATCGCCTTCAGGACTTAGAGATCTTTCCGATGAACTGATACCTTCGTCTTCCGGTGGTGATGACTCATCTAGAATAATAAAATAGGTTACCAAAGTTGTATAAGAATTTCTAAGAGTTATTTACACTTACTACATGTGGTAGGTCTCTCATATGTAAGAGTCTTGGTGGGTACCACCGTAATGTCTATTTATTCAGCCAGGCAGCATTATGCATGCATTGTTGTGTTCCGGTTTGAAGAACATTGTAGCCAGTGTAATAACTGGACATAATGAGATTTAACACGTTATGTCTCAAGATGACAAGCGTAGTGGAATGCCACACAGTACTTTGTAACTCAAGTTACTGTGTGACAAGGGGCTGGATGGTGTTGCTACTGTTTATGGGCGGTCGTATCGCTTACCATCAGGCGAACGAATTGCTCGTCTCGTCATTCTATGCAATAATACAAAAAAAAATCTAGCATATTTTAAACGATTTTAGATGTAGTGCTAGTTACCTCTGTTTTTATGAACCGAGTTTTTTTTCTTCATAACAAAGCTTTTCTTACGGTTTGAGCTACCATGTTCGGATCTAAGTGTAGACACCTCTTCCTGCAGTTCGCAGCATTTTTCTTTTAAACACTTCTCTAACGACAGTAAAATTCCTTTTTCTTCTTGTAAAATCTGATGGATAATAAATATAATTTATGAATACATACAATTAAAGCTTGTGACATACAATTTAAATTAGTTTTAGTTAATCTTCAATATAGATAACCCAACGTAGTATCATAATGCTTGGTTTTGGTATTTACTCACCTTGACTCTTTTCTCCAGCAGTTCCAGTTTATATCTTAGCGCGTCTTTCTCTTTTTGTGCTTCATTTGCTTTTTCGCTCAGTGTATCGATGTCTATTAGTTGTTTCTCATACGTTTCTATTTCTGATATAACTTGATCATTTGGTGTTTGCAGTTTTGCGACCATCTATGTTATAGCAAATAAAAAATTAGTGCGAGAATCAATAATTTAAAGAAACACTGATAGGGCGACTCCAACACATACTAATTTCATCTTCTTAAAATATTTTCTAATATTTTACAATACTGTAATAATAATATTGTCGTGTTACGACAATATCTCTGCAAATGTATGTGTTTGTGGGCGACCGTGATCATTTAACATCACCAGTTAATCCATTTCCCAACGAGTTCCTCCACTAAAACAATTTCAAAAATAGTTCATACTAAACTACAAAAATATTTGTCTAAAACTACCTTTTTCAAAGTAACTATATCGAATCCAGCTTGCTCCAACTCAGCCTGGATGTACAGCTTCCTTTGAGGCGTGGGGGCGCTGATGAGTAGAGCATTGATAAAGGCGAGTCCAGCTGCTTGCAAGTCACCATTTCCACCAGCGCTTTGAAGCATTCCTACCAAGAATCTGAATCTCACTGGTTCACCGTAACGCAGCCTTAGCGTTGAAAGGGCTTCTGATACCATACTGTGGCCATTTGCTGGTGGGTAGCAGGATTTTGTGAGAAGCTGGAAAATAAAAAATACAATTGAATAACGAATCGGCGAAATGGCTCGACTGATACGGCTAATTATGTTTTTTTTAGCATTAACAATAATTGATGCTGATATACACTTTAAAACAAATGTAAGAAAGTAGAGCTATTAAGAAAAGTATAGCTAATTAGACTATCAAGTTATATTAAAAAATAAACCAGGACTCGCACCTGTAAAGCTAGTATTCTGGATTTATTGACTGCAGACATGATACACGCTGTCAATGTGTAGACACCGTTCGGCGCCGCTACTAGCCTTCTCACGCAGTCTGGGTATCGGCTGCAGCAACTCCATAAGCATTGCCTAGAATTTACGAATACAATAACTTCAATCAATCAATCAATCAATCAGCCTGTCGCCGTCCACTGCTGAACGTAGGCCTCCCCAAGTGAGCGCCAACCATCCCGGTCTTGGGCAGCCCGCATCCATCCGCTACCCGCCGCCTTTTTCAAGTCGTCGGTCCATCGTGCAGCAGGGCGTCCTACACTTCGTTTACCTAAACGCGGTCTCCACTCTAGCACTTCTCTGCTCCAGCGACCGTCTGTCCGTCTGCAGACATGTCCGGCCCACTTCCACTTCAGCGTGCTGATTTTGCGGGCGACGTCGGTTACTCTGGTTCTCTGGCGGATAACTTCATTTCTGATTTTATCTACCAAAGAGACCCCGAGCATCGCTCGTTCCATAGCACGCTGAGTGACTTTAAGCTTGTGGATCAGGCCACTGGTCAGTGTCCACGTCTCGGCTGCGTAGGTCATTACAGGTAGGACGCACTGGTTAAAAACCTTAGTTTTTAAGCATTGAGGGATCGACGACTTGAAAATATTACGTAGCTTCCCGAATGCCGCCCAACCTAGCCGTATTCTCCTATCTACCTCCTTCTCGAAGTTGTGCCGGCCCAGTTGAATTATTTGACCAAGGTAGACATATTCCTGCACAACCTCGAGAGTGGCATCGCCTACGACTACAGGTCTCGGGAGAACGTGGCCATTGTACATAACTTTCGTTTTGTCAAAGTTCATCCCGAGTCCTATTTGTCTAGAAGAACGGTCTAGGCTGTTTAGCATATCCTCCAAATCCTGCAGAGACTCCGCCATGAGAACGATGTCATCGGCAAATCGCAGATGCGAGATGTATCGGCCGTTGATGTTGATGCCCCGTCCTTTCCAATCGAGCGTCTTGAAAGCGTCCTCCAACGCGTTGGTAAACAGTTTCGGAGAGATTACGTCTCCCTGTCTTACCCCTCGACGCAGTTGGATTGGCCTTGTGCTCTGTTCTTGTACTTGGACGGTCATCGTTGCGGCTTCGTACAGACATCTAATAATCTGGACGTACCGATAGTCGATATGACATCTCTGCATGGATTCCAAAACAGCCCAGGTCTCTACCGAATCGAATGCTTTTTCGTAGTCCACATACGCTAGGCATAGAGGCTGATTGTATTCCTCGGTCTTTTGTATTATCTGCCTTAGTGTATGTATATGGTCTACGGTACTATAGCCTTTCCGAAACCCGGCCTGCTCCGGTGGTTGGAAGTCATCGAATTTTTGGGCGAGACGATTCGTAATAACCCTCGAAAACAGCTTATAAACATGACTTAAGAGTGATATGGGGCGGTAGTTCTTCAATAAGGTTTTATCTCCCTTCTTGAAGAATAATACCACCACACTCCGGCTCCATGTCTCCGGTGTTGTGCCAGTATGGATGACGGAGTTGAAGAGCTTAACCAGCTCTGTCAGGACGGTTGTTCCTCCTGCCTTGAGTAGCTCTGTAGTTACTCCGTCATCTCCCGGAGCTTTGTTGTTTTGTAGCTGTCCGAGGGCCATTCTAATCTCGCCCAAGTCGATGTCAGGAAGCTCATCGCTATAGTGGCGGGTTAGTCTGGCTCGCGGATTATCCACTTCATGGGTCTCAGGAGGGGGAGCTTTCTGAGCATAGAGTTCCCCGTAGTACATTTCGACCTCACTGAGTATCGCTGGTGTTGAGGTGACGGTGTTGCCCTGTGATGTTCTGAGCTTCGTCAGGTGACAACTCGAGGTGCGAGGCTTGGCGAATACTTTAGAGCCCTTGTTCTGCGCAATGGCATTTTCAATGGCTAAAGTATTCCATCGCCTTATGTCGCGTCGTATTAGCCTCTTCACCTCTCTGTTAAGTTCCCGACGCTCAGATGCTGTGGCATTTATAAGTTCTCGTCGTTTCCTCAACAATTCCATAGTCTCAGTGGTTATCTTTGATTTAGATCTTGTATTCTTAGGTCGAAAGTACTTATGGCCAACTTCGTGGATAGTCCGCACCAGACTGTTCGTGGCGTCATTTATATCTGCCGTAGTTTCCAGCACGGCGAATCGGTTCTGTAGCTCCAGCTGGAAAGCTTCAGAGCTGGCCTCAATCTGGGGCAGTGTTGGTCTGAGAGTCGACCTCATCATGCGAGCTCGTTCCATTTTTACACTAATATTCAGAGTGCCTCTTACCAGTCGGTGATCACTGCCGGTGTTAAACCTATTAATCACAGAGACATCTCTGAATATATGGCGCCTGTCGGTCATAATGAAGTCGATCTCATTCAGGGTCACGTTGTCGGGGCTTCGCCAAGTCCACTTCCTCTGGGGTCTCTTCTGGAAAAACGAGTTCATCAGGTAGAGCCCCTGGGCCTCGAGGAAGTTGACTAGCATTTGCCCCCTGTGATTTCTGCACCCATAGCCGAATGGTCCTAATTTCGATTCGCCGTATCTTTGTACTCCTACTTTGGCATTGAAGTCACCCATGACAACGCTGTGGGAGGTTTTGGCATGAGACATAGCTTTCACTATGTCTTCATACATGGCCTCGACCTCCTCGTCAGAATATGTAGACGTCGGGGCGTACACTTGTATAACCTTAAGAGAGTATCTCTCGGTTATTTTCAACACAAGGTACGCCACCCTCGCCGACATACTACCAACTTCCACAACGTTGTTTTTAAGTGACTTGTGGATGATAAATCCGACGCCACCTTGGGATGGTTGGTGTCCTTCTCTGAAGTACAGTAAGTGCCCAGCGTCTAGGGTAATCTTATCTTCTCCCTGTCTTCGGACTTCAGATAACCCCACGACATGCCAGTTGATATGACTTAACTCTACTTCCAATTCTGTCACCTGCTCGTTCAACCGTAGAGAGCGTCCGTTGTACGCAGCGAGAAACAGTCGTTTTCAACAACAATAACTTAAACCTTCTTATTAGACAAGGAGTGATAGAATTTGTACGTTTTTATAATTACAAAACCAAAGTAGGTACGCTGTTCTATAAGCAGAGGGCCGATAAATGCCCAACCCTTCCCAAATTCTTTGAAGGTCGTGACTCATGACGTACCCATTAACTCAGACTTTGTAATTTTTATATGTCGCTATCATTAGTCGACATCATTGGACTAACTTTCTCGTAGCATCATCAGTATTAAATTGGTTTTGAAGACAAATTTAATTGTATTATGCAAAAAAAAATATATATCCATTAAACACTAATTTAAGACTACTTACAAGCAAGCCAACTCATCCAGAAGTGGTCTTCGTCGAACGGCAGGTGGTCCGCGCATTCCCTCTCCCGACTGACTGAGCTGAACATTGCGTAGGAGTTCCAGCAGAAGCGTGATTCCATCTAGTGGCTCGCAGGCGAACTCTTGCACGAAACTGAAAATAAATCGTTTAGGTATAGGTACATTTGTTACCATTACTTATTATACATATAACGTACATACATACATACTGCATACACTCACGCCTTTAATCCCCGAAGGGGTAGACAGCGGCGCAACTAATGCACCTACTTATCGCCGTGCGTATTCCGTCCCATGATGTGATAGGGTGCGAGCCATATCGGGCACAAATTCCAGACTCCGGACTGATAGTGAATAGAAAAATCCAAGACTTTGCCCATCCCGAGGATCGAACCCAAGACCCCTCAGCATTGCAGTCGTACCGTAATACAACTAAGCCACCATTTACCAAGGCATTCACATTTTACGTGCCTATTATAATTATTATGCTAGACGATTAATTCGTTCCTTTTCCATATTAATACGTTTGAAAGTTGTTTGATGTATCTTTGATACATTAAACACCATTTATAGATAAGGCCCTCTTGTACTCTTTCTAGTAAAAAGCAATTTAAAATTGACCTATCACCTCTTTCTTATTTTAGAACGTTGTGAAAAAAACTACCCCATTAAAGAGGAATGATGGAATTCCGACAATTCGCAGTAAACCCTCGCCATATAATTTGAGGACATAAAGAAAAATTACACGCACAATTACGGTGGGATTCGCTGGAATCGTCTAAAGCAATTTGAAATGTAAAAACTGTTAATGTGCGGCCACGAAAAGGTACGCAAAAGTAAAAATAAAATTTTATAAAAGTGTCGCAGTAGGAGATACGATTACATTAATGCCTTATTTATAGTAAAACATAGTGTATTTTTATACGAATTAAAAAATACACCAATGTAGGTACTACACTTACTATCCCTGTTCTTTTGAATTGTACTTAATAGAGACGTATCAGCTGTCTCGTAATTGTTTTCCCTCGTGAAAGTAAATACGAGAATGTTTGAGAAATTCATACAGCTTGGGAAATGAGAAATCGTAAAATATAATACGACACGCCATACAAACACGCATGCAATGTATTGTGGAATTCGATTTCAATAAATGATATAATAGAGCAGTAGAACCGGTGTGTCTGTACATTTAACGAAACTTGTGATAAAAAGAAAAAGGGTTACTAAAGAAGAGTAAGAGAACACAGATAGATTTTTGTTATTCTTTTCCGTCTGTTTTATTGTTTGTTTGCTACTACAAATCTCCAAAATTACTAAACAGATTTCGATGAAATTTGGCACACGAATAGATCATGTCCTGGATTAACACATAGGCTAATTTTATCCCGAGAAAATAAAACGCAGGATTTTTATTTTGGAAAAAATTTCACGCCGGCGGCACCGTAAGCATAAGCTATTAATATAAAAAAAGTACGTATTATTTTCCCATCATTAAGTAGCTAGTAAAAATATTTTATAATAAAAAAAAATGCTATATTTAACAAAACATGTACTTTTTATCATGCGCTATGTTTCACGATACAAAACCTCCAGTTTTATGGCCACACAATCTTCAGTAGTGCAATAAAGCTATGACCACAAGAACTGTTAGTCCAATGTGTCGCATAATTGATGCACTATGTGATACAAAACAATTTTCGTCAAATAATCTTTCTACAATTGTCCGATAAGTATCCGAGACGCATTCCTATATAATGTGAGTTGAATGATAAGAAAATAATAAGTATGACGCACGACGTCCGAAGTTCATCAATAACATAAAGCATCAGCTTCAAGTTTAATCTGAAATGTTTAGATATTAACGACTTTTTTCATAAACAGTTTATAAACCTAAAATTATGGTACAAGAAGTCCGAAACGAATCCGAGGAAAATTCGGATATTTTAATTAAATAATATTTTAATTACGTTATTATTTTAGAACATACTAATAAAAACTAGCTTACGTGCACTCACAAAGTAGTTGATATAAAACTAAGCGAGAAGCTTGTTTATACTCGTAGTTCAATATTATCTACGTTTATTACAGCGTAAATGGAAGATATTATCTGTTTCAAAGTCGTAATCTATTTGGATGAAGACATTATTTACGACCTGTTAATTAAATATTATCTCGGTATTGGAGTAAGAGTAAGTTACTCAGAGCGATCGATTATACGTTTTAAAAAATATTGTGTACAAAATTACGTAAGCATCATTCTCATTTTTGACTCGTCAAGCCCCGCTACGGACGCCGGCGTCCGAGTATATAGGGTTTCCCCATACATCTATATATACAGAGTCATTTTGACATTGCGTTAATAAATTAAACCACATACTTATCTCGTTGAAAATAACACTTTCCATTAAGTTATTTTAACCATAGACGTAAAATAAAAAAGTGTAAGTTTGGAACAAAATAAATATCAATAAAATGTAACTTTAAGTTTACACTCCCTAATGCCACTATGACTGCTCTAGGAGAATTCGTCGTAGCAGCAACGTTGTACTTTCAGTCAGAAATACACTTACGCACACACCATAATCGTACTAAACTGAAAAATGATCAAAAATTTAGATTACTACAACTGGGATTTTTGGCGAAAGTATTCGCTATTCATTGATAATTTTCAACACACTGTTAACAGAGGTATAGACGAATATGTGGTTTCAATTAGTAACGCAATGTAAAAATGTCCCTGTATAAGCGGGGTATGACGGATTGACTGTAAGTATTGTATGAGTTTAGGTGTCATGGAATGTGCGACAGAAACTATTCCGTTCGGACCACATTAGAGTACTCAGTAATTTTATTCAAATTTTATATAATTTTTCACATAATTTTTTGTTTAATCATATTAGTACTATACAATTATTTCTGTACAAGCTATAGCTATAATAATGAAGTACTTAACTTATATGATATGATATCATGTATCGTAACTTAGTATGTATTTTCATTAACTTTTAATAAGATGAATTTACCTTGTACAGAACTGCAAGGCATGTTGTTATAATATAGTTAAATGGCTGCATTTAATTATGTTTTGTATGCAATAATTAATTAGGTTGTAAAACTCAACGTACTAGTAAGTAGTAACTAAATCTTTAGTGTTTCTTTATAAGACAAGTTTTTGCCTGCAAGTCCACCCGCGTGAACGTTTATGAATGATTTTCGTACGGGTAAATGTATATGAATAAACGTATAGACATTGAAGCAGTAACCACATAAACAACTTGACAGAGAGGCTCATAAATAAAATAAATACATACCGAGGTTACTTTGTGTCCATGAAAATGGTAGAGAACTTGTACCCCAGGAAAGTGTTTGCATGTAGGCAGATTCGCAGGCAAAAGCAAGTTGCTTTGTTTTTTATTGCTACTGAAAGATGAGGTAGACTGCCTTGGTAGCGTAGTTGTATTACGGTACGACTGAAATGCCGAGGTCTCGGGCTCGAAGTCCGGGTTGCGCAGAAAGTGATATTGGGTTTTCCTAATTAGTGTCAGCCCGGATTCTGCAATTTGTGCCCGATGTGGCGATAAGCTCGCTCCCTATCATATTATGAGACGGAATACGCACGGCGAAAAGTGGGTGCACTAGTGCCTCTGCCTACCATTTCGGGGATAAAAGACGTGAGTGTGTGTGTGTGTGTGTGTGTGTGTGTGTGTGTGTGTGTGTGTGTGTGTGTGTGTGTGTGTGTGTGTGTGTGTGTGTGTGTGTGTGAAGCTGAACTAAGCATTCTGCTCGCCTTATAGTAAGCGATACGACCGTCATAAACAGTAACAACCCCATACAGAACTTTTAATTACAATGGACCGTGTATATAATAATAATAGCACTCCAGTTCTACTGCACTCGTCGCCCTGAGACGTTAGATGTTAACTCTCATAATGCCTAGTAATTTTACGCTGGCTACAGTGTCATTCAAACCGGAACACAACAGCACATGCAAACTGCTGCTTAGCAGTAGAAATAGACGTTGCGGTGGTACTTATCCAGATTGCACCGCGCGTACGAGAAAAATACCACCAATGAATTTATATTATAAATGCAACGTACCTTGGGAATGACAGTCTGAGATCTGCTCGTAATTTTGTTAGGAGCTCGCTTGGCGTGCCAAACTGGCGCAGTCTCATTTCCTCTCCGAGATTCATACACGGGTTTCTGTAAAATGAAAGCAGTTTTTTTTTTTTCTAAAGATACTAAAGATACTTGAATTTAATTTTCTCATTTAACATGATACCATCTAAAGGATAATTAAGGTGACGTTTTTTGGCTGAAAATCTGCGCTATTTTATCAAACTTGGCAGAATTTATAGGAATAATTGTAGACCGTTGTTTCTGGGTTTATTGTAACATGAGATATTTTCTTTTTATACTACAACAGATATGTTACATTGTTTAGGTAAGTAGTTACATATAATACGCCGTAATATAATTGTTTGTTCAGTTTCCATAGCTTGGAAATCCAGTGTGTTAAATTTATTTTAACAGCGAAATAAAAATATATGATAGTGTTTACAGCCATAAAGCCAGTCACTTAAAACACGATGAGACGTATTTGCTATGTAACTTCTAAAACAGCGTGAAATTTTTATTTCGGTAGCACAATGATTATTTTATAGTGTAAAATAAAGTTTTATGTTGCAGTACAATAAATATAAACTATTTAAATACATAACTATAAATGATGGTCATAGGCAACATCAATCTAACCGTGAAAAAGCACTACAAGTTATAGCGAAGACATGATTGATCTATTTTTAATATCTTACAGTAGAAGCATTCATTGTTTTATAAGTCAGAAGTAGATTTCAATATTCAGTACTACTGACAAATCTTTGTATATTGTTTTGTGGTGTTGTTATAGATAATATGTTTTACTTTTACTTATTTTTTTTTCTTTTTTTATGTTTATTTTTTTCATTTATTGTTTTATTTATGTCACAAGTTTTTTTGTCTTCCGTGATACCCACTTCAAACGGCTCAACGGAAGAACAGCGTTGGCTGTATTGACAACTTTTTTTGCTGAGTTGAGCCTGTTTGCAACAAACATGTTATGTAGTTTTAAGTGTTTTATGTTTTAGTTGTGTGTGCGTTTGTTGCAAATAAAGTTTCTTTCTTTCTCTTTCTTCTTTCAAAATGATGGAATCTTGAGACGTTATTGAAAGAATATTTTTATTTTGTAAATTATGTCAGTCAGTCAAGTCATCAGAGCTACGTTTATATGAAAAAAAAATCTATCTGTATGCACTCCGAAGTGCATTTTTCTCAAAGTAGGAAGCTTAGGGAACTTCAAATTTAATGCATTTCGATTGCTTGGCCTATGACTGGATGCGATTGTACCGAAAGTTTTATATTATTTTTATTGTTTATTTAATGCGTACAGAATACACCTCCAAACAATCCAACAACCCAACCTGCGCAGTATAATATAACAATAGCTAAAGTTAGTAGTCATATTCGGAAAACTTTTGCGCAAACCATGATTATTGTGTTGTTAAATAACTTGTATATTTTTAATTATTTACCTAAAATCTTTGCTGTTCGGATTCGGGAGGGTCCTTGATTTATTTAGTTCTTGCCCTGAATCCAGCTCGTAAAGATGCCCACCACCCGATTTCTTCCCCCATTTCTTGAGTGATGTCGCGTAATCTTCTGGATTGTATATTGGCGGACGTTGCTTATCCTAAAAAAAAGTATTTGGAAAACCAATAATTATAAAACATAGTTACATTTAATGAAGTCCATAATGTATGGACCACGGGAATGAACCAACTCAACCGGATTATAGAAAACGACTGTCACAGAAAATCTATAATTACAAATAATAAAATAAAAATTAATTACGAAATATTAATTAAGTAACATTGCCCTTTGATTTTCTTTAGCCATTTTCCCTTGACCTCTAAAATTGGCTACAACAATCGAAACAATAGCCCATAACTGTAACATATACATTAAGCTCTAAATTGATATTGTATGAATGGCTAAATTCCATTAACACTGGAACTATTCGTGCAGAATTCAATTTATCAAATTCAAAATCAACTGGTTTGAGCAGAAAACTGGTTTATTAATTAACAACGTGAGGTTAGCACCACACACTAGCGTGTAAGCGGGCATAAGTAGTACATTCATTGAAAGTAACTGGGAGAACGAAACGTTTTATGAGATTCATTGAAGTACTAGCTTTTGCCCGCGGCTACGCCCGCATTAAAAAGTTTTTCCGGGATAAAAGTAGCCTATGTGTTAATCCAGGACATGATCTACCCGTGTGCCAAATTTCATCGAAATCCGTTCAGTAGTTTTTGCGTGAAAGAGGAACAAACATCCTTGCATCCAAACATCCATACATTCTTACAAACTTTCGCCTTTATAATATTAGTAGGAAGTAGGATTAATTAACTAGTGAAAAGCGATAGCCTAGTTGGACGTGGGACGGACTGCTGAGTGTTCGCAGTTTCAGAACCCAAGGGCACGCACCTCTGACTTTTCTATAATTATACTGTGTGTATTTTTTGTGAATTTTCGCTGGCTTTAACGGTGACGGAAAATATCGTGAGGTAACCTGAATACCTAAGAAGTTCTCTATGAGAATTCCGAAGGTGTATGAAGTCTGCCAACCCGCACTAGGCCCGCGTGGTGGACTAATGCCTAAACGTTCTCAGTAGTATAGGAGGCCCGTGCTCAGCAGTGGGCAGTATACAATACAGGGCTAAGGGCTTGTAGTAGTGAAATATCTACGAAGAGGTAAATATGTAAAATGATTTAATGGTTGTAAGTAGTGGTCCAATGGATATGGCCAACGATAGAGAAAGCTTTCTTATCTATAATAGTGATAAAGGCTATATTTCATGGAGTTCTAATACGGAAAATTATTTTGAAGCCGTGCATAACATATATAACCTCAATGTACATATCTAATAATATTCTGATTTATAGATCTCGCTGTCACTACAACCCCACCTAGTCATTACTGAGCTATAAACATTTTATTTCAGGCAATCATCATTTATACAGCACAACAATGGGACTGTTATGGCAAACAGCACGGGATTGGAGAAAGCTGACGAAGTAGCTTACTATGACACAAACACTTTCATGGAGTTAGGGCATGTACTTGTAGAACATCCTAGGAAATAATGAGTGTGATTGCAAGTTCCTTGAGTTCAAAATTAGATTTATAGGTTTCAAATACTTAATACAATATAACTAACACACTTGATTTTAATGTAAAAACATCTAACTACTCATAATATCATACGCTGTCCAAACTTCTTATACCATACCAGTCGTTTATTATATACTGCCCACTGCTGAGCACGGGCCCTCTCTACAACTGAGATGGTCAAGGCCTTAGTCCACCATGTTGGCCTAGTGCGGGTTGGCAGACTTCACATACCTTCGAAATTCAGAGAACTTCTCGGGAATGCAGGTTTCCCCACGATGTTTTCCTTCACCGTTAAAGCGAGCGATAATTCACAAAAACTTCTTATGCACACTACCAAATTGGACAGTCTTTCAATTTAGGGCTACATTATGCCAAAGCCTTAGGCTATAGTTCAACTGATATAAAATGCTGTTACAAATTTTATTAGTGCTGTTAATTACAACTAACGAGTAATATTAGTAACCTCTTTACTCCAAATTTACGTTATCTTTTCATGTCAAATATTACTATTGAGAAAAATTAGACAATTGCGATGAACTCAAGATAAGCAATTAACTTCTGTTCCGAGATTTCAACAAATTACATCATAGATGCGATTATGATAAGATTTATTACTCAATGGGTAATTAATTAGCAGATAAATATACAGACAAATCCACATGAATACTTAAATAATCTTTTATAGTTTTCTTACTCTTGATTACGTTATTTTATAATGCCATTAAGGTTGTTTTTGGTCTGTTGTAATCATTAATTAAGAGTGATACAGACAAGCTTGTAGCCAAACTTGTCTTCAGCATAACTGGGTGACTCGCAAACAGCCCTGTATTATATACTGCCCATTGCTGAGCAATTGGGTGATTAAACATAATGTTTTTGTTCGCCTTCTAGGTGTTAAAGCACAGTGGTCACCCATACATGCCGATTGGCGTTTTTTTCCCATAAAAAGTAGTAGATAATCTGAATTATTATAAATCATAAAACTATTATTTAGGCTAAATGGAAAGCAGGCGCCTATACCATTTTTAATTTTTACTTGTTTTGTACGATTTATTGAAAAAAGGAAGTATTTTTAACTACTTTTTCTGGAAACATTATATAACAAAAATGTTATTTACTTATATTGGTATGAGCAAAAACACAAAGGCATATACATATATAGCATTAACATTGCCGTAGGCAGATATTGTCTCTGGATATTCTAGCAAGCACTCACTCATTATTTATTACGTACTTAAGCGATAAGATACAATCTTAAAAAACGCATAAAATACAGAAAATAAATCTTTATTCTTACATAAATCCGGTAATAAACTATAAATCATTATTTAACTAATTGGCACACGCGTAAGAAAGCAGTTGATTGCGTGAGCCATTTTTTTAGGTTAACGAACCGAGTTATTTACTACTCAGTGTGAGGCCTCCCTAAATTAACTGTAACAAATGACGAGTGCCATGCTTTGTGCTGAACTTATATGGTTGGATGTATAAGGCTGGCTCGTACTAACAGAGTTTCCCGATTAATTGAATTTACCTCAATAATCTCAGAATATAAAATTATACTTTCTCATTATCAAAAAATATCACAGGTTTCTAAATTCAAAAACTACTTAGACGAAAATAAATTATGACCATTATCACCAACCTATACGATATATTATTGCCTATGACAAGTTGGCATCGATTTAATATACTGTGTTACTTCAATATTAAAAGAATGTGTTAGTCGTTTTCGTTTTTATCGACGCAACTCGATCTTTAGGTAATGTATTATAACCCATATTGCGCTTAATTTCTATAATAAGTTCATTGAATTTTTATGCATTTTTCATAAATTTGTTAATCAGTTTGCATAATCTAAATTTTATTTCACACAGCGTTTTTCTACAAAATTCCGTTATGAAGACAATGCGTATAATAGTAATAGGTCCCACGCTCTCGTTTTCTGCTACCTATACATTTTTATGTTTCAACATGTCGTTATCAAATTAATGATTACACAGAATTATTAAGATAATTGATTTTTTGAGCTTTGAAGTGGGAACGTACACTTTGATATCGTCACAGTGTTATATTAATTATCGTATGAGAACTAAAAATGCTACTTTATTCTTTTTTGAAAAATTATAAATAGTATTGTGTTTTTACTTAACTTTAATTATAAACATTTAGACATTGAGCGATTTAGAATCTTGCAAGACATTATTGCGAAGAACCGATAAATAGAGACCTTACCTTGGAGACAGGCTCCTCGCTCCAGCCCCCACTGTTTGCCATACCTTCCAGCAACGTCAGTTCACTGTAACAATCAACATAATATAATTATATACGTAATTAAACATTTCGTTATTCGCTTCGGATATTGCGTTAGAAGAATTCAGTTAAATTGATATACGTATCTGTAATCAATGTATAGATTTACGTTTTTGTATGGAGCGCACAGCAAAGTGGCCATACTTATATGTCAAAAACATGTCGATAGGCAAGAGATGAACATCCCCAAATGAGTACAATCTCGCTGAATATAGAAATTAATGAAAGGCAAAAGCAACGTTCAATTTTGCCATAAAATATTTGAATTTGGAATTCAGATCAAATTAAACTATTATTTCTCGCCTTCATGATTACAAATTGAATCTTTATGATTATAAAACATCATCATGCATAATAATCCCATTAAATGCGCAACCATAACCTAATGCACCATAATTACATTTACACGTGAAATGCAAAAAGTTTGTGCTTTATTTAATAACCGATGATGATTCTAATCTTTCTTCTAGTTACAACAATAATCATGATGACATCAAAATTGACATTAAGATTACAATCGTATCGATGCGACCTACTAAAGTAATGAACGTGATTGAGTGGTATAAGCTATAAGAAGCGGCGGATTTGGATTTGGTTTTATGTCATGGCAAGTAAAAATACTTTGATAAACAGTAATATAAGAATATTTATGATTGATAACCATTGATGTATAAAAAACACACATCAATGTTGATAACTGTTAGCTACGTTATTAAGATTAAGGAATGGTGAGTGTAGTTTATAATATGTTACATTATAATGCACTTAATGCCTAAAGTAAATGTCCAACTCGTTTAGTTAATGTCTCCATCACACACACACACACACACACACACACACACACACACACACACACACACACACACACACACTCTCAGGCCAGTTATCCCCGAAGGGGTAGGCAGAGGCGCAACCAGTGCACCCACTTTTCGCCGCGCGCACTCTGTCCCATGATAAGATAGAGGCGAGCCCATCGCCATATCGGGCACAAATTTCAGACACCGGGCTGATACTGACTAGAAAAACCCAATACCACTGTGCCCGACCCGGGGATCGGCCCCGAGACCCCCAGCATTGCAGTCGCACCGCAATATAATTACGCCATCAAGGCAGTCAACAATCACGTTAACGAATTCTAACAAAACCGCTGTTATTCGATTTCTGCTTCAGTGTATGGACTTGCACCACATAATATAACCCACTTTTATTGAAGCAAAACACCGATGATAACCACAATAACATCACGGAATTATCGCGACCGCCCGCGGAAAATAAGATTTTCTATTATTCATGGACTCGATAATGGGAAATTTGCGAGATGGCCGTAATCAGATCTTTTGCAACAGTACTTTATTTAATACAGTGTTATTTTATCGAAAGTTAATATAACTGGTGTCATGAATGGCTTTTTATAGTTTCACTATATTGCCAAGTTTAGATCATAATCTGTGTAGGTACACCAGGGAGGTGGGCAGTAGATATAGGAAACTAACAACTAACATGAATACTAAAGCTAAACCTTCTCCTTCAGAGATAAAGTCTATTTAGCATTAAACGTAAATAGGGAGAATTCTGTCGATATACATATGAGAAGAAGACTAGAAAAGATACTAGAGAAGACCACTACCGTAGATTTTATTTTCGTGACCATTTTTCGGCATTTTAGTTGTACTAGTACTTTATCATTCTATGATGTACACTTTATAAATGGTAGAGCTTCTGTATTGTCTACCCTCCAAGAGGAATCGGATGGTACCAAAGACAGTTTCAACATATTATATTTTGGCAATCGCAGGAACTGATAAAAATTTAAATGGCAGATGTATGGATGGACTTACCATTCAAACAAAGTAGTTGATTCACGATAAAAATCTGAATTTAGCATGCTTCCTTACCCCGATGATACAATTCCTCGAAGATTATGATTGAGATGCTTGCAAATTATATAGCACGAGTCATTCCCCAGCGACTTTGCGTGTGTTATAATTATCCCTTGAGGCTTTGTTTTTCTTAGTAAATATATGCATTCATTTAAAACATACCTAATATATAAAATAGAGGTCTGTTGTGTGTGCGAAGTTAAATATTTCTAAATGAATACATTCGTACTTTTATGGCTGTTTTCAATAAACAATCCGAATCTATCGATCCGGTCCCAAGAATCAACCAATGAAAATAAGTCATTTGTAAGCATAACAAATTCATTTATTTTGATAGGTACATTTTTACGATCGATCGAAATATTGATATCGGCGCTTTTGAAGAAATTATATTGATTATTCATTACTAAAGTTAGTAACTGTACTTCAAATCTATTAAATATAAACACGAGATCCAGAGGAGTTTTAGCTTGCGGCTCTACATGTCTCTGATAATTTCAGCAAAACAAATCATAATAAATTATACCTTATTTTAATCACGCAGTGTCAATTTTTAGTTGTATTTTTTCGGGTGTAAGTGCGGCGATTAACTTTATGAACTAACATCTTACTAATATTATAAAGGCGAAAGTTTGTAAGAATGTCTGGATGTATGGATGTTTGTTACTCTTTCACGCAACAAAAACTACTTAACGGATTTTGATGAAATTTGGCGCACGGATAGACCATGTCCTGGATTAACACATAGGTTACTTTTTATCCCGAGAAAACATAAAGCGGGACTTTTATCCCGGAAAAACTTTTTAACGCGGGTGGAGCCGCGGGCAAAAGCTATAATCTATACTAATATAACAAATCTGAAATTTTGCATGGATTGTTACTCTTTCAGCCCAGAACGGCTAAACGGATCTGGATGATATTTGGTAAATAGATAAATCATAGTTGGGAATTTTATAGGGTACTTTTTATGCTGGGAAAATGTATATTGGGACTTTTATATCAGATTTTTTTTCACGTTGGCAGAGCTAAGCAAAAGGTACTTTATAATATTAGTAAAGATGATAAAAATTTAACGTACCAAGTATGTCAAGAAAGAGGCGACCGACTAAAAGCGACATAAAAACCACCCAAGACACGACTGCAATAGCGGTACTCCTGCGAAATACTTGATGAATCAACTCACAATCCTATATCTGACATAGGAAAGGGTAATTACTTCCATAGCGCTTATGTACCTATGTCACTTTAACGGTGAAGGAAAACATCAGGAAACTTACATAGCTGAGAATTCTCCATAAGCATTTCAAAGGTATGTGAAGTCTGCCAGCCCGCACTAGGCCACCGTGGTGGAATAAGGCCTATCCCCTCTTATTAATAGAGGAGGCCCGTGCTCAGCAGTGGGCAGTATATAATACATACTGATTGCATTGCTGCCGACCAAAAAGCGACCTCCTCCCGGCCTAACTACGTTATAGACGTGGCAGTGCTCCTCTTTCAAGGACACATTGAGGGCAAAGTACTTCCACATATTTACATCCTTTTAGTGTAAACCTCATAACACATAGGAACTTAATACGTTTTTAAAAGCCACATTTCGGGTATACGCGTAGTATTTCTCTACATCGTTTCCGGACGTCAGAAACACGCGTGAAATTACTTTACGCATCGATTATGTAAATATCGAGTAGTTGTACGTGTTAGGTAATCGTAAATGAAAACTGCGTAAAATTGTCCAATTGGTATTCTGGTACGGTTAATAAGGCCAGGATTAAAGTGGTAAAGTTAGTGCTAAGCAGTTTTCTTTGCAATGTTAAGTACCTATTCATGTAAACTTAAAAAATTATTAAGGTGTGGTGTCTCTCAGTAACAAGATGGCAGCGTTTGCGCGATGCCTAATTTATAACGCCAAAATTTGGTTACTAAAATGGGCATGGTAAGTAATAAATTTATTTATTTATATTTAAATATTCACTTACCCTAACAGTATTATAACTAAACATGTAAGCTACTTTAAAAATAACAAAAACTAAGTAAAATATAATTAACTAGTATTTGCCCGCGCCTCCGCCCGCATTAAAAAGTTTTCCCGGGATAAAAGTCCCGCTTTATATTTTCCCAGGATAAAAAGTAGCCTATGTGCTAATCCAGGACATGATCCACCCGCGTGCCAAATTTCATCGAAATCCGTTCAGTAGTTTTTGCGTGAAAGAGTAACAAACATCCATACATTCTTACAAACTTTCGCGTTTACAATGTTAATAGGATTAAAACTAAATGCACAGGTAACTTAAATTATTGAGCTAGGTGTACACAACCGTTCTAGGAATATGCTGGCTGTGGCCAGGAAATCTTTGTCACTAATGCGGAAAATGTCAACCGAGTGCTCGGTGACTAAGGTGTTCAAATATGTGAGGACTTTGGTAATTGACGTATATGGGTCTGTTGAAAAAGTGTTTAACAAAGGTGTATGTCTTGGTCGGAGATTTCGAATGTGTGGATTGGGTATGTAAAATGGAATTTGTGCAAGAACGGCAGGGTCATGGACGGCGCCTCGTAATACTGCAAATACATATATAACTTACCAAGGCGATGTTACGCCTGACTTTGAACGATGTGTATCCCACGGTACCCAATATAAACGGTGTAGGATAAAGGAGAGGACAGTAGCCATATATTTTCTTGTAGAGATACCGCAAATAACGTTTTAATGTTGTATTATGAATGTTATTCTGTGTTTAAATCGATAGGTATGGAAATCATAGAATATGGGTACAAATGGCGTCGGTATTTACATGCCATAAATCACAAACGTGAAATCATCAACAAAGCTTTTCACTCAACCGTATCAACATTATCTAAATGCGTGCCATTTTAACAAAAACAATAATTTCCCAGTGTATTGAAAGTGAAAAAATCTCATTAGTTGGCAAACGTATTGCAGAGACAACGCAAGCAATTCCGATTTCTAATATCGCGTGAAAAGCTAAATACAGTTCGTTCGCACCTATCACAGTGCTTGAGGCAACAAACGGTACCGGTGTGGTTAAATTACTATTTCTAGCACTCCCCGTGGAGTGTAGTCGTGATAGAGACATACACCAGAATGTGTGTGGAGATTTCGCCTTGAGGGTAGTACGGTATTGTGTGGTGTAATGTATAAGCTAAAAAATAATAGTCAAAGGACATGTCCAAAAATGGGCCTAAAATGCTAACCAAGACAATTTATATATATTTGGATTGAACTCCTAAAAATTTGCCTTTTACGATAAATCGTTTCATTTTAAAGACCCCCAATTTTGAGATTTATGTAAGTTTATTTGCTCAAAAACTATGAATGTTTTTAAAAGTTAGTTATAAGTGGAAGGGTCTAAAATATTCTTTAATGAATCCAAGATCCATATTTTGCCCAATGTCTCATTCGAAGAATTCACTACACGATAAATTAACCTAATCTCGAACTCTTTACAGGCACGCAGACACAGCCAGATTTCAAATCACGTGTTACTAGTTTTCGCCGCGTAAGATGGCTGTCCAGACGGGAATCCCACGGCTTCGGGATTAACATGGGGACGATTGGTATTCCTGTTACTCCACAGCATTGTAACTACATTTACAAACGACCAATTATTGCCAGAAAATGTCTTTTACAGGGTTTTTGGTTGGGTAATTAACACGTCGAAGTCTGTGTTGTGGTTCGGTTTGGTTATTCTGAATAAGAAATACCTACTCTGGGAAAAATGTAATGCAACCAATAGTACTTTTTTATTATTCCCTTGATTATACTTACCAATCCCACTAAATAGAGGTCATTATAAAGAACTAGCTGCTCGCGGCTTCGCCCGCTTGAAAACGCCTTTCCCGCTACAAAAGTCTTAAAATCACAGTACGACTCCAGCGCCATCTACTTAAAGTACGAGATTGAAAAGTATCCTATGTGTTAATCCAGGTCATAAACTATCCATGTGCCAAATTTCATCCAAATGCATTTAGTTATTTCCGAGTTTACTACTAACAAACATCTAATGATATAGTATAAAAATACAGCCCTGTACTATACCGGGTGGAAGGGAAACGCTCTCGGAAACGAATACAGGTGATAGTATTGGTGATTCCTGACGTTATGGCACTAAAAAAATCGCGATCGCATTGTTACAATTTTAGTAGAATTTCCTCAAATTTCTGTACAGCTTCACGTATGGATAGATAAATCAAATTATTATTGTGAAAAACATAGTAAAAAAGGTCAATATTTCAAAATAATCGTAATGAAACACGAACATATGCTGACGGGTTACCGACCGCGGGCCGGTGCCGGAGCAGCGCGGCGGCCGTCCAGTTTTTTGTACGCTTTACACTGCGCGCGCATGAATTACAGAAATACTAAAATCGTAAGTATTATCGCTTAGCTTTGCAAATGAATATAGTTTTTCGTTAATGTTATGGTTCTTCTCTCTTACCGTTCCGGTATAGAGAGCGTTTCCCTTCCACCCGATATACTGCCCACTACTGAGCACGGGCCTCCTCTACTGAGAGGGTATAGGCCTTAATCTACCACGATGGCCTATTGCGGGTTGGCAGACTTCACATATCCTCGAAATTCTTATGGAGAATTCTCAGGTATTAGGTTTCCTTACGATGTTTTACTTCACCGTTAAAGCGAACGATAATTGATAAACAATGCACACATAACTTCGAAAAGTCTGAGGTGTGTGCCTTGGGTTTCGTACCTCCGGACATTGCCGCGGCAGACCGTTCTATTCCCAACTAGGCTATCGTCCAGTCAACAAACATCTAAACATCCAAAAAAAATCACAAACTTTCGCATTCATAAGGTAGACATCAAGAGTAAGATGTAATTAATATATAAATGGTGTTTGAGTTATAGTATGGAATAATCATCACTAAATTATACCATAGACTCTGTCGCTGCCGCAATGAGCGGAAGTTCAACACTTGTACCACACAACAAAATGTTACAGATGGAATTCAAATCAAGTTCATGGTTTATTTGGATTAGTGGTTTGAGCTACAGACTTGAACACGTTACATGTTGCTTTTTGTATTATATGTCATTATAGGGATTTAGAAATAAGATGGTTATTCGTATAGCCTTTGGGCAGAGAAAAAAAATAAGTTTTTAATATTATAGTCTGAAGTGGTTAAATATAAAACTCATTAGGTCAATACTCAGTAATAATACGGGAATTATTAATAACAAAACTGTTGGTTTTACCACTGAATACAGTATAGCACTACCTACTAGAATTTAAATCACATGATGTATGTATTATTACTATATTTAATAAGTATAATATTTAATTATTGATATTTTTTTACATGACGTGACAATAAAACTACAATGAAATCCTCCTAGCCAGTTTCGGCCACGGCGGCCAATCTCAACGGAGATCAGCCAGGTACGCAGGAGATATTATAGTGCACAAGTGTGTGCGCAATACACAGGTGCACTCGCTATTCCTCTACTCTCATAGTCCGGTGAGACGGCAATCCGACATGACCGGAGAGAGATCAGGCGCAGGACCAACGGCTTTACGTGCTTTCCGAGGCACGGGGGTATCACACCGCCAACTTCTTGACTCCGAGCTTCAACTGAGTAATTTTTTTAAGATGGAAAAACCCAGTCACAAAGTTTTTGGCTCGACCCGGGATTCGAACCCAGGACCTCCACGCGCAAATCGTACTCGTTACGCGTACGCAATACAACTACGCCACCGATGCAGTCAATACATGGAAATCGAATGTATTGGAATTTATAGAACAGAGAACCTTTTATTAGGCGATCAGTACTCAGTGACAAAAAGACTGGCATAGGTTTTTTTAATACATCAATGCTGGCATGAGATAAAATCGTGGAATCATTATGTACTACGTACAACTAGGGCAAATATGTAGTTTTAGAAAAGTAGGTGTCGCTAACGTAGGTTCACCAGAGAGAGACTTTACATATCATTTTAGTTGTGTTCTGATGTAACTATTTAACGAAATTACTTGTGGTTATAGATAAAAAAGTATATCGAGTGTAAATATCTCCTACCATCGCGCGGCGACGTCTTAGCGATAAAAAAGTTATGATTGCCATTTCTGAGTATTTTTTTAGTTTATTAAAAAATTCAAAACTCATTTAGTCGTCTTTTCGCATTAAAAACTGCAAATAAATTTGATAAAGCCACTACAGTTTACAATACAAATAATGAAAACAATACTTTTAATCACAATGTGGATGAAAATAAAAAGTTCTTTATGAATATCAGAATTTATGCGAAGATAAATATCAAATCTGTATTCGGACACTATTCTATAAATGTACCATAAAATGTAAGAAAGGACTTTCACTTTCCCTTGGACAGTTTGTGAATATTGTGTTTAATTATGTAGAGTCATCGCTGAAACATTAATATCAAAGAACGTTTTTATTTTGGTGTTACGTTTAAATGATGTTAATCTTTCCTTTTCTACTTTCCCTTTATCAGGCAGACTTTCTGATAATTATTATTGTATTTTTTAATTGTATATCAAGTTTTCGACACTTTGTAGGTCTCTTGAACATGAGAGCTGTCTATTTCTGTTATTAGCATGACGCAATGGAGTGCAATCCTTACTAATATTACAAATTGCCTGACTGCCTCGGTGGCGTAGTTGTATTGCGTATGCGTTACGAGTACGATTTGCGAGCTGAGGTCCTGGGTTCGAATCCCGGGTCGGCTCAAAAAACTTTGTGACTGGGTTTTTCCATCTTTAAAATTACTCAGTCGCAGCTCGGAGTCAGGAAGTTGGCGGTGTGATACCCCCGTGCCTCGGAAAGCACGTAAAGCCGTTGGTCCTGCGCCTGATCTCTCTCCGGTCATGTCGGATTGCCGTCTCATCGGACTATGAGAGTGAAGGAATAGCGAGTGCACCTGTGTATTGCGTACACGCTTGTGCACTATAATATCTCCTGCGTACCTGGCTGATCTCCGTTGAGATTGGCCGCCGTGGCCGAAACTGTCTAGGAGGATTTCAATATTACAAATGCGAAAGTAACTCTGTCTGTCTGTCTGTCGCGCTTTTACGCCAAACTACTGAACTGATGTAAATGAAGTTTGGTACATAGATAGTCTAAAACCTGAGAAAAGACATACGCAACGTTTTATCCCGGGAAAATATAGAGCGGGACTTTTATCCCTGAAAAACTTTTTAATGCGGGTGGAAACGCGGGAAAAAGCTAGTACTTTACAGATCAAAGTACTGATATAATCCATACCTACATTATGTCAAGCATTGTCTGGAAGAACATCGTAATCGAAACTTGCGCAGTTTTTGATAAAACGGAATTTCCTTAAATATTTATGGTATATTTCCATTATTAAAATGTTTTTACTGAATACTGCAAATATGACCTAGATCCTTTAGAAATGATAAGAAAAAATTTAAATCCAATAAAAAGTGGGAAATGTCGGTTACTATGTTTTTCTTGAAATGTCTCGATGTGCTCTAAAGTAAATACTTTTGTCTCTCATATTAATATAAAACTAGAATAATACTAACTCATTGCTAATTTTTATAGTTATGAGCAAAATTTCACTCATTATAATCAATTTTGGTTTTCTAAGACAAACTAAAAAATATGTTCATAAGCGTCTACAATGTGGCTCTATCACAACGAAATTTATCACTCCATTTACACTCGTGAATTGTAGAGTTCAAATCTACTTGATACAACTTCCGACGCAACACGTGCATACGTAACAACGTAATGGTCTATAAAAACAAGCGCCCGGGAATCAAACCCGCATCGAGGTCAGCCGTAACACATTCGTCACAGTCCGGTCCCGTAAACTCGATTACATGTGCTGTTATAACATCTTACTTGAATTTTATAGTTATTTTATATTGTCTCGGTGCATCAACGGTCGATGTAGTTTCACTCTGCTACGAGATAGTTTTATCAAGATTTGATCAAGGTATATTTCCAATATAAGTATGTTATATAAAATAAGCTTCTTGAAATACTATATTGAAATAAAAACGAAAATAAATAACATTTCACAAAAATGGCAATATTAAAACTTTTTTCTGTCCTGTCTATTACGGCCCGTAGTCTAACGCGAGTCGGCTTTTCTGGCCACACCGGACTTTAGGTTGAGCGATTTAAGTGCTCGTAACCCTTCAATTTCAGTGACCATGTTGAGAGCAATTTTTACTGCGAATGGCCAGAGTGATATCGTCCACTGGATCGGTTAGAACTGAACGCGGTCGTCTCCATTTGGCGCGGTTGAATAGAGTGTATATCGATGCTGTTCGGACTAACATGTTTGGGTGATTTACCGTCCGATCGAAATAGTGTTTGCTGGTCATTGGCATAAAATGCCTGATGGTCGGCAAGTTGGTGTCTACATGGAGGTTGCGGTTGGTGTCTACATGATGCCCCGTGGTATGTTCGCAACCGTTGTCAACCGCAATCAAATTTCTCAGCTTGTCTGAGAAATTTGATTTGCCATACCTGCATACGCTTAAGACGAGCAGGCGGTAAATGAACGAACACGGCGACGAGTGCATCATGAGCGGTCTAATGCACGTAGTAAAGATCTAATCTTGTTGCAGATGGACATTTTGCTATTTCTGTTTATGAGCCAATGCAGTTGGCTCATCGCGAATGCAGCTCGCGCGTGTATCGCAGTAACAACAAATGAATTATTTCCTGTTAATTCAGTATTTGCATGCCTAAGTGGCGTAGTCACATTTTTTTGTATTGCTTTGAATGACGAGACGAGCATGCCATTCGCCGGATGGTACAACCACCACGACGACGACAATACGACGACCACCCATAAACAGTAGCGACACCATCCAGCACCTTGAGTTATAAAGTACTGTATGGTATTCGACTGCGCTTGTATTACCGTACAACTGCAATGCTGCGGTCTCGGATTGAGCCCCGGGTCGCGCAAAACGATGTTGGATTTTTCTATTTAATAATAGCCCGGAGTCTGGAATTTGTGCCCGATATGGCGATAGGCTCGCCCCCATCACACCATGGGACGGAATACGCTCGGCGAAAAGTGGTTGCATTAGTTGTGCCTCTGCCTACCCCTTCGGGGATAAAAGTCGTGAGTGTGTGTGTATAAATCACTTTTCAATCAATAAAATATTATTTGTACAGGATAACAACATTTACCTTTCTGTGTCTGAGATGGATTATTATTTATTTCTATAGATATACTCGTTGTACCTTAAGAAATCAATTTTCATGTCTTGTTTCTGTATTGTACGAAATAGCGACATCAAGACGTTATGAAACTTATGAAAGGCAATAAAACATACGGAAATAACTGAAAGCATTTATGTTTACAGCTTGAGAAATTATATTTAAATAGTTGATATTTAATTTTCATTTTCATTGTCAACTTTAAGGCACTTTCATGTACATATTAATTGCAATTGTAATGTACGCTGGTTTTATATATCTGTTTTTTTTTTCAAATGTTGGTTATTTTGTGGAGAATAGTTTTGTGTGGATATTCCCGTCCTCGATAGGATAAAATCTCCGAGTCAGAAAACTAATTCGCTTGAAATGTTTGTAATTTTAATCGTGGCCATTAAGTATTTAGTGGCCTAATATAAATAATTATTAGGTCAATAATAAGTTATTTATAGGTATTTACTACAAACAACCTGAAAATAATAAATGTATTTATCACATACATAGTACTTTGACAAAAACTTAGTATTTACCATAATAAATTCGGCTTCAAGATTATTGAATTATGTTATTAAAGTGCCGCTAACCTGAAATGGAAATGCATTCGTCGAGACATTACAAAAGCTATTACGGCCGGCAAAACAGTTTATAATGCTGTCGATATTTTATCACTAAAATATGAAATACTGGGAAGAAATATATTACTGGCAACATTTTGAATAGTTAGTTTTGTTCTAACGGTAGTAGTTTTCTTGTTTATTTATTTATTTTGCACTATATATATACTTATTTAAAGGCAGACTCAATGCCAAAGGCATTCTCTACCAATTTAGTAGTTATCACAATACACAATAGATATTTGCGAATATAAAACATTTTGCCAATTTTCAGGCAAATAACCTATCTACGAGATAAATTTTCCCTCTTTATTTGTGTAACGTGCAATTCAAGGTAATCTGTGCCTTCATGTTATAAACCTTTAAAAACCAGTCTAACATTGTAATTGATATAATAACACACATAACATCTAACGCGAGCCATTTAGTAGATTCACACTGTTGCTTCTTCCTGTATTTTTATGCGAACTGGTTCCAACGATGCATAGCAAGCCGATGAATGTCGTGGGATAAACAAGACTGGGTGCATTAAACATGTGATTAAAGGCGCCATGTTTATATTTTTATCGTCTTGTCACAGATGTTTGAAAACTCATAAAAATATTTGCAATTAAATCTGTATGCAGTATCTAATTAACGTTCGATTAAGTTTTTTTTATTCAACTATTTTAAAAATTAAAAGGTATTGCGAAGTGGAATACTTTTAATTGGACCCGAGTTACGTAGAATAATTATCGAATTCCGGCATTTCTGATCATGTTTATATGTCAACATGCTGAGTATTTCTTCATACAGCTACCTTACTTTGACATTGATCCTGATACCTTTTAATCCCAGAGACAGGGGAATTAAAGTTAAATGCTTAAAGATATAACTTAAAGAGGCTCATTTACCGTAATTACAGTATTTAGTATATTCTCCATATTATTGTAGCTAACCCCATTAAGAGCCTATGTGAAAAACATATGGAATCGTGATGGGCGTGACTTAGCGTATTTCAAATGCGAGGCGCCGCACGGCCCCGCTGAGATAGATCGCGCGCCTCGGCCCTCGTCGCATCGCGTCGTTGCGACAGGTCGTTGCACTCAAGCCCGCGAAAAGATCGTCATTGCAAATGCATGTCTGTGTTGTAAATATTATAGTTATTATAATTTCTAATAAATTTATAACTTATAAAACATAGAATTTATTTTAATTCGTTTATAGAACCATTATTATGTCACTATTATCTACCTAATTACTTGAACATTATGTAAAATGACATTGTAAGTTATCTAAACTCATCGAAAGTATTATTCACTTATAGTTGACTTTTGTTGACAAGATAAAATTTGGTGTGGTGGTAGGTTCGAGTCTTACCCCTACGTAGGTCTGTATATAGGTAAAAAGCAAAGCAGTATGAAACTTCTATAATATGTTTTAAATTATATTTTGCTTTGCTTTGATTTGTTCTTGTGGACTTTCCTAACTTTGGTGGACATAAAATAAATAATAATACAATAAATGGCGTCACTATTTTTCAGCCCGACTCGGGATTCGAACCCGGGACCTCAGCACAATAGGCGTATCGTGTGTGCAACTACGCCTTGGAGGCAGTTAAACATAGCATCACACCTTTTCTCCTCACATTTCGTTAGCTATTTTAGGTCTTATCAAATAGGAGACGAGCTTATTGCCACATAACGGGCCCAATTCAACAGACCGAGTTGATACTGGACAGAAAAAAATAGTATTTGCCCGACGCGGGATTCGAACCCGAGACCTGAGCGTGGAGGCCGTACCGGGCACGTAATACAACTACGAGTTTCGACATCAAAGTAGTTTCGACAAGTCATTCACGATGAAACTTCTTCCCTGGAATGTCAGGTCTATTTTACGTAAATGATGCTTCACTCTAGTGCCACCATGCAATTTAAAAATCGAATTTTGTATGTAAAGGATGTTCGAAATTTATGCAATGCAATAAAATTACATAGCTTGATATGAAGATTGATTACATTATTATGGTTGAATAGTCACTATATAGGATATAAATGTTACAAATGTTGAAGGCGGCCGCTACCTATCTAGATAATTTTTATAATTTTTAATTTGAACTGTATGTAATGTGGGGTAAGAAAAATATAGCAAGGTCATTCTTACTACGCGGGTACTTATGCTTATAGAAAATTTGAAATGTTAATTACTTACAATTTTTTAAATATTTTTGATATTTTGTACAGAAGAATAGACTGATGTTTACTGCAACAGCTACTTCTTCAATTCTAAGGCATTTGTTTTTGTTTTGCAATATAACAAAGCTCCGATATCCTTATTGAACTGAATGAAAAATAATGATGGCCATATTTTAAAAGGAGACGGGAAAAACTTCATAGAACTTTGGGCTTAGTGTTACAGAGATAATTTATGCATTATTTTATAGTTATATTAGAACTATTTCCAAATAAGAAAGAAAAATCTGTCTGTCCAATGGGAGTAAAGAAAGAACCGCTGTAGAGTAGAGCTTCTAAATCATTTTTCGGTGAATAACTTTTTTTTACCTGATGACATAAGATGTTCACAATACCTAACCATTGGATTGCCCTATTGAATAGTGAACAGAGCTAGCTTAGACAATAACCAGAATTGAAAATATCACATGGAATCGACGAGGACTGATATAAATATATAATGGCTCATTTACACTCTCGCGCGAGTGGTACGCCGAACACAATACGAGCCACGACGCGAGGTGTGAAGCTAGAGTGTTAGTGAGTCAATAATGTATTTCAATTTGACATTACGTCGGGAGCGCTGAACAAAGTTGTCAGTAAAATTAAATAATATAGACCAATATTAAATATCCCAAAAAGTGAAAATGTCTTTTTAGTTTAATTTCTAAAATACCTATAGTTTTTAATTCTTATTCTTTTTCAGCCTTTAAAAGGCTACTATTGCACATAGGTCTCCCCCAAAGAATTATTAATACTATTATGTCAATATTATTCTTGTTATACATGCTTGGTATTCTTTGAGTATGTAACCAACGCTCTAAGTTGGTGCCAGCGCCGTGTGTAATATTACACGAACCACTTGGTGCCACTTTTCACCTTTCTATAACTCAAAACCTATTTAAAGTAAACACATAAAACTGTGTGAGTTTAATTATATCTATAAGGACATCTAGAAGCCCAAATTTCATGAAGCTAGCTCAAACGGTTATAAAGATATGAAGGTCAAAATCCTAAATTTTTGTACTGACTGACAGACTTATAGTATCTAAACCTAACCTACTTCCAGATGACCTAGAAGGATGAAATTTGGAATCCAGCTCGGTAATTATGTGTAAGCGTAAGAAAAAATCTAAAAATAAAAAAAGTTAAAAATACAGGGGTCCACATAAAAAAAATATATTTTTAATGGTAGCGTTGGAACCGTTACAAGCAAATATTTGAAACAATCCCAATATATGTTTTATTATATTTGCTTTATAACAGAAATATAAAGATAATGTTAAGCCAAAACATTTGTGGTGTCCCCATAAAAAACACTTGTAATACGCGCTAAACAGCCGGCCAACGGTGTGTCGTCGGCGGCGCGCGGCACCACACAACTCAATACCTACCTAGTTTTCTTTACAAAAAGTAATGATATCCCACCAAAAACATAAATGTAAAAGATCTCACATTTGTAAATACCAGCAACTATTATAGGTATTCAATAAAGCAAACAAATAGAATTTAATACTTGTTCATAATGTTATTTTGTTCCTATAAATACATATTTAGATTTTGCATAAAACTTGGCACACATTTAGATCTCCATTCTTTTTGCGGCGAAGCCCACAGCTAAGCATAATTTTGATATTGAACTTGGCTATCCTTTTTTACATTTATGTTTTTGGTGGGATATTTTTAAATGGAAGACATAAAAATAGAAGAATGTTGATACATGCTTCAAAAGTGCAAGGTCAAGCCCAATTTAGGCCGTCTCCTTTATATCTATTAGAGTTTGTTGTCAGTCATGTCCAGCGGATTTTGATTTTAAAGCCAATAGCCTTTAAAGAAAAATAAATCTAAATGGCGGCCTTTATTTAAAATTCTAACATTACATCTGGCTTTTGTGCACAAAACAATGCCCAGATATCGATTTTGAGTTCGCTTGGCCTTAATACAAAAAACTTCAAAATGGTGGCTACTTTTTTCAATTCTGACATTGGATCACTCTTTTGTTAATAATGTTACACCCAGATATCGATTTTGCGGTCGATTAACCTTAAAACAAAGAAATTCAAAATGGCGGCCACTTTTTTCAGTTCTGACGGTGGATCTGCCTTTAGTAACTAAAGTGGTACTCAGATACCGATTTTGAGGTCAATTGGCCTTAAAATAAAGAAATTCAAAATGGCGGCCAATTTTTTCAGATCTGACATTGGATCCGTCTTTTATACCTAAAGGCCTGCCCAGATATCGATTTTGAGGTCGATTGGTCTTAAAACAAAGAAATTCAAAATGGCGGTCACTTTTTTCAATTCTAACATTGGATCCGTCTTTTGTACCTACAGGCTTGCCCAGATATAGATTTTGAGGTCGATTAGCCTTAAAACAACGAAATTCAAAATGGCGGCCACTTTTTTCAAGTCTAACATTGGATCCGTCTTTTATACCTAAAGGCCTGCCCACATATCGATTTTGAGGTCGAATGGCCTTAAAACAAAGGAATTCAAAATGGCGGTCACTTTTTTAATTATAACATTGGATCCGTCTTTTTTACCTACAGGCTTGCCAAGATATCGATTTTGAGTTCGATTGGCCTTAAAACAAAGAAATTCAAAATGGCGGCCACTTTTTTCAATTCTAAAATTGGATCCGTCTTTTGTACTTAAAGGCCTGCACAGATATCGATTTTGAGGTCGATTAGCCTTACAACAAGGAAATTAAAAATGGCGGCCACTTTTTTCAAGTCTAACATTGGATCCGTCTTTTATACCTAAAGGCCTGCCCAGATATCGATTTTGAGGTCGATTGGTCTTAAAACAAAGAAATTCAAAATGGCGGTCACTTTTTTCAATTCTAACATTGGATCCGTCTTTTGTACCTACAGGCTTGCCCAGATATAGATTTTGAGGTCGATTAGCCTTAAAACAACGAAATTCAAAATGGCGGCCACTTTTTTCAAGTCTAACATTGGATCCGTCTTTTATACCTAAAGGCCTGCCCACATATCGATTTTGAGGTCGAATGGCCTTAAAACAAAGGAATTCAAAATGGCGGTCACTTTTTTAATTATAACATTGGATCCGTCTTTTTTACCTACAGGCTTGCCAAGATATCGATTTTGAGTTCGATTGGCCTTAAAACAAAGAAATTCAAAATGGCGGCCACTTTTTTCAATTCTAAAATTGGATCCGTCTTTTGTACTTAAAGGCCTGCACAGATATCGATTTTGAGGTCGATTAGCCTTACAACAAGGAAATTAAAAATGGCGGCCACTTTTTTCAAGTCTAACATTGGATCCGTCTTTTATACCTAAAGGCCTGCCCAAATATCGATTTTGAGGTCGATTGGCCTTAAAACAAAGAAATTCAAAATGGCCGCCGTGTATACCAATTCTAACATTGGCTCTTAACATTTTAGTTATTATTGATTCATAATGTATAAATAAATGAGTACTACAAAAAATCATACTAAAATAATTTTATGGTGTAAAAATTTGAACAGCCTTTACATGCAAAATACGAATTTTTTAAATGTATGAGCGGCACGCAAGCGTCATTTACGCAAAATTGGGCCGGCATTCCAGGGCGTCCCTAGCTATGAATTACCCAATATAAATAATACATACATATACTCTCACGTCTTTTATCCCCGAAGGGGTAGGCAGAGGCGCAACTAGTGCACTCACTTTCCGTCGTGCGTATTCCGTCCTATGATGTGATAGGGGGCAAGCCTATCACCATTTCGGGCTCAAAATCCAGACTTCGGGCTGAAAAGAAAAAAATCCAATATCACTTTGCCCGACTCGGGGATCGAACCCGAGACCTCAGCATTGCAGTCATAACGTAATACAACTACACCACTGAGGCAGAATAAATAACAAAAAAAAAAGCAGTGACTATTGTTTTTCAATCAGGGATTCGAACCCGGCACCTCAGCGTACCGATCACTAAATATAACTAAAGCAGGTCTCCGACTAGAAACAATTTACAAAGGTGAAAGGATGTAATAATTACGCTTGCTGCCTATCTTATAGACCTAATAGAGCCTATAATTTTATATTGATACACGGACGTGAGCTGGATACACTATAAAACAGAATTTCCAGGGCACCTTCAAATTTGCCGCGCGGTAGCGCGGACCAATCCCTACACTATACGGCCAATTCGAACTTTGAAGGCGTCCGAAAATTTCGAGCGCACGTCCGTCGCCAGTAAAGATTCCGGACGACTGAAGCCGGCACGGGCGACTCCCATAACAGTGATGGCGTATTTGGACGTCGCGGATGAGAGAAAGTGACGGGAGGCGCACGCGTATGCCGAAATGAAATGGCGTAAGCGCCAAAACAATTTTCTTTTAATTGTGATTATACTATTTAATTCGTTTTAATTGTGTATTGATAAAACTTTGAAAAAACTGTTGTATTGTATTTAAATAAAGTTACGAATGTACATATTCCACCATTTAGAGATAAAGCGTGTTTAAAGAAAATATCAGAGGTAACTTTGAATTTTTTTTCGATCGAGAAAATTTATAGCAATTGTGTTTTGGCTTTGACATATTATTGAGTTATACGTTCAATTTACACATATCCAAAAATCTAACTTCTGATCTTAGTAGTTTACGAGAAATTTGAATTTGAAAGTCCTTAAAGTTCCTGACATAGGCTCTTAAAGTGGTGTTATCGACGACACGATACCGAGGTTGGTGCGACGTCCAATTAATTTACGATGTGCCGGCAACTAACTTATTTGCAGCGCAATAAATTCGTTCATGTTATCTTTAAATCATATCCTGTATGGGACACGCAGTTTCCAAAACGTGACACTAGTATAATGCGGCGATTTAGATTTTAGAAATTCAGACTAACTAGAAGTTACCTATAGAAAATATAAAGGAACTTGCTGATAAGGTTCTTAAACAACGAACACCTATGCACACTGACGCCTTTCATTCCCGAAATGGTAGGCAGAAGCCCAATTAGTGCAATCACTTCTCGCCGTGCATATTCCGTCCCATAATGTGATAGTGGGCGAGCCTCTCGTCATATCAGGCACAAATTTTATACTCGGTCTGATTCTAAGTAGCAGGACTCAATATTAAGTACCGAGACCTCAGTCAGTCCGCACTGCAGTCGTACCTTAATACAACAACGTCACCGAGGCAGTCAATGAATTAACTAATAGATGTTAACTCGGACCATTGAGCGGTTGTTAAAAAGTGCCAAATATATCCTATACTACGTACTTATAGCTGTATCAGACAAAAGAATGACTAAGGAATATTCACCTTCAGAAGACCATACGGATATTTGGTCTAATACCCTAAAAAAACACATAACTTAAAACTGATCCTTATACGAGCATCTGTGACACTACTAAAATTCTAGTTTATTTTTTATTACCAATATTTACCAATATCCGCCCGGATAGTGGTCACCGTAGATAAGGTGTAAAAACCCACCATAGTGGTTTACGTAAGTGTGCCGCGTTCCGGGATCATGTATACAGGGTAATTTTTACATTGCATTACTAAATGAAAACACGTATTCGTCTATACCTCTGCTAACATCCTATTAAAAACCATCAATGAATAACGAATACTTTCGCCGAAAATCCCTGTTATAGTATTCTAATTTTTTTATCATTTTGCAGTTTAGTGTGAATATGGTGTGAGCATAAGAGTATTTCTGACTGGAAGTGTAATGTTCCTCCTGCGACGTATTCTGCTAGAGCAGTTATAGTGGCATTAGGGCTTGTAAACTTAGTAACTTTTTATTGGCATTTATTTTGTTCGAAACTTACACTTTTTATTTTACATCTGTGGTTAAAATAACTTAATGGAAAGTGTTATTTTCAACAAGATAAGTATGTGGTTTCATTAATAACGTAATGTCAAAATGACCCGTATATCCGGTTGAAACAGTCCGCCATAATTTGAGTGAAGAGGGATATCATCGCTCGTGGACCTCTCTCCGCTCACCATCAAGTGGAATTGGGCCATTTTGCCATGCCTGTATAAAAAACTAGCTTTTGCCTGAGGCTCCATCTGCGTTAAAAAGTGTTTTCTGGATTATGATATTCCTGGAGATGTCCCGCTTTATATTTTCCCCGGGATAAAAAGTAGCCTATTTGTTAAACCAGGATATGATCTACCCGTGTGCCAAATTTAATCGAAGTCCATTTAGAAGTTTTTGCATGAAGGACTAAAAAAATACATCCATATACTCTTACAAACTTTCGCGTTTATAATATTACAGTAGAAATAGTAAACTACACTTATTCACGGTAGATAAACAAAAGCTGAATTCATTCTCTATGTCTACGATCAGGAAAAAGGACCGCAAAAACGCGGTACGCGCAGGGGCGGTTGCGGACGACAACTAAGACGTGAGTCAGAGGAAGCCCGCAGCCGTCCCTAATGAGCCGAAGATGGCCATATTAAAAAAAAAAAAAAAATGTCTACGATAATAACACATATATTAACTAAAAAATGGCTCAGACTTCTGCAATATAGTCGCAACTATTACATTCCATTACAAAGGGCGCGTGGTTAGCCTGTAATCGCACCTCCTGCCCGATTAGAACGCTTGTCGCTCAAGCATAATGTATGGTCTATTTATGTGACAGAGTTATAGGTCCGTTAAGAATGTCTATGTTATAAACAAGCTTTTACTCCCGACTTTCTGCGTTAATGAGGAATAAAAGTAAAAAAATGTGTCATAGGATTCGTGTATTTTACGGGTTAAGAATATTATGTAGTCCATTAACTTCTTTTGTGAAAAAAAAATAAAATTATCGAATAGTTGAAAAATTAAAGAAGAACAAATCAACACACTTTCGATTTATTTAGATTGCATTATTTATTATAATTTAGTCATTTGCGGCTTGCGGTTAAATTTATAGAGCCATGTGGAAATAAAAAATGTTTGCCATTTCTTAAAATATCCAAATTAGACAGTTTCAATCCGGCTGTAACCAAAAGTAAAATTTCCATGTATAGTCCTATTGGTTAATCAAGTATTTTCTTCGTCCTTTGCTATGTAACAGCGTGTAACACATTGATTGCTAAAGGATTCTAGTTTTTTTTTGCATTCAATTCTAAAGAGCGTATATTAACGATGGAACTCGCAATAACTTATTTTAAAACGTGACTTTAAACTTAAGCCAGGGTCGCATTCAGTTACAGCTAATAGGGCAAACAAATCATTGTGTATTTGCGTTTACAGTTACAAGTGCTACGTGCGGCGGAATTTTATTTGTTTTGGCTTGAAGCTTTTATTTGTATTTATTGCTATGTTTATTACTTCGGCTTCAAAATAACTTACTTATATTTTAGTAGATTATAAAAGAGAAAGCTGATTGCCCAATATTATGTTAATTGTTCCCTCATTAACACAGCCTGACAAGCATTTAGAGTAATATCAGTAATAAAAATATAGGTTACCGTACCTGGTGTCCGCTACATTGATTGTGGACGCTATGAACTCTTAGTAATTCCCACAAATAAGATAAATATTAAGATACTGAATGTATAAAAATTATAGCAGTTCTATAAACTAGTGAGAATAAAAATATGTTGTTTTAAAATTATGTTAAAAAAATATTATTTTTAAACAGATGTTAAACTTGAGCTTTTAACAATGCCTCATATTGTGCAAAACAAATATTAATACCTACCTATACTTATTAAACCAATTCTTCAATCTTTTTTGACACTATAAAAAATTTTACGATTAACAAATTTATCTTCTTTGATCTCACAGCAGGTGTTGATAATTGATATCCTCTAAAATGCCTGCCAGTATCAAAGGAAATTATTTTCGCCATTTGTAGATGCTATCATTGATTGAGAGGGTGATACGGCCACTCAATTAAAACTAAGTACGTCCGTAACGGTGACAAAAATGTGTAGATAGACAACAATAAATCTTCAGGTCGTGCGTGCGGTGCGGTAGGTCATGTCTCACGTAACGGTACCTCGATTTACGATACTTTATTTAATGCGATACCGTAGCTTACTAAGCACCCAGTCATACGCTTGGGAATCGCAATTAAATACTGTGAACTGTCCATTGATTTCTAGTATACTATGTAATAAAAACGTTGAGTTGGTAAATAATTATTTGGTAGTATTTGTAGAGATAATAAGTTAAGAAGATAAATATATTAGTTTAAATATAGGTTATAAGTATTACAAGACTTTCAAAGGGTAGGTATGGAGTAAAATTTACTAATTTTACAAATTAAAAATTTTGCTATCTTCTACAGTACCACGAGTGTAGCTATAGCTTTCAAATTTGGGGATTTCCGAGGATACCAAAAAAAGAATGTGTAAAAGTTTTGTGGCCCTGATTAATTTTGTTGACTAACCTAAAGAGCCTGACCTAAAGAGTTCCTATAATGATCGCACGATGCACCCATTGTCACATTTTGCTACCAATGCCCAATAGCTACGTTTGACATGTATGTGAAACCGCGATAAAAAAGGCTAACACCTTGAACCTGTTGCATCGATACAACTTTCAAAGAGTTTTCAAAAGCATTTTGCGGTTTACCGACACCATAGCTCATACAGGTTTGTAGCACAACCCATATGCAAAACATAATATAGATATCTTATAAATTAGCTTGTGCATGCGGTTTTGCCTGCATGTTTAGTTCCCGGGATAAACCACGCTGAGTTAAAGTCGCTTTCTTTTAACGATTCGTTGACGCAAAAAGATCAACACCCCATAAAATGTTTTTGCAGTTGAGACAAACAATTCAATTTATAATTTTACATTGTCTTAATAAAGTTTATTGTATTGATTTTTAAACAAATAGAACATAAAAATTTACTTTTTATTTGTGTTTTGTAAAAAAATGCTGTTGTTATTCAAATGCAATATGTTGGAAGAAATAACAATAATCAATTTTTATTCCATACATATTCCATTGACAATGGGCCCGCATGTTCTGCGAAGCAATAAAATCGACACTGAAGGTGAAATATTATGAGCGTACGGTACTATTAACAATTATACGAATGTGCGGGAAATACCATCATGGAATGCATGATATAAAATTTTGTTTTCTTTAGACACCTCTGTCATATTAGTAAGTAAATATTATTATATTAAGTAAATATTAGTATAGTAAGGGCATCAATGTATTCGTTGTCCCTATACGATACTTAAATAAATTATTCAATAAGATGTACAAAGAATTTAGATATTATGTGTATAAAACTAAAGGAACGGAATATCATAGAAAGCACTTCTGGGCATCACCGTGATAAAAAGTGAAACTAGTTTACAGAATTCCTAGCAGAAGTTGCAAGGCACAAGCTGAAGCGTAACTACATTAAACGTATAATTATTTATAACAAGTAGTGCTCGCGGCTCCGCCCGCGTGAAAAATTTTTTCCGGATAAAAAGTAGCCTTTAGCACTCAGGAGTAAAGTAGCTTCCTATTAGTGAAAGAATTTTCAAAATTGGTTCAGTAGTTCCTGAAATTAGTGCGTTCAAACAAACAAACAAACTCTTCAGCTTTATAATATTAAGTATAGATTGTAGGAAAAAAGTAACGCAAGAATATTTAGATGCATATTATATAATGATTTAGTAATTTAGAAGGATCCTAGGGTGTATAAATAGGAATACAGAATTCATTGACAACTTTAATTAAAATTACTGAGTGTTAACTGGGCATGATTATTAAACCTAGTTATGTAAGTCGAAGTGAGGACAGCACGGCCCGCCTCTATTAATATGAGAATTTTGATCTTACTCCACGAAGCTGGCTAAGTACCGTGTGATTTTTTTTAAACCAATAATAATTTATATTCATAAACCATTTAGTTTATCGCTTGTTACTTGTACCACGCAATTAAACTTGTAGTTCAGGATGACATGAGCAAAGTAAAGTTTAGACATTTCGTTGGTATGGGACAGCTTTTTGTGCTTTAAGTTTAATGTGCTGTTTCTAATATAATGTGACCATAATTTAATGCAAAAACTATTGTGGTATGTTAAGTATGCGGTTTTTTGGTGTCAACCTTACAGTTACATATCATAAAATCTTATTACAATTATCTAGTGTTTACTTAGTAGTTTGAGCTTGTGGCAATACCATAATCGGTTGGCGTGAAGTTTTTATTGCACGTAAGGTTGTAAGAAATATACAGTACAAATATAATTAAGCCTCATTCAGATGAGGTAATTATTTCTAGCAATAATCATGCGCAATTGCTAATTACTGACAATCTGTCAAGAGACTCGTATACTTCAACCACCACCACACCATATCAGCCTTGTATTATATACTGCCCACTGTTGAGTACGGGCCTCCTCTACTACTGAGAAGGTTTAGGCTTTAGTCCACCACGCTGGCCTATTGCGGGTTGGCAGTCTTCATATACCTCCGAAATTCTTATAGAGAACTTTTCGGATATGCATGTTTTCTCACGCTGTCTTTCCTTCACCAATAAGCAGGCGATAATTCACAAAAAAAAACATTGATTACCTTTAAAAAGTGAGATGTGCGTGCCCTCGAGTTTTAAGCCTGCAGGCAATCGTCTCGGCAGTCCGTTCCAATCACAACTAGGCTATCGCCGGTTCAACGCGGTATTCTTTATCCCATCAAAAACATAAATGTGAAATGTGGAAGCCAAGTCTAATATTAAGAATATGCGTGCTGGTCGATTTCGCGGACAAAAGAATTGAAATCTTAATGGTTGCCAAGCCTTGCAGATAATCCTGAAAAATATTTATAAGAACATCATCCATTTTAAAATAAATTTAAACTAATATTTCTTTGTTTTTCTGCTACGACAATGTGATATTTAAAATATAATTTCTTAAATTTGAATAGTCGAATTATTTACACAAAGCAGATAACTTAGTATAAATTTAAGCTCAACATTTGTCTTGGCTAGTTTTATCAGAAAACATTTTTTTTTTCGAAGAGTAGGATATGTTGACTTTACAACATGAAAACAGTAACAAAAAGATAAGTTTATTAGCCAAATATAAGAAAAATTGTATGTGAAGACTAGCCAAGTGAAATCTTGAGCTTAAATTTATACTAAGTTATCTGCTTTGTGTAAATAATTCAACTATTCAAATTTAAGAAATTATATCTTAAATATCACATTGTCGTAGCAGAAAAACAAAGAAATATTATTTTAAATTTATTTTAAAATGGATTATGTTCTTATAAATATTTTTCAGGATTATCTGCAAGGCTTGGCAACCATTAAGATTTCAATTCTTTTGTCCGCGAAGTCGACCAGCACGCATATTCTTAATATTAGACTTGGCTTCCACATTTCACATTTATGTTTTTGATGGGATATCATTACTTTTTGTAAAGATATTATTTATTAAAATATTGAGTTAAGTAATTAAAACAATTACGTAAGAAATTACCTTTGCGCAATATTTATGAAGTTACTTATTTAAGAAAGAAAATAAACAATGTATTAAAAGCCGTAAACCGCTTCATCGTTCTGCTATGTGCACGCGATGAAGTCCTCTTGGTATAAAAAATAATTGCTTAAACTTTATGATTCGCAAGTATTATGATCATTATGATAGACCGTCCAATGTCATCTCATGTCAAAATAATAAACGTCTTAAGATGTAAATAAACATTGTAGAAATCATAATTTCTTCATTTGAGCTCGAAACAGAAGTAAATATATAATATAAAAGACTGAAGAGTGGGCACGAGTTGCTGATGCCTATAACGTATCTATATGAACCTACCGCCGTATCCCACAACAGCTCTATCTAAAGACGGAAAATTTATAGAAAAATTCAAGAAAAAGTAGTCCGCAGTATACGCAGGGAACGTAATTAATGGATCAAGGTAAATAGTATTTAAATTAAAATAAAGCATCAATGGACGTGTACGCCTAAACGTCCATTATTCTAAAGATAATTTAAAGATAGTATGCAGATTTTCCGATTGCTTGGAAAAAATTTCAAATCTTAAAAATACACTGTTTTCAGATTTTTTCCTTTGTATACACACAATTACCTATCTGGACACCAAATTTCAACTTTATAGGTTATCTGGAAGTGGGTTAGGTTTTTGATCTATATGTCAGTCAGTGATAAAAATGCCGATGTTTAGATGTTAGTATCTCAATGACCGTTTGAGCTATATTTATGAAATTTGGGATTCTAGTTAACTTGAGGGGATTTAATACATAAACCAAATCTCAGGTATTTACGTTAAATAGATTTTGAGTTATAGAGGCGTCAAAAGTCGCTCCAAATGGTTCGGGTGAAACTACACTAGGCAGCTTCGACTATTTTTTTTTTGCTTGGCTTGACACGCTGCCGCGTGTTTCGATACGTCAATAGCGTTGCCAAACAAAATGTAGCGTTACAATGCGATTCAAATATGAATAGGATCGACTTTACGCCATATTATGACGTCTAAATAATTAAATATTATATTAAGTTAATTTAACAATAGCGCTTTTATTTACATTTGATATAAGAATGAATTAGACAAAATAAAAGAAACCGTTATTGATATGCTAATAAGTTTTCTATGCAAAATTGTACTTTTCAAGTGACGTTTGACACATAAAGGTCATTGACGTTCGTATTCATATTTGAATCGCATTGTGCGTCTTTTTGCGTAGATCTATGTATTTCCTATTAAATGCCAGAATGTGCATACTTCCTATACTTCAGCGAAGAAAAATAAGTATAAACGTTTTGTTTCACACTAAAATGCGCTCGCCTTCCCACACTATACGTTACGTCTAACATCATTCATTTTAAGTTTAAACAAAATGTCCACTGCGCAGAGCTTGACCACTGAACACTACAAGGAACATAGTGCAGACTACTGAAAGAACACCATTTGGCTGTGTCTGTGTAAATTGAAACGTCTCGTTCTTTATTTGTGAAACCCACAGGGTTCATATTAAAAAGAAAATAATAATAGACGATTTGTCGGCGTTGTTTCCTTTATTGACTCATTTTTCACATATTTTATCAACACTGGCACATAGCAGTGCAGAATGCGAATGTGGAGCGTCTGTTTAATGAAATCATCAGTAAAAGACTTTCCAGTGAAACAAAATTGTTTAAACAAAACCCTCGCAGAACAAATTAAACATTTTAATAAATAAATGTATAACTCCAAATTTGTTTAAAAATTATAATGTAAAGAAATAATTTAAATAAATTGCATGATGAAGCATGTTTCATCCAATATTACCCCTTATTGACTTAACATTCAATCTATACATATTTAAAATTACAAGTTAAATTCTTTTGTTACATTTGTTTTTCAATTTTCGTATTGTTTTGATAATGATGTAAAAAATCTTAAGTTTGCATTAAATTATAAGCATCGAGCACGGTGCCTTATTTGGAACTCCTTTTATTGTGATGTATACAGAGTTTTATTTCTTCTGAGACTTTCAATAAATTTATTTCGAATTGTTTATGTAAACTTTACGTTGCGTCTTTAAAATGAACATTAAAATACAACACCATTAAACATTAATACGACCCACTTTGTAAATAAAGTTTCAGACGCAATTAAAAAACTATCGTAAATGAAAATCGGGTCATTTGGTATAAACCGATACTGGTTTTTAAAACGGGTCTACCGTTTAGTGACTGATAAAGAGCTGTAAACTTGTAATAGCAGCTGCTTTCCCTACTTCAAGAGTTTTTGGTGCTGCTGGTGGTAGGCTCGAATGCGAGGAGCTGCATGAGTAGGTACTAGCGCACTGGCTATTTATACCCCCAAGCAGTAATGGGCATGCACTGTTGTGTTCCGGTTTGAAGGACATTGTAGCCAGTGTAACTACTGGACATAATGAGACTTAACATCTAATGTCTCTCGGTGACAAGTGCAGTAGAACGCCACGCAGTACTTTTTAATTCTGAATTCTGTGCAGCGCTGCTATTGTTTATGGGTAGTCGTATCGCTTACCACAGGGCGAACGGTTTGCTCGTCTCGTCATTTAAGTGGAAAAAAATAAATTTGGTGCTTATTTTTTTAAATGTATAATTTAAAATTGTGCCTTATTTGGGAAGACGCCTATAAATACGACATATCCATTATCTGATGTATTTATTCGTTTAATACATTTTTATACACGGCTAGCATATAACCTATGTGTATAGGGTTTGCACGTAAATACTCATGTATCATGAAGCCTGTGGACTATTTCAAAAAGGATTAGTACTCACGGTGTTTATCTGGACTCTACATATATTTCATTTTATAATAACAAATTGAATAACCCATCATAATTATAGTATCACCATTCAACCTCCAAGGTTCCATAAATGTATATAAAAGAACTTAACCGCTAAGTTATTGCATGTTATAACTCATAAAGTTTGTCATAAAAGAAAAGTATATAAACCATTACAGACAGCAATGACTTATCCGCTTACTACTGTTTTTTATCGTTTCTACATAATAGTTCGTTTTAAATATCTATTATTATATTCTCAGCATGAAGCCCAAGTGAAAACGCACGTTCTTCTATTACAGTTTGCTTAGATAAATAATGGTATGTCTGGTATATAATTATTTTTTATCTTACATCCTGATACACGAAATCTCTAATTATAACTTTCATGTTATTTCTAACTATTGTTCCGTTTTTTTAAAACAAGACATTACGTTATATAAAGAGATGGAACAGATAAAGTAAGAGCATTTGTAACATGATATAGAGTTTTGCCAATTGTATATTCGTAATGTATGTTATTTGTAAAATGAATGTATTTATGTGTAGATAAAATTAGAAATTTAAGTGGACTAAATGTTGCAATTGTTGCATGTGATGGTTGATTATAATTTATCGTTTCATTTGTAAAAAATTAACTGAATAGTTAGAAAACAGTTACATAACAACAAATTATTATTGTCGTATATAGTTATAGTTTAAGACATCAATTTATCTAATTTATAAATAATTATTAAACGTGAATGAAGGCCCATTTAAACCACAATAAAAATCTCAGAAGGGGTACGCAGAAGCGCAACTAGTACACCCATTTTCCGCCGTGCGTATTCCGTCCCATGATGTAATAGGGGGCGAGCCTATCGCCATATCGGGCACAAATTCCAGACTCCGGGCTGGTACCAAGTACAAAAACCCGATGTCTCTTTGCCCATCCGGTGATTGAATCCAAGACCTCACCACTGCATCTTAATACAACTGCGCCACTGAGGCAGTCATAATAAAAATACTTTTAAAATTCTCCAAGCGCTGCTGTAGTTAATGTTGATTTATTCTTTAATAAAAAGGGAAAACAATGCAAATTGCATACAGCCAAGATATTCGTTGGTGGCATTAAGGACAGTGGCGTGTGAATATTAATTCAAAAGTTGACCCTGACAGCTAAGTGGTGTCGTGACATCGATAATGCGCGTTTTACGTATTAAATCTTCTTCAATATAGTAAGTTTCAGAATTACTTAATATTTGCGTAGTAAGAAAGTTTATATTAAACATGTAAGTTAGATTTTATTTAACATACATACATTTTAGAGACCAGTCTAAAACTAAAAGGATATCCATCGTATGAGCTAAGTTAAATATTATCTTCTTGCTTTAGTACCGAACAATACAACTCTTTCCGTGGACATGAATAAAACTTTAATGAAAATATCTTCAAGGCAGTTTAATTTCTTCTCGGTTATTATTTTTATTTATAGTGTTTCCCTATGTGACTTTTATGAAACACTAGTAGTGCTCGCGACTCCGCCCGCGTGAAAAAGTTTTTCCGGGACAAAAATATTTTCCCGGGATAAAAAGTAGCCTATAGCACTCAGGAGTTATGTAGCTTCCTATTAGTGAAAGAATTTCAAAACAAAATCGGTTCAGTAGTTCCTGAGATAAGCGCGTTCAAACAAACAAACTCTTCAGCTTTATAATATTAGTATAGATGACATAGCATGAATACCACCATCAGACAAAACTCAAATAAATCATAAAAAGTGACATGTAGGTCGTCTCGAATTATCGATAGCCTAGCACATCTTGAAAGTTCAAGGACCGATGCGTCAACTACAAATTATTAACATAAGCTTTATGTGCATATACGTATAAGGAATGCATGATATTCGCATACCACGGTGTATCATATCCAATAAATATACATCAATTTGTGAGTGCGATGTCAGGCGTCCGGCGCGTTTGGAAATTCACGTTATAATAATTCATTTATATGCAGCGTTTTACATCGAGGTACTTATAACAAAAAGCCATAAATCGCAGCCAAATTTCTTGATATTTTTATTTACAAGTATTTGGGAACGGCAGTAGGTAGGCCTATTTATTTATTTTCTAGTATCTAAAGGACTTTTAGCGTAAACCGAGCTGAGAGAAAAAGTTTAGAGTTAAAAATAGGCACAAAATTAAAGAAACCCATACAATAACCATAACAAACCACATTAAACAACCATAAACTGACATTTACTACCAACAAGTTTCCAGCGAGTTTAAATCATAAAATGACCATTTGCTGTGAATATTTTCACGTACAACGCATACCAAACGGAATTTATTTCAATTTACGATGGTATGTTTTTAGGTAAGTAAAGTAGGTAGGAACTAGGAGGTAGGCAGGAAAGTGAGGTCTTGGGTTCGATTCCAGGGTCGGGCAAAGTGATATTGGGTTTTTGCTACTCGGTATCAGTCCGAAGTGTGGAATTTGTGGCCGATATGGCAAAAGGCTTGCCCCCTATCACATCATGAAGTGAATTACGTACGGCGAAAAGTGGGTGCACTAGTTGCGACTCTGCCTACTCCTTCGGGGATAAAAGGCTTGAGTGAGTGCATAATTAATAGTGTTCTGTTACATCTGCAAACATTTACTTGTACCAGAAACGAGCAAGAAATAGCATAAACAAATAAGATAAAATCAACACCAGAGAATTCAATACATAACTAGCAAAGCTAGACAGATGACTCTATAATCCTTTATGGTTAGTGACACGAGCAAATAAGCAACTAAATCTCTCGAACAGGTATCGACAGTCGTCAATCCTTATCGATATTTATCGATACACGGAATCAATAAATTGATCCATCAACTATAGAATTGCAATGCGTCTGGCGCCATAAATGGATCTATATTTCAACTAAGCTAGATACGGGCGGTGTTAGCTTAAACTGTTCGGATCACGACTGTTGAGCTACGATAGAGATAATAAGACTCATAGCAGTATTATTATTACGGCAATCTTAAAATAGATAAAGTAACGTCATTCCCTTCAATGTGACGCAAATTTTCGTTACACACGCGGGGCAACTTTAAATCTTAATGTAGGAAAAAAATCCACTCTAAGCATAATATATTAATACGCGAAGAAAACACTTTGTAGTTACTTCTGCATATAAGAATATTGCGCGCACCGAGGTGTATTAGATTCGGAATAGTTAAAGATCATATGGAGGAGTCGTAAAAATCAAGTAGATATACCTATGAGTTACAAATAATTATATGAGGTCTCGGGTTCAATCCCCGGGTCAGCTTTTAAGCCTTAGTCCACCACGCTGGCCTAGTGCTGGTTGGCAGAGATCACATACCTCCGAAATTCTTATAGATAACTTCTTAGATATACGGGTTTCCTCACCATGTTTTCCTTCACCGTTAAAGCGATCGATAATTCACAAAGAATGCTTACATAACTTTTTAGAAAAGTCAGAGGTGTGTGCCCTTGGGTTTTGAACCTGTGGACATTCGTCTCGGCAGTCCGTTCCACTCCCAACTAGGCTATTGCCGCTTGTGTGTGTGTGAGATATAAATATTATATTAGAAGCATAAAATATATATCAATTGGACTTTTTCCTCTTTTCCAATTTATAAATTTAAAAATAGCGTTTTCTAACATTCAATTGAATCCACGTAAGCCAGCTTTAGGAATGGTATGAATGTGACAGGACAGTGACTGGGCGACGGAAATGCATTACGTTGTCACAAGACCGGTTCCTAAGAACCTACATTTTATTCCCTCATGGACCGCGTCCTGTTGGACTCTTGTTACTCTTGATGTGCACTTCCTTTGCGACTGTTTTGTGACGAAATAATTAAATGTTTACATTACCGTAAGTTCTTATTGCTTTTGAATATAGAAGTGAAAATTCTTTGTACCTGCAGTATTTAAGTTTTTTTTGTTTAGTTATATACGGGTATTATGAATATTATTGGTTATTTGAAGTTATTTTATACAATTAGCTGTTAAAATAAATTGTACATTTTATGTTTATTGTGGTCAGTTTTGCTTATTTACTTTGTAAGTTTTATTGTTCTTCAAATATACTCTCGACAAGTACATTCAAGCCATGTTACAAAAAATATTAGTACTCAAATATTATAATCTAAATAATATTCCTGTTGTAACCATTGATGTATGGGTTTTTAATACATCAATGGTTGTAACCCTGAAATTATTCCGTTATCCAATCATACAGGTAGTTCATTGCTCGATGTCTAATAAAAGATTCACTGACAAAACCTTTTTGACTTTTTTTTGCTTCCCATTGATTGGATCGGAGCTACTAAAATGTGTATCAGTATACATGCTGTAAGCTGATTGAATAGAATGATTTAGTAATGCGTTAATTATACGATCATTGTCGAACAGAGATCTCTGAATAGTTTTGTTTTTTGCATTTTTATAATACCAAGGCTAGGCAATATAAACACAAAAACGCTAATCATTCCCCTTACTTATTTTTTATTTAATACATAAATATTAATTTTATTTCCTATTTTTTTATTATATTATAGAACATGTTAATATTAAAAAAAATATGTCATAATGGAAACAATATTTAAAAAATCTAAAACAGTGTTGACCATTTTATTTTAAAGTTAATAGTGTTGCCTGATAGATTAACATTACACAAATTCATAAGAGTCGAGTTATTGATGTCGAAATAATTTACACTTAAATATTTTACAACATGCCTCAACAAAATATAAATTTGCAAAACAAAGCTACAAATGCTATCAATTAGGAATCTCTTACACGACAGTTTGTCTTGCTATGTAAGAGTATTTATCATACGTTGTATCAACGAGTAACTGGCTATCTGATTATAAATTATGAAGTTGGCCTATTCATAAGTAAAATCGGATCCATTATACTGCCCCTTGGAAAATAAATGAGGTTCCAAGTGCTGCAGATTAAAATCGTGGTAGAAACAAGTGCGGAGTGCAAATTAGATCTGCTATTTATCTACGGAAATACAGTTATATATTGGGTATTATAAATTTTGTGTAAGTTCTTCCAGTAGCCTCGGTGGTGTAGTTGTCTAACGGAACGACTGGAATCCTAGGGTCTCGGGTTCGATCCCCGGGTTGGGCAAAGTGAAATTGGATTTTATCAGCGCGGAGTCTGGAATTTGTGCCTGATATGGCGATAGGATTGTCCCTTATTACATCATGGGACAGATTAGGCGCGTCTAAAAGTGGGTGTACCAGTTGCGCCTCTACCTACCCCTTCATAAATAAAAAGCGCGAGTGTGTACGTAAGTTCTACTAGTATATAGCATACATAAAATATGTTACAGTTACTGGGTTATTATAATATTATGCTATACTAGCTTTTGCCCGCGGCTCCGCCCGCTTTAAAAAGTTTTTCCGGGATAAAAGTCCCGGTTTATATTTTTCCGGGATGAAAAGTAGCCTATGTGTTAATCCAGGACATGATCTACCCGTGTGCTAAATTTCATCGAAATCCGTTCAGTAGTTTTTGCGTGAAAGAGGAACAAACATCCTTACATCCATACATTCTTACAAACTTTCGCCTTTATAATATTAGTAGGATTATACGTATAAGGCAATGTAGGCTCACTGCACCTGATGGTAATTGAAGAAGGTCCAGAATATAGTGTTGACTGACGAGAGATGGCTCATGCCTTGCCAGTTGAAACAGTATGCCGGCTTATTTGCACCATATACAGGCTGATTCCGAAACGCAACACATTTGCGTGGGCCATTAAGGCGGTTTTGAACACCTTGTGTACAGTAGTCGCTTTCCGGATGGATACATAATATATACTACCATCAACAAGATGCTAGAAGTCACCTAAAATTTCTAGAATTAAATTACGTGTTGAAGAGTGATAGACGCGGCATTCTTTGCAATTATTGATTGGCAAACGTGCCTCCGACGTGCAGAGTGGCTACCGAAATTGTTTGGATCCGTTTAGATTTGACAGCGAAGTACGTCAGCATATTGCTAAGATTTACTATTGGTGAAAGATAATTCCGGTTCAAATATTGTATTACGACTATAAGAAAAATATACGGTAGTTCACTTTGTTTGCGTCGACTCACGTGGAGAGCAAGCACGCGCTACTCACTGACGTCTACGTGCAATCGCGAGCTTTGTCTGAGATGCGTAAATAATGCGCTCAAGGCTTTGCATGCAATTACCGTAACAATTGTAGTATCTGCGCGTACCTATGTCTTATAGCTGAAAATGATAAAGCAGGTCACCTGTTAGTATTTGAACACTACCATGTATAATGAATATTAACACTGATTGAGTAATTAAGAGTACTTATAGACAGAAGAAATCTCCTTTGGGGATGGAAATGGAGTTGTTGGGATTTCGGTAATCTTACTGCCAGTACTAAACGTAATAATAAAGTAAACCAGTTCATGGTAGTTTTTTGGGGGTAGTGTCCGATCAAACCTGGCCCATTAATATTGTAGAAAAGTACTATCTACGGTGTCTCTACCAGTTCAACCAAAGCTCTAGCTCTATAAACCGCAAACAGCAGTTTCAAGCCTCGTTAACCTGGACACCATTAGATCTAAAAGGAGCCTCAGGACCTACTTGGACAAGGATAATATCGCTATGTCATGTTTCCACAATGTTGTACCCATTAACAATGAAGTAGCCATTCTTACAAAAATAGAAACAAGGGACACATTATCATTGTGAACTTTTTGTTAGAGATAGTTATCTTTATGGCGGAAACTAGAAATTTATGTCCATTATAACCGGTAGATAGGTGCAATCAGACGGTACATCGGTCGTTTCAATGGATTTGTTGTTTTTCTTCTGTATGAAACCTCGATTCATGGGACAACATGTAAACTAGTCGGATAAATATCTAAATTTATTTGAAGTAGTAGAATCCACGATGTATCTAGAATATATTCTTGGAATACTATCGCTCTTGAATTACACGTTTATAATGGTTAACTGTAGTTGTGTTACGGTACGACTGCAAAGTTGGGGTCTTGGGTTCGATCCCCGTGTCGGGCAAAGTGATATTAGATTTTTCTATTCAGTATAAGTCCAGAATTTGTGCCCGAATGACGAAAGACTCGCCACCTATCACAGCATGGGACAGATACGCACGTACGACAAAAGTAGAAGTAGTAGAAGACGAAGAGTGGGTCCATTAATTGCGCTTCTGCCTACCTTTTCGGAGATAAAAGGCGTGAGTGCATGTATGTCAGAACTGGGACATTTACTACGATGTAGACACAATTATAAGCGCCTGTAAACATCTTCCATACTTCATTATACCTTACAAACAAGTTAAATATCATGCAATGCAAACATTGTGGTTTCTAATGTAAGATCAAGTCATGGTTTTCTCGTCTTACTTTCCACGTTATTTTGAGTTTTGAAGAGATACTGGTGACTTTTAAAGATTCAATATTATGTGTACATTTTTGTCATATCGTATATATTAAGAGTAAATATTTAGCTTATTTAGTATTGTTTACAGATTTTCAGAAGTAAATAATATATTTCATATTATATAATTACCTAGTATTTTCAAAAATATTATATTTATGTCGTATACGTCAATTTAAAGAAATACATATTATAATTTTTGCTTCGAATTCTATTCATATATATAACCATCTAGTAGTTTTGCTATTAACTAAAATATATCAAAATTATTAAGGTGTTTTTTCTTTTATAATATAACGCAAAGAAACTATATATTTTTCGTAACAAGTATGTTGTACATCCACGAAATACTTATCAAGATCGCCTACGCCATCCCGAGGCATGAAACTGGATAATCTAGCTTAGCATCTGTTTTTTATATGGCTTAAAGAACCGGTAATTCGTTATCTATTACAATTACAAACGGAATGGGACCATGTTTGATAATATGATTTAGCATTTGTCATGAATATAGCAGTCAAATGCAAATGAAAAGTGCGGTGCGAACCAATGGATGTGGGTTTACAATAGACATTGAAACACTTTTAACGGGCCGTCCATCTATTAGTTAGCTTAGCCAACTTCTGTGACCCCTGTGATGGACGGCAGCTGGCAAATAGGCCTCACGCTGCCGTTGATGCCGAGGGCGTGCTTCGGTGCGCGGAGGCTTCTGAGCACCCCCCAACAACAGAAGACGGACCGCACTAGCGGTACGCACAGGAGCGGTTGCGGACGACAACTTAGACGTGAGTCGGAGGAAGCCGTCCATACCTAATGCACCGAACATGGCCACCGCGGAGTTTTAGTTGGTATGCCGTGCGTTGTACATAGGTAAGGGACAAGTCTAGTACAATGTCGTATTTTCTAATTTTAATAATTTCAAAATCCATTGGTGACTCATTTATATAGTATTACAATACCGTTAACTCATAAGCGTCTATGAAATACGGGGTGTGATAAATCGACGTAAGGTGCTAAGCTGGCCGGGCGCATCATTTGTAACTGCTGGGCGCCGGCGGTTATGTTAAACAGTTTTTATCAAGTAAGTACTTTTAACCTGACATTGTTTATATCTTGAAGAAAGATCGATGAGAGTAGACCGTTTTGAATGACTACTTGGACAGTTTGGTGGATTAAAAATAAAAAAAAACTGGTTCTCCATTGTAAAATTTGCCAAGAATCAACTTAATTATTATGATTAAGAAAACACATGGTAATTTTAGATTATTTTACACTTTACCAATCTGATAATGACACATTATCGATGCATTTTTTTTATCGATTAAGGATAAATATCGATAAAGTGTGTTAATGATATCGGTGATGATTATAAGAAGTAAGATAACATCAACTTTTGAGTACAGTAACGGTAAATCAAATTAAACTAATCTTTCATTTTTAGAATAATAGTAATTTGTAAATAATATTATTTACTATAACTATTACTATTATAAAAAATATTATACCTAAGTATATAGAATATCTAGGAACACGGGAATGAAAATAAGCTTTTATACTAATTAGAATTTAAGGTATACATTTTAGAGCACTAGTCGACGACTCATAAAAAAAAATCGGTAAACTCATGAAATCTTTTTGGTTTACGGTCCAATCTTCTTCATTAAAGAGAAGTGCTATTTAACAACCATTAAGATAATTTATTAAACGCATTAAAGACTCAAGACTTCATGACTCCTTAAACTTTGCACTCGAGGATGTTTTAAAATGCGACTGCTTTAATGAGTTTTTCGTTATAGCTAGAAACGAACGGTAAATTTTTACCTGACAAGGAAATTCTCTTCGAGTCAAACTTCTAATATTAGAATTTTTTTAGAGTAACATTTCTTGACTACTGAATTACGAGCGCTCGCTTGATAGTAGTAAGCTCACTGCCACCTACAAAGTACGTGCGTGTCTTTACACTGCATTCATTTTCGAAACATACCATAATATAGTATCGCGCCTTTTTCTCTTTTCATGGGTAAGGTATAAAATACCAACTTTTCACTAGCTAAGTTAGGTTCCATGTAGTACTGACAATAGATGTCTCATAATTTCTAGTATCTAATTACACTGGCTACAATGTCCTTCGTACCCGAGTAGAACCGTGCTTGTACAATGTTACTTGACGTCAGAAATAAACAATATGGCGTTACTTACCTAACCGGACTCTCACATACGACACAAATAATATAAAGTATAAATAATTTTGACTGCTTTGGTGGCGTAGTTGTATTACGGTACGGCTACAATGTCAAGGTCTCGGATTCGATCCCTGGATCGGGCAGGGATATTGGGTTTTTCTACTCTGTATCAGCCCGGAATCTGGAATTTGTGCCCGATATGGCGATCGACTCGCCCCCTATCAGATCATGGGACGGAATATGCATGGCGAAAAGTGGGTGCACTAGTTGTTCCTCTACCTACCCCATTGAGGTTAAAGGCGTGAGTGTATATGTATGTAAATAATTTTAAAACGGTCCCAAAGCCCTTCCAAATCTAATTAACTTCAAAATGTAAAGCACTCCATAACTCCGTCATTAATAAGAAATTTTTAGAAAGTTAGATGAAATGACTTGTGCTTCCTATTCAATACAAAGGAGTATAACTTTCATTCAGATGATGAGGCGGTTTCACGTACTTATTGATACAAACTTGAAGGTTGTTAGTAAAAGTATTCGTTACTTAAGTATCAGAATTATTATAATCTCTTCACTTAATTTGGCGTGTTTGCACAAGTAACATTTTGTTATATATTTATTTTATTAAGTAGGTAATTAATAATTAGCGGACAATGTTATAACAAAAATAGTATCTATTTCGTTTAATGAGCGTATTTCTGATATACCTACCTTTAGTAAATGATTATTAAAGTTTCATTGATGATGCACATTTTGTTAATAAATATCGTAAAGCCCAAGTAGGTATTCATAATGTTCCTAGCTTAACTTAGGCCCTGTTTTTAACTATTGTTATCTTTTTGTCAGGGTCTTATTAAGCTGGATCCGCTCGCAGCACCTCATGCGTCCGCCTACCACCAGATACTGCGCCGGAGTACTCGAAGCTCTGCGAGCGCGTCCAGCTTAATAACACCGATGATTAGTTACCCTAACAACAGTTTAAAAAAAGCGGTCTTAATGTCGTTCTGTCGTTTGGAATGTTACATATTGTAATTACACAATGAAGTGTATTGCAATAATCAAAACCGATTATAATAATACATGAACACCAACAAAACATATGCCAATTAAGTTTTGCATTCAACTACAGACATTAATAATAAATTATTAACAAGAACATTGCACGTACGAACTGAATATTAAAAACATGAGTGGTGATGCACCAATTTTAACTTTCTATCGATAATTGTAAAGTATCCATCGTCATGGCGCATCGACATAATTGACGTACGAATGTCGCAATGCTTATGCCAATTCGATAAGGTCGACTATTGTCTGTGAAATATGAATTGATAAAAGCGAAAGTGCAATTTGGCTTGGATGAATAGATGCCAACTAAGTATGACAAGTTCCTTGTTGACGTTGACCAAGCATGAAAAATGTGTTAAACAATACAAACGATAAAATTTTCAAGGCCTATTTTACCATTAATTCATTAGATTCCCTAATTTGTTACGCGTTGATGTTGAAACTATGTTTTTTTCGACCATTTTCATCATCGGTGGGTTTAATACCCTAATTAACCGTACTTTAGAACATTTTGAAAGTAATAATGACGATGGAAAACTTACTAGCGATTTTGTGCTGCCTTACTTTTAAATGCCATAGAATTTTCAACAGTATCACATTATCATGACTCGATCATTACCAAAGTTAATGTAAGTTACAAGCACGATAATAATTATCGATAAGAATTATTACTCTCAGTTAAACACATCACTAGGAATAATTTTCTCATGGATCGTTGTTATGTTTCACGGCGCTTGAACATCGTACGAGCACACGGTTATTAGTAAAGGGCAACGTTTGAAAAATCGTTCAAGAGTTTAAAAAAAAATGTCAAGTACGTTGAAAAAAAATTGCACTTTTTTGTATGTTATAAGTTACTCTCTTAACTACGTGTTGCGGCGAATACATTATTTTATTGCTCATGGGAATTTTGCGAAAACATAAAAACCGCTAAAATCTCATCATTCCAATCATTTATAATATGCAGTAAATACAATTAAAAAACCAATAGAGTTCTACGCACATATTTATGAAATGTTTTCAATCGTAATACGAAGCTACACTTTCAAACATCACGTTACAACTAATACGAACAGCCCACGATTAAATTTAGCGCAGTATCGTGAACAATGCCATCACTAGTTGCATTTCACAGTAACTGTACAATGGGTGCTTCGTTCGATCGTGGACAGTGAAGTCATAACACCTCGCCTTTGTTATTGATTCACAAAACGCAAACTTATGAAAGAATATTGCCGTGACAATACTTGTATGGGAATTCTTTTGAACGCGGTGATAGAATTACATTGCTTGATTGTCGGTTCGAGTATCAGGTATTCGTGAAGCTTTATGTTTTCCAATTCGAGATATAGGATATTCTAATGGAGGCATTTCCGATCCGTATAAAAGAAGTCATATTGTTTAGTATTAAGAAAGGTTTGTGCATTCCAATTTGTTACATATTTACAAGAAGCAGTCGATCTGTCTTTATTTACGCAACATCCTAGGGTATATTTCTTTAAAGTTACTGCGTTAGCTGACTTGGCGAGGAAGCACAGCGTAACGCAGATATTGCAACATACAGAGACTCTATAATAGAGCTACTTGATAAGTTACGCAGGCGTATATATTCTCATTGAAATACACAATGACATTTGACATATATTATCTCAGGCAGTGCAGTGTCGCCTACGCTTCCACATACTGTTTGTTAGCCCACTGTTTTTTGTCATTGCTAATAAAGTATGTGAACATAATATTTATACTAATATTATCAAGCTAAAGAGTTTGTTTGGTTGAACGCGCTAATCTCAGGAACTACTGAATCGATTTTGATAATTCTTTCACTAATAGGAAGCTACATTACTCTTGGGTTCTATAGGCTACTTTTCATCGCGGGGAAATATTTTTATCCCGGAAAAACTTATTCACGTGGGCGGAGCCACGTGCATCACCTAGTCTGATATGGAGAATAACTTTGTTCGGGTCAATCTATTTAATCTGGACATGTACTAAGTCCGTGTTATTTTAATATGTGGTCAAGTAAAGTTATCGGTATTCTTACACGCAGCGTCTTCGCTGTACTGTGAAATCACTTGCAATTAGCCAGTGCAATGTTAAGAAGCTTAATGTTACCGGCCCAAGTAGTGCTCAAAGGTTATTTCCGAGAAAAACATCATAAAGCGTCTGACAGCATAATTTAGATGATCTCAATTGATAACAGTGAACACGTTCATTCATATTTATAAGGAAAGACGTTTTGTATTCAATTACAATGCGATTCAAATAAGAATAGGAACGTCAATGACCTTTATGTGTCAAATGTCACTTGAAAAGTATAAATTTTGCATAGAAAACTTATTAGCATACAATAACGGTTTATTTTATTTTGTCTAATTGACTTACATCAAATTTACATACAAACGTTATTGCTAAATTAGCTTAATATAATATTAACTGCCTCGGTGGCGTAGTTGTATTATGATACGACTGCAATGCTGAGGTCTCGGGTTCGATCCCCGGGTCGGGCAAAGTGGTATTGAGTTTTTCTATTCAGTATCAGCTCGGAGCCTGGAATTTGTGCCCGATGTGACGATAGGCTCGCCCTCTATCACATCATGGGACGGAGTAACGGCGAAAATTGGGTGCACCAGTTGCGCCTCTGTCTACCCCTTCGGGGATAAAAGGCGTGAGTGTGTGCGTGCGTGTGTGTGTCTAATTGACTCTTACATCAAATTTAAATACAAACGTTATTGCCATAATCCTACTAATCCCACTAATATTATAAAGGCCAAAGTTTGTAAGTATGTATGGATGTCTTGATGTCTAGATGCATGGATGTTTGTTACTCGTTCACGCAAAAACTACTCAACGGATTTCGATGAAATTTGGCACACGTGTATATTATGTCCTGGATTAACATATAGACTACAATTTATCCCGGAAAAATAAAAAGCGGGACTTTTATCCCGGAAAAACTTTTTAACGCGGGCGGAGCCGCGGGCAAAATATAGTATTAAATAATTTAGACGTCACAATATTACGCAAATTCGATCCTATTCTTGTTTGAATCGCATTGTACTTACGTTGTGATAGTTTATTGTTAGCGTAGATAATATCAATATGTATTGATGGTTTAAAACATTTTAATGTTTTTATATCGAAAAGCAATTGGAGAGATGTAACTACTATATGCTACCTTTTTTTTATGATTTTGCCCTTCTTTTGAATGAATTTAACGTAACTTCGATGACAACATAATATATTGAAGTTAGAAGTCAGCCCTAAATACCACAATACTACAAAAAGCTGTTTGCGGCTCATTGATCACAGTTATTATGTTAGCCCAATCCCTGACAGTAATCTAGGTGGAACCATTGCAGCTTAGGAATACAGGAGACATATAAAATTCAATGCAATCTGATTTAAATACTGTCCAATACAAATGTTCCGGTGCTGCACTGGGTACTGAGAACATTTTAGATCACAGCGACCTCAAGCACTAAATGTTCAAAACAATGGCTCTTTGTCAAACATTCCCACACTTGAGTTTTGCCGTTTCCTTGTCCAAGGTAATCGTACATGCAAAAGTGCTTTATGTTACACGCAGTATTGAAAGACATTTCCTTAGAGAGCATTTAAGTGAAACAAATGAATCGGAGGAAGTTGGTATACGGATTACGGACAATTTATTGGGAATACAGGTACAGTTTATGTTGGATACAAATAAATGTTTCGAATATTGAAATATGGAAAGGAAGGAACGTTGTCATAAGAAACATAGAGGGCCTATATTAACTCTAATGCTGGATATCGGAAGGAGTATCGTAAAGCTCGATTGGAAATACGCATATGGTGAGATGAAAATATCTTAGAAGTGCGAAGGTGGTTATAGAGTTGCCCAGAGATGTCAAGAGAAAAGTAGGCAGGCCGTAAGCCTGATAAGAAGACGACATCACCAAACTCCAAGGCAAAACGTGGTTGAGACTGGCACAGGACCGATGAGAATGGTATGGAAGAAGAGGGACCTATCCAGATGGGCAAAAATTAAAGTGGATGTAATAATGACTGACCATAAAATACAATTCAGTACAGAAATAAAATAAGCAAAACAAAGCAAAACTTATGTGTATATGGCATAATAAGCATTTAAAATTCTTCAATTTAATTAAAGACCTCGAAAATCCATTTTGATACGCCTTTCAAAACTAATTAACATTTAACATAAAAAATAATGCTAAAAATTTGTGCCATTCTTGAAATCCATGAGTATTAAAAAAATACCCATAAACTTGTCACTGTTGTAGGCGACAGTATGCAAGTAAATCGGGAAGGTTGAAATCAAGGAATCGTATCTGAACGCATTGTTCTATGACCAGTTTCAATCCGATTTATTGTTTAGACTGTTCTGTTCCTTTCAACGCCGAGACCGAAACCTTTTTTCGACGTACAATTAATTGAATTTAAGAATCAATTGACTCAGTTCATGTCTAATTAAAAACATCGCGGATATTTTTTGCGAGTGTTTGACTTTCATTACAATGATCATAATTGTGAGAGCGAAAATGACTGAATAAGAAGTTTGTATTAATAATGTTTGTAGTCAATGTGAATACTCAATTTGTATCTTAATAATATCTCCAAATAAATAGAGAGCTCACACACACACACAAACACTCTCACGCCTTTTACCTCAGCATTGCAGTCGTACCGTAATACAACTACGCCACCGAGGCAGTAGATAAAGTGCTCTACTCATCTCGATTAGGTGTTGCAAATTATCACCAAAATTAAAAATGTCATTAAAATGTGTAGGGTCAAATAACATGTACATTTATGGCCTATGTCCAGTAGTGGACTGCAACAGGCTGATGATGATGAAATAACATTTAGAGTAGTTATGCATTGACGTCTCTTTGCATATTCATGAGAATATTGATCATTGCCAAGTAGAAACTAGTTAAAAATCTGATAGTTATTAATTACTGTAGCAAATCTGTGCTTAGTGACAGGTTTTGGCTTGCTAGTGTTAGGAAAACGAACTGTCTCGCGTATGTGTCAGTTTTAGTGATTTATGGCCATGAAATGTTCAAATTGTAGGCTTGAATATAGTGATTTATAATTAATCAAATATTCATTTAATCTAAATTGAAATTAATTACAAATAATAACGCCGACATTATGCCAACACACTGCCTTCTTAACTGTTCTATCGTGACACCGTCGCCGAGATTTTTGATCGCATCGACAGTTTGGTCGACAAGTACAAGGATGGATTGTGTTTGTCTGTAGTCAAGCCAGGACATTGAAATTAGGATGCACAAATTTGTATAAAAGAAGATATGTGATTGAATAGTAATTTAAAATACACAAAAAATATTAAAACAAAAACAAAAAACCCGACTGCGTCAATATCTGCCATTCATTGCAGAACTGAAAAGATAGAAACAAAATTTTAATTTGAATAATTTATTTTTGTTTTGAATAATATTAGTTGACAGTGTTCACAAACGCTGATGGAGGCATAACACGCTCACTTCTCATAATTTGGTTGGTGATATATGTAGAGCAACAAAATCTCGGAGGGAGCAGATGCCTCCGACTGAACCCTTCTTCTTTCGCAGTCGGGTAATTACAAGTAATTTGTTTTAGAGTCTAAAGTCTTACAAACTACAAGATATTTGAAGTAAATGAAAGCTAGAAAATAATAGCATGTCATTTATGCGTTCCGCTGCGAATATTTTATCCAAACTGCGCAGACACTTATGTCTCCGGAAAGATTTCAACTTTACCTCTATACTCATCATCACCTCTTAGTAACGCGGTGTCGTTGATGCTTCTGAATATTGGAACTGACATAATAATTAGTATTACTGTAAAAATATGATCTTCAGCAAAATATGTTATAATGGTTATAATATACTATGTACATATTCAACAAATAATTGCTTCGTTTTAAAATAACGTCGTTTCCAGCTGGGATTTACTACGAAGACCTACAATCGTATCGGGACATCGCAAACCAACGGTAAAACAGAATGCCTTCAAAATACTTTAATATTATAATCCGAGCATCCGTTACGTCTTACGTTATAATTTAACAAATTACCGTAATTGAAACGTCATTACGTCGGAATAATCTTGGAAAGTTCTTAAAGTGGAGCAAGTTAATAATAATTTGATTACGCTGGTTCAACTCTTTCAATTAACAATGGAGTCGTGTTGTATGTACCAAAGACAGTACGGACAGTAGGTCACGGCCATGACTATAGTCACAAATATAGAAATAAAGTTGCCTTATCTGAAGAAAAATCTATCTATCTTTATATACTTTAAAAAAACTTGGACCTCTTTTTAAGCACATCGCCCGCACGGAGTATTATGAGATTTGGCATAATTAAAGTTCATACAGAGGAGTGCATAATAATTTATAATAGAATGTGTTACAAATATCATACATTACGTACTTTTACTTACTTATATTATAAACGCGAAAGTTCATGAAAATGTATGGATGTTTGTTAGAAGGAAAAAGAGACACAACTAGACGGATTTGGATGAAAATTGGCTTTCCACGGTTTTCTACGGTTGAATTTCGACTATACAGATGATACGATACTACAGCGATGTTTATTCATTTATGTATGTGTGGAGATAACGGTTTCTATGTTGTATGTTCTTCGTAATATCCCCACTGACTCTCAAAAGATTGCAAAAAAAGTTCAGGCGTGGTTAATTTATGAGTGTATATTATTTATCACTTTTACACAATTACAATTACAATCAATACACACTATTTAAAATGTGTACGGTACCGGTACTAAGTGTTAGGTGCTAACTGCTAACGTTAACGTGGTGCGTAACGGGGAAGTGGGAACGACTGACGACCGCTGGCAAGCGCGTTCTCGCGCAGCTATAAAACGTAAATTCAGCAAATTATATGAAATACATACAGTGTGCCCGTACATATGTTTTTTAAATACATCAATGGTATGGTTATTAGTTTTCATTAGTCAATAGTTATGGGTCGGTACAAGTTTTTGTAATATCGAAACTGTTTATCGGTATTGATGACAATACCGGGTTTAGAAACTATGTATTTTAATAACTATGTATCGGTCAAATTCGGCACGGTTCCTGTATTACGATATATTGTTGGTACGCCGGTATTCGAAATATATATTGTATCGGTCAAATTCGTTCCTGTATTAGGATATATTGCCGGTATGCCGGATTTAAAAATATATGTATCGGTTTATTTTTTTAGTTGGGTTTTTAAGTTTCCAGTTGATGCTTTGTAACTATACAAATCACCCCAAAATTTGCAGCTTGCTTTTTTTCTGCATTGTCTAATTTATCAAATATGTCCCACAGTACACTGCTATTTATACGAGACATGCTTAATTATTTATATATACACACTTATCACTAATACCTATATTAATTAATTCCTATTGCTATTTAACTAATTCCCTATACCTAATTGTATTTTATACTACACGGTTACTTAATTATATTTAAAAAATACTACTACTAACAAAGAAATAATAAGTTCACGCACGATAAAAATTCATTCAATCGCGAACGCAAAACATTCAAGACTAACCACTTGCACGTCCGAGCCGCACGATTAAATTTACGTCATACGTCCGACTACTCGCTGCCTCGAGTCGCGCGAAATCGTACCCGCCGCTTGGTAATAAAACCGTTGTAACAGCTAAAATATAAAACCTACAGTGAAGATAAAAATACTGAAAAATAGCTAGACGTTTATAGATCGAACTTATCTATTTTAAAATTCGCTAGTGATAATCTATAATACATAAAATGAGGTTTAATATGAATTACTGAGTGAAAAATTTAAAAAACTTTGTACGTATGTGAAACTTTACCACATAAATATAATTGCATAGTAAAGTTCCTAAAGTTCATTTTGATGGTCAATTATCTAAGAATTAAGTAAAAAACAACGAAATATTCACGACAAAATCACTGGTGATCAGGGCCTGATTAACCCTTAGGCTAATTAGGCTGCAGCCTAGGGCGCGAGGATCTGGGGGGCGCGCTGAAATCGTGTCATCGCATACACTATTAATCTAGCATCATTTCATCTACCCTACATATTTCAACTACACCGAGCCAAAATACTAAAACTAAAAGCGCTGTGAACTGAAAAAGCCTGGGACTCCCTGATTTGTTACTTTAAAAAGCGCGCGTAAAACAAACACTTATTTATCACTCGAATCGGTCGGTGGTCGAGCGACTCGCTCGACTGCGATGTTGCCAACTCACTCGTCTCACTCACTCGCTTGGAGCGAGTGAGTGAGTTGGCAACAGCGCAGTTCGCCGCGCGATGAAACACGTCACCGACGTGCGGGGACTCCCCGGTGGTTAATAGTTAGTATACTTTGCCGCGCTTCATTCTCTTTCGTTTACCCGGGCGAGCCGCATTCGCGATGGGCCAATTGCATTGGCTCTTAAACAGGAAAGGTAAAATGTCAATCCGCAACAAGATTAGGATCTTTACGACTTGCATTCGACCTATCATGACGTACGCATCGCCCGTATTCGCCCATTTACTGCCTGCTCGTTTTCAGCGTATGCAGGTCTTACAAAATAGAATGCTCAGACATGCTCTTGGGGGCCCGTGGTACGTTCGCAACCGCAACCTCCACGTGGACACCAACATGCTGACCATCAGGCATTTCATGCATATGGCCAGCAGACGCTACTTCCATCGGGCGGTAAATCACCCAAACACGTTAGTCCGTAAAGCGTCAATATATACTCCATTCGACCGCGCCAAATGGAGACGGCCACGTTCCGTAGTAACCGAGGACGAAATCACTCTGGCCATCCGCCGTAAGAACGAGTTCTTGAAACTCCAACATTCCACAAGACCGCAGTTCCGTCCTCGCCGTCGAGGACCTCGCCTCCTCCCCCGACCTCCCTAGCAGTTCCGGCCAGCGTGCCGATGACAACACAATCTAATAGGATTAGGCCTAAAAACCAATCTTTCCCTAATCGTTGATGTCTCATCCTCTCTCAGTGGCCGTCCTGAGCCGAGGTTCGTAACCCGTTAGTGGGTTGCCCTCAGCATGGTCACTTAATTCAAAGGGTTACGAGCGCCTTCTGCGTTCACCCTAAAGAACGGTGTGGCCAGAAAAGCCGACTCGCGTCAGGCTACTGGCAGTAGGGCCATTACAAAAAAAAAATCATTCTCTTTCGTTATATTATCCGATAATATCCGTCATATTATCACGCGCTCGAGTATATTCGTTTTTGGTGATTGATATTTATTGTCCTTTCCTTCGTAATTCAGTTATTTTATTAAGACTATGTAATGAGAGTAATTCGATAGTAAAAAAGCCAAGTGGAGCAGAATACAGAAAAAAAGGAAAAGAAGCGAGAAAACATTTTAAGACATACTCGTAAACTGGAAACATTTTTACGAGCTCTGCAGAAAGGAACAAAACGGTGACGAATGCTGAACTATCGCCTGCGATTTCTTGCCCTGGTCATTCTATCGCGGACTGTTCTTACGTTTCTCCGTCTAACACTAGTCCTATAGTAGCGACGACGCAGACGATCTACAATGAAGACGAAATTCTAATAGAAGAAAGGCCGTCTATTCCGTGAAGTGACCCTGCACTGTGGCATGTAAACGATGAATTTCGAGATTATATTGTTAAAAAGGACTGCAACAAAACGAAGAATTAGACTTTTCCAGATCAGAGAAAGGCAGTATAAAAATCAAAAAAGATTTTTATCTAAACATATGTTTGAGATACAGCTTGTTAATGGCGAAATTGTGAAGAGAAGCTGGTTATTTTACTTAGAATCCACAGGTCACGTGTTTTGTGGTCCTTGTAAATTATATGGAGGAACATCCATATTTGCCAAAAGTGGATTTAATGACTGGAAAAATTCTAACTTAACAACTATCATGACAATTCTCCGGATCATCGTAAATGTTTGGTACAATATGTATGTAGAGGAAACTTTTACAACCATTGCATACCCAAATAATTAAACAATATAATGAAGAAATAAATTATTGGCGAAATGTATTACTACGTGTAATAGAAACAATTAAGTTTTTAGCTTCTCGTGGCCTTCCATTTCACGGTTGAAATGAAATTTTTGGATCTGCACTACGGAAATTTTCTTGGCTGTATTGAGCTTATATCCAAATTTGATCCTTTCATGGCTGAGCATTTGGTGAGATTTGGACAAAAAGGCAGAGGTGCTCCATCGTACTTGTCATCCTCTATAATCAATTAATTTATGGTACTTCTCGCTGATGAAGTTCGACTTTCAATTATTGGAGAAATAAAAAAAGCAAAATATTATTCGATTAGCATTGATTCTACTGCAGATATTTCACACACCGATCAGTTGACATTTATAATTCGTTATGTTTTGCCTGACGGAGAACCTGTCGAACGTTTTGTCACCTTTTTACCCAATTGCGGTCATAAAGGCATATGGAGAAGGCTGTTATTGCGACAATTGATAAAACGTTAGAAATTTCTGGTCAATACAAAGGTCTACAGTCAAGAATTAAGAGGCCGTATCTAAAATTTCAACTGCTTCAATTAACTCTTCATCGTGATTTTAAAAAAAAATAAACTGATCTGATTAATTTATAATACATCATCGGAAAAACTATTTCAATACTAATGGAATAAACGAGCCAGATTTTTCATATCTTTCTTTAATTTTAATTTAGCCACACCAAGTTCCAATGTCTGTTTCAGAAATTTTGTCGTACGGAGACTCAAACTTGTTGTCGTTTTCAATCAAAATCGTGCTTGAAACTAACTAACAAAAATTACTATTTATTGGTATAAAAGTCGCCTTCAGGATAAATTCAAACAACATCATTCAAACAACTTCACACACCAGATGACCACGCACATGGTCAATGGCCGCAAAACTAACTTCTCTATAGAAACTAAGCCAATACAAGTCATGCGGCCAAACACGACATGGATTTGGTTTTCTACTTGGTAGCCTGCAGTCACTTGTTATGATTTTGGTCGTATAATGCGCGAGGTCGTATAAGGCGCCTTTATGTACGGTCAGCTAAAAAAATGGTTTGCCACGCTAAGGCTGAATGTCGTGTAGATTAATGGACAACGTTAGTTTCACTTTCAGATCGATCTGAAACCGCTTATAGGTAGTATGAACCATGTTAAAATTTTCACCGTATCACTTACACCTGACGGGGGCGCGTCCTCATAATTAGCCTAGGGCGGTCAGAACTCTTGATCAGTCGCTGCTGGTGGTCCAAAACAATAAGCATAAAAACACTGTGACGCGTCGACTGAAGTTAAAAAAAATATTTCTACGCACTCAAACACATTATACTGCCCTCTTCTGTTTTTTCTAGTGAAATATTTCATAGGCAATCATTTTTTTAAAGAACAACGTTCATTTAGTTCTAAATATTCATGTAAGATGGCAATAATTACAACGTGTCGTATTGGATAGTATAGTATCCAGGACGGACGACGGCATATTTTTTTTGGATACTATACTATCCACGGACGTGCAAGTGGCTAAAAGAGTTTAAAATATTGTAAACTTAAACATTCATATTTTATTTTAAAAAAATTCATGAACATTGACCTTGACCTAATTATGTTACTTCTCGCTTCTTCTCGTTCGCTTATAGTGCGGTCTTACTCGAATATCACATAAGTGTCAGTACGAGACGTTTCGAGTGGATAAATCGCTTAGCGTAGGTATAACATCGGTACGCAGCCCACTTGTTACGTGGTACTCGTCAATACATAGTTTCGGGCGATAAATAGTTATTGCAAACTTGAATACCGTATTTTCGGTATTGTATCAATACATAGTTATGCGAACTGTTTATGGTTTGTAACTGCCATCGCTATTAGTCAATATCAAAGTGCACGACGGTTCTTTCGGGTTTATAACACGTAAACTACAAAACTGCAGTAACATAACAGTTGGCAGTCGCGTGACGGCACCTTTTCATTTTTTTGGGTAAATAATAACACCCGTTACCAGGCGATCATGATCTGGCAGGAGGTGGTTGACCGCTAGACGGACAACATTAATAATGCTGTTTGATAAACTGATTTGACCATTAGATCTTCTAGCCGTGAGTAGGGCGTGGCTGCATTATTAACTTGGTACGAAGATGAAATACGAATTTGTAGTATATCAAAATTAGATTTTATTACAGCGTAATAAGGTAGCGTATGATTTTTAGGCAAAGGCTTTCGGAGAATATCTGTTTGGATGGTTAAAAAGCGCTCGCTTCTTGTTCTCATTACTATTGTAGACTATTGTTATGTACGTAAATATTCCAAAAACTTCGTTCTTTAAAGTGAATTTTTAGTTTTTAATACTGATTTGAGGTCGTGAGTTTGGAACAAGGTAATAAAGACACGTAGGTACTATTTGATTGAGTACTACTTGATTTTATATGTATTTGTGTAACAGTTCTTGAAAACGTTATGCACATTTAAAATCAATACGCAAAAAGATACTTACATAAACATAAGATTTAAAACAGGTAATCGTGGACAAACAAGTTGTAAATAACTAGGTACATCAAAAAGATCCCCTAAATTGTGGTAAAAATTTATAGCATAAAAATTAGATTCGGAAATGAAACGTAGGTTCTAATTCTAATCGGTGCTGAGAAAAAGTAGTTGACCTCATTTGAAAGTTTAGAGGTCCACGTTCCATCGCTCCCTTGAAATGTTTTTTTGCCGAATGCTTTTCATTTTTTCATGTTCCTCTCAGTGGGTGAGAAACTGATTAAGAATTCAAAGTACCAGTAAAAATAAGGAATTAGAGCAAGGGCACATTTGATACAAAAAAATAAGAAAATCTTTGGAGCAACGACGCTGGACACGACGCAGCTCATGCAGCATTAACCTCTTTAGCGTTAAACGGTATGTTAAGCGATGGGTGAGATAACGAAGAGGTTACTGCTAAAAAGAATTGGATTATCATTCATGAGTTGCAAAATTTCAGAGTTCCTAACATACCATATTAACTACTATAAGTGGTATACTATACATTTCTTATGTGGATTCTGTGCTAAAACAAGGTTTTTAACCAGCAGTAGTCCACAGTAATGTGTCTAGTCATTAGACACATTCATAATTCCTATGCGAAAATTGAGAACTTTGACACTCAAACGATTGTACATAGGTACCAAGTATTTTAACACAGAAACACACACACTTACGCCTTTTATCCCCGAAGTGGTAAGCAGAGGCGCAACTAGTGCACCCACTTTTCGCTGTTATTCCGTCCCATGATGTGATAGGGGGCGAGCCTATCGCCACATCGGGCACAAATTCTAGACTCCGAGCTGATACTGACTAGAAAAACTCAATATCACTTTACCCGACCCGGGGATCGAACCCGAGACCTCAGCATTGCAGTCGTACCGTAATACAACTACGCAACCGAGGCAGTATTTTAACCATTGATTATAATTTTATTCAGTGTTTTGACTATACTTAGGTTCAAAAAGATCATGATAAGTAATCATGGCGGGCATTTTATCTTGCTTATATTGATAGTATCTGTATTTGGGGAAAATGTTTTGGTAACATGTAATAAAGGACGTGTCACACATATGTTTAAGCTTAGCATATCTTATCTATAATCAATCCATAATGCAAGTGCATCGTTAATCAAACATCAATGTGCCGGTCTCACGGCGCTGACGCACGCTGAGTTATGTCAATATAACTACGTGACTTAGCTGATGAGAATGATGTTGATACTTGCCAGACAAGGTGGCAGGGATCGTTGGAATTATAATTTCATAATATTTTTTTTTAAATAAATATTTTAAATTGAAGGATGGCTATTCACAATGGTTCGCTGATGTAGACGCTAATGTATGAAAGAATGTTGAGTTTGGCAAAAGAAGCACGAAAGTTGAATAAACACGGTTGGTTCCGCCATAATGATTCCACATCTATACTAATATTATAAAGCTGAAGAGTTTGTTTGTTTGAACGCGCTAATCTCAAGAACTACTGGTTAGAATTGAAAAATTCTTTTTGTGTTGAATAGACCATTTATCGAGGAAGGCTTTAGGCTATATAACATCACGATGCAACTATTAGGAGTGAAGAAATAATGTAAAATGTGAAAAAAACGGGGAAAATTATTCATCCTTGAGGGCTTCCATTGCGTGCGCTGCGAAAACGGTTCAAGATACCAAAAATATATGTATGAAAGAATTATTCCTCTTGAAATGATCTAAAAAAAAATGTTCGCGACAGTATATGTCTATCTTTTAAGATTAACTCACTAGAACCGTTTTTATGGTAATCAAATTTGGTCGAAATTAATGCATTATTTGTTAAGAGTTGTATAAACGTTGTTACCGCTGTCCCGGTTCCCGGTTCGTGAATTAAAACTATCTTTAGAAAATCTCCAAAAGAATTTACTTAATACATTTCATACGACGACATAAATCATACAAGACTGAGAGGAAAATCTTAAAACAAAATATCATTTTTAAATTCACTATTCCGTATTTAAATATGTATAAAAACCAAAACTACAATTCTATCAAAAAGTATTTGCGTCGCTAACAAACGTCATTGTCATAGAGTGATTCAACGGGAAGGTTTTTATGTACTTTTAGCCCGGAAAAACTTATTAACGCGGGAGAAGCCGTGGGCAAAAGCTAGTTTAATGATAAAACGCAATTATCGGTTGGCAGCATTAACCTCGTACTTAGTTCCTTTTCCGCACCCTTGAGAGAATGCATGAAAGACGGATCACGAAAGGTAATTATCATCCGAAAGGGGACGCCCGACGAGAACATACTCTGATCAAATAAATAATCTTATCCGAAAAGGGCAGGTCAGGAGTACCCTTAACCGGCGAAAATGTATGAGAAGATGTATGAACGTGGAAGAGGCGAAAGAGTTGTGTCAAGCTCGTAACATGAAGCGCTCAATAGTCTCTGTCTACCATTATGGGGTAAGGGCGTGAATGTGTATATATGAAATTTGTAAATGAGGAACTTCGATAACAAATTACAATGATGACTGTTTTCTTTTTTGAATTTTCTAACATTCTCATTAGAGTCTTACGGGTATTAAACCTGGAATGTCTCGAATTTCAAATAATATTTGGCAAAATTGGCTGAAATTATAAAAAATATACAGTCCATTAGCATTTGCACCTTAGTGCAAATAAAACTTTCCAAGAATAAGCGGTTTCGTACGCGGCAACTCCAGCCTCTAAGGTGACCTAAGCCGCTCCCTGCAATTATCTACGAGTTTATACTAATTAAATTTCTATAGGTTATGTTGATATAACAATAAACTAAATGTTGGACGTGCTTAGGTTTCGTTATAGAGTAGATGATGTTAAACAGTTCTAATGAAGTATTTTTTAGAGATAGGAGTATCAAGGCGATGTAGTTGCGAGTGGCATTGCACTGCGACCATCGCTATAAAAGATTATAATATGTTAATGTCCTGTAGCGCATTATGAAACTAATGGGCATTATGGGTACTGTATTGAGGGGAATTAGAGCCAGTATAATTACTATGGAATTAACTACAATGTACCGAAAATCATTACTAAACAGTCCTTGCATAATTGACGGTAAAAAAATGATTGCGGTAGTACATACCCAGTCTGACTTTCACAGAAACATCTATGAGTCTTTTTATAGCATCAATTTAAAACAATAATAGTTAAATGTACGTTTGGGTTTCAAGTTTGACCTCTCACTTTAAATACTGGCGTGGCGCTCATTTCCGTCGATACTTCTTTTGCAAAAAGTCTACACGGTCTTGACCCTCATTTACTTTGACTTTATCTTTGATCACTTATTAGTTCTATTCGTCTCGGAAAGAGTGTAAGTTTGTTTTCGATATAATGATACCATAAGCTTGGAAATTATCAAAATGCATTAGATCTTATATTGCTTAAATTGGTACTTAACAATATCCATTAAAATATGTACCTCGACTCTAATTGGATTTTGTTTCTTTTTTGTTTACATTTAGTACACAAAAAAAGAACATAATACGAAAGTAAATATTTAAACCGACGGAGTATATAATATGTCCATCGCCGTGACGTACAGCAAGCTGTAGGTATGTCAAGAAGAAACGTGAATAAGGTCCTTTAAAAAGAATTAATAAATACTAACAGATAATAGTTTTATTTATCCTAAATAACATTATTGAGTACTATGCAGCATTTTGTGGTAATATTTAATGAGCTTATTTTTAAAGAACTAGAAGAATCAATAATAACAATTTTTATAAAGATCTATGGAGACTTAAAACATGACTATACATTGTTATAACCGAATACTATTAGAAAAATACAGACGAATAATTTAAAGGTTCGCTCGAGGCTATAATATGGTCACTGGTTCGCTCCCAGCAATTTTTTATGACTTACGTCATTTCGATGATTAGTGCTGTGTGGGTACGAATTCTAAGAATATGGGGCGGAATGCCAGACTCACATCTATCTCGTTGAAGTGATTATTTCGTTGCACGTACCTGTAACAAAAAATGTATATGTTTAAAATATGTATCTATTTGAAATGTATTTTATATTTGCAAATAATTACAAATAAAAAAAAACTCACAAATTTTACTGTGTGACAAGAAAAATCTGAGATATTTCTAGTCAAAACTGATTGTTACATGTAAAGATGATGAAGTCATCTCTGTACTTGTGATAGTATTAAAAAATGTACTGTGCAGACAACATCTACATCCTCAATGGGCGGTTTACACCGAATCAGATGACAAAATTGTTGCATTAAAACGACTAGCGACAGCCTGCGACTTATCGGTTGCAATCGCTATACCGGTCTACAAACGAACTGGATGCCAGCTGATATTAAAATTAGAAATGTGAAACAATTAATTACGAAACACGTATTTTGCATGTAGGGATAAATTGATTCGACGCAAGATGACATCTTTAAGACAGAAGTTATTTAGAAGAATAGAGTAAATATTAGAGGAGCCTCATGATGAGCGGATAAGTATAAAAGAACTTTAAAGTAAGTATTATGATTGTGTACTGATTTCCATATCCATCCTAGTCCAAAGGTATACCTACGTCGCCATGTGAAATTCATACGTAAGGTAAACGTATTTTTCTATTGATTTACTTCATTCCCACAATGGGAAATATTGCTACTGAATTTAAATAAGTTTTAATTTAGTAAATTAAAATCTAACTTGTATAATTTGTAACAATTTTACAGCGCATGGTATGACTTGTAATCTTTTAATTATTCTTATTTAAGCATCTTTCATTAGTCAACATATAAACCGTACGAAGCGAGTCACACTCAGGGAAAGATAACAATAAAATATATAATAAAATGAGAAGGAAAAAAAAGGGTTTTTAATATTAACTTCCAGTTTGCTCCACGAAAAAATAATCCAATTTTAAATTTTAATCAATTTCTAAAAATAACTATTATTATTCTGTAATAAACACTGATGATTTATTGTTTAATCCATTTGGTTAACTACATTAATAGGTATCGAAAAATCAGTTCCTCAAATTTTTATAATACTTTGAAGTCGCATTAATTCGTAACTAGCCTAAAAAAATGACATACATTAATGCAGGTCCCATAGAAGTCCAATTGACCCAATTATGAACAAAATCCAGAAACTGAACTTTTTTTCTATGTCCTCTTCGCGTGGAATGCCCTTACATGCAAAAACATGATTTTTCTTATCGGTCTGTTGACATGTGTTTCAACTTTCAAGAGGTTATGAGGATAATATATATAAGATCTTTTATTAATTTTCAATCTCTATATATAACATCGGATGAAATTTTACATAGGTACTGCTCAATGCATTTCCTTCTTCGTACATGTTATTTAGTATGTTACCTATATATTCCTTTATTGTATACATGGCGAGTGTGATATCGTGAATAAAGTTCATTATTATACCGATGACACCTCTCCTATTTGAATAATCGTGACTGTATATTAATAATTCTGCTAGACAATGATGCAACACGATTGTTCTGTCTGTCAGTTGTTATGATATTGGATGAATAGTTTTTGTTCCTTTGCATTTTTTATTCAACCATAAAAAAGATTTGAGCTTTTAATATTTTAATCTTTTGTTTGCGTTTCGTTTGCGCATTATTTCATTAGTCTACAGATTAGTCATAAGTAGGATACTGTCAATAATTCTGATACACTTATAAAGGAGATGTCCGCTTTTGTATGGATTCTGGGCCACAAAATCTAACCATGCTAAAACTATATGAATATTTGATTTAACTATATAAATATATTATAGCTAACTTTTAAAAAAAAGTTCATTTTAAGTGTAGTTTTTAAGCAAAATAAAATTATAAAATCATAAGATTTATTGCAAAGGCCTAGTTTTTGGAAATATATACATATAGATATAAAGTATCTCAGTTAGAACTTTAAGCCCGTTTTTAGACATGTCCTTTAGTTCAGAATCTAAAATCTTTGAGTATCTAGCAATGCAAAGGAGATGGGATGACCAGGCGAACCCTCCGTTGGTCATACATGCGCAGCTGGTCATAAACTTTTATTAAAACCTATGTGACTTGCGATCGCTGTCATTACATTCTACGATAATGACATTAAGCGGTGCTCCACAGAAATTGTGATTTTTGTTGTGTTATTGTGTAAAAAGCGACCTTATATTCAGCCCCGCAAGTGTGTTTTTTTTTGTTAAATGTGTGCTATCCGTGTCTACCTCGCCCCCGTCAGGATTGGAAGAAAAAATTGTTTGCGCATTATTGCCATATTATGTCCATTGATTAAATAGTCTAAGTCTAAAATTGGTAATAGTGTCTTGGAGCTACCTATATCGCCCAACGCTGCCTACATAACATCCTATAATTATAATTATTGTATGTGTATCAGATGATTTAACTATCTTGGTACCGTCTAACTACAAGTTATACATACGCGTCCGTTCTTCATGTTTCGCCATTTATCATCCTAACAAGTCTGTTATTGATTATTGTCTAACAACTGGTTTCGGAATTTAATTATAACAACTTATAGACGGATCTTGTATGTAATTACACAACATAAAGTTAAATTAGATTTTTATGTGTTTTGGATTTCCCCATGAGGTATATTGCTCTCAAAGAGAATTTAATGATATTTATTAATTAAAGTAAAATACATAGAATCTTTACTTATCTATACTTAATAATAATATAAAGAGGAACGATATGATTTTTTGTTTCTTTCTAATGGATAAACTCAAATTACTACCGCCCAGTGTTCAAGGGGAACGACTGAGCGGTTATGTTGGGTTCACCGTGCCTTACGACCCGACGTTGAGCCGCCCGGAGAGATGGAAAACGTCGGGCGACCGCCGGGCCGAGTCCCTAACCTATGTACACCGCACGGCATACCAACCAAAACTCCGCGGTGGTCATCTTCGGCGCATTAGGGACAGCTGCGGGCTTCCTCCGATTCACGTCTAAGTTGTCGTCCGCAACCGACCCTGCGCGTACCGCTATTGCGGTCTGTCTCCTGTTCGGGGGGGGGGGGGGGGGCTCAGAAGCCCCGCGCACCGAAGGACGCCCTCGGCGTCAACGGCAGCGTGAGGCCTAACCTTAACTAATTCTTACTCCAGGAAAATATAAAACGGGACATTAATGTCCCGGAAAACCTTTACACGCGGGCGGAGCCGTGGGCAAAAGCTAGTTATTAATAAGGATATTTATGATAGATCGGAAAAAGCCGTGTATGAACTTTTGTATATAATTTTAACATCGACTAATCTCTTATATTCCTGGTTCTTGTTATGTCAACAGTGTTTTAAAATTAAAATTTGAGAACTAGTAATCTTTTTCGATACGTAAAAACTCACGTAAATCCCGTCTTTGATCGTAGCTACTATTGGAAGCAAGACTCTGGACACAATAAAAGATTCTCAACATTTTCTTGGTACAAATATTTTATACACATACACACTCACGCTTTTTATCCCCAAAGGGGGTTGGCAGAAGCGTAAGTAGTGCACCCAGTTTTCACTATCATGATTTGCCAGGGGCCAGCCTTCTACGGGGTGATACAGCGCATGTTTTAAATTAAAAGTTAGTTAAAGTTGGTATATAGTTATGCGACTAAGGGATTGAAATGACGAGAATATAATTCTCTGAGCTGGTATGATGGTATTTCAAAGTCTATCACTTCTTAGAGCGCTCTTAAGAGTATGTATACGTTTTATTACCTATTTATTGCCTGATGTCGCAAAGAAAATGATCTTTAAGTAAGTCGTAGAACTTATTAGTCAATGTCTTAAATTAGTTGTAAAAAGACATACCGACGTCTTCTACTCATAGACGAATGACTATAAAATATCGGCCTGTGTTCAGTTCGCGTTCAGCAGATACAAATTACTAAAATACATAAAGTTATTTCCTCGGAAATGTTAAGAATCGTTGTTGACTATAAAGTTGGTCATAATGTAGCCATCGTATTTCTTTAGCGCAGACCGCCGACAGCTTAGTATTAACATCGTGTGGACCTTTCTATTGCAGTTCTGTTCAAATTCGACACAAAATAATTCTCACGGTAAAACCTCGTTTGAAGTTTTTGTTGTGAATCTTTTTAAATTAGTTTTGGCGCTAATGACCTTAATAGACACAAGCCTGAGGCTATCGTGTTCTAAATTCGAATTTGTTTTAAAAAGAAAAGAAAATACTGAATTTAAGAAATAAGTGCCTGCCTATTTAAAAAAAATAATATCATATTTATTAAATTTAATCACTCTGCACAAAATCAATATAAGAAAAATTCAAAAAAAGAACTTATAACTAAATTAATTCAAAGCTATACATACACATTTAAGTTTCCAATATAAATCTGTTTTTTTTTTTAAACTACTAAATACTACTGGATTCCTTATTATCTTTGACTTTTCCCATAGAACAGAGATTCTATCTTTAATTCGTGACTTTTCCTATAAAGAAAAAGAAATGTGCGAGTAGGATGAAAAATGTTAATTTACCGTGACTTGGAAAGTGTCTGTGATCTTTATACGCATTGCGAATGTATCAAATGAACAATTTTGTCATATATTACGAGAGTAGCAGAAACGTGATAGGAGTTTGGACATGCGATGAGGTAGTGTACATAATTAGCTTTAAATAGTAACTAATACTAGGTTTTACACTAAGTTTGATGACATCATTGGTAATTATACTATAGTGAGAACCTGTTATGCAGAATTTAATTGATTTCTTACTGTTGGTAACCTACTTAAAATCATAGTAGGTTCTTACGCCAGTACTGAGATTAATCCTGCTGCCTTGGTGACGTAGTTATATTATGGTAGGATGCAAAGCTGAGATCTTGGGTTTGATTCCCGGGTCGGGTAAAGTCATATTGGGTTTTTCTATTCAGTATAAGCCCGGAGTTTGGAATTTGTGCCCGATATGGCGATAGGGTCGCCCCCTGTCACATCATGGGACGGAATATGCACGCCAAAAAGTGAGTGCATTAGTTGCGCATCTATTAAGCCCTTTGGGGATAAACGGCGTGAGTGTGTGTGTGTGTGTGTGTGTGTGAACACAATGAAAATAGAGTTGTTAGAAAATTAATGTAAAAATATTCTTTTAAAAGAAATAAGCTTACTTACACTATATTTATCAGATCATTACAGATGGTGTGGTTTCTTTAGCGAAAGCTCTAAAATATAAACTTATCCGATATATTTATTGTCATGCTAATGTTATTTACTTTCATTGAAGATTATCCTCATATTTGCAAATCATAAATATTGTAGATTCTTGTAAATGACATGTTTTATTTGTGCTGATTTAAATTATAGTAGTATGCAAGTAGTAAGCTGCAATATATATAAAATATGGCAATAAATTTTCCTACACGTTTAATTTATTCATTTTCTACACCTTGGTTGATATCGAATAATTCATATATTATTAACCTACCGCACTGATATAATTTATGAAGAGCATGTTCCAACTTGCAGACATTTTTTTTAAATGGCATCGAATGACGAGACGAGCATGCCGTTCGCCTGATGGTAAGCGATACGACCACCCATAAACAGCAGAAATACTATCCAGCACCTTGAGTTACAAAGTACTGTGTGGCATTACACTGCGCTCATCATCCTGAGAAATAAGATGTTAAGTCTCATTATGTCCTGTAGTTACACTGGCTACAATGTCCTTCAAACCGAAACACAACAAAGCATGCACACTGCTGCTTGGCGTTAGAAAAGGACATTGCGGTGGTACCCACCAAGACGGACGCTTATATATAAGGGTCGTTTTGTAATGTTTTATCATTTGTCATTTTTATTGTTTCGTTTTGTTCTGGGAGTAGCGATCAAGATTTGTTCTAGTATATTTTTACGAATCACTCGTATCCTGAATCGTACGATTGCAAAGCTGAGGTCTGGAGTTCGATCGCTGGGTCGGGCAAAGTGATATTGGGTTTATCTATTCATTATTAGCCCGGAGTCTGAAATTTTTGCCCGATATGGCGATAGGCTCGCCCTCTATCACATGGGATGGAATACGCATGGCGAAAAGTGGATCTGCCTGTCGTAAGAGGAGACTAAAAGGGGGCTATTGGGAATTGCGGCTGCGCAGCGGGGAATCATCGTGCCGCCATTACAGAAGGGGACCTCTGAGCCCAAAGAGATGAGCCGCGAAGCGGTATTGCGCGGAGACGGGGCCGGCGAATTCGGATGTATTCACGACCCCCCGGAACCGTCTTACATGCGCAGAAGCAGGCCACCGCGGGTTTTAGTCGGTATGCCGGCATTATTTGAGGGACCCGTTCCAGAGGTCACTTAGGTGGCATCTGGTTCGGAAGGCCGGTGAGTCCGACATAACTATTCTTCCCCTCCCCAGGCTTAGAATAAGTATCCATAAGAAGGATTTTTCCTGCGGGATAAAAAAAAATGGCGGAAAGTGGATGCACTAGTTACGCCTCTGCCTACCCCTTCAGTGATAAAGGGTGCGAGTGTATGTTATAAGTTATTTATATCCCCTAAACATATCTGCTGTGAACTTTACGCATTTAAAAACCTCAAAGACTGAAAGAGATATCGACATACAGATTTTGAATACAGACAACACTTTCTACAGACACGTTAATCGCAAGTCATTTCAAAAGTTCAAACACTAGCTTCACACTCCATCAATCACGACCTTGGTAGGAAAGAAGATTAGCGAAAGAAAGAAAAAATAATTTCGATTTCTAAGGTCAATTGTATAAGGTTGAAAGTAAAATTGAAATAAAAAAAACCATTCATTCTGATGACAGCTTTATTATTTGATGGGAATGATACGGCGTTACAGCTAACATGCTATAGAAAAAGTTTAAACACCGTCAAACGAAAGTTGCTTTGCTATTTATAGGAATAAGTGAAACCATGATATATGACGTGGTTATGCGATCAACTATGCACTAAAGTAAAGAGTAATAGGGAAGGTTCATCACTCAAATATTACGGGTCACTCATTTTTATCAGCATTGTGGAATAGTGAGAATTACAAAAATACATACATACATACACATACACTCACGCCTGTTATCCCTGAAGGAGTAGGCAGAGGCGCAACTAGTGCACCCACTTTTCGCCATTATTCCGTCCCATGATGTGATAGGGGGCGAGCCTATCGCCATATCGGGCACAAATTCCAGACTCCGAGCTAATACTGAATAGAAAAACTTAATATCACTTTGCCCGACCCGGGGATCGAACCCGAGACCTCAGCTTTGCAGTCGTACTGTAATACAACTACGCCACTGAGGCAGTCAGTCATTACAAAAATATATTATCTTTAAATGGACATTAAGAAATGTTTAATGATGGCGTTCTACAATAATTTGTATCTTGAAAGGTATTTGAAATAAATAAATAAATACGACATAAAAAATACTAAGACACAATGCCAGTGTGCCAGATCCATAGTCTCTGCCTACCCGTATGAGATAGAGGCGTGATACTATGTATGTGGTACAAATCAAGTGGAATCAGATTTATTTTTATCGACCGTGCGCGTCATACACGGTACATCAATTAAATTGAATATTTTTCCCGTTACCCTGCATGGTGTTGGATTTATAACTAACAGTCACGGAAACTCTAGTTACATGACTTGCCGACGAGTTTCTACGAGCATATTTCAAGGAATAACGATGAAATATCAAAGTAACTCATTGCTTCATCTTATTAGAGGTGGACCTACTAAAGCTTTTGCTGTCAGCTCTACATGGAATGTTTTTCCGAGATAATACTACGATTTTGCACTTTTCCTACGTTAAATATTGTCTATAATCTATATAATGTTAATCCAAGCTATGTCTTCTGTGTGACAAATTCCATGTAAATTTAGTGTGGTAGAGCCGTTAACTTATATAATAATAAACTATTCACACTTACAAACATCTTCACCAACTTTCACCTTTGTAATTTCACTAAGATTCTACTGCAAGTAATATTTTTTTAGCAAACAGGTCGTTAGTTATCTGATGCTAAGTATTCTTCATAAGATAAATACATTAGAGTTTTGGATGCGCTGCTGGAACTAGAAGAAAGGAAGATATTAAATAATAAACACAGTTCTGAAATATGAACAAATGCGTCGGGCATCTACTTATATGAAACGGGAATTAATGTAGCTGCCGAAATTTACTCTTATTTCTGCCTACTCCTAAACAGGGAAAAGGCGTGATGATTTTTATGTGTATCTACTTATAGGAATAGTAAGTAGTTTAGTTGAATTATATGAGTTTACTATGTCAATCATCGCACAAGTTGATAGCGTGCGCCTCTCGCATGCATTTTAATGTTCGCGCTATGCATTTTGTCGTGCTTTTTACTGCATGCGATCTCATTACATGCTATAACAGCAATGCCTTAATGAAGCCTAGTCGGTGAGTGAAAATCCACTTTGCTACACTTAAACGGAAGCAGTAGACCTCTACAATAAGGGATATTGCAAATAAATATATTGTTTTACTTGAAATAATATTTAAAGATGTATTGAGAGATACTATACCGTGCTGGATAATAATATTATAATATTGTATTATTAAATTATTTAAATTAGTATTTTTTAGCGATATCGTGTCAAGCCCATGCAAACGGTTATTTAAAGCATTTGTGTTAAATGTCTATTTGTATTCCTTTAACGGAATTCAGTTTCATAAGAGGGTAAGTAATAATGTTGTTTTACTCCGTTATTATTTGTATAAAATATTTGTACCATAATCCATATGAGTGAAAGTATTTCCAAAATCCTTCCGCTGGTAAGAACTAGTATTGTTTGTTTTATTTGCTAACTCAAGGTTCGTTTAATTCGATCGTCATGTCTTGATTAAGCAGATACAACTGGCCATGTCAAGGTGTAGCCGACCGTGCACAGCAAACCCAGGCGTGACGCGCGAACCAAGCTACCGTTTCCGAATGCATTTTAGAACTAGTATTTATTTATTGCATTGAATGACGAGACGAGCATGCCGTTCGCCTGGTGGTAAGCGATACGACCACCCATTAATAGTAGCAACACTATCCAGCACCTTGACTTACAGTGTACTGTGTGGCATTCCACTGCGCACGTCATCCTGAGACATAAGATGTTATTAACTACTGGACATAATGAGACCATTATGTCCAGTAGTTACACTGGCTACAATGTCCTTCAAACTGAAACACAACAGTGCATGCATACTGCTGTTTGCCGGTAGAAATAGACATTGCGGTCGTACCCACCCAGACGGACTCTGACAGTATAGCATATTAGTAAGATTTTACATACATAAAGACGACACGGATAATGAAAACACATAATAATAGAAACAGAAACAATCGTTCACAATTTAAGTTTACTTTTGTTAACTTCCTTCAATTATTACGTGGTTCCCTATTGAATTGCATAAATCGCACCTTTACCACGAAAACGACACAATTCAAAAAATTGAAAATTTAGTTGTCATTTTTAAATGACTAAAACTAGTCCCTTATTTATAAAAATATAACAAAAAGGGACTGATATACCAGTTTTGTCCTTTTTCTGCTTGAATATCTATGTAATATTGTCTATGTTTGAACTTTATTGTGTCAAAAACTTCGTTTTAAGCAATTTTATGACGATCACTCAATTTTCTATCTTTTTGAATTGTGTCGTTTTCATTCTAGAGGTGCGAAATGTATTTGTAATAATATTGTCACGCATTTTAGCTTTAAGCCTAAATATCAATGTGCATAATTATTACGCATAATTGTTTTAGCATAAAATAAAAAAGCAGAAATACAAAAAGCACAACCATCAGAACGACTAAGGTCAAATAGCATAAATATCAAAAGTCATAAAAATGAATAAGCATCATTCATGTTTGGTTTTGTCTGAATTGGAAACGCCCTAAAGTCGGTTCTGGCACTCGCCGGCCGCTGCCGCGGCACGCTCGCTCGCCTCGTGCAGTGGTTCATGTGCACCTAACACGCTCGTCGCTTCGCTCCTCGCTAACCTAATTTATTCTAAAACCATATTATGCAAAATGTGTTTAGTCTAATACAAATTAGTCAAGCTAAAATTATTCCAATAGCTTATTAGCTTGACTATAATAATGACAAAATAGTAGTAGGTCAAAATATTACTATGCGATAGTACTATTATGCCAATACATGTTATGCAAAGTCAAATATGCGAAAAAATAATAGTTAAAAAAAAAGTAGGCGAATCAATTGGGATCCCTTATTATGCAAGTCCAAAAGTTTTCAGGCATGGAATAATCCGGGTATAAGTCTGCTTAAATATTTCACTATATTAGTGTAATAAAAACAAATAACATTACATATAAATGATTTTAGGAACTGATTTGCTCAGAAGCAATAACACTATCAAAAGAAATTTCGTCAACTTCCACACGTCTGTCCCACGCATCATTAATATTCAGCTCGCGGTACACACATCCTTTTTTGTCAACGGCACATGCATGCATAAATGCATAAAATAAGCCTTTTGTACAAAGTAATAATTCCCTCGGAGACCGGCAGATGGCCGCCCTTTAGTAGACCGACGTTAGCATATAAATTGGTAGCCACGTTGCCGTCCATTTTCTATTATATTCAAATCGGAAATCGGTTATCTCTTCGACATAAATACACGTGTGTAATTAAGTCCTAGTAGTGGATACAGTTAAGTTGAGTCAATAAGTTATATTAAATGGGTAAAGCATGTAATAGACCGTTTATCAATGGAAAATATTATATAGTTAGCATTAGCAGACGATGCATGTGACAATTAAGCAAATTGTAGAGGGAATAAAGTATTTATAAATTGATTGCCGTAGGCTTATAGTGTTTTAGTAGGGCAATTACAGGATAATTATATTATGAGATACGTTATTGTTGTCTCACTACTGAGCACAGGATTCGATTCCAAATATCATACAGAATTACCTTTCGATGCTTATAATTGACTTTTGCTTAGTATTCATATGGCAGGATATTTGTACTACATTAACAATTGTTTATACATTGATTGTTTTGGCCCACATTATAAAAAACGTATCCAGAATGAAATCATTTTGTTGTCCGTCTTATTTATTGGCTCTGGGTTTATCCCAGTATTGCTTTAATAGAGCATCCAAAACTTCTGACTATGATACCTACATTAGGAAAACTATTTCTAAATTAGACTTCTGCTGCCCGCGTGAATGAGTTTTTCCGGGATAAAAGTCCCGCTTTACATTTCCCCGGGATAAAAAGTAGCCTATGTTACTAGCTAATAATGTAGCTTTATATTGGTGAAAGAATTTTTCAAATCGGTCCAGTAGTTTCAGAGCCTATTCAATGCAAACAAACAATCAAATCTTTCCTCTTTATAATATTAGTATAGATCATATTAGTTTCTAAATCACCCGTTAGAGTAAATAATAAAAATACATAATTCCTAGACACAAAAATAACTATAATTTTATAAATATCATATTCATCCTTTTACAATCAGATGAGCGGTCAGCAATAAAATTTACCTTCCGTACCGTTATCTAAAAGGAAATTGAAAGCCATAACATTTCTCAACTCAGTAAAACATGGATTATTATTAATTATTCCAAGAGTCTATTAACATCCTGGCCAGTTAAGATGATCAAAGTTAGAGTGCGACCAATTGGAATCAATCCAGAGAGGCTTGGACATGCGGTGGGCTTATGGCGACCTCCCAGCAAAGTGATTACATCGGTAATGTAGCGATAATAGCCGCTAAGTGATTATAATAATTGTGTTTTATTGTAGTTTCTTAGGAGCTGGTAATAGAAGTACAGTTTGTAATCATTAAGTAATCTATGGCATGATTTATAACAGTATGGATACCGTAGTGTACATTTGTGCGTCGGGTTGAAAATATCTTTATTAGGTACATTTGTAGGTCATCGTCTTCATCTAATGAGTGCATGACTAAGCTGCTAAGGAAATAAAATAAAACATGATAAATAAAAGTGTGGCTCGTTAATTCTGCGATTATTATCATTATAAGTTTGCAAATATGATTACATGCATGTTAGCCCATCACTCCTCCATCACTCCCTTTATTGTTGAATGGATTTATGTGAAGATTAGCACGCGTAAACTGCAACTCCTAGATTCCGTAATTATTTATTCTGGATAGTGCACATTTAGACTTCTAACCAGGAAAAGTTAAAGCCACTCTTACTAAAATAAAAGCGGTTCATTCCTGTTAGTTGATTTAGTTATTATAACATCACTGTTATAATTTTTTTTAGTTTTTTTTCCAGTTTGTGACAGTTGTGTATTTTAATTACCTTCGTAATATCATAATATTTACCAACCTAATATAAATTACATTATGTATCTTTAGTGAGTATGTGTTATCAGTGAATGCTGTGCCTACTTTTAACAATCATATTGTAATTAGGCTTAGTTTCTTTGATTTCTCTGTATGTTTAAGTTGATGTTATAATGTAAAATTGTTTGTAGACCTAATAATAAATAAATAAATAAAATGACCTACCTACTACTTCTAAAATTATCGGTAAACTGGTATGATAATATTACGTCTTACAAACTTTCGGGGTCCCATTATTCTTGGATTTTACTCTTATAAAACAAATTTCGGCTACCCAGTGTTTTTATATCGGCTATCGTATTGTGAACCATACGCAATTTGCCGCAATGAGCATACAGAATCAGAAAAACACACATTACACAAACAAATTGCGTTTTAATCGTACAATCGTTTTATAATACCCGCGGAAAGGTCAGGACTTGAGCCATCGGTCTGCGAGTCAAGGACCCTAGTGGCGCCAATAATAGTTCCTATAATAAATGCGACGTTTTGCATCGGAGTGTGTGACAGGTGTATGAGGCGTCAAGATGGCTTGCTGATTTCAACATTGACCAAGAAATTGTTCATTTGACAGCAAACAACGGAGCTCTATGTTATATTGACTCGTCAAGCTCCGCGACGGACGCCGGCGTCCATATATATAGGGTTTGTCCATACATCTATACTAATATTATAAAGCTGAAGAGTTTGGTTGTTTGTTTGAATGCGCTAATCTCAGGAACTACTGAACCGATTTTGAAAATTCTTTCTCTAATAGGCAGCTACATTACTGCTGAGTGCTATATATAGGCTTTTTATCCTGGGAAAATATTTTTATCCCGGAAAAACTTTTTCACGCGGGCGGAGCCGCGAGCGATACTAGTCTGTATATATAAGCGGGGCTTGGCGGGTTAAAATGGCAATTCATTAAAAAAAATTTAAAAGTTTAAAATAAAAAAAAATCCATTACATACAACTATCATTGTCTCAACGCTTTTTTTGAAGTAAATGCAGTAAATCTTCAATTGATTTGAAAAAGTTCATTCATGCAACCGAAATTGCGAGCAAAAACTATATACGATCCATCGTTTTGGGACTGTTTATTAAATTGTAAAGCTTATAACTTTATTTACTTTATCTTAAAAGCTGAAGTTGTGCGTACTGCAACACGTCGAGTACATTAACCGTGACGGTGTGAGAATAGTGTCAGCCAGACAGGCTGCTGATTCGATCTCGGAAGAGGACCCGCTCTGATGCCTTGACCAATTACAAACTTCGGAAAAGATATTATGTAGGTACTCTTACGGATTCATATACTAACGTTTCAGTATATAATTCGAATTTAATTCAAATACGTAGTTTTGTTTATAGTTTATTTTGCATGTCTTTATAATATTACATATTTATATTATGGATTTTATTTGGTTACTTTGCTATATATGTATTACTAAAAGAAGAAAAATTTTTGTACCCCTTTTAAGTACATTAGGCACATGGAGAAGTACATGATTTGGAATAATTCAAGTTTAACAATAGAGGAATGCATAAAAATAAAATTGATGAATTCCGGCCCAATTTTGACTAAAAGGCGATTGTGATTGTATGTATAAAACATCAACCACATATGATAGTCACAGCAATATATTACAATTTAACTAAAATTAGTATCTAGGATTATTTTAAGGAAAATTTAATCCTACAGATGCGCAAGAAAAGCAGAAGTTTAATGAAAATGGAGCCACAATCAAAAGCTATTAGGGTAAAGTAAACCATATACACATCTAATGAATCTACCCTGGATTGTCGATGAACGGGGCCCCTAGATCATCTGTCCCATTCAAATATTTGTTCATCCGTAAGTCGGCCAAGGGATCTGCTTTATTGGACTGCGACACAGTAGCTTGTAACTCAAGGTGCTGGATAATACTGTTTATGGTTGGTCGTATCGCTTACCATCAGACGAACGGTATGCTCGTCTCGTCATTCGATGGTTGTAGCATGCAAAAGCTATAGCTATTGCTAACTACAATACATGTTTATTGTTATTTCATACAATTTTGTTGGTAATTTTATGTATCTTACATTACGTAAAATTACAATAGCTGTATAGATGCTGAATTATTTCTTTGGCTACACATATCTGCGTATTTTCTTGCTAGTTACTAGAGATCGTTTGATTTCAATTTTATAAAAACATTAACGTAACTAAAGCCATCCATTTATACTATCAGACTGGTAAAAAACAAAGAGCTTGCAACCAGCCTTAAGTTGTATCACGTTTTCAATAGCGTAGTACCGACCATTAATATGCGTAAATACTTGCTTAAAAGACATAATTCCTTATAAACAAGATCAAGATTTTCCAAGTGTATAGAAAATCTTTTGTAGATCGCCAAGTTGATTAAAGTTAATTAACTGACTCTCACGCATTCCGATCGGCGCGGGCGCATCGCAACGGTTTCTTGAGAAGAATAGAAAATTCAACGGAAATGACTTACACGTCTAATTCAGATATGATATAATGATAATTTTTGATTAAAAATGGCAGGATAAAAAAATACATAGCTGAAAAAAAGTTCAATTTATTAAATATCAATAAAAAAGCCATAAAAATCTTAACAACGTTAAATATAAGGATATTGAATAGTATAAAAAGTACATAAATAAAGCGGAAATCCTTTTTTGAACTCATTGAAGAATTTATGAATGGACGTTTGTTAGTATCAAAAGTTTTGTGTGCAAATGATAAAATAATTACCAAAAAAAAAACTGCAACTTAGCACAGATCCGTCAATGATTGTCTAATCAGTAAACGAAAATAATAAATTACACAAATCACTGGGTCCAATCTATTGATTTGATAAGACTGATTTAATTATCTCAGTTTGATCATCTGAAGTCCCTGATTAGAATACAATGTACATGACAGATTTATTTGAATGAGTGTCAAGACGGAGGTCTAATTGGTTCACTGATGGACCGGTAACTGTTCGATGTTGTTGACTTTTATTTACTGCGGTAGAGTTGTTAAAACGGGACCACAGACTACCGGGCGTACCGCTGCCGCGTAGTGTAAAATTTATTATAGAACTCTTTATTGGCCTCTTATTTCTTAGTTTGTCTTCTAGTCTTTTAAGGCGTAGAATGTTTTCGTACGTTGAATGTTTCACTTCGTATCTATCTTTTATAATGATTTATGTGTTCATAAACTAAATTAATATTATAATGAGGAAATGTTTGCGAGTTTGTAAGTTCGTAGGGGCTAATATATGAAACTATAGAACAAATTTTTTTAATTTTTGAAATTTCTTTCACCAATAGGAAAATAGAATAATTGCATTGTTCCTGAGTGCTATCGGATTTTTATCCTAGGAAAATAAAAGGGGGATTGTTTTCCACTCTGTAACTTTTGCGGTATTTGTCTTACTAAAATTAGAATCTAGACTCAGGGATTTGAATTTGGGATTGTGGTTATAGGTAAGCAATAAACTTTGTTTACACATGGTGCATCGCATGTATCCAATATATATTTGAACATAGTATATTGTTTGCTATGATTACTGATGATCGTAAATGATCATTAAAGTTTCTTCCGAATTTCCGTATGTAAGAATACAGATAATACCGTTAATTAAGATACAAAATAAAGCCATCTTCAGATATTTACAGCAGACTAGAATGTTAGGCTTAGCCGTAACCACTTCCGAGGTAATGTTTTCGCTCGCGATGTCTACCCTCTTTTCCGTATTGTTTTTAGGGTTCCAGACCTAAAAAGGAAAAAAGGAACGCTTATAGGATCACTTATTGTCGACTGTCTATCTGTTTTCTGTGTGGACACTCTTTCAATAATATTGCTGTCCTTAGACCATAGCGAAGCATTATGAATAATATACTATTTTATTCAATCATCCATTGCATGTCAAAACGTAAAGTTCTAAAAACAAAACACAACGCATATCCTGGGAAAAAATTGTTTCGTAATAGTCTTATTGCAGCAAATTGAACATGAAGAATATTATAACATTATTGAGCTTGAAATAAAGATCTAATCTGCAACATTAATTACAATCATCATGGAACCGCCAAAGGACGTTGCAATAAAGCCCCTTCGAGCTTACATGTAAATGAAAGAAAAAAGAACATACAACCTAGAAGGGCATTTATTAGGCAGGTGTAGCGTAGATAAGCGGTTTTTTCTACTATTTTTATGGGACAGGAAAAGGTCCGCTGCGTTCCGGCGCTGCCAGCTAATGAGTCTAAGACTGGATTTTAGAGTACCGTCGTATAAAACGGACTGTTAGTGAGATATTTTGTAGGAATGTAAACTTAAGGAATTAACTGTTTTGTAGGGACAGAGATAATGTTGAAGTTGAAAGTGAATTGTACAAGTCCCGCTGTCCTGCAGCGTGTGTAGGCGACGAAACATTTATTGAAGAAAATATTTGTGATTATCAGTAGGTGCTAGATTTTTGTTAAAATTGATTGTTCTAATTTACTAGCCACAGTAGTTGAAGTCTGTACCGCGACAAGAAATAGAATGTTGATAATCAAATGTGTAATTGCGAACGCCAATGGGATTCAAAGGAAAACTATTGATTAGCCGTATAAAGCAGTAGCTTATCCAATGCTTGCAGCCGTCAATAATCGAAACAGTTAGCATCGGAGAATTGACGTATTTATCTGAATAAGGGCTGTATCACACGACCTAAAATGGAAACTTTGATAGCACCATTGAAAATGGTTTATTATGTGATCGCATAAGCACTATTGCAATTACAGAACACTACTTACGGAGTCTATTGACAGGCGTTGATTGAAGCATTCAGGTTGAGGGACTGATGAATACTCTTGGGAAACCATTTCAATAATATCACGAGGCTTAATAATTTTGTAAAAAGTTTAAGTAGCCTATTTAGTAACAATTATAATGTGGATTGCTTTAGCGGTGAAGGAAAACATCGTGAGGAAACCTGCATATCTGAGAAGTTCTCCATAAGAATTTCGAGGGTATGTGAAGTCTGCCAATCCACACTAGGCTAATGTGGAGGACTAAGGCCTAAACCCTCTCAGTTGTAGAGGAGGCCCGTGCTCAGCAGTGGGCAATATATACCTAATACAGGGTTGATATGGTATATCTATAATAACATGAATAGGCTTTTGAAGAAGTGAGTCAATCACATTTAAGTCCGTAATTAGTAAGGGATAGAATCCTCGGAAGAAAGACTTCAAGACGATATAGAAATAAATGGTGGTTATTGAATTGACATAGAATATAAAAAAAATTAAGCTTTCTATGTTTGAGCATCTATGTTTTAAAGAGGGGTACTAGAAGATAATTACATAATTTTTGGTACCTAATTCTCACGACATAAAGTTAAGCCATAAAGTTGATATATAGAGATGGATGTAATCAAAGTAAAATAAATTAACGATCGCTCCGAGCATCTGCCCATCTAAATGAAGTTATTGCTGTGACGCAATCTCGTTTTGGGCGCTTTTAACTGCACTTTTAACGGTATTTACACATGTTCGCTCTGGAGTATCGAACTCCGGGAATTTTCTTTAAAATTTTGGTCTACATATAGCTCGGTAGTTTTGTTCAGTCAGGTTCTGGTAGGAATTCTTTATTTTGATGATGGCTGTGTTTGCTTTAGTTTTCGCTCAAACTGCTTAAGTTAGTTAATCACTATAGTGTAAAACGACTTTTAGATAAGCAACAACCTTGAAGAAGTTGACTTCTGTAAGCGATTTATAAACAATCATGGCAAGCTGAGTTTTGTAAATTTTGTAGCTTGGAGAACTTGCATCGAGTCGCATGTGTAGGTAAAGAATTATTGTCGCTAGTGTAAATGCATTTAGAAGCGCAATATATTGCAGTAAAAAGATGCTAGTCTAAACAACTTTATAGGCTTCCTCTAGACTAGATAAATCGATTTCGAGTCTCAGTCCTTCCTCGACTATTCAAGGTCTAAATATTATAACTAAAAAATTTTATTTCTTTCACTAATACGATGCATATTTCAAGTTGTTTCATATCCACTACAATGTATGCATCACAAAATATATTCTTTGTAATTCGCCGCACATTCATAATAACGGTAATTTTATTCATCGCATAAAAATGCATATCGGAGCTCGTGAATGCCATTAGAATTTCAAAGTGAGCATGAATTTAACATTGAATTATGTCATTATTTTTGTAATCAAGTTTTTCACAGTAAATAACCTTTATTAACATTAATTGACCAGTAAACGAGCATAATTATGTCACTTCTTAGTGTGTGACATCAGTATTATGTACTATGTCAGATGATTTCTGAGTTAGTTTACCGTGTGATAGTTTACCGTGATAGTACATTCTAAAATGAAAGGAATACGTATTGCAGAAATGTTTTACTCCTGCTAACTTCAAAGACCGCAGAAAATGCAAAGCAACCAGTCTCCACCACGAATTAAGAAAGACTGTTTTAATTTTTGTCACTGTTATGCAAAATATCTACCCTAACTATGAAAATAACTTAACCTACGAATGGGAAATTTCTGTTTTGCTCTGTTATCGTATTGTTGACTATTGTTCAACGTAGCAAAATGGTTATGATGCAAAGGATACGAAAACTTACTATTTATTAACAACTAAATGGTTCTAGTTATTGAACACTACGCGATAGAGAGTAGACGTTATATCAGCCATAGTTCTTAAACTTATGTTCGAAATTCAAAGAACTTCGCAGATATGCAGGTTTACCGGGGGTCACGGGTGGGCGGGAGGGGCCGTCCACCTATTAGTCTAGCCAACTTCTGTGACCCCCGTGATGGATGGCAGCGTGTCTTACGCTGCCTCGGACGCCAAGGGCGTCCTTCGGTGTACGGGGGCTTCTGAGCCCCCGCAACAACAGGAGAAGGACCGCAACAGCGGTACGCGCAGGGGCGGTTGCGGACGACAACTTAGACGTGAGTCGGAGGAAGCCCGCAGCCGTCCCTAATGCACCGAAGATGCCCACCGCGGAGTTTTAGTTGGTATGCCGTGCGGTGGACATAGGTTAGGGACTCGGCCCGGCGGTCGCCCGACGTTTTCCATCTTTCCGGGCGATGATCCATGCCACGATGACTTGGTTACCAATTTTTGAGCAGGAATTTCGGGAGTTGAGAGGACTTTGATTATTCATCGTAGTATGCGTGTGTACTCAAGGGTATTTAGTGTGTGTTTACAGAATTAAACCACAAGCGGAAGTTTGCCCACTTGGACTGGGCCGCGTCATCGTGGATGACATTATTTATACTTATCACGGAAAGTGTGATGACAGGAAAATCAGTTACATAAAAACGTACGTATTAAGTTTTACATCGGAGTTATGAAGTACAAGTAGGTGAAAGTTAATTTGAAATTATTTATATATGTAGGCCTTATTGAATATGTATAACTATTTTGATGTATTACTCCGTAAACTTGTTACAACGGTATTATTCCGGAAGTTGTACGTTTGGTATTAGTAAATACATAAGAAACTGAAAGTTTGACTGTATGGATGTAGGTGATGTAGTCTGTCAAGCCCCGCGACGGACACCGGTGTCCACATATTATATAGGGTTTTCCCATACATCTATTATAAGCGGGGGTTGAAGGGTTAAATACAAAATGTTTACTATAGTTATATTATTATAACTATTGCCTGAAAGATATGATTTGAGATATGCCAAATGCAATCACCCTGAAATCAGAGACGTAGGGGGTCAAATATTACTGGGTACTTAAACGATAAATAGTTTTATTTTTTAACTTTTTAGGGGCTTTTTGTGTCGGTGGCTATTTTAATGTTAATTTAATTTTTATTTCTAACTTTTTGAATTACCATGTTCTCTATCATAGGGATCATCAACTATCTACCACCTACTCATTGAGACCATCCTTATGAGCCCACACCCGCTGTATCTGCTAAAGTTGTTAAAGAGTTGGGTATCCAACAGACAACTTGAAGCTGCACCATCAGCTCAGGGTTAACATGTCTTTAAAACATTGCTATAGTCACAGTACACCAACTTTTAAATCCATCGGACTTGTGAAAGTTAGAAAAGGGGTGATAATGTTCAAACGCCTAAACAGTTCTTCATAAATTATAGCTAAGAAGCATCTCGATCACATCAGCTTTCAAACAAAAGAACGCGTCAAAATCGGCCCATTCGTTTGAGAGCTATGATGCCACAGATAGGCATACACACACATATACACACCCTAAACTTATGACACCCTTCTTTTTTGTCGGGGGTTAAAAAGCTATCATTCTCAAATGGATACCGTAAAGTGCGTCATAGTCGCATATTTAAGGTAATTTCAACTTGAGTATTTCACCCAGCTATCTGTATTCTGCCTAAATAATTATTTACGAAACAGTTAGGCTCCGTTAGAATCCGTCTAGAACATATACTACGTACCGTGCATATGAACGCAGAGCAAAAATTATATTAGAAGTTTAGAAAAATTTACATTTTTTTTACAATGAGTTACTTAATTGCAATTTATATGCGCCACCTACAACTTTGAAAAGCTGTAAACAAAAAAAAAAAAGGAGAGCAACTATTTCAAAAAAGAATGTTATGTAAATTTCATATATAAGACTGTTTAAAACGTCGACACGAGTTCCTTTTTAAATGAAAAATAGTGGATCATTTTACGGACGTTTGCTTGCTTGAGTTCATCCAGCCTGGAAAATAGTAGAGACTTATCTAGCGGTATGTGGTCGCGGGGGTAAAGCAGAGGCTTTATATTGATGGTTCCTACTTCTAACAACCAAATTATATACACACAATAGAGATTCACACAAATTACGCACAAAAATTATAATTGCTACCGCTACTATTGCAATTTTGGCCCTTAATGCATTAAGATAATATCAACAGGAAGATAAACCGACATTCTCAACGCGTAACCAGCTCAATTTAATATGATATAAAAAAATAAAAATTCATCGATGCATCCGTGCGTTTCTCACTTTAACTGACAAAAAACGAGTACATATTTATGGAGAAGCACGATATTTAAATAAGCTCATTTGCACACGTCAAAAAAACGTGTCTACCTGTCCAAGCATATCAGATTATTAATATATTCAATGGACTTCAAGCAATATAATGATTTGAGATAGTAAATGAGGGAAAATGTGACATGTAAATAAACATACATAACATCACCCCTTTTTCCCTTTTCGGAGGTAGGCAGAGTTGTACGACACCTACATTTGTACAGCTATATTAAGTCCCATGTAATAGGGGACTTTACAAGGCATATTTACAGACTCCAGGATGATACTGAGTAGAAAAAATCACTTTGCTTGACCCGGGGATCGAACCCGAGACCTCGGCGCTGCACTCGTACCGCAATAAAACTACGCCACCGGTAGAGGCAGGAGGTAAGTAGATAAACAATAAATGAAAAATGTATTTTTAATACCTATAGAACACTATGTACAGTCAGCCATATAAGTAGCTGAAGAAATTCAAAACTTCAAATCGCGTCCATTTTCGTGTTCTTACCAATTTTTGTTTTCTCTTCACAATAAAAAAATGTTCCGACCTATCATGACGTACGCATCGCCCGTATTCGCCCATTTACCGCCTGCTCGTTTTCAGCGTATGCAGGTTTTACAAAATAAAATGCTCAGACATGCACTTGGTGCCCCGTGGTACGTTCGCAACCGCAACCTCCACGTGGACACCAACATGCCGACCATCAGGCACTTTATGCATATGGCCAGCAGACGCTACTTCGATCGGGCGGTAAACCACCCAAACTCGCTTATCCGTAAAGCGTCTATATATACTCCATATGATCGCGCCAAATGGAGACTACCGCGTTCAGTACTGACAGATCCAGAGGACGAAATCACTCTGGCCATTCGCGAAAAGATCGAGCATCAAAAGCTCACACACTCCACAAGACCGCTGTACCGTCCTCGCCGTCGAGGACTTCGTCGCGTTCCCCGTCACCCTGACCTCTCTTAGCAGTTCCGACCCGCGTGCCGAAGACTACTAGGTACGATACCACTAAAAAGGATTAGGTTAAAAACCATCTTCCCCAAACGCTGATGTCTTATCCTCTCAGTGGCCGCCCTGAGCCGAGGTTCGTGACCCGTTAGTGGGTCGCCCTCAGCGTGGTCGCTTAATTTTAAGGGTTGCGAGCGCCTTCTGCACTCACCCAAAAGACCGGTGTTCTTTCATAAGCCGACCCTCGTCAGGCTAGAAAGAGTAATGTCAGGGACAAAAAAAAAATCTTCACAAAAATAAAACTGCCTCGGTGGCGTAGTTGTATTATGGTACGACTGCAATGCTGAGGTCTCGGGTTCGATCCCCGGGTCGGGCAAAGTGATATTGAGTTTTTCTATTCAATATCAGCTCGGAGTCTGGAATTTGTGTCCGACATGGCGATAGGCTCGCCCCCTATCACATCATGGGACGGAATAAAGGCGAAAAGTGGATGCACTAGTTGCGCCTCTGCCTACCCCTTCGGGGATAATAGGCGTGAGTGAGTGTGTGTGTGTGTGTGTGTGTGTGTGTAAAAATAAAACTTTACTTCCCACAAAGAAAAAATGTTTCAATTAAACTTAACACGTGGAGGTGATTTGAAATTTTGAATTTGTTCAGCTACTTATGTGTCTGACTGTACCAACCTCTGCTAAGACAATTAACAAAATTGGTAATTTTGTTAATTGTGACTTGACATTATGTCTCCGCTTTATACTTAAAATCATCAGCGTTTTGATCAGTGTTTATAACTCGTAACGGCTTAACCATATATTTTGTGACGTCACCAGTTAAACATTACTACGTTAAACAAGTCAGTATTCTGTGGTATTAGTCCCACTATACGAGTAAGCTGCCTAGATCTCATTTATTAAAATCTCACTAGTTTACGTTTTTTGGCTACAGAGAGCGTCAAAAGGAATAGTCTCACATACTTATGTATTTACATACATAATACTTAGATCAATAGATCTCTGTTACATACATTATCCGAAAATATTTATCTTTTCGGATAATGTGTGTTTCTACTGCCTCGGTGGCGTAGTTGTATTACAGTACGACTGCAAAGCTGAGTTCTCGGGTTCGATCCCCGGGCCGGGCAAAGTGATATTGAGTTTTTCTATTCAGTATCAGCCCGGAGTCTGGAATTTGTGCCCAATATGGCGATAGGCTCGCCCCCTATCACATCATGGGACGGAATAACGGTGAAAAGTGGGTGCACTAGTTGCGCCTCTGCCTACCCCCTCGGGGATAACAGGCGTGAGAGTGTGTGTGTGTGTATTTATCTTATTTATCACAGTTGAGTAAATAGTCTTCCGTTCATATTTTCTTCCTTATCGGGTTTGAAGGAAGCGTGAACATTCATCTGTGTAGGCCGACATAACGGTCACAACTATCGTAAGATGTGCTGTGCCGTCCGCGTCTCCGATAGTATAAGCGAAAGGCGCGTAATACAGCACCGCCGCTGCCGTGAAATAAAGTAAAATCATCAATAAACTGCATTGCAATTATTGATAGCAATAATCGTACACAATGATATTTGTAGAACGTTTTGTATTGTTTTCTTGAGGCATGAAACGATAATACATTCTAATAATAGCCTATACGTGCATAAAACACATTATTTGAAATACATACACACACACACACACTCACGCCTTTTATCCCCGAAGGAGTAAACAAAGACGCAACTAGTGCACCCAGTTTTCGTCGAGCGTATTCCGTCCCATGATGTGATAGGGGTGATCCTATCGCACAAATTTTAGACTCCGAGACCACTGCAGTTGTTCTGTAATAATATAGCTATGCCACCGAAGCATTTGAAATATCAAATCTATACTAATATTATAAAGCTGAAGAGTTCGTTTGTTTGTTTGAACGCGCTAATCTCAGGAACTACTGAACCGATTTTGAAAATTCTTCTACTAATAGGAAGCTACATAACTCCTGAGTGCTATAGGCTACTTTTTATCCCGGGAAAATATTTTTGTCCCGGAAAAACTTTTTCACGCGCGCTCTACTATATCAAATACAAATAATAGTTTAAAATTTTCTGATGTGCTAGGTAATAGCACATTAGTGGTTGTCCGAGTCACGTACGAACACGCATGAATAAACTCAGATCGGTCGTGTGGTTGTTTTCTATCAAACTAGTACTTTATGCATTACAATCGTGGCACTGTAAATAACTTTCTATCGATCGTAAACAATGTTATTGTCAACTTGGCCTGTAATTTACTTTCGTGATAAATGAGAAATCAATTTACGGATGAAGTAATTTATTATTATGAAGCGAAATTTTGAGATTTGTTTTACTTTGATAACAAAGAAAACTATGTTAGATTATGAAAGGTATAAAATTGAAGGTTAGTATTATTTTATTGTATTGTTGCTCTCATTCTTGAGAAAGTGTTTATGCTGAGTGCATCCAACTATAATTTATCTTTACTAGATGGCGCTGTCTGTTCATGACCGCAGGTTCAATTGAATGAAATATTAATCAACAGAAACTGGCTAAGGAATAATTTTTTTTACAGAAATACAGGCTATTGTATAAAATCAAATCCCCATGGATAAACTTGTATTTTTAGAGCATTATGAATACTAACATTGTTGATCCTTATGTTTGTTATATTAGATATAATATAAAGTAAATAGACGGAGATAATAAATTTAATTCAAAAGTTCACCGGAAGTAATCAATTATTAATTGCATGGTTATATGACAAGAAAATTGCAACGTAGTGCATACACCGTTGTGTTGTATAATTCAATTAATGAGTACAGTTACTTCGAATTGATCCAAATTATTTTATAATCTACTAGTTGCTTATCAACTTTATGTGCGAAAGAACAAGTTTACCTCAATCTAGATAAGATTTTAGTTGGGTAATCAAAATAATTATCCATGTGGTTATTTTACTTTCCATTGCTTTTAAGTTCAAGAGTTGATATAAATGTACTTTGTACTCGGTTTCGTCAAGCATTACTCCATATCATTATATTTTCGGTAATAAGATGAGATCACGGCTTCTCATCTCTTAGGTTACCTACTCTTGGCTACGCTTAGGTCTTAGTTTAAAGCTTTCATGAAATATATTAACTCGTTAAGAGAAATATAGCATTAAAAATAATTTTGAATTACAAAAATAAAAACAACTCTTTGACAAAATCTGATCTTTATCCTTTGTACGGTACAAATCACTTCAGTTATAAAATTGTATAGAATATTAATTCATATAATTCAATTATTGCATTGCAATAATTGAATTATATATTGAATTATATGCAATCCATTTTTTTTATGATATGGGGGCAAACGAGCATACAGTTCACCTGATGGTAAGTGATCACCGCCGCCCATGAACATCTGCAATACCAGGAGGCATAGAGATGCGTCGCCGTCTTTCTAGTTGGGAATACGCTGTTTTTTGAAGGACGCCAGGTCGTATCTGTCCGGAAATGCTGCTGGCGGCAATCGGTTCCATAGTTTTGTAGTACGTGTTAAAAATGTCAGCTGAATCGTACTGGAAATCTACTGAAATGATATTATGATTGTTAATTCACGTGTTAAAGGACCATAAAGAATAAACCTTATGTCATATAAAACATTACGCGCGTTTATTGCATTCATACGATTGCAAAAATTGGTGATTAAATAAAATATTCTTTATAAATCCTTCACGCTTGTTTTTATGTGGATCGAAAGATATGTTCATTAGGGCCACGAAAATGGCCAGACCAGAACTTTAAATGTTTTTCATAATTTTAAAATAATGTATCGTGATGATACGTACAATAAATATATAAAAATTTTATCGATTTAAGACAGCATTAATAAAAATTATATTAAAATTTAAACCTCCAAGAAGTAAAATACTAAAATCGTCTTTGTCGTTTAAGTACCTAGTAATATTTTGAACCAAAAGTATTTTCATCTCCTGAACCATCTCGATCACATGAGCTTTCAAACAAAAAAAACCGCGTCAAAATCGGTCCATTCTTTTAAGAGCTACGATGCCACAGACAGACATACACATACACAGATATACACCCTACACTTATAACACCCCTCTTTTTTGTCGGGGGCTAAAAATGGACAGACCCGATGGACATTTTTAGGGGAGGCGTATGTTTATTTATTTTTTGACTGCTTTGAGGCTTAGTTGTATTACGGCAGTCGGTACGACTGCAATGCTGAGACCTTGGGTTCGATCTCCGAGTCGGGCAAAGTGATTTTGGGTTTTTCTATAACTGAGTAACAGCCCGGAATCTGGAATTTGTGCCCGATATGGCGATATGCTCGCCCCTATCACATCTTGGGATGGAATACGCACAGCGAAATCTAGGTGCATTAGTTGTGCCTCTGCCTACCCCTTCGGGGATAAAAGGCGTGAATATGCGAATAATTTTACTATGATAGCTACGTGCTATAACAAGACAAATATATCAAAATAATCAAACACGAATTGACATACTCCTCTTTTTTTTTGGAAGACGGTTACACATAAATTGTATCACTGAAAGAAGCCCAGACAAAAATTGACTAGACTAAATAACCAATATGAAACTAGGAATAATCTTAGCTCCTACATTCCTGCGATTTGGCTATTGCATGTAAGTTGTTGTATTGAAATGAGAATAGAAATAAACGAAAGCATTAAGGGAAAAATGTGCTTTATAAAATCTCTCTTAACGGTCTGTTAACTCACCTGATGGTACATTATTAGGTCTTAGACGTAGGGGGTGTACTCATGCATGGAAACCCCTTCAAATGACCAGAACGGTCGATAGAGCTTTTTAATTGTATTCAGGGTTACGTCGCATCTGGTCATTTTGTTCGCAGTTCAAGGTTAAATGAGATTCCAACGTTTATTATTTACTTTAGAAGTAATAAATGCTTCGATTTTTAAAGTGCAAACTTTATAAAATTGCTCTATTCTCCAAAAAACATAGGGTTTAAAGGTCAGTAAAATAATACCTGAAAATATAACGACTACTTGTAACATTTATTTTATGGCACAATTTATTAAAAAAGGCAAATCAAAATACAGGCCGAGGGTCGCTTCAACGTCGTTAACAAAAATAACAATTTAAATTAATAAAAAATGAAATAAAATTTAAATAGCCCCTGATGCATAAAACATCTAAAAATTAAAATAATAAAAGTATATTTGTCGTTAAAGTAGGTACCTAGTAATATTTGGACCCATGCGTCATCGTGTCGGGGGACTGAACTCCGGACCATCGAGATGAAAATACTCCTTTCGCTGTCGCCTTACTTTTTAAAGGTTTTATGTGTCGGGGGCATTGATGTATTAAAAAACCCGGGGGTTATTTAAATTTAAATTTTATTTTGAGCTTTTCAAATTACTATATTCTCGATCATGGGTTCTTAATAATCAACTATCTAACACGTACTCGGGGGTTAAAATACCAATGTTATTAAATAACTTCTTCATTCTTGTGAGGAATAATATTAACAATAAGTAGGTACAATATAAAATATTATTTTGGTCATAAATCAGACATTTAGAGCAATAAAATTTAATAAGTTTGGATATACCAGTTGCGTGTCTAATATGAAACAGTTCGAAGAATCGCACGAGGAAAACATGCGTATTCATTTTCCCGCAGCACGCTTCGGTACAGCTTTGGTAGCTTTTTTATCGTGAAAATTTTTCATACTTCACGCATGAAATCAACTCAAAGATGCAACAGCAATAATAAATAGTTGGATGGACACTGAAAACTCCCAATACCTCACAAAACATCACCGAAGAATTGATACTAAAATTTACAGAAATTTGCACATCGTGAAATTATACTACATTACTATAAAAAAGTTAAAGCAAACAGAAAGTCCTACCTTTCGAAAGAAGTCCTCAGTCCATTCGCACAAACACTAAAATATATTAATAACGATAAACGATACACACGCGATATATCGCGGTATTCTCGGATGCGCGGGCGCAGCGACGTCGATATTACCCGCGGACCGAAGTGATACTGACGCCGCTGGTTCAAGTTTACGGGCGTATTCCTACCACCGTCGTTTTTGTGTCGCAAGACGTGTGTCTAGCTTTGAACTACTATTCAGTACTTATCATTGACGACGAAGGTATATTTTACATTGCGTCCCCACCTATTTCTTATCATACTTTATTGAGATCAGATCAAGCTTCCTTTGAAACAAGGGTTAGAAGACTTGAATGTTTTGATATACATATTTAAAATTGGATGATGATGCACTTTATTTGAAAATTTTTTTTAGTCCAGCTGTGTCTAATCTTTATATGAGATCCATATTAAATCGCATCACTCTGAAGTCCAAACATCCCCCTCTCCTTCCTGAATCCATTCCTTTATGACCGGCAGCAGATAGATTTTTTTTCGCAAATTGGAAGCTACATTACTCTTGAGTGCTTTAAGCTACTTTTTATATAAATCAGGACTTTTGTCCTGGAAAAACTTTTTCACATGAGCAGGGTCGTGCCCATAGTAAGTGGACGATAGCCTAGTTGGGAATGGAACGGTCTGCCGAGACAATGTCTGGAGGTTCAAAACCCAAGGCACACACCTCTGACTTTTCGAAGTTATGTGTGTATTGTTTATCAATTATCGTTCGCTTTGATGGTGAAGGAAAACATCGTGAGGAAACCTACATGCCTGAGAATTCTCCATAAGAATTTCGAGGGTATGTGAAGTCTTCCAATCCGCACTAGGCCAGCGTGGTAGACTAAGGCCTAAAACCCTCTCAGTAGTAGAGGAGGCCTGTTTTCAGCAGTGGGCAGTGTATAATACAGGGCTGGTATTGGAACGAAGTTCCTTATTATTATTATATTTTAGGGTTGTGCCCGTCGCGTGTAATACCTAATATGTATGACATTTTATGCAAGTGGCGTACTTTACAGTTCGGCCTGTTAACTAGTGAGACTATAATAGTACGTAGCATATACTATGTACAGTCAGCTACATAAGTAGTTGAACAAATTCAATACTTCAAATCGCATCTACACTTTTGTGTTCTTACCAATTTTCGTTCTCTTCACAAAAATAAAATTAAAGGGATTTATTTTACTTTACACAAAGAAAAAATAATTATTTAATTGAACTGAACGCGCATAGGCGATTTGAAATTTTGAATTTGTTCAGATACTTATGTCGCTGACTGTACATACATATATTGTGCAATGTGTTAAATTTCAATGGAATTGTATAATATAGTAGAATAATTTATTTGTCTCCAATTAAATGATGGATTCATACGTATCTAAGATTGCACACACACATAAATATACTCACGCCTTTTATTCCCGAAGGGGTAGGCAGAGGTGCACGCAGTGTTCACCGTGCACATTCCGCCCCATGATGTGATATGGGACTAGCCTCTCGCTATATCAGGTACAAATTCCAGACTCCAGGCTGATACTAATTAGAAAAACCCAATATCACTTTGCCTGACTTGGGGATCGAACCCGAGACCTCGTATGGCAGTTATACCGTACCTAATACAATTACGCAAACGCGCCAGTCCAACATTGCAGTATTTCTAAGAATTAGTTTATTTACACAAGTATTACATATCTTAACTTTCAGTCATAACTTGTATTGGAAAGTGACAATAATAATAATAATTTATGCTTATCAACATTTATGAGAGTCTTCAAATATACAGGGATAAAATGAAAGTCATGATTAAACGATAAAAAGAACTATGGCCTTAGAATAATTCTGAGATTTTAACGACATCGAACGGATGAATAACACCAATGTCAAGTTTGATTACAGGCTCTCAGCGGCCACCGCTGCACTATGAGTTCTCACTTTATTTTCACTTTCATATTTTTTTTATCGCTTTACCTTTTTTATTGCTTCAGAGTAACGAGCCGAGCTTGCTACTAACCTGATAGTAAGCGATGCGACCGCCCATAAACAGTAGCAACACCATGCAGAATTTTTAATTACAATGTGCTGCTTGGTACTTCCCTGCGCTCGCCACCCTGAGACATTAGATGTTAAGTCTGTTGCCTGTTTTCTTTTTTTCTTCGTCTTGGCAACAATGTAATTATACATAGCTATTATTTAGGGTATATGTTTACATTATCTAGATTCCGTTAGAAATAAGCGTAGGTATTACTCATGTAGAAAAAAGTAATGTTTAATTTAATTACATTACTATGTGATTTATTATTCATTAATATTGAAATTCTTAATTGTACGTTTATCTTGAACGTTCTTGCACAGTCAGACGTGACAAACCTGACATGATTCATTGATTATTTCCTTGATGACAGTTTTTGCTGATTTTCTTCTATACATTGTCATCAGGGTTATTTAGTTTTTATTGTGACGATAATACCTTCTACTAAAACGGTTCGAGACATAGTTAACTAAATGTTTACTTGTTCAATCAATAATTCATTGTTATGAGTGAGTAAAATTGTTACCACAATAACCGATTAAAAGCATCCTCTCAACGGGTGTTATTGTTTTTGGGTGGAATTGAACTTATTAATAAAAAATGTTTGATTTTTTTTTATTAATCCAGAACGAAAAAATGAGTTTAATTCGAAAAGGTAAAATTAACGAAGATGAATCGAGAGTCGGTATTAGCGGTGAGTGGTAAACCCAGAAGCGTTTCCAATCACGCGTACCGTTGTATATTTATCTCTGGGGCTTACTTACGGGGATCCGACACGAAAAATATCGGATTGGAATCCAATTTGATCGGGATATTTACCCATAAATAAATCGTAGGATGTTTTCATGCCACGTGGACAAAGTAATTTTCTGTAACTTATTAGGTCTATAGTAATACAATGATATAAAACCGATGCATTATGGGCGATAACCGAAATGGGAACAAAAAAATTAGGTAGAACCATTCTTATTCAGACTTAATGAGACATAACATCTTATGTCTCAGGATGACGAGCGCAGTGGAATGCCACACAGTACTTTGTAACTCAAGGTGCTGGATGGTGTTGCTACTGTTTATGGGTGATCGTGGTCTTACCATCAGGCGAACGGCATGCTCGTCTCGTCGTTAGATGCAATAAAAAAAAACTTTAGATGTCCACTGTTGAATGTAAGCGTTCCTCAAAGATTTCTAGACCAAACTTTCATAAACAGCCTGCATCCAGCGGGTTCCTGTGACCTTGATAATTTTTATAATATATATCAGTAGGGTAGAAACTATAACAGTGTTGTATGTAATACTGAGTCTCTACAATTTGAATCGTCGAAAAATAAATGTTATAGGAAATCGAACACGAAAATAAAATCTATATTATTCAATTGTCTTCTTAAGCCCATTAAAATACCTATGAAGGTAGCGATTTAAAAACTACAAACTAAATAACGACGATCGCATAAAAATACAAAAGCAACAGATCGAAACAATAGATGAAAGCTAATTTCTTGGAATTAGCTCTCACATTGTCGTATGCTCCAAGTGTCATAATTTTGTGTATATAATAGAGCATATTGTGTTTTCGTAGGCATTAAAATATGATAATATCCAGCAATGCCATTGAAAAGGATTTTTTTTCTATTATGTTTGAAACCCCCCTGGCACACACAACTGTTTATAACATGTTTTATTTAACACATAAAACATGTTATATGTCTCATAATGCCTTAGACAGCTGTAGGTACTTGCTAGATATCTAGGTAGTTTATCTAATATAAAGGAACATTGTTCTATGCACCCACTCGTAACTTTAGGTTGCAACATTACCTTTGAATGTGACATGTCGTATCAACAGGATGTGAAATAAATAAACGAAAAGACAATTTAAATCTCTATCTATCTTGACATATAATTTCCACAACATTTTACATAAGAGAATTGGCTTTATTTTAAATCCGGATGCATAAAGGTGCATGTTGTCGGTAGCGAATCTGGAAATTGATTGTGAGGGGCAAAAAAGTTGTAGAGAGATCGTATGTAAGATAATGTTAGTGTATGTAAGATGTCTTCATGTTAATCATTGTGCCACTTTGTTGTGCCATCATGTTGCCACGAACTTTGTAATTGCTGGATCATGAATGTATTGACTGACTCAAATTCAGAATGTGCACGCCACATTACACTACATTTTTCTTAGCTTAGTACACTGGGGGCATAGGCGTATATACGGGGGAGAAGCCTCCCACCATTAGCTTACAACAAAAATAATCCGGGCCAGAAAACATGTACACATTATAAAGCCTATGTGCACTTATAACGAACATCCGAACATTTTCACAAACTTTCCCCGTTACTGGGGGACACTTCCCCTGTCTTCTCCTGAGTACGCTCGTGTCAGTGTAACAGCACCCACATCTCAGATAATTGTGGGTCACACAAATATTTGTCTACTCGCGTCTCGTTGGCTCGCTAACCGAGACTAGATGTTTGCATTGTTTATTACTTGAAAATTTGTCTGCGTCATTGTAAAGTAATACAAATTATCCCAATTTAACAAACTGTCCGCTTGTGAAATAAACGATGAATTAAGTTTCATACAAGTATTTCATGCAAGTATTTATCCTTCCGCTTTGTAACTTTATTTTTAAGTAGTTGACCAAGATGCGAAGATTACGTTTCTTTATTGTTTATTTGTCCCAAATCGTGATAAATAAAAAGCGTCTTGATATTCCCCATACAAGCTGCCACCAGGAATACCTATAATGGAAAGAATATTACCTTTTTTCTCAAAAATATTTTTGATGGTGTTAGTTTAGAATGGTACTCATTCCATAGCGTAACCGTAGTACTATTGTATTCTGGGGTTTATTGCTACTAGCGACTTCTATTGAACAACTTACAAACTAAAGCTTACTTAAGTGTTAAGTCTAAGTGAAAGGTTTTATTTTCAACTGTATACGCGTAAGTATTTCGTATCTCCGCTAGATGGCGATGTTACACAGCTAACCTCTGCGCTTTTAATTTCATATTTGAAGATAGATATAAAGGAGCTGATTGAGTTATACCCTCACAATTTTACTACATTTTAAAAAGAGATAACGTGGGTGAGCGACGGTATGGCTGTATTTTTTTTTTAGACCTGTAGTTGAGACGTTCGCTACATCTGTCGTCGAAACATCGCTTTCTTTCCTACACACTATAGCTATTAGGTATTTCTTATAATTACAACAGCATAAAAAGTAAAAAAAAATAAGCTTTGTATTATCGTAACTTTAATTTAACCCTTTTAATTTTTTTTGTTAATTTAACAAGATAATTTTTATTCTAACATCTTCTAGGCCAGCGTTTCTTAACCTTTTTCAGTCCACGGACCCCTAGAAAATCATGCATAATTTCAAGGACCCCCTTAATAAAAAACACAGGAATAAATTTAGGACAATTTATTTTAGTACTACATTTTTTTTATATAAAAATAAAACGACTGCCTCGGTGGCGTAGTTGTATTACAGTACGACTGCAAAGCTGAGGTCTCGGGTTCGATCCCCTGGTCGGGCAAAGTGATATTGAGTTTTTCTATTCAGTATCAGCTCGGAGTCTGGAATTTGTGCCCGATATGGCGATAGGCTCGCCCCCTATCACATCATGGGACGGAATAATGGCGAAAAGTGGGTGCCTTCGGGGATAACAGGCGTGAGTGTATATGTATATGTAAAAATAAAACATAACTGTAATAATGTGAAGGTTGGTGATGCTTTTTTGCAACTAAATTAGTAATATTTGAGTTGATGTTATTACTACGTTGTAATCTCAAAGCGGATTCAAATTGTAGTCTGTTCCTGCATTTGTTTTCATCTATTTATGTAGGTATAAGGGCAGAAATCCCGCTTGCTGGCGCACGCTCGACGTGTTAAGTAAGCGTAGCGATTACGAGACTTGCTGGGCATTTATTTATTAATTCAAATGTCCATAGATAAGTTGGCGGACCCCATACACATACTCGCGGACCTCCAGGGGTCCGCGGACCACAGTTTAAGGAACACTATTCTAGGCTATCCCGTTCCGAGATGTAAATAATTCGTCATGAATAAACCGTACAAAGCTTTATATTTGGTCATCTAAAATAAATTTTCTCAATATGAATTCTTTCAAATTGCTTTCAAAAGCATTATTTCCCCAAAGAATTTCTCTGAGGCTTTTAAAAGATGAGATTACAGATAACAATCTCAGTAAGCTTTTCAAATATTTGTTTTTATTCGAAAAGGATCTTCAGTGATTACAAAGACTTCAGCAGACTTGCTTTTATATAAAATCTATAATTTGGAACGTTATATCGTTGCATATATTATTGAGTACCTATATATTATATTATATTCTATTCTATTAACTTAATTGTTTTTGAGAAAATATTATGATCAACTAGATTTTGCCCGCGGTTCCGCCTGCGTTAAAAAGTTTTTCCGGGATAAAAGTCCCGCTTTTTATTTTCCTGGGATAAAGTGTAGCCTATGTGTTAATCCAGGACATGATAAATCTACCCGTCATCTACCCGTGTACCAAGTTTCATTGAAATCCGTTCAGTAGTTTTTGCGTGAAAGAGTAACAAACATCCATACATCCATACATCCATACATACTTACAAACTTTCGCCTTTATAATATTAGTAGGAAGTAGGATGAAAACGATGTTAAAATTATTTGATCTTATAATATGTTTTATTTAAAACAAAGCATTTTTTCTGAAACCTTTGCGGACACTTAATGTAGATAAAAAAAGAGAAAGATATGTCAACGGAGGAACACTCTCAATACTGTGCTAACTGTTTTATGTTCATCAAAACTTTTACCTGCTAGATGCAGGTCACTTCTAGCAGGTTGGACCGGAAATCTTTGGGAGAATATAACCTTAACACCTTTACCTGCTGGGTGCTAGCCACTTCTAGCATATTAGGCTGGAAATCTTTGGGAGAAAATAGCCTATGTTCAGCAGTGGGCTTGCAACAGCTGAAGAAGAATGACTTTATGGCCATCCAGGATATTTAGGAAGTATTATTTCTACTAACTAAAGATTTGGATTATCCAACACCAGGATAAGGTAACAATGTTTTATTTATAAAAAGTATATAAAATGCTACACGTAGTTCTTCAGCACCTGCAACGAAGGAATTCTTGCCCACTAAGTAGTGAGCTCTAGGTGAGATAAGCACTTAGTAACAGATTGTATAAGAGTTCTAATACTGCAATCTTGGGCGGATCGTATCCGTAATCGAGGCGACCGTTACACCCGCAATCAGGTGACTGTCTCCGTTCATACCCGATTTGAATTACTAAAACAATCATACATTTTAGAAGCAGGCAGAATAAGTTAGAGACATGGGTTACAATGTTTAATTTTTCTAAAAGCAAAATTTATCATGCCATTTGGATGAGTTTTTGGTATAGAGGTTTCAGGTTTCTTAAGCAGATGCTGTCTAAAGAACGAAGTAAAGAAGGATAAGGATTTCGGAAATATAAATAGTAACGAATGAGAGATAGTTATTTTTGATGCCAATCGCGAGTCAAATTATCATATTATGGATCGTTAGCAGTTGGCTAATGTACCCTAATTCTGTATTCAGTGCCTTCCTCAACCACTAATTAATAATCCCTGAAAATCAACCTTTACTAATAAACTCGTTAATAATCCCTTTGTTATTGACAGAATGTACGTGTAGGTACGTGTTGGCATCTAGATTATTTTTAACTAGCTTTTGCTCGCGGCTCCGCCCGGGTGAATGAGCTTCCCCGGGATAAAAGTCCCGCTTTATATTTTCCCAGGATAAAGAGTAGCCTATGTATTAATCCAGAACATGATCTACCCGTGTGCCAAATTTCATCGAAATCCGTTCAGTAGTTTTTGCGTGAAAGAATAACAAACATCCATACATCCAGACATCCATACATCCAGACATCCATACATCCATACATCCATACATTCTTACAAACTTTCGCCTTTATAATATTAGTAGGATAGTAGGATTTTACCTACCTTCGGATGACAATGACCGCGTAAAGAGCACGATAGCGGCTATTTCTACTTCACTACACACAGTCTGGACTCAACTGTGAGGAATTTAATTGTTTTTTAGATGGCAGATGCGGGGTCGAGGTATAAGGTGCCTTTTCTAGCGGACTTTATTTGCCAGTATTTTAAAAATAATTTCATGGTTTAGTAAGCCTGCTACGTTAATTATAGCATATTAACTTTTGAGTGGCTTTGTTCGATCTTTTAACATAAAGCGTCTTAGACCGTGTTTCATCCGTGATCAAGTAAGTTAGCGGTCATATTACACTGGACAAGCTCGCAGCTCCTTCGCTTCGTTGTGAAATCGCTTGCAATTAGCCAGTGTAATATAGACCTTTAACTATACTTGACCAAGGGTAAAACAACCCAGCCTAATCGTTGGGGTTTATATCTTTCAATATACAAGCTTACATGTTTTGAGTGCGTTAATTTATTCAGACGTTAATTGGCATTTTAAATCAGTCCTAACTACACAAAAACGAAACAAAACTCAAGAAACAATTATTTAACGTTGGTTTTATAAGAGTTCGTGGTAGCACTTTGTGTCTCGCTCGTGTATTACATTTTATACATTTTGTACACATTGTATATAGGAGGACTCTAAGTATGTATCACTCGCACTGTAAATATAATCGGCTACTAAAACAATAGAAATGGGTATGAAGAAATGCTGTTGATTAAAGCTCGTCCATATTTCAACGCCTTCAAGGAATATTAAAAGCAATTAAATACCTCTGCCGGTAGAAACGGCCGCGCCCCAAAACTCCGCAGTCTGAACAAAAAACAGTTTTTCGTAACAAAGTCCAGGCGGGCTTCATTACGTAATAGCGCTAATACTGAACAGAAAGCGCACTGAAATAATACCAAAAGCATTCACTATCTGCACTAAAGTTCTATTTAGTCTAGAAAAATAAGGGCGCTTCCTTTGCCGCTTTCATACCGAACGAATTACTGACAGTTGCTGATTTCACTTTGAGTTTATTTCTGATTGCGTTTTCTTACTTTAAGTTTCTATCATTTGTGTTGACTTTTATTAGTTTTTCACTTTTAGCAGTGATCTTTGTACACGCCATCTTTTTGGTAAGCACTTATTATATTATAATGGATGTAATATATTATTTTAGACATATTTGATTGAATACATTGATGATGAACGTATCTAAGTTTCTATACGATAAGTTTTATCGCTCAGTCTGTAACCTAAATAAGTTTCAGGTTGAAATAATTTGTCTCCTGCCCACTTGGTATTTTAGGTCCTCTGCTATATATAAGCTACTAGCTTTTGCCCACGGCTTCGCCCGCGTTAATAAGTTTTTCCGGGCTAAAAGTACATAAAAACCTTCCCGTTGAATCACTCTATCCAACACATTTATTTGGATAAAGATTAATATTATGACGTTGATACAACTCTTAACAAATAATGCATTAATTTCGACCAAATTTGATTACCATAAAAATGGTTCTAGTGAGTTAATCTTAAAAGATAGACACATACTGTCGCGGACATTTTTTTAGATAATTTCAAGAGGAATAATTCTTTCATACATATATTTTTGGTATCTTGAACCGTTTTCACAGCGTACGCAATGAAAGCCCTCAAGGATGAATAATTTTCCCCGCTTTTTTCACATTTTCCATTATTTCTTCGCTCCTAATAGTAGCATCGTGATGTTATATAGCCTATAGCCTTCCTCGATAAATGGTCTATTCAACACAAAAAGAATTTTTCAATTCGCACCAGTAGTTCCTGAGATTAGCGCGTTCAAACAAACAAACAAACAAACAAACGAACTCTTCAGCTTTATAATATTAGTATAGATAAAAGTTGATGCTCATGTTCTAAAGTCTCGTAAAGGTCACAGGTTAGCTCGATGTGTCTCCGATAGCATGTACCTAAATTGCGGTGACCAATAATGTAATTAATCAGCGTAACCGAGTTTCTATTTACGGTAGATGAAAAATATCTTTTGGAATTTCTTGATAGGTACAGTTTTTATTAGGGGTTATGGTCTACTGCTAAATCGTTGTTTAATTCTTAATGGGCTTATTCGTAAACAGTTTACAAACTTATTTTAGTTATCCAATGTTTTGTCTTCTTCGAACGAATTTTAATTTTGTTTGGAGGAAGAAGACAAAACATTCTACAACTGAAATAAGTTTTAGGGTTAAAGAGTGAAAAACAAAATAATGACTGCCTCGGTGGCGAAGTTGTAATATAGTACGAATGCAATGCTGAGGTCTCGGGTTGGACCCCCGGGTCGGGCAAAGTGATAATATTGAGTTTTTCTATTCAGTATCAGGTCGGAATCTGGAATTTGTGCCCGATATGGCGATAGGCTCGCCCCCTATCACATCATGGAACGGAATAATGGCGAAAAGTGGGTGCACTAGTAGCGCCTCTGCCTGCCCCCTCCGGGATAAAAGGCGTGAGTGTATATGTATATGTAAACAAAATAATGTGAGCGTCCAAAGTTTCTATAAAATTAATTAATTATACAGCACTCTAGCAAATTTGGTAGACAAATTCTATTTTTTATGATCTGTAACTTGTTATACTTGAACTTAATTTAATTTAGTCCTCAAGAATTTTTAAATCAATTCAAATGTAAATATATTATGATCTCGGGGTTTTTGTAACTTTATTTGAACAAAATCACGTACCCTTTTAAAACTTTATAATTAAAAGTTCAGAATCAACGTGAGATTGGATTAAAAAATTCAATTTAATTAAGTTAAGATACTTTAAACTTTTCGTATTAATCATTTTGAATGAACGAAAGCCGAGTTCTGGAAACTGATTTAGCTCTTTGATAACTACTTAACATTATATAACACGGTAATCCTTTTTAGACAAAGGTTGGAATGAGTATGCAAGTAAGTAGATGGGTATTAATATACGTAGTTGGTTCTTGCTTGTTTGTTGATCAGAAATAAATCAAGATTTCAACTGTGGTATTGGTTTAGGTGCTTATTATTACACGTAAACGTTGCATTATCCGTACTTTCATACTTCCTTCCTTACATAGTAAGTATGAAACAAAATTGCCCGCCGCTGTATGTCCGCTTTGAATATCTCTGTATGCTATAAACTCAAAAACTACCGAATGGATTTCGATGAAATTTGATATGGAGATAGTTTGAGACTCTGGGAAGGTTGCTTTGCCCTTCGTGTGCAAAGCCGCGAGCAATAGCTAGTCTTACTTCTTACTATCTTATCTTACTTCTTACTAATATTATAAATGCGAAAGTTTGTGAAATTTTTGGTTGAATGGATGTTTGGATGTGTGTTAGAAGTAAAACACTGCCTCGATGGCGTAGTTGTATTGCGGTACGACTGCAATGCTGAGGCCTCGGGTTCGATCCCCGAGTCGGGCAAAGTGACATTGAATTTTTCTAGGCAGTATTAGCCCGGAGTCTGGAATTTGTGCCCGATATGATGATAAGCTCGCCCCCTATCACATCATGGGACGGAGTAGCGGCGAAAAGTGGGTGCACTAGTTCCGCCTCTGCCTACCCCATCGAGGATAAAAGGCATGAGTGTGTGAGCGTGTATAGATCTAACAATATTCTACTTAGGTTTATAGACTACAAGGTCAATTAGAGTTTGATCTCGGAGTGTAGGTAATTAGCTACCACGAGGATTATCATTGAATAATCACAATATGTAAGTAGATAACGTCTGTACAGCGTTTTTTGGCATAAACTGGCACATGATCAAATGGATCACTGGATGTTATGTGATTAGATTTATCAGAAATCTCACTCACAACATGAAAGGAAGAATTAGGCTTTTATTTTACATACATCTTGTAATAGCTTCATGCTACAGAAAAAATGGCCAAATTGCTTGTTAGGCAGTTAAGTGCTTCGTAAATGTCTTCCTTAAGATACAGCTAAAATAAAATATTTTTAAATTTTCTCGTCATCTTGTCCATTGTTATTTTTTTTTCTCTACTCTTGGAAATGTTGTCTGTGTTGTTGTACCATTCATATTACTTTATTTTACACTAGCTTTTGCCCGCGGCTCCGCCTGCGTAAAAAGTTTTCCGGGATGAAAGTCCCGGTTTATATTTCCCCGGATAAAAAGTAGCCTATGTGTTAATTCAGAACGTGATCTACCCGTATGCCAAATTTCATAGAAATCCATTGAGTAGTTTGTGCGAGAAAGAGGAACAAACATCCATACATTCTTAAAAACTTTCGCGTTTATACCTAATATTAATAGGATTTTGGTGTTGCTCACGATTTCGCCCGCGTGAAAAGCCTTTCCAGCTTAGAGTAAGTATAACTACTATAGAGCGCGTGTATGCAAGTGGGAACAATAGGCACGGGTGAGAACATCGTCCTGCGCCGGCCGCAAGCGCTTGTAGTCACTCGAGTAGGAACGGTGTGTCCACACGCGAGTGAGATCTATGCGAATATTTGATTATTAATACTGCAAAATGGTTAAATGGTATGTGGAATGTTGTAAAAATGACACTCGGAAAACACACTAAACAGAATTCTAATATCACGTTTTACAGGCAAGCCATATTTTAATATATTTTTAGGTAAAATTGAAATCACGCGTCGCGGTATGAAAGACGCACGGGAGGCGAACGCTTGTACCCCCCGCACTGCCCCGCATCCCGCTTTTTCGATAGTGATGTTATGCGTCGATACCAGAATCGATGTAATATTTTCATATGCATACGTATTTATTACTATCGAAGGCGATGCTTAATATAATGTAGCTTAGGTAACTGTTTTTATCTGTGTGTGATTTTTAAGCCAATTAATAATTACGTTTTTGTTTATGAAATGAAAGAAATAATTACTGTTCCTAAAAATTTACCGATTACGATGATATTTTTCAGCTATTGCATAGCTTCTATCGCGGGCCTTGACAGTATAAGTTAGCAATCATTAAGATATATTTTTTTGACATTTTTTTAACATTGGTAATAAATATTTCAAAAACTAGACGTGACTATTTTAGGCTTGGGGAGACTAGCTAAGAAATCCATGGTGCGATGCTCGGTTCATATCCATTGGTTCAATTATAATGGATATCCATTAATATTATTGGTTCTTATTGCTTGTAAAAACTGCTCTTGAGGTACCGTGTTTATAAATCATTCCACATGGCACTACACCAATTTGCAGCATAGCTTTTATCTATATTAACGCAATACGCTTAAAATTACTCACAAGGCCATATTTTGTAGAACCACAATTTTTTAACAACAATATGTACCGCGCCGCCGGACCTGTACTTATCGATAACTGTTGCGTTGGTGCTGCTCGCGTGCCCATCCCTAGCAGTCGCCAACATTTCTATATAAGTAGCTATAGTTCACCTGCCTACGCTGGGTAGTGGGCGCACGGTGCGATATTAGCGCTCTATAGGTATACTTACTCTGAGCTTTCCAGCTATTAAAATCCCTAAAACAATACTACGCCAGCGTCATCTATTTAAGAAACAGACTAAAAATGCCACTATTTCCCATGGGAGCACAATATTACCGGGATAAAAAGCTTATGTAATAATCCAGGACATGGTCTACCTGTGTGCTAAATTTTATCCAAACCCGGTCAGTAGTTTCTACGTTTACTTCTAACAAACATCCAAACGTTTTCATAAACTATCGCATTTATGATATAAGTAAGAAGTAAGACATAAGTAGATATCAAACTTTTTCGGGATAACTAATTCAACAAATACAATTATAAGAAAACATTCAACATATTTTGCTATTATCTTACAAATATTATAAACGCGAAAGCTTGTAAGAATGTGTGTATGTATGTGTGTATGTGTGAAAGTGTGTATGTGTGTATGTATGTTTGTTACTTACCCACGCATAAACTACTAAACGGATTTCGATAAAATTTGGCACAAGGGTAAATCATGTCCTGAATTAACACACAGGCTACTTTTTATCCCGTGAAAATGTAAAGCGGGACTATTATCCCGGAAAAACTTTTTAACACGGGCGGAGCAGAGTGGAAATGCCAGTTTAATCATAAAGTATTTAGAGAGAGTTTGGCCTTTATTAATAGCGTTATTCTTTCATTTGTCGTCGGTTTGTTTGAAATCAAATATTTATTCCACTTGTTTATTTAGAAGTTTGAATTCATTTGTTAAAGGTATTTCACCGCAAATCACTTGACTGGAAAGCAGAAATTTATTAAATATTTTACCTGAAGCTTTGTTCAATGATTCAATACAAAACAATCAGAAGTTTACAGTAAACAAGTTTTTCTTTCCAATATCATCTAATATTGATTCGAAAATATTTGTGATTCAGTATTCCAAATAACATTTTCATTTGACTTCTTATCAAACATGAGACGAACAAATTCTGCTGTTAAAAGTTTATAATGTAAAGGAGCCCCTTAGTAGGGTATCGAGATATTCTGAACGAAACTTTTTATTAATACCCACGCAATATTGGCGATCAGTAAAAGAATCTAGTAAGGTTCAGGTTCACTAGACGAAGGCTATTATGCTATTTGAACAATAAACACTGAATGTATTAAGAACAGACGTCCTCTAAGTATATAATAGTTACAGAATAATAGTAGAGCTTTGTCTTGCTACATTGTGTGACTATGTATAGTCATCAATAGAACATGAACAAATTCAAAACTTTAAATAGCATATATATACACTTTTGTTTTATTACCAAAGGTTTTTTCTTCACAAACATACAAATTAAGGCATTAACTTTAATACACAACAAGAAAAAAATGTTGCAATAAAGCTTAACGTGTAAAAGCGATTTGAAGTTTTCAGTTTGTTCAGATACTTTTGTGGCTGACTGTACGCCATAAGCATCAATACAAAAGTTTTGTAACTGGCAGTCATATACAAGAATTATTAATAAGGTCTTAAGAATTATTTTTCTTTTTGACATAGAAATAAACACAATACAAAAACGTTTTTGTAACCAACAAAAAATATTGGTACAATTCTCTTAAATCTAAGGTGTGCCTACAATGTAGTCTTATCACTATAAATGACTATCACTACTCTTCCAGGCAATTTATGTATGAATATTTTTTTAAAATTATATCGTCCCATACGCGATGATTCTGCCAAGGTCGATGTATGGAGATTTAATTTTATTTACGTTCAAACATTTTATACCATCTACAACCACTGACCTGACACAATCCTGGGCACATTCCCTCAGGCGGCAATAACTGCAGCTGCACGAAGAGTAGCAAGAGCCGAGGTCGGAGTCAGCCAGGCTGATGGAATCGAATCTCTGCACCATACCCTCGCCTGAACTCGGCACCGTGTGGGATCCACGCCACCTGAAATTATCACAGTTTGTTTTAAAGACAAATTGATTTTTGTTTTTATTTTGTTTGGAAAGTAAGCATAATTATTTATTACAGTGAGTAGTTGACAATTAATTCGATAATCTCGAACAACATTACGATTTCTTTGGTAAGGCATGAAATAGTATTAGCATTTCCCTAATGAATCGGCTGTTAAAAGAAACATTGTTAATTTTAAATTGAAGAATATTTTGCAGGAGTAATAATTATAAGTATAATTTAGTAGGTATGTTTACAAAATTTTGTGGTAAAAATCCAAACCATTGTTTTATTTAACCATAATTGTATCTCCAAATCGTACCTTGCGCTTTTGGAATCCATGTGTTCGACTAGGACATTCCACGTCCTATGTATGAGGTACAACAGAAACAATATTCTAGAAGATTCTGCGTTAGGCGGTGGCTCCTTTTTCCGGCCCTGCCGTTTTCTACTATTTTGACTGCTGATTCCACTTCCCATTGCGCATTCGATATTCAAATTAAACTGTCATTTTGACAATGACACTCGCGGTATGTAGATGTGCTCTGAAAAGAAAAAAATGAAATTGCAATTTGATGATGGACACAATTGCCAAATTCGCTCGTTCTTTAAGTGTATAGTCACGATGACTGTACATTTCCCAAATAGTGAATTTTCTATTTAATTCATAAACATTTAAAACATACACGTAAATAATACATTTGCACACCTTTTAATTATCAGTATTGTATTTAATGTAATTAAGGCCCGAACAAAGGCATTATTAATCATTGAAGTTATAATACAAGGACTTGTGATAATTTGGAATGATTGATGATGCCACGTGACTTGATTTAATTTAGCCAGTATATTTTTTTTATTTTCTGCACGCAATACAATTATATATTTTTGAATAACATTGACGCAATACAGGTAACCCTAAAAACAATGAAAATAAACTATTATAATATTTTAAATACAAGTGCAAATAAACTGGCGTTAAAACATGTTGTTTTCCTACACAGTAAGTGACCTATTCAAATATAGAATGTATTCCACCGAGCATTGCTTCTGTTATAATAGCGTCATATTTCAAAAGAAGTTTTAAAATGCACACCACTATTTTATCCTACTGTGTAGAGTAAAAAGTTGTACAGCATTGTATTCAACGAGACTGTATGGTCGCTGTATTCAGCATACGTTGGTGCCACATTGACATGATTTGTCATAATATCGGGTCTTTACCTATGAAATTACCGTTTAGTATACAGAAAGTTAGTCATATTTTTATAAATATTTTTTATTTCTATTAATCAAATTATGACCATGTCTGCCAAAGCAGTGGTAATTATTCAATGTTTTTCTTGAAGAAGTCAGGTGTACGTGTGTACCTGAGAAGTTCTCTAAAAGAATTTCGAAGGTATGTGAAGTCTGCCAACTCGCACAAGGCCAGCGTGGTGAACTAAGGCCTAAACCCTCTCAATTATAGAGGAGGTCCCGTACTCAACAATGGGCAAGTATATGATACAGGGCTGATATGGGTTATAATATTTATTTATTGTTTTTTTTTTGGGGGGGAAACATACAATCAAAGAAAAACATAACATAAAACAAATTAGGTAGTACATAGCTCAATTAAGTTTCCACAATTAAAAGATTCCAATAAAATTTACACCTAAAATAATGTGTGGGCCAATCCGCTTGCCATCAGAGGTGGTGAGGATACTTTGCCCAGGATGGATAAAAAAAGCTTAGCTCGCATATTTGAGATACTTCTTCATACTCGTGTGCAAACTCAAACTGTGTACTGTATGTAAGTTTCTGAGCTATGTTAGCTAAGTTAAACTAATTAGCTGAGTTTTTGGTGCTCACCCAACTTAAGTAGTCGTCTGTGGCACTAGCACAATAATTCTTAATTATATCATTTCGTTTTTTATTCAAGTCTAATATATTCTGTCTTTCTCAGTGTTAAAGTTCAAGGATCAACTTGGTGAACAAAAACTAAAAGATAGTGGAAACAATTTTTATTGACCCATAAATATTCTTCTTTTTAGAAACATTTTATTATACCTGTTCCATTGATTTATGATAACCTTCAGATAAACTGGTAGAAGGATTGAGGACTTAAAAATTTGTGCACACTGTAAAAAAAATATGTACTAAATTGTCAAATTAAGAATTACTCCATGAAATTTAGTGTTTTATTTTTATTTGTATATTTATACTGATTCAAATTAGTAATAAAGATAATCTTTGGTGTATTTGAAGTGCTTATTGGGAAATGTTATTGGAATCCAATAGCCATTTATATTTTTACCGTTCATTATATTTTTACGTTGCATCGATCTTGCACCTGGTAACGTTTTTGATTTTGCAATAATCGATTTGTGTAATTATGCTGCACTTTCCTCACTCAAGTTTAAAATAAAAATAAAATTGAGTAGAATATCATTATGAATAAGATGTATGATTTTAATACGTTCTAAGACTATGTATAAGTGTTTTGCTTCTTGGATTACTACTGGCCTTGTTTTACAGTCAACTATTCTATGATGCAAATTCCTATTTACTTCAGTGGCTTCAATTTTCTTCATATCTAGTGTAACGACGCTGGCATGGCGTGACTGGCTGGTTAATAAATTACATATATTAAAAAAAAATAACATGTAGGAAATAAGCCTGGTCATCCTTTTTTATGCTTTCTGTCTATTTATAAAAATCTGTTTTTACATATAGAGAGCTCTTTAAAGTGGGTGCCTTGCTTGCACCTCTGCGCATAAATTGGTGATGCGTGTGAAAGCTGGTTTCGATTTATTTTACCTTTAAATTTCATTTATTAGAAATACAATTTGACAGTTTACGGATCTGGCTAATTGCATCTCATCCAACATTTTTTGTGCTATTGCCATTAGTGTTCACTTGGCAGTTAATCCATATAACAAGTACGAGGAAAGTGCACCGGCAGGTAATGAGTATAGCAGAGAGCTAGTCCAAACTGGTTAGAAAGTGGATGTACTTATCGGGAGTTAATTTACGGGTAAAAGTTATAATTTTTTTTTTATGGCATTGAATGACTAGACGCGCATGCCGTTTGCCTGATGGTAAGCAATACGACCACCCATAAACAGTAGCAACACCATCCAGCACCTTGAGTTACAAAGTACTGTGTGGCATTACACTGCGCTCGTCATCCTGAGACATAAGATGTTAAGTCTCATTATGTCCAGTAGTTACACTGGCTACAATGCCCTTCAAACCGAAACACAACAGTGCATGCACACTGCTGCTTGGCGGTAGAATATAGACATTGCGGTGGTACCCACCCAGACGGACCCTTACATAGGAGAGACCTACCACCAGTGTATACATTTTAGTGGACTTATTGAAAGCAATCTATTATAATCATTATTGCAATAAATATTAGGTGTAGTTTGAAATGTTCTACTGTGGTTGATTTGACAGTTATGTATAGAAACAAACTTATTTCAGTTGTGTAGGTATAGCAATTAAGTAAATAGTTTATCTAAATCATTGATATATCGTACTTTACAAGAATGCCATTAAACAAAAATGTGTCACTGTTTTTAACGACTTATTAATTACAATTAATTATTTATTAGTTACCAGATAAAACTATCCGTGCAATTGCCTTCACATTCGAATTATATTGAAATCGAAAATGTGCATTCAAATTTCAACCATATTGCATTACAGTTAACGTCAAAATTCCTTACATTTATTGCTAGTAAACAAACTCAACGCCAGGCCGTTAACACAATAAAAGGCGTAAATCTTTCCATAACAATGAGCTATAAATTAGCAATAGGATGTTTTGGTATGACGGGAAATTAGAGTTCGAGAAATGCATTCGAGTATTATGATTGCGCTACACTGTGTTCAGAATAGTCCTGGGAATTATTTGGACAAAGGCCAGCTTTCCTTGGAGCTAAATGCATGCGTTCGATGAATTATAGGGTATAGAATATACATTCCATTTGTAATATTTATTGATATCAGTTATTCGAAATAGGAACACAGAATTAAATGGTACTACTGGTCGATGAAATATCCCTAGGGCGGATTTTCATTCGAGGATGGAAATATGCTTGCGATTAGGGAGGTTTTGAGTAAAATTTTTATTAAGACCTCTCATTCTGAAAATTACATTGAAGATTTACCTACTTTTAGACAAAAAAACTAACATCACTAAAATATCTTTCTTGAAATAATCGCTAAAACATCAACGGAAAAATATCTCCTTAATCCGAAAATCCTGTAACCGACAAATTGAATCCGTCGTTTCATAAACCTTAAAATGTAATGATATCTCTAAAACCATTTAATCTTGCTTTACCGCCGCAAACGGGTAAAAATACATATGCGGTTTGAAACCGTGCTAGAAATCTACGAAATGCTTTGGCTGGATGCGAGCACACGTTTCGTCTAAGTAATGGATGCTGTGCTAGTTTTGGCACGTTTTCTGTAGCCGCCTCGAATACCGGGTCATGTAAAAAACGTGCGCTAAAGTGGTTGAATCAAGTTGCGTGGCAAGGAAACTGCAGTCGGCGATACTCGATGAGTTGGTTTGTAATTATTTGTGAAATTAATAGATTTTTTTTTGAATTTGGAAGAATTCGTTTTTGGTGACTGCAAGTCGCGGTGCGGTGCCGTAGTTGTATGCGCTACGTCCAGAGCTCTGAGATCCCGGGTTCGAATCTCGGATTAGGGTAAATGATGATCCAGTGTCAGGAATTTGTACCCGATATAGCGATAGACACGCATTCTATCACATCATGGGATGGCACACACATGACGAAAAGCGAGAGCCTTAGTCGCACCTCTGCCTACCCATTCGGTGAATAAAAGTGTTATGTGTGTACACTTTTTGTGAATCGTATAGAACGATTCGTAAGCAATTTGATGTTTTAACAAGAAGCAAAATATTTATAACTTGTCTATATCTACGGCCATACAATTTGTGTTGTGATTTAGTGTATACCCACGATATTGTAATTATCAATTTGATATAGAGTCAATTTATTGCTTGTTAGTTGTTTCCTAGGTAAGCGATTTGCCAATCTGATGTGAATAACATAAGGAAACTGTACGTAAATCTTGACTGACTTGACTTGACTATTCGGCAGTAGGTACTAATTGGTACGTTAAAAGGAGATCTTCACTATTTTATGGGTGCTGGGCATCAAAAACTAACCAGGTTCAAGCCCTATGAATATTAAAGGGCCAAAAATATTGACCTTGGATCCATTAAAATATATTTTTAGACCCCATCACATATAACTAACATTTTTAATAACGTTCAATTTAAGGGTAGTTTTTAAGCGTACGTAAATCTTAAAATTGGAGGATTTTAATATTATACGATATATTGCAAACACTAGTTTTTGGAGTACTACTCAAGGATATATTATAAAATATTTTGGTTAGAATTTAAAGCCCGTTTTCGACATGTCCTATTGTATCTTTTCTAGCTATACAATATCTTCTCAAAGGTCTGCTAATATCGTCTATCAGTTGTAAAAGCAACGAAAACAAGAAACCTATTATCTTGCGTAGTAAATTTAGCGTACCAAATCGTGCATGAACTTCCCTCAGTTGATGTACCTTAGGTGAAAAGTGCACCGATCCCTCTCAAAGCACTATAAAATTTTATCGAAATATTTCTTTAAAAATATCTTTGTGCAGTAAATGGTTTAGGTATAATATTTATTACATTATTAAAAATTATACATCATGAGACGGAATAACGGCGAAAAGTGGGTGCACTAGTTGCGCCTCTGCCTACCCCTTCGGGGATAACAGGCGTGAGTGTATGTGTGTGTGTATGTGTGTGAGTATTATTAAAAACTTTGATACCAAGGTATTAAGTATTTCGTATATTTACATACTAGTGGTCGCCTGGTGGTCAAAATTCGACCGTCTAATTTAATATATTACACATAATTATTAAACATACCTAAAGAGCATTTTTCGGCCCTCCTCATACAGATATGAACTTTCATCATCATCATCATCACCAGCCACATGACGTCCAACGCTGAACATAGGCCTCCCCTAAAAATTTCCAGACGGACCTATCAAAAGCAGCCTGCATCCAGCGTGTTTCAGTGGCAGTGGCAGGGCACATATGAACTTTAGTTAGATCAAATCTCATAATCCTCCATGCGCCAAATGTATGAGCACACTACGCGCAAGGAGGTAAAAAGATTCTTCGCCTATTAATATAATATTGTTAGGATTTAAGTTAAATTAACTTTAAAAATTATTAATAATAGTTAACAAATAAGTACTAAATTGTTAACGAAAACCATAAATTGCATTTAATAGAAACAACTTTCAAAAAAACTTTTTAGCAAAAAATTGAACCACCTTCAAAAACGACTAAAAAAATTAAAAACAAAATAATTATTTAGTAGTGAATAAATATACGATAGCATTACTCATATACTGGTTACCAATTTTGGAGTCGGTGTCTAATTAAAATTGAAAAAAAAAAATGAAATCCTCCTAGCCAGTTTCGGCCACGGCGGCCAATCTCAACGGAGATCAGCCAGGTACGCAGGAGATATTATAGTGCACAAGCGTGTGCGCAATACACAGGTGCACTCGCTATTCCTTCACTCTCATAGTCCGGTGAGATGGCAATCCGACATGACCGGAGAGAGATCAGGCGCAGGACCAACGGCTTTACGTGCTTTCCGAGGCACGGGGGTATCACACCGCCAACTTCCTGACTCCGAGCTGCGACTGACTAAATTTTAAGATGGAAAAACCCAGTCACAATTTTTTTTGGCTCGACCCGGGATTCGAACCCAGGACCTCAGCTTGCAAATCGTATTCGTAATGCGTACGCAATACCACTACGCCACCGAGGCAGTCAGTAATTAAAATTACTAGCTAGCTAGATAGATACAGTAATAAAAAATATGCGTAAACGATGTTTAATATTAAATAGGCACCGACTCCAAAATTGGTTACCAGTATATAAGTAATGCTATCGTATATTTATTCACTACTAAATTATTTTTGGTTTTTATTTTTTTTAGCCGTTTTTGAAGGCGGTTCAATTTTTTGCTAAAAAGTTTTTATTTGTTGCTTTTTTGTGTTAGTAAGAAATATACCACATAGATGGCGTAGTTGTATTGCGCACGCGGTACGACTATCACGCTGGCGTGTTACACCTCTGCCTACCCCTGAAAACGTAAAACGCGTGATGTTATTTACGCAAAAATACTAAAGAATAAATTACTTCATAAGATTTGCGAAAAAAACGATGTGTAGGCCCATCAAATTTGAGGGTTGCCCTCGATTTCTCCAAGATCCAGTCATCAGATCCTGACTTGGTGACTATGGGACAACTTCAGAAGTATCTCCTTTCGAACAAAAGAAGAATTTTGAAAATCTGTCCACAATTGGCGGAGTAATCGTGTAACATACAAAAAAAAAACATACCGTCGAATTGAGAACCTCCTCCTTTTTTTCCACAAAATGTTACCAGAACACTAAATTCCTAATTGAGGACGCGCGCACGTCTGCCAACAGAATGCTCTGACAGTTTTATTTTTTATTTTTAACTAAGAATAATAATAGCTTTAATTATTATTATTCTGAGATTTTTAATGTGGGCTTATCTGCCAGTAACCTGACGTGAGTCGGCTTTTCTGGCCACAGCGGACTTTCGGGTGAACGCTTTAAGCGCTCGCAACTCTTGAATTTAAGTGACCATGCACTGAGGGCAACCTGTGGCGATGTCGTCCTTTGGAACTGTTAAGGCTCTGACAGACACATTTCCAATCCTTTTATAGGGATTTGGTCAGTGCTGTCAGTGGTTACTGCCCTCAATAAATGAATTGACAGCTAACAATATAGATTTATGAAGATGACTACGATTGCTCGTCGCCAGTAATCAAAGAAGAAGAAGAATGACTACGATTTAAGACTACCTACATATCAAATTTTCATATTGTGTTAATTGTATTCAATAGCTACTCAAACTGCAACCTGCTTATTTATGATTGTATCTTAAAGATCATTTATTTCTGTAATATAAAACATCAATAACGTAAAATATATGTTCGGTTTAAAAGTAGCTTTTAAACATAAACTAGATAATTATCGATTCCGAAAGTTGATTTCCTTGATAAATAGATTCGCAACGAAACTACACGTACCTACACTATTTACAACTTGACTAGAATTCTTTAATCTAGTGTCCCGGAAACAAAATTTGTTCAGAAGCAAGGTTTGAAACAAAGTGGTAAACCTACGGTTTGCCTCATGAAGGAGTCGGTTCCATATAAAAGGTATAATGGTATATAGGAGGCCTGCATCGGTGGGGTAGTTGTATTACGATAAGACTGCAAAGCTGAGGTCTCGGGTTCGATCGCCGAGTTGGGTAAAGTGATATTGGGTTTTTCTATTCAGTATCAGCCCAGAGTCTGGAATTTATGCCCGATGTGGCGATAGGCTCGCCCCCTATCACATCATGGGACGGAATATGCACGGAGAAAAGTGGGTGCACTAGTTGCGCCTCTGCCAACCCTTCGAGGATAATAGGCGTGTGTGCGTGTGTGTCTGTGTATCACCGTCACTGAGCTCTTTGTAGGTACTAACAAAATACCTAAATGTAATTGAAAACTGTTAAAACGAATAATACATTTTTTTAACAAAACTTAAATTACTGATATATTTACTTAGGCATGGGAAGTTTTAAACTGTCCCAATTTTGCGATCACATACATACATATGAAATGCAGCGTTGCACGTTTATCTATAGTCATTTTTTATTCCGGGTCGAGCAGTGATTTTGGGTTTTTTCTATCCGTATTCCGTATCAGCCCGGAGTTTGGAATTTATGATCGGTATAGCGGTAGGCCTATCAAACAATGACACGGAACACACAGGCGAAAACTGGGTACCCTGATTGCATCTCTGCCTACCCCTTTGAGGCTGAACGTGATGTGTGTTTGTTTCTTTTATTAAAGTAGAGGGCTAAGAGAGCAAATGCATCGTGTTAAGTAACCGTTGTCGCATATACATCCTCAATATAAAATGTTTCGTCAAAATTGGACTGTGCTATTAAAGTAGTACACTATAAATCAGATACACTATGATGCTGTGCCAGTGTGCTATTACATGTTTTGCTTGAGTTATCTCGTAAAAATTATCGTAGATGTCTATTTCAGTATTAGCTTATCGTAATAATGTTTTTTTTTTATTTACGTTAATTCCGTATTGAACGCTACGCTATTTAGACTGCTTATAATTGCCCTTATTAATATAGACGGACAGCTCTTCACGACGTCAAAATTCTCACGACATAAAATTTATCAACGACTTTAATTTTATTTGTTGCTACTTATTTGATGTCACGTAATTTCTCTCACGATTTTACTTTGTAATGCCACGGGAATTTAAAACAAAACGAAAAGTAACTTCAAATTGATAGTGGTAGGCATTACAACTCTACTAATATTTTAATAAGTTTTGTAAATTCGAATGTAGATTCTATGGTTTGATCTTTGATTGTAGGTACTGGTTTGTCTCTAAAAATACTTTCTTTGATGCAATCTACTCTTTAATCGGATTTCAATGCGATCGGTGTTGTAAACAAATCGAATTCTCTAAATAGAAATAAACAAACTTTAAATTGAATAAAATTTACTATGTAGAAAAAGCTTGTTGCAGGATCTACTTGTGTAGATAATACAGTTAGGTATTATGTACCTAACTTGGTCTTGAAAAGGAAGCAAAAGCTGTTTTTTTATGCGGGTATTAATACCAGGAAGCTATCATCTCCATAGAGGAATTAACGCCAGTCAACCTTACTTACATTAGTATTAATCTATTAATAACGTCACCATTAATTTTAATTCCTTCCCGAGATATCTTATCAAATTGATAAGATATCTCCGGATTATCTTCTTTAATTTAGTTGGTGTTTTTAGTATTGAATTCAGATTTTTAAAAACATTTGGAGGATTCATTCATGTCCGACTATACACTTTTCCGGTTGAAAAACAGCCCACACACATAATATAACCCAAAGATTATATAGTAATCCTAGGAATATATTATGTGTATACAAAAAAAAACATTCAAAACCATCCAGCAGTTTCGGCGTTTGTTTCTGACAAAAATCCAAATATCTTCAGATTTATATTGTTAGTAAGATTCATCATTTCTATTAAAGCAATGTGTAAACTATCACGTTCTATAATATTACTGGATCGATGCAACGTAATGTGTAAAAACAACTTTGTTGCCAAGGTCCAATGGACATGTAGGGTGTTTTCGTGTGGATACGCACGCATCAACCAATGTTCCGTGTGAAACACCATCGAGTTTCACTTCAAATTATGCAAATTACACTTCAATTCTCACTCCAGTAGCGTTTGTTTTGTTTTCTTCTACAATCTTCGTGTGAATTATAGAAAAACATATTATTTTAAGTTTACAGAAACATCATAAGGAAACCTAAACAGTTATTTTTTTTAATACATTTATCAAAAATCTAATGGAATAATAATTTTCCAAATTGGGGCAATAATTGGTGAGTTATATTATAAAGCTTTGAAATTTGGTGGAAGGGGAAGTTGTCAAAAAATAGTAATATTACACTATGACGTCACCGAAAGTCGCCTGCAATAACGCTGTATGCGTGCAAAAGAGATAGCGCGTTATCCCCGCCACGTCTCCACTTTTGCTCACAACAATACTTCAAATATGAATAACTGCTTAATTTTTCAACCAATTTTGATCCTAATTTTATAGAAGAATTTCTTTTTCATCTTATTTTCTGTTACGTCTAAAATAATTAACAAAATCAAACATAGGAAATTACCCTGTTCTTCTAAAAGAATGTAAGGATATTATGTGAAGTTTACCAACCCGCACTAGGCTAGCGGAGTGGATTAAGCCCAAACCCTCTTAGTAGTAGAAGAGGCCCGTGCTCAGCAGTACCGAATATAATAATAAGAGCCGACTATAATACAGGCCTGATTGCATTGCATTTTGATGGAATTTGGCTCGCGGGTAAATCATGTCCTGGATTAACACATAGATTAATTTTATCCCGGTAATTGGCTCCCATGTGAAATAATGGATATTTTAAATCAGATTTTTTTAGTAGATGGCGCTGGCTGCGTACACTGTTTTAGGGACTTTTGTGGCGACATAGGTGTTACTTCACATCGATTTTCTAAGTTAGCAGTACCACCCTTTTTGAGCTGGTCTCCCCATACTATGATCTTAATAACTGACTACATGCGTTAACAGGAGGATTTCGATACACCTACATACCATTTATTTCAATCAATTAATCAACTAGCCTATCGCCATACACTGCTGAACGTAGGCCTACCCAATTGAGCGCCAACCATTCCAGTCTTGAGAAGCCCGCACCCATCCGCTACCTGCCGCCTTTTTCAAGTCATCGGTCCATCGTGCAGTAGGGTTTTCCACACTACGTTTACCTAACCGCGGTCTTCACTCCAGCACCTATTTCGACGGGTCCGTAGAACAAAGTCGTATATGCAAAATGTTAGCTTTTCAGTAGAGCGCTTTGAAAGTCGTTAGTTTGTATTCATGTGCGAATTAGTGCTATTTTCACACATTAAGTTCAAAGTTGTTACTGAACCCTATAGAATATAATGTTTTGTTCACTATAACTTGTGATTTTCACAATTAACTTAGACTTTCAAAGCGCTCTACTGGAAAGCTTCATTTTGCATATACGACTTTGTTCTACGGAACCGTTGATTTATTTACAAGAAATATTAACAACTAGCTTTTGCCCGCGGCTCCGCCCACTTTAAAAAGTTTTTCCGGGATAAAGGTCCCGCTTTATATTTTCCCGGGATAAAAAGTAGCCTATGTGTCAATCCAGGATATGATCTACTCGTGTGCCAAATTTCATCGAAATCCGTTCAGTAGTTTTTGCGTGAAAGAGGAACAAATATCCTTACATCCAAACATCCAAACAATCAAACATCCATACATTCTTACAAACTTTCGCCTTTATAATATTAGTAGGATATCTATTGTATCCATTTAGTATCATGTTAACCCTTTAAAAATAGGTTCTTCGTACAAATATGGGACGAAACGTGAGTCCACACAGATGACGCTTCGGTCTACCATCGGCTAATGTAACTTCTTGTTGTAGGGTTAAACTCACATTAAACACTCGTTTCCTATTCAATACATCACGTTACCCGTACCTTTTTGAAGAAAACGGATCTGGAAATTTAGAACTATGTGAATATAGCAACCTAAAACTAATTTTAAGTCATCTAATTGGTCTTCCTACTTATTTAAAGGAGAGTTTTATGGTTTGAACTCGCTTATCACCGAAACTAATACAATTCTCAATACAGTGTGTGAGAGATATCAATAATTATGCGGGTCATATAGAGAATGTCTTCACTATAGACTTTTGGAAAAGAGACATGTATTCAGATTTACTTTGACTAACGGTGTGATTCAGAGTTTGTTCAGATAATCCTTATTCTAAGAGTACATAGGTAAATTGAGTGTAAAGATTACATAGCATTGCTACCAGAATACTTAAATCGCATTTTATAGAATCTCTATACGAATAAAGACGATCCTATTCTCCTCTCTTAGAGACTCAATAGTGCATTGCATTTGGACGAAATTTGGCATATTGGATTAACATATTGGCTACTTTTATCTCAGTAATTTGCTCCTATGGGACATAATGGATATTTTTTAATCTGATTCATTAAGTACATGGCGCTGGCGTCGTACTGTCTACGCGAACGAAGCCGCGAGGCATATCTAGTTATATATAAGTACTATCTTTTGCCCGCGGCTCCGCCCGCGCGAAGGCGTTTTCCCGGGATAAATGTCCCGCTTTATATTATCCCAGGTTAAAAAGTAGCCTATGTGTTAATCCAGAACATGATCTACCCGTGTGCCAAATTTCATCGAAATCCGTTCAGTAGTTTTTGCGTGAAAGAGTAACAAACATCCATACATTCTTATAAACTTTCGCGTTTATAATATTAGTAGGATGAAATGATCTACAGCACTTACAACCAATCAAGCCCAAAGCAAAACAAGTAAACAAACCACGCTTTACAGTATATTGTCGAATGTTTCCTTCCTTATGTTATAACTATTGACAGTTTAAGTGCACGCCTCACAACACAAGTTTGCGTGAAGAGCGGCGGCGGTTTCCTCATATGACAAACTTAATTCCTTAATCGTATATGTTTTTCCTGAAGATTGAAGAATTTTACATTTACCAATTACTATGTATTCTTCAGGGACATTGATCTTTAGGTTTAGGTACCGGCCTGTGTACTTGAAAGAGTTTCCGGAATAAAATTGCTTAAATGTTTTCTGGGTAATATTGAGTTTAATTTACTCAATATCACAAAGTGATATTGAGTTTTTCTATTCAGTATCAGCTCGGGCCTGGAATTTGTGCCCGATTTGGCGATAGGCTCGCCCCCTATCACATCATGGGACGGAATAATGGCGGGGATAAAAGGCGTAAGTGTATATGTATGTATGTTTTCTGGGATCAAAAGTATATTTATGTATGTTAATCAAGGACTTGGCTAACTGTGGGCCAAATTTCATCTTAAACCATTTCAATAAACTCACAAATGTTTAGATTAATTATAATTATATATAAGTAGGAGGTGATACGACTCCTTGATTAGGTAGATACTTAAGTTTAGACAAACTACTAAGAATGAGAGAATTGTAACGATGCGAAAATTAAAACTATGGTTTACAACTTTGAATCCCGCTAATAGCTTATGTATTAAATCATAAATAAAGGTGGAAAGTCGATATCCGCTACAAAAGGTGCGCAAGCGCATCCGTGTGCAACAAACAAACCGGCTATATACTACAAGTCAATTGATTTCTTGCGTGATGCAGTAACCTGTTAAGAGTCTGGTTCAACAAATTATTGTTAATAGTGCAACAAATTATATTTCTATTTAGAAAATAGTCACAAAAAATAATACTTTATTTATAAGTACTCAAAAGAGACATGATAACAATAGAAGTGAAATGGAAAGGGCAGCAATTTATACTTATAACATGTTACAGAAAATTTGGCTGGTTGGAAAAATAATTGGTGACGACACGATGAGTTGGTATCAAAAAAAGTTTTGTCTATTAATAATCTTTTCCCAATTTGGTTTTAAACAACCGTACCTTCCTTCCATTTTCGATTCCCTGTTCAAGGTGGAGTACGTCATGTCATCTACTTTCTCGTTATCCCATATATAAAGCAGATGATATAAAAAATAGCACAAAATCGCATTGATCCCTCAACTTATCTCAAAACAAGATATGCTCAAACTAGCTAAAAGAAAACGCAATCAGAAGATAGTTAATTGTATTTATAAATGACTTGTAGTGCTCGCGACTCCCCCCGCATGAAAAAGTTATTCCGGGACAAAAATATTTAGCACTCAGGAGTTATGTAGCTTCTTATTAGTGAAAGAATTTTCAAAATCGGTTCTGTAGTTCCTGAGATTAGCGCGTTCAAACAAAGAAACAAATAACTTTTCAGCTTTATAATATTAGTATAGATGAAAAATGCATTAGACTACGCTATCAGTAGTATGCAGGAATCATGCTATATAAACGATAGGCATTTAAATGATGTCCAATGACCTTCTGACAATGTCTACAAAAACCTGTAAGTATTGACATTTATATTCATTTATCAAACCATCTTAAAGTTAGACGGATCAGTAGGGTAGTTGACTACTTTTTTTAATACATACATACATATACACTCACGCCCTTTTCTCCCAGAAGGGGTAGGCAGAGACGCAACTAGTGCACCAACTTTTCGCCATTATTCCGTCCCATGATGTGATAGGGGGCGAGCCTATCGCCATATCGGGCACAAATTCCAACTTCCGAGCTGATACTGCATAGAAAAACTTATTTTTTTTAATACAATCATAAAAAATATATGGTATCCAATATCTAATGAATTCAAAATTGGCGCAATAGGAAGTTATGAAGCTTGGTGGCAGGGGTAGCTATCAAATAACAGCAATACTAGGCTGTGATGTCACCAAGCGCCGTCGGCCATAACGCTGCATGCGTGCGAAAGAGATAACGCGATATCCCCACCACACCACCACTTTTGCTCACAACAATGTTTCAAAATTGAATAACTGCTTTATTTTTGCATCGATTTTGATGCTGATTTCAGCGAAGAATTTCTATTTCGTATTACTTTATGTTACATCTAAAATAATGAACAAAGTCAAACATAGGCAACTACCCTATTATTGCTAGTAATAATCGTACGCAATTATTGAACCGTAGTTGTATACGAGCCTTTTAACAGATATTCAACAAAAAATTATTGCTAGCAATCACTGTGTACGATTCTTCCTGGCAGTTAATGACACATCTAATCAAGGCTTTAATGATTTCTTTACTTTGGACGTATTATATCCTAAGTCTTGCTAGGGTGTTCACACCGTGCTGTTGGTACAGTCAGCCACTAAACTAGCTTGACGCGTACAGAGTTACAAATCTCATTTAAACTTTATCTACTTATCAACAATTGTTTTTGTAACCACTTAAATACATTTAAAAGGGTTTATTTTATTTTAATAAAGAAAAAATAATAATTCTGTTGAGGTTAATGTGTACGAGCGCTTTGAATGTGCAGCTACTTTTGTGGCTGACTGTACAAGAAACAAAGAGCGACTATTGGTTACCGCTATTCTGTGTTTTTTTCTAAATCGATGTCTTTGTTTCATCTGCCGAGATGAAAATAAATTTTGTAATTTCAATTTTTCCTCTAGGCTTTGTATCGGAATAAGCTTGGATATCGGATACACGATTCTAATTCCGGAAATTGAATCTTAGGGAATTAATTTAAATTCTACAGGCTTTTTGACAGCCCTATATTGCAATATGAACGTATAGACCAAAGTGTTTTGTTAAAACCTGAAACGTAAACACAGATTCATTCAATTTAGGTTATTGATAATTGTTGTTTGTATCTATTACCAGATAAGTCAAATTATTCGTGGGTTATTCATTTTCCAAAAAGGTAAAACAAGTTTTATCAGTGAATTAAGTATGTACCTACCTATATAGCTGCATAAATACTAATATTACATTTTATATAGTTTCTTTCTACTTCTCGATAAATCCTCTGAACAGTATATCGCCGAGAAACAAGATTTGCTACTGCGTTTTAATCATATAAATGGATGGTTCCAAATTTGAATTTCAAATCGTGCTTCGATTCCAACGGTTGTTGACGTTTGACGGGTAACCCACGTCGCGGTTTTTGGATTGGTCACGACATGTTACGGGATGACTACTGTGACATGGGATGGAACATCGTGTGACAGATGTTTGAAATTGGATAGAATTGAATTTATGGAGAAGCGAAAACTGAACTGCGGGCAACGTAGGAAATATTCCAAAATATGACTGTGATTGAAGAATACGTAAAAGATTATATTACATGTTTGATTCAACATAGTTGAGACTCGCTGAGCTTTATTGGTGTCATAATATTCATATCACTGTAGAACCTGGATTACAGAAGTTGCAGTATAATAAAAGTTCGGTATGGTCTGTGGTACAATATGGTATGAGACAAGATAAAACTACGGGAGAGAAGATAACAATGATGGTGCTGCGAAATAAGGAAAATTAGATAGATACTGTAATATTTATGGGTTTTGGCCTTTCGACTCCATATTTTCAACTGCCTCGGTGGGGTAGTTGTATTACGGTATTAGTGCAATGCTGAGGTCTCGGATTCGATCACCGGGTCGGGCAAAGTGATATTGGGTTCTTTTACTCAGTTTCAGCCCGGAGTCTGGATGTTATGCCTGATATGGTGATAGGCTTGGCCCCTATCACATCATGGGACGGAATACGCACGGTGAAAAGTGGGTACCTTAGTTGCACCTCTGCCTACCTACCCCTTCGGGGATAACGGGCGTGAGTGTGGGTGTGTGTGTGTTATTGCATAGTTTACAGGAATTTATGAAAAAAATAATGAGCAATAGTATTATGGGGTAGGTAAATTTTAAGCTACAAATCTCGTCAGGTCCATAATATTGCGATAAAATGTCACAGCCTTACATCTATAATGCTGTCAAAGGTTAACCGATACCAGGCTGGAGAGCCCGAATGCGGGCTTGAAGACCGTCACGGCAGTGCGACCTGTCTTCTCAAGCTGGCTTGACAGGCGCCATGGCGCGCCGACATTCGGTCTGACACAGGTACTGACGGGCCACGGGTTTTTCGGCTCGTTCCTGTGTCGGATCGGAAAAGAAGAGTCCGCCGTGTGCCACCACTGCGGCAACGCAAAAAAAAAAGGTTAACCGAAAAACTGATTTAAAATTGTGTACATTAATTATATTCATAAATAATTTAAGAAGTACAACGAAGTATAAGTTTATAAGTCAAACAAAAATATTTACGTAATGAGTTGTTCAAAAACGGGCTTAAAGTTCTTGCCATGGCACTATATTGTATTTTTGGATATTACTCGCAAAAACTAGACCTTTGCAATAATCATCAGCATCATCATCAGCCACATGACGTTCACTGCTGAACATAGGCCTCCCCCAAAGATTTCCAGATGGACCTGTCAAAAGCGGCCTGCATCCAGCGCGTTCCTACGGACTTTACCAAGTCATCGGTCCACCTTGCAGGTGGACGGCCGACGCTGCGCTTGCCAGTACGTGGTCTCCACTCGAGAATTTTTTTGCCCCATCTGCCATCAGTTCTTCGAACTTTGTGCCCTGCCCATTGCCACTTCAGCTTGCTTATCCGTTGGGCTATGTCATTGACTTTCGTTCTTCTACGGATCTTCTAATTTCTGATACGACCACGTAGAGAAACACTTAGCATAGCCCTTTCCATAGCTCGCTGAGTGACCGTGAGCCGTCTTAGGCGGCCCATAGTGAGAGGCCACGTCTCAGTGCCGTATGTCATCACTGGTAACATACATTGTTTGAAGACTTTTGTCTTAAGGCACTGAGATATTTTGGACGAGAGGACCTTGCTTAGTTTCCCGAACGCTCCCCATCCGAGCTGGATTCGCCGATTGACCTCTTTCTCAAAGTTGGACTTGCGTAGTTGGGCTACTTGACCTAAATAGATGTACTCGTTCGAGACACGAGTACACACTCGAGTACAACTTCGAGAATTGAGCTCCCAACGGTAATCGGGGTAGGCACAACATGAATATTCGACATGATCTTGGTCTTGTCCATGTTCATCCTGAGTCTAGGGTTTTTTTATTAATGGATCCAAGATCCATATTTTCTGCTTTAGCCCAGCATCCATATAAAAAGCGGAAATCCCCTTTGAATAGTGATCAAACCATTTGATAACTGTGCAATAACAGGAAGTCCGTGCTAACTGCCAACTCTCCAATAAAACGTAATCTTAAAATTATAAAGCTAAATAAGAGCGCTTGAAGGAATTTATTCCTCGAAGATTGGATTCGATATTTAAAATAAAAATCCGTGAGCCACTATAGCAATTAAACTGTGCTGTTTATTTTTTATTCCTGGTCATTTGTTTTATTTATATAAATTTTCTTTTTACAAGTCGGACTTGGTTTACTTTTAGAAAGTTCGATTAACAACGGTTTTCTTTCGTTATATCGGGAAACCGTTACTGTAATCTTATAAAATAGCGATGGAATTGATTCGATCGCGTGATTGAGTTTTTATTATTCGCATTTAGAAGTCAAAGTTGGTTTTAAATACCTTACTCGTAGTTTGATAGGTATATATGTACTTTATCTAATGAATAAAGATAGCACTTTTGGGGCCAATTTTGGAATCGGCAGTTAAACGTTCATCGAATTAATTATAGCCTGACTTAAAAGGTGACAGGATTTTCCGATTTTATATGAATAAAATTCAATAAGTATAAACTTCATCGAGATGAATTTTGTTTGTTTTTGCTGTATTTTATCAGATGAATAACACTTACCTGATGATTTTAAAAACCATATATATTCTTATATATTTTCTTATAAAATGTCGAATCTATTTGATTGGCACGGTGATCTTACGTGAAAGGCTGCGATAGCAAAACTAGTAAGTTTTTGAATAATTTTCTTTGAGTTCGTTGATTTTTTATCTTGGCTTCGCTATATTACCTTTATTTAGGAATAAATAATTGAAACGTTTCAGTAGTTTTCACCGCTTGCTGATAAATGCTTCTTGTGAGATAAATGAATAAGCCCATAAAATACAAGGCATACTATAATACCATACCATACCAGCGTTGTATTATATACTGCCCACTGTAGCCCTCTACAACTGAGAGGGTTTAGGCCTTAGTCCACCACGCAGGCCTAGTGCGGGTTGGCAGACTTCACATAATCTCAAAATTCTTATGAGAATTCTCAGGTATGAAGGTAGGTTTCGTCTCGGCAGTCCGTGTCACTCCCAACTAGGCTATCGTCGCACTACTCCATTATCTATGCTCTCACATAAATTATAATGTTATATTATGTTAAAAATGTATGAATATCACATATTATCATAATTAGCTAGTGTGTTTGTATAATATTACATTCATTTCGAGCTTCTAGATCCAATGCTAAAATTGCGCGTTGTCTATGAATTAATTTTAAAGATTTAATCAAGCCCCGCTTATATATAATATAGATGTATGGGGAAACACTATATATGGACGCCGGCGTCCGTCGCGGGACTTGACGAGCCAAGGCGGTAGTTTTTAAAATCATTATTTGATGGTCCACAGCTTTCCAATATTTTATAAACCTATGAACTCTTAAATTATTTCCTCGTTGTGATATTTTAAACGATTAGTCATTAAACGTACAAAAATTTTGATAACTGATAAAAATATTTTCCTTTTTTTATCATTTAAATTATAACTAAAGTCATTTTTATTATTTGGAAAGAGTTATTTTTTAATTGCAAGACTGACCTTATAATACAATGTTAGTTATTGACACTCCGATGCTTTTAATTCCTGTAAATTAAATTCTGTGTGTTTCTGTAATTCCAATAGAGTTTTAATTTTACACAAAGAGTCCACTAATTGGTATATTTATAAGAAATTAATTAATGTTTATCAAACCTGAGTGGCATGTCTATCGCTTCGCTGTCATATAAGGCGGGTACTTAGCACGAAAGTTAATCATTAATAATGTATTGTTACCTTATACAGCACTTTCATACATTTAGATTGCGTTCTATCCCCAATATCACTTCACTGTTCAAATCACAATATTTTCACTGCGAAAACAAAGGTTCGTAAAATGAGCACACAAAAAAATTAAACTTGGTTACTTATCATATTAAACATGAATAAACGTGTATTATTAAAAAATCAAAGTAATTTATTCGATATTCAAATGTGTATTGTTTTCGTTGATTACTTTTGATAACGCGAAGACGCGCGAACGTATAGAAATGACCTAGAGAACTGACTGATAGAACTGGACGGCGCGCGCGCAGCCATGCGAGGTGCGCATTCGAAAACACGGATTTATATGAAAATTCATACATCTTGATGCTTTTGTTAGACAAAATAACGTTTATTGGCAAACTGATACTACTTGACATTTATAAATCGATACTAATTTTCGTAGTATTTGAGTATTCATTCTAAAGTAATATCAATCTAAAAAATGCAATTCAAGATTATCGTACCATACCAGCTCTGTATTATATACTGCCCACTGCTGAGCACGGGCCTGCTGTACAACTGAGTGGGTTAAGGCCCAATGAGAGGGTTAAGACCCTCTGGTTAATTCCAGATTGTCGCAATGATTTTGATATAGCGAGGAAAATAATTAATATTATATTGTAAGTATTAGTTAGGTACTGTGCAAAGTACTAGTAAACATATTTTCTATTTTGCATGTGTGCTTTGAAAGGGATAACAATTACCATAACGAGTAGTAGTTTAACTGTAGACAGCACCTGCTGGCACTTACATAGTTAACTTTACCTTTAACGTAATGTATTTTTCAATGAAAAAATACATTTTCAAACTATATGATGAGAAAATTAATCGTAATTTCTTTTTAAATTTTGTTGCCTATTACTATATAAAAATAAAATTAATGTTCGATACGTTTCAAAATCTGATCCTAAGTAATACCTAATCAAATATAACATAGTTTTTCTTGGAATAAAATGGGATCATAATATTATTACTGACATTATAGGTTAGCCTTGTACGTATACTTAAGTGATTTGTATTTTTTACATGTCTTATTTTAAAATTAACAATATTGTGTCAATGACTGCCTCGGTGGCGTAGTGGTATTGCGTACGCATTACGAGTACTATTTGCGCGCTGAGGTCCTGGGTTCGAATCCCGGGTCGAGCCAAAAAAAATTGTGACTGGGTTTTTCCATCTTAAAATTTACTCAGTCGCAGCTCGGAGTCAGGAAGTTGGCGGTGTGATACCCCCGTGCCTCGGAAAGCACGTAAAGCCGTTGGTCCTGCGCCTGATCTCTCTACGGTCATGTCGGATTGCCGTCTCACTGGACTATGAGAGTGAAGGAATAGTGAGTGCACCTGTGTATTGCGCACACACTTGTGCACTATAATATCTCCTGCGTACCTGGCTGATCTCCGTTGAGATTGGCCGCCGTGGCCGAAACTGGCTAGGAGGATTTCATTTCATTGTGTCAATATTTAGTACAATTAACAAAATTCAATTATAAAACAAAACATTGAATTTGTTTCACATTTATATTTGAACACATTAATCCAAAAACTCAGTAGTTAATTTTACAATAATCTTTTTAGGTATATTCATTTACTAAGGTAGAATCTGCAAACTATCAAGTTTAGGCTCGTAATAGGCTCACCTCCCTGTCACATCATGGGACGGAATACGCACGGCTAAAAGTAGTTGCGCCTCTGCCTACCCCTTTGGGGACAAAAGGCGAGAGGGTATGTATGTAAGTGTATCAAGTTTTATAAGTCGTAGTACAAACTTCATTCTCAATTCATAGGTTCTGAGCACAACACGCGGCCGATATGAGATTCCACGAGATCGCATTAAAGCCGAGGACGCATTAAAACGTTTTACGTTTTTTATCATATGTTGCATGTACACATCTGTTATTTTAACGGTTTATGCAATTGCTCTCTCATTCGAAATTATTGGTTGTGTGCCTTCGATGCGTTTTTCCAATGACAATTTTCCTTAATTGGAAAATAAATTATTTCTGAGGTAGCGGTCGTTTTCGAGACCTAAATTATTATTTTTGTTTTATAATGCACTATTTTACTTAAATAATCTATACTAATATTATAAAGCTGAAGAGTTTGTTTGTTTGTTTGAACGCGCTAATCTCAGGAACTACTGAACCTATTTTGAAAATTCTTTCACTAATAGGAAGCTACATAACTCCTGAGTGCTATAGGCTACTTATCCCGGGAAAATATTTTTGTCCCGGAAAAACTTTTTCAAGCGGGCGGAGCCGCGAGCACTACTAGTTACTAATATTAGCAGGGGCTATTTGTTTGTGTGCAACATACATTACATAACGTACATTTGCAACGGTACATTGTGATCACATCTGATGTAATTATGTACATTCAGCGACATAAGTAGCTGAACAAATTCAAAACTTCAAATCGCGTCTACACTTTCGTGTTCTTACCTATTTTTGTTTTCTGTTCACCAAAACAAAAAAAAGGCCATTAACTTTACTTCCCGCAAAGATAAAAAATGTCAATTAAACTTAATGCGTGGAAGTGAATTATAATTTTGAATTTGTTCAGCTATTTATGTGGCTGACTGTACAAGTAATCGATATACACTCCTACTATGTATTAATAAAGTAGTGAGAAGCAGTAAGTAATGTTATAAGATCAGGTGTGCGGTTGTCGGCCAGTGGGACAGTGGGTGCCGTACTGCATCCTTAACTAGCGGTTATTAACTTAAATATAGTAACATACAAGATGTGGGAGATAACCGGTGTTTGTAGATGTATAAGTTAATTTGTATGTCAGTTATGTTTGTTTAAGCGGAAGCGTCTTTAGTTGAATTTGAACTAAGAGATATCTGAGCCATCAAATATTATATCCGTTTTTACTATTTTCGCACGGTCGATTTCAAAAAAGGATCGCTATCTTCGATCGAGAAAATGGATCAATCAAAATAAATAAGATTGGCATGCTTACAGATGATAATTGAATAATCTCGATTGATTGCTTCCATTAATTTCGACCGAAATATTATGTTTGTAGTTATAATATCGTGGTGAATCGATATTGTCAGTTATAAAACAATTGGAGTTTCCAAGAGATGGTATATCTATGTGCCCTCTATGAGCAATTTAACGCAAATTTAAAAGTAATGTGATATAATTTATCATAAAAGTTAATTAATTGTTCACGTGATTAATAAACGAATATTACATTTCAAAATACGGAATAAGAAAATAGTATCTTCATCACTATCAGCTAATACCTATTTATCTCAAAAACGTACCACACATTGCTTCATGGCATGAGATAACCACATAAGTTTCTATACCACGCCAGTTGCATAGAAGATTATATGAAAAATAAGCCGGCTTATTGCTTACACCAGCACAAATAATCCGACATCTTCTAATAAGATTTAATGTGAAGCCAGTCACATATCCAGTAATCGACTTCCAGCTGAGACTATATTATAATTTTAGCTTTAAAATATTGCCATGAAACCGGTTGATGCACAATATTATGTTAAAGTGCAATCAAATTTGATCTCGTTGGCCATGACCAGATTTTATTTATATTTTATTTTAGATTGTTACGTAGGTTTCTTTTATTTAATATCTGTGGTGTAATTCACCCATTTATCTATTATCTGGACGAATAAAAATATCAAGAACCACTGCCAAGGGAATGAAATCGTGTCAGGAACTTGTCCAGTCGGGAGTCATGACAAGAGTGTCACGTACTAGGGATAGTATAATTAAGGTATTAGAACCATAACTTATTATTCGCTTTGAGCAGGCCTTGTAATAATACCAGCTCCGTATTATATACTGCCCACTGCTGAGCACGAGCCTCCTCTTCTACTGAGAGGGTTTAGGCCTTAGTCCAACATGCTGGCCTAATGCGGTTTGGCATGAACATACTCTCGAAATTCTTATGAGAATTCTCAGGTATGTAGGTTTCCTCACGATGTTTTCCTTTACCGTTAAAGCGATCAGTAATTATAATTAATTGATAAACAATACACACATAATTTCGAAAAGTCAGAGGTATGTGAACAGGTCTTTTAATAGCTTTTATTTTCATTAAAACCGCCCAATGTCAACTTTCCCTATGGTAATACAAATATAGTCTTGTTTCATTAATTTCCCATGAGTTTAACCCTATTACATGTCATCACCATTAACCTAATACTTTCTATCGACCAATAAATACGTAGAACTAGTTTTATGGTGATTACTCATTTATGAACAAGAATGTATGTAATTAATTATTTTAAGGTGAAATAGTTCAACAAGATGTATTAATCAACCGTCTGTGCGGATGCATACGTCCCCACAAAATATAGAAATAATTGTTTTTAAATTTCTTTACCTCTGGAGTTATGTGGGTGTGCTTCAGTCCATCTTGACGTATATACTGACTTCACGCAAAACAAACTGACATAACAAAGGGCTAAAGCGACGGCCTATAGCCAACGAATGTGACTGAACTAAGAATAGATTATTCAGAAGTGAATATGGAATAAGATGCTATCACATTACTCCTCAAGAGCGCATTGTGAAACTTTGTTGCAGGATTTAAGACAAAGCAACCTAGGCGTTCATACATTGTTCGAACTATGAAGTAGGTAAGTACAGTCAGCCATATTATAAGTAGCTGAACAAATTCAAAATTTCAAATCGTCTTTAAAGGTTTTTGTGCTTATGAACAATCGTTTGTTCTTCACTAAAATAAACTTCAATAGGTTTACTTTATTTTAGACAAAGAAAATATTTTATTTTGGTTGAAGATAATGTATAGAAGCGTTTTGCAATTTTGAATTTGTTCTACTTATGTGGCTGACTGTACATATGTAAAAGTCATATATAAAAGTTTAGAACATTCAATAATTTTAAAACAAATTTCTAGGAACACAAGAACACAAGACACTTGAAGAGAAAAAACGGAAAGTTTTCTCTTTCCAAATTCTTATACTTTATTTTTTAGCTATTGTTGGTTGCGCATTTTAAAATAGTTTTGTTATTGTATATATTTATGGGCGCGGGGAAGACATTCAGATGACACAACTGCCTGTTTGCTTGCATCTTTTAAAAAACTATAATAATAATATGTTGACTTATCACATCCCAATCAAAAGACACTGTTAATAGAATCCACGATAAATGTAATATTTTATGGTGATGTAGGTAGATAACACTTCGTAAGTGTAATATAAGCTCATAAAACTCTTACTTAAATCTGCCAATCTTCTTAATACATAGTGCATAAAATTCTCAAGGAAGTAGAAATAAAATTAGCTGTCTTTGCATAGCCTGTTACCATTTTCCCTGAAGTACTCGTAAAGATAAGAGGCGTAGAACTCGCTGCGATACGATAAAACTAAAAAGATTTAGCACAGCTTCATGTTGCTATAATGCAGAGTTTAGTCTTAAATCTAGACAGTTTAAAAGAAAGTATAATTTTTTTTATTAGTTTTAAAAAATCTTGATGCTATAATACACATGGGCCGATTACAGTATTATCCTCTTTTATTCCAATGAAGATAATAATTTTAAGGAATCCCTAACCACAGGTGGCTTGGGTGTTGATCTTCGCCATCGGATGGTGTTTGTTTTATATATATATTTTTTGTATAATTACTATTTACTTATATGTAAAAATGTATAAAAAAAATATACATACATATTTTCCGGGATTAAAAGTAGCCTATATTCTTCCCAGGGTCTAACTATCTAGATACCAAATTAAATCGAAATCCTTTTGGTAGTTTTTGAGTTTATTGCGTTCAGACGGACAGACGCGGCGGGGGATTTGTTTTATAATATGTTTTGTTATAAAAGTATTCAAAACTTAGAGTATGTATAACTACGTTACATACTCTAAGATTCAAAATTATTTCCACGCTAATTAATTCTACAAATACAGTGGTAAGAAAACATTAAATACGGGTAACTATTCTTTTATCACGAAGTATAAGAGACACCTTTTATTAGGTTCATACGTATGTAATAACTAATATGTATGTATGTAACGGAAACTTTGAACACGATTTTGACCGCCTTCCGAACGTTGAATTAAATCGAAATTTGGCATACTTGTCAAAAATTGATGACAAATCCATATTTTAAATTAAAAAATAAAAATAAATGATATTAAAAAAAAAACAAAAAAGAAACGCTCTATAGAAAATCCACCTAAAAAATTGAAAATAAATTTTAATAAATTCGAATTGAGAATAATGTAAATAAGGAAAAAAATATTTTATTGTAAACAGCGTGGGGTGTTTTTTAAGATATTCTCCTACTTATATTATTATGTCAATAAAATATTTATTGCTATTGACATGCACCCCACGCATTTTTTTTACAATAAAATATATTTTTTTTGTTATGCTAATTCAAATTTTTTTTCTATTTTTAGTTGGATTTTCTATAAAACGTGTTTTTAGTTTCTTTAAACTATTATTTTTATTCAGTCGTCAGTGTGATTGCCTCGGTGGCGTAGTTGTGTTACGGTACGACTGAAAATGCTGAGGTCTCGGGTTCGATCTCCGGGTCGACCAAATTAATATTGGGTTTTTCTGTTTAGTGTCTGCCCGGGGTCTGGATTTTGTGCGCGATATGGCGATAAGCTCGCCACCTATCACATCATAGGACGAAATACGCACGGCGAAAAGTGGGTACATTAGTTGCGCCTCTGCCTATCCCTTGGGGGATAAAATCTGTGAGTGTGTGTGTGTGTCAGTGTATGATGGTACCAATAGTATTATTCATTTTGATAACCTTATGATATCATACTGGCACACTAAAGTACTTCTATAGGTACCATCTAATATTCGACAAATGCTCTAAGAATATTATAAATGAGAAAGTAACTTCTATCTGTTATACTTTTACAGTTAACCAATAACTCGGTTTTTAAGAAATTTTGTAGGAAAAAGCGTGAACCCCGAAGAAATATTATTCGGTTACTTTTTGTTACAAACTGAAATACGTGCATACCAAGCCTAGGGTAAGAGCTAGTATCTAAATAATATAACATCTATTCATGGTTCAATTCGAGGTCATGGTTCAATTCGAGGTCATGGTTCAATTAATATGATTATATAAATCCAATGATAGCGAATGTCGCGAATTATTCAATCGTGACATCTGTCTATGGTTTAGATATATGTCGTGATTGAATATCTACCACCTTTATATATAGTGCTTTATCATATAGCAACTTTAATATCTATTGACCCACGTTATTAGATCTTCGCAGGAAAAAAAGGCTATAGATGATCTAAAAGGTTAAATAAATTAGTGTTACGTTGTAATATCGGATAAAGGTGAAGGCACACTTATCCGAGCCGAACGCGTCGAACGAAACGAATTTTAGAATTCTGTATATGAAATCTCATGAAACCTCGCACACTTCGATTCGGACGATTAGACACGGGCAAGTGTGCGAGGTTTCATGAGATTTCATATACAGAATTCTAAAATTCGTTTCGTTTGACTCTTTCGACGCGTTCGGCTCGGATAATTGTGCGTTCACCTTAAACATTCTACTTTATCATTTTTCATAAGCAATCTAGAACTTTAATATTTGACAGATCGTGTTGCTCAGGGTGTTTCTTGCGGCGCATCACCACAACGATAACACGTTCATAGAGTACAGTGGCTTTATTAAGATTTAAATGAGTTTTGTATAACATATGTGATAGCGGTGAGCCTATCACCATATCGGGCACAAATTCCAAACTCCAGGCTGATACTGGATAGAAAAATCCAATACTACTTTGCCCGACCCTGGGATCGAACCCGAGACCTCAGCATTGCAGTCGAATACAACTACGCGACAGAGGCAGTCCTAATTGTTTATACTTACATATTATTATAATAAAGCAGTAAAATCGGTGTGTCTGTACATTTAAAGAAATGTGATAAAAAAAGAAAGGGTTTTAACTAAAGAAGAGTAATGAAAACAAATCAGCGATTTATGTATATTTTTTATCTGTCTGTTTTTCTGTTTGTTTGTTACTGCACATCTCCGAAACTAATGTACGGATTTCGATGAAATTTGGCAGATGGGTGGCCCATGTCCCGGCACACACCGTTAACACATAGGCTACTTTTTATCCCGGGAAAATATAACGCGGGACTATATCCCGGAAAAATATTTTCACGCGGGCGGAGCCGTGAGCAAAGGCTAGTGATGAACAAAGGTGCATATTGCACGCTAAATGCGCATATACTGTATCATGGTAGAATACTTGAAATTCATCTTGCACTGTACGATAGTCACGTATACGAACCGAAGACGTGTAATGCACATGCAAGCTATAAACACTGAGTTTTGTGACGCCTTTTCTGCTTCAGATATTTGTTTTCGTATATTAGATACGTGAGAGAAATTCCAATACTCGTTGAAGTTTAAATTCCTTTACTGCGATAGTTTCTAAAAGTCAAAATTCTATTACTGGACTGGAGAAGTAGAAAATTCAGTTATAGTTGAAGTACTGGTGTGACATGAGTTTATACGAGAATTGCATCGTTATATTGGAAATATTCATCAGCCAATTATGCCACATCCAGTCGATAGTTCACATAATTAATACCTAAATCAAAGTTAAGCTTGATTGAAATTTCATGAAGTGTTTATTGAGCTTTTAGTAAGTGGTTTTCTGTGAAGGCTATATTACTAGGCGATGTTTGAAAAGCGTTGTAACACATTTCCATGAATTGTGTTCATAGATTTCAAGACTATTTTTTTAATGTAATAAATAATAATGCTAGATGTTTCTTTACGCGATTGAATAAGAAATGAGGAGATCCGTAGAAGAACGAAAGTCACTGACATAGCACCGCGGATTAGCAAGCTGAAGTGACAGTGGGCAGGGTACATAGTTCAAAGAACTGACAGCAGATGTGGTAAAAAAGTTCTCAAGTGGAGGCCAAGTACTGGAAAGGGCAGCGTCCGCCGTCCACCTGCAAGGTGGACAGGCGACTTGATGAAGGTGGCAGGAATAAGCTGGATGCAGGCCGCTTTTGTCAGGTCCGTCTGGAAATCTTTAGGGGAGGCCTATGTTGATTCCGCACCCACTGGACCCCTGAAATTCCATTATGCCCACTCGTCCCCAGTAATATTTTTAGTGCCTACTGGTATCCTCCTGTAGAGTGTTCAGCAGTGGACGTCTGGCAGATGATGATGATAACAATTGAATTAAAAGTACCACACACACACTCACGCTTTTTATCTCCGAAGGGGTAGGCCGAGGCACAACACTAGTTTCACTACTGCTCTAACAATGTAATTAAAAGTAGGTAACGGCTTGGTTGTGCCTCTGGCATTGCTTTAGTCCATGGGCGGCGAATACCGCTTACCATCAGGTGGACCGCTTGCTCGTTTGCCTACTAAGGCAATAAAAAAAAGTGAGTATATTCAAAGTGTATACAAAGCAGTCCTAGAATGGAGAACAAGAACTGGTCATAGAAACCGGAACACGCTTTGGACGAGATTGACCGACGACCACCAGGTGAACCATCACATGGTGGTAAGAAGCTGAATGAGAACTGCCTGAGCAGAACAACATGGCGTGCAATGCAAGAGGCGTACACTCAGCATTAGATAAACATACAGGCCGAAGAAGAAGAAGATCTTCAAAGTGCGTATGTGGCTATAGCTCAAAAATAAAATTAATTGTATAACTTTTTCTACTACCAATCAATAATTGATTTTTAATTACACGTGTCACGTCCTTTTAATTTTAACATAATTAGTATTCCGGTCATTGAGGGATTATTTATTTACTTATTGTTCATAGTTTTGTGTATAATATAATAAAAAATAAGTGTGTATATCTCTCTTTTTCTCTGTTACTCTCTGCCTCACTTTCTGTGTGTGTGTCTTTGGTATATTTGTGACTATACCATCCTAGTGTCTCTAATGAATATCGTTTATTATTAAGAAATAGAGACACTATCTCAATTACCAAAAGAAATTCGTAATGAAATTTGGTAATACGTTTACTTACGGAACCATTTCAGTAATAAAAGCGTGTTAAAAATATATAACTATGTTAACGCTACTACTAGTTACTTGTATTATTCCTCTTTTAACTTTCATAGTCATTTGAGTCTCGCATGTAATAAAACGTCTCACTTGACGCGTTATTAATGATTATCTTTCTAGAAGTGATGAAGATGGATGCTTCAGTAAGCAATGAAAAATTTTATTTTTTATTTAATTGAACAATTTTCTATTGGTGCTGGAATTTACATTTATTTTACAAATAGATGTGAACAAAAACATAGTAGTCGAGGAGTTTCTTGTATACATAATATGTAAAGTAAAACAAAATACATAGACAGTACCCATTCTGTGTGATAGGGTTCATAAGGTACCCAATACAACAGTAACAACGTCAAATAGTAATTAAGACAAAACTTCATATCAAACTGAGTAAAAACTAACTTACACACCGAATAAAAGCACAAAGCCATTCTACAGTTAATTTTATTTGGAAAGTACCTGAGTAAGTGTAATTTTAATCCTAGTGAAAAGCACTTCGACTAATGTACTGTGGATTCCCTACAGGTACACAGTAAACACGGTGCATTTCAATGAGTTCCAACTGAAACAATCATATAATGAACGTTCTCCATTATATTAGTGTAATGGTGTTTAATATACCGCACTCTTAATAAGACAAAGACCGTATCCAAAATCGTTGACTTGTGTGAATCGTCACAAAAACTAACTGTATACGACATTTTTTTTACGAACGAACATAAATTCAAACAATTTTGACCAATGTTGAAAAGACGCATTTTTTTTCCTTAGTCGATGCAGCTTGTCTTTGAGGGTCCATATTTTGCTAAAATTAATGTAGCAAAAATTTCGGATTATGTCATTGTTTTATTAAGGGTACCTACATTCTCACGCAAGCATTTAAGTGAAATGTTGACAAATGTTTGAGATTATATTCGATGAGTAAGTAGCGTTGGCTGACCTGTGAAGTATTCAGGCAATCATTCTATGGAGTTTACATTGCATTTTTGGTCTGGCGATATATTTATATTACATTTTCTACGTTATAACTCATATGGTACATTTCTGCTCGCGTTTTCGCTGTGAAGTTACCTTCGACATTTAAATATACCAGGAAATCATTAACGCTTAAATATTCAGATGACCTTACTATAAATGTATTAAACACGAGGATCTTTTTATTTTAATTTTAAAAATTACGTATTCAGAATAAAACATTGTAAGAATTGCACGTTGGAAACGCCGCACTAAATACCACTGTTCGCAAACATCCGATCAAAATATATCGAAAGGAAAAATTTATAGATAGTGCCACTTTAATTTAGGTTGAATTCTTTTTATATCTTCCGTATAATATGCTAAGGACGATGCATTATAATGTTAAATTTCGATTATAACAGTCTTTAATGGAACTTATTCAACATTTAAAAATTTAGCTGAAAATTATAATTGAAATGGCTTTATCGTCGTTACAATTTTAAGTATTACTCAATATATTTCAACATGATTGAATCATAACAATAACTATTAAGAAATCCTACAAACGACGTACAAATGAAGTATTCAAAACTGTTTAAAACTAATAAGAATTACAGATTTCAATGCTGCCTGATACATGCTACTCGTCCTTAGACTAGTTAACCAATGGACACGATATGGCAATAATGCGCAAACATTTTTTTCTGCCAATCCTGACGGAGGGCGAGAAAGACACGGATAATACACGTTTAACAAAAAAAATCCACACGTGCAGGGCTGAATAAAGGTCGCTTTTTAACCCCCGACAAAAAAGAGGGGAGTTATAAGTTTAGGGTGTGTATCTGAGTATCTGTGTATCTGTATGTCTGTCTGTGGCATCGTAGCTCTCAAACGAATGGACCGATTTGGACGCGTTTTTTTTTGTTTGAAAGCTGATGTGACTGCGATGGTTTTTAGCTATAATTTATGAAGATCTGTTCAGGCGTTTGAGGATTATCAGCTCATTTCCAACTTAAAAAATCCGATTGACTTTAAATTTGGTGTACTGTGACTTTCAATATATTTGTAAACATGAATTGATGCTGCGGCTTCAAGTAGTCTGCGGGATACCCAGCTTCTTAGCACCTTATAGCAGATATAGTGTTTTTGGGCTCATAAGGACGGGCTCAACGAGTAGGTGATAGATAGTTGATTATCAAGGCCCCATGATGGAGAATAAAGTAATTTAAAAAGTTTGAAATAAAAATTAAATTAAAATTTAAATAACCCCCGACACAACAAAACTCTAAAAAGTAAAATAATAATAGTGTCTTTGTCGTTTAAGTACCTCACGTCGGGGGACCGAACTCCGGACCAGGGAGATGAAAATACTTCTTTAGCGGTCCCCCGACGCGACGACGATTGGGTCAAAATATTACTAGGTACTTAAACGACAAAGACACTATTATTATTTTACTTTTTAGAGATTTTTTGTGTCGGGGGTTATTTAAATTTTAATTTTTACACAATAACACTACAAAAATCACAATTTCTGTGGAGCACCGCTTAATATAATTAACGTAGAATGTAATGACAGCTATCGCAAGTCACACAAGTTTTAATAAAAGTTTATACCAGCTGCGCATTTATGGCCAACGAGAGGTTCGCCCGGTCATCGCTTCACCATTGGTAGATTCTCAAAGTACTCGTCACATAAATGTATAAGCCAAACAAATTCAAAAGTCACATTCTAATCTACGCTCCCAAATAAATGTTAATAAAATGAGTACCTACTATCTACATTAGCTGTTTAATACGATGACAATCAAATAAAATTTTCTTGTAACCCTTGAAAGCCCTTATTCTTTTAAAATTTATAATCTCACAGGATTTAACAACTAAGTCGAATGCCGTATATTTTGAGATTGTAAAAGTACAGTTAGAGTGAATTTATCGTCCCCGACTAGGTGCTATACGAACTGTCGGCAACAAATGCTTCCAAATTAAGTGTTTGCGCGTGATCTAAGACCTTAATCGCGATGGCATATTCGACGGTGGCTAACAGAGACTAAGTTTCGTTAGTAATATCTACCGCAGCGATTTTAAAATAGTGTTTATTGAAATAAAGTGTTATTTATCCTGGACGTGTCTAGAAAGTATTAAGATATACTTTCAATCTTACTAATATTATAAAGGCAAACGTTTGTAAGTATGTGTATGGATGTTTGTTACTCTTTCACGCAAAAACTACTGAACGGATTTCGATGAAATTTGGCACACGGGTAGATCGTGTCCTGGATTAACACATAGGCTACGTTTTATCCCGGAAAAATATAAATCGGGACTTTTATCCCGGAAAAACTTTTTAATGCGGGCGGAGCCGCGGGCAAATGCTAGTCTATACTAATATTATAAAGCTGAAGAGTTTGTTTGTTTGTTTGAACGCGCTAATATCAGGAACTACTGAACCGATTTTGAAAATTCTTTCACTAATAGGAAGCTACATAACTCCTGAGTGCTATAGGCTTTTTATCCCAGGAAAATATTTTTGTCGCGGAAAACCTTTTTCACGCAGGCGGAGCCGCGAGCACTACTAGTTTTAAATGTTCGTGATAATGGATGTCATAGTTAACGTCAATTTGCAGCATCTTTACAACTCAATAAACGACAAATTGGTTCGTTATCCGATATCGGCTACTGAAGCGTGTGCGTGTGCGTGTGCGTGTGCGTGTGCGTGTGCGTGTGCGTGTGCGTGCGTGCGTGCGTGCGTGCGTGCGTGCGTACGTGCGTGCGTGCGTGCGTGCGTGCGTGCGTGCGTGCGTGCGTGCGTGCGTGTGTGTGTGTGTGTGTGTGTGTGTGTGTGTGTGTGGTGTGTGTGTGTGTGTGTGTGTGTGTGTGTGGTGTGTGTGTGTGTGTGTGTGTTGGTGTGTATGTGTGTGTGTTTTGTGTGTGTGTGTGATTGTGTGTATAGCAATAAAGGCAGGTAATTTTAATGAAGACCATGAAACTAAGGATAAATAATTTTGCTAACGATACATAATACATTTATTACTATCATTTATGTACCATTCCCACAAATGTTAAGTACCAGTAATAAGTAATTTGAAGCTCTAATCGGGAAATATGCCTTACCATTTGATTAGGGTATGTGCATAGGAAGTATTAATAATACTACAAGCTAGAACGTGCTTTATATTTAAAGTATGAGAATCCATATTCCTTTGGGTAAAGAGAAATGAAATTCTATGCATAAATTACGTATAATAACTGCACATTACATTAAGGGCTTGAATGTGGAAAGGCTAAAAGCCAGAGTTCTGCTATATTAAAATTTATCTTAGCATGTAAAATATAACCATTATAACTGTACATGTACGTATCTCGTATTTAATGAATATTTAGGGTTGTATAAAAAGCGTCTAAAGCAAGTTGAGCCGAATCTCTCTACACTTTCGGAATTTTAATTTGTTTAGCATCCAGTCACATGAGTATTTAGTTTATTCCTTACTTAGTGATCAAGGAAAATACGTTTTATATAATATTGTAAATTATCTCTTCCCTTTTTCAGTACATATGGCAAATAATGCCTCGGTTGCGTAGTTGTATTACGTAAATGTTAAGAGTACAATTTGCGCACTGAGGTCCTGGGTTCGAATCCCGGGTCGAGCCAAAAACATTGTGACTGGATTTTTCCATCTTAAAAAAACTACTCAGTTGCAGCTCGGAGTCAGGAAGTTTGCGGTGTGATATCCCCGTCCCTCGGAAAGCACGTAAAGCCGTTGGTCCTACGCCTGATTTCTCTCCGGTCATGTCAGATTCCCGTCTCACCGGACTATGAGTGTTAAGGAATAGCGAGTGCACCTGTGTATTGTGCACACATATGTGCACTATAATATCTCCTGCGTACCTGGTTGATCTCCGTTGAGATTGGCCACCGTGGTCGAAACTGGCTAGAAGGATGTGTTACACCTCGGCCAAAACTTTAATAGGAAAAGGCGTAATACTATATTTAATGTTGTTTATCCTTGCATAATTTATATTTACTTTTAATAACAAAATATTTATGATATTTTATATTTTCTGCCTTAAGATTTCCTTCCTTTGTTAGAAGGTTGGTTTAATTTCGTGCTCCCACAATCTAGTAATAAACAGACCGTGAATGAGCTTGTTGGCCCAATAAAGGGCGTGAGGTCAGCGTTATTCGAGAACAGTAGGACTACGTTCAGCAGCTATTATATCTTCAGTGTAGACTCTGGAATAATAGGAACACTAATTGTTTTGTCTTGAACGAAATACCACTAACAGGATTATATAATTTTGCGTGGTAAGAAACTGAGTAGATATCATTTTGAGTTGATTTATCGGTCTATAGAATAACTTTGTATTTTATTTTAGTTGGGGTAATAAATAATTGTGTAATTTATTATGTTGGTAGCAGCCAAATAAAAACTTAATAATTACGTAACCAGCCCCATTATCCACTGAAAAATGTGAGTAATGTAACAGTTTATATCAATCTATTACACTAGCTAGCAATAATTTTGGAGTGATTAATTCCATTATATGAATAAAAGTAGTTCATCTGATATAAAAAAGTGTTTACGTGATTTTATTACGACAAATGAATTATACTTGCTGCTCAAAAACCAAGTTTTCACGTATGCGATGGGCTGCCTGGGTAGATACCACCGCAATGTCTATTTCCACCACCAAGCAGTAGTGTGCATGCACTCTTGTGTTCCGGTTTGAAGGACATTGTAGCCAACATAATAACTGGGCTCAATGAAACATTTAATGTCTTCTTAAGTGCAGTCCAGTGCCAGGCAGTAGTGTATAATTAAAAATCTTTATGGTGTTGCTACTGTTTATGCACATAAGCAGTCGCTTGCCACCAGGCGGGTGGCATGCTCGTCTCGTCACTCACTAGCAATAATAAAAAGTCAAACACTGATTAACAATGTTTATTGTTAAAGTCTTAATCCAAGTTACAGCCCCTAAAGATTCAAAGGAAATGAGAGACATGTACGTTTTACCTCTGTCCGTTATCCCGTAATCGCATTTACAACTTGTAGGTTTTATAGAACTGAGAATTGGCTGTGAGTTTCAGCCTAAATAGCCTTTGTTACTGGGCGTATAGTCTTGACATTAGAATCTTATGACCTACGTAAGAGAAGATAATATAAATCCTAATAACTTTTCAACGGAGATGCCTAGTGATATATGTTTAACAATTATTACAATTACGAATGGCGCCCTCAGACGAAGGTAAGGTCGAGTTAGCTCAGTTGGCAGAGCACCGGCACGGTACGCTGGAGGTCGCGGGTTCAAATCCTGCTTTCGACTGTTTGTTTTTCAATGTTTTCATTAAAAATAAAATCATTGTCCAGGCACTACATGGCCCTTGACATGTATAAAAATCCTAATAACTTGTCAAATTGCAGATATAGAATCCACGATCTTGACTTGAAGTCGACCAATACCTACAGTGCTATGAAATCTGTGGTAAGTACTTATTCATCTAATGATTTTTCCACCAGGCTCCTATTATATAGAGAAAAATACGAATTTAGGTCAGGAGTTATTTAATTGACAAACCTATTAAGATTGTGGGACATAAAATTGAAAGGAAAAAGAATTACGGCTAAAGTAACAGTGAAGTCAATGAAACAAAACTGAGGTTTTTCTTTGCAATTGTTCCTCACAATGAATTACTCTTTGTAAAACCTCTAAGAAATGTAGCGATGAATGTAACCATTGGGCATAAAAGACTATATTAAGAATTAAAGAAGTCGGGAAATGTTTCCTTTTGTTTGACTTTAGCTTAATTTTTTGAGCGGCGTATTTTTTATTTCATAACTAGCTTTTGCCCGCGGCTCCGCCCGCATTAAAAAGTTTTTCCGGGATAAAACGTAGCCTATGTGTTAATCCAGAACATGATCTACCCGTGTGCCAAATTTCATCGAAATCCGTTCAGTAGTTTTTGCGTGAAAGAGGAACAAACATCCATACATCCAAACATCCATACATTCTTACAAACTTTCGCCTTTATAATATTAGTAGGATTATATTCATTGTACATGACGTACTTAAAATAGTACTTAGATGATTTCTGTGGAAAGGTGTCTTTGATGCTTTTCGTTTCGTCCATACTTGATATTGAACACAGTGAACCACGTAAAAATACAATAACCTATGAAAACTTAACTGATATTGTATTTTCGCTTCTGTTACCAACGATCATAGCACGTTTTTGAATATCAGTAGATTAAAACCAAGCACCTTTATTTCGTGCTAGCGGTGTGTTCGATCAACTGAAATTATTATAAGTGCGTTAACTTTATGCTAATTATTTAAGGTAGAACCTTATAGTAATTATTTAAGGCGGAAATTAATAAAGTAATCTTTATATTATGATTTTTTATACATGCTAATGGCCATGTAGTGCCTGGATAATGATTTTTTTATATTTTTTGGAATCTTGAAAAAGAAACAGTCGAAGGCGGGACTCGAACCCACGACCTCCGGCGTACCGTGCCGGTGCTCTTCCAATTGAGCTACTCCGACTCCCGTCTTCGATTGCCAATTTCAAGATGCCTATTTAATTCTCTTAAAGGAGATGACCAGCGACATCTGTTATCCATTATTACAATTATGGTTAATTTAATGGTTCGAGTCCCGCCTTCGACTGTTTCTTTTTCAAGATTCCAAAAAATATAAAAAAAATCAAAGTAATCTTTATCTATATCTTCGTGCTGATCACGGAAATGGCCTAAGAATAATAAAGTTTTACTACGCTCACATTTTATTTATTTTGATTAGTTTATTTTTGAGTATTTTTATTCGATATACCTATAGATATCGCTTTTTCTTTATAAATTTTGACGGTAGATAGTCTACTGTCAGCATAACATAAAAAAAATCATCAACTTTCCTAATTGTGTGTCTGCTTTGCTTTATTACACCTACATTGTTTTCCTTTTGCAGCGCCGTAAAGTTTGACTGACAGTCGGACACAATACGTTTTCGCATGAAAAAAAAATTGTTGATACATAAACCATCACATTTCACGTATTAACTAAGGCATGTAAGGAGCCATTAATACCCGCCAGGTGCAGTACAGGCTACAACGATGATTTAACACTCCTGTTTTATTGCTGTTCCATTTGCGGAGGCTGTGGCTACTGTGTTCAACTAGTGCTTAAATATTTCAGCAGGTATTTAAGTGTTGGCTACTTAGAATATAAGTACTTTTTTATCTCATTGAATGACGAGACGAGCATGCCGTTCTCCTGATGGTAAGGATGGTAAGCGATACGACCGCCCATAAACAGTAGCAACACCATCCAGTACCTCGAGTTACAAAGTATCTACTGTATGGCAAGCCACTGCGCTCGTCATCCTGAGACATAATTATGTTAAGTCTCATTATGTCCAGTAGTTACACTGGTTTTATTTTATTTTGATTATAAGGTAGGTGTAGGAATATGCTATTTAATTATCTCCAACTTTGTAATCATAAATATATTTCAATTTTCTTGCATAATTTAGGATTTTTTTCTAATTGTGCGACATAAATTCTTTCAAGTAATTAAGCAACTCTCAAAACGACCCAAAATCGAAACTGGGTACTTTCAGTCCAAAACTAATTGTCGCTCGACCTAGGAGACGATGAAAATACAAATCAAACAAAGGCTTATTAAAAAATCTTTAATAATACTCTTACATCTCGTTTGTATCTAAATACAATATTTACAAGCTTATAAGTAATTCATTATTACAATTAATATAAAGTTCCGATTCTAAAGTCACTAGCCAGTGACCACATAACATTTATTCCCTCCTTGAACGTAGTGGGTAGGTAACACCTAAGTTAAACGATAACTTAACCTTTCGTTAACGTTTAAATTGTCAGTAACTTTAGAATCGGTCTCGTGTTATAAACACATTATTTTTTTATCATTTTCCTAAGACCATGATAGGCAGTAAAAAGGCAGTGATTTTAGCTGAGTTGAGTATTTGAAAATTAATATACATATTAAGTATATAAAATAAAAGCTTCAGTTTCGTAACTAAAGTACCTACAATAAAACATTGTCCCAAAAATACACAATTTGCTGCCACATAAATACGTGCACATAAAATGAACATGTGACATATTAAAATGTACAAAAATATACCAAAGAAAAAATCGTTTACAAATTTTGTTAATAATTTTAATTGCTAATTATAATTAACTTCGTATAAAATTGTTAAAGAACCACTTAAATTAAATCGCGGCGCGGCGTAAGAAATGTACAAAAGAGAGAGCATAATTTATTATCCATAGATTCGTTAAAATCGGATGGCATATTATGTACCTTTGGGAGAGGAAAATACGTGTAACCAGAGAAAAGTCAGACAACCTTCTTAGCTTCCCGTTTTCTGAAAAACTTTGAATACTTGTTGCATTCAGTTACAAAACAAACGGTAAGAAAAAAAAATTGTCTGTCCTACCTTTGCATTTTAGGTAAATTGTACCAACAAAACAATTCTGAATCCAACTAAATCGAGAATAAAAAATATGCTATCATTATGATTGGGATACAAAACGACCGGAGCGAATTCATTTTAATCTACGTTTAGATATAATTTTGTTGGTGCAATTTGCCCTTTATTTAATTATAAGAATTATAGATACACCTATTGTTTATTTTTCAAATAATGTTAAGAAATTTACATTATATCACACTAGTCCTTTCATCAACTATCCGATATGCAAACTAAACGCCAATAAATATTATTGTAAATTATTATAAGTACCTATAGTAGGTGGATTTATCTGTTTGTTACTGGTGTATTACTAGGTAATTTTATAACAAAATGGTTAGAATTCTTTTAACGTGAGAAACTAATTTCGCGGTATCTAAACATATTTCAATTCAATATTAAAACTATCGATTTGGCAGTATATTCTGGTGTCACATATCGGGTCAATCCATTTTTGTTACAAGATCAACATTAAGACATTAATTTTCAAAATTGAGCAAACGTAGCACCGTTTCGTATACCGATAAACGCACGCGCAAAATTAGTTCCTATGAAATTGATATCTGAGACATCCAAAATTTTTGAACACTACGAGGCTATATACATAGCTGATTCGGACCTTACTATAATAAAGCCTAAGTAATCATCAAAAATATTTATAGCTGAACATAAACATTACATACAAGGCTTACCGCCTCGCCGCGGGAGCTTGGGTATGGTGGGTACAGCCTTCTACGTTCTCAGGCCAGTCACACACGTTCTCATTGTAATTAAACACCAGGTTCTGGGGACACGGCATGTGATGTTTCCTTTCGCCTTCACACATGTAGTACATCGTGCAGTCAGCCTTATCTGGATGGTAGGATATGTGGCCATCTTCTTCTTCGCAGGTCACTTCGTTGGCTGGAATAAATTTCATTTTGAATTCGTACAAGATAGAGTAAATTATAATAATGTCAGGATCCATTCTAAAGCGTTGCAAACGATCTGCAATGTATACAATAATATGTTTTTGTCTCCGAATGTAATGTGCGAAAAATTAAAGGAAAATAGCAGGACGAAACAAATTAACTCGTCATTGTGATCAGAAAAATCTGCTAAAATATGTCTTTTAATAATTATTGTTCAGCGGATACACAAATAATAAAGACCTCTAGTTCATATAATTCATACTTGTATACGTTTGCATAAACGTACGAGTATATTATTTTGTCAGGACAATAAATTTTCCATTAACAATGGAATTAATGGGAGACCTGAATACTGTCGGACAATGAGATGCTCCCGTTTAATAATATATTAGAGAGGTACATGATTATGATAGTCAAGGGAATATAACGATGCTTTACGCAATATTATAATATTTATTAATCACTAGCAAAAAAACTTATACATATTATAACCTGGTAGACTAATAACCATAACACTAGCTCCCTTCATAGTCTCCGATAGAATGTGATACTTACGATCCTTAGTAGTGTATTGTCCACTAGATCCAGATGATTCATAAGGTCCGTCGTATTCAAGTTTAACTTTGTAATCTCCGAGCTCTTGCTTCATGGCAGTGATCAGAGGATACTTCCCAGTTCCACATGAACCCCTGAAGTCATCCATATCGATTGACCAGACCATTATACCTCCGAAGCCCTCCTCTTTGAGCCAAGCCATCTGTTAATTAATTAAACATTAATTAATTATGGAAATATCTTTAAGACATCAAGAAATTCTGACGTCTTGAGGAAAACGTAGTCACAAACTGTCAAAAGAATTACTGTTTAAATTCAACGAAAGGAAAATTCTTGTAAAGTAATGTAGACAACGAATTATTTTTCGTAATTGATTATGAAGACTACGTTTAGTACCTCAATTTTATAAGTACCTGCTATAAATTTTATATTTATTCTAAGATATCGTATAAGTTACACTCCTTTTGCGTGCTGAGCGAGCGCAAAGAGGAATATTAAAGGTCATGACTGGTAAACCCATTCGCTTTCCTACATGTGAACTATACTCATTGTGTGATGTTCTTACAGTGAGACAGCTTTTTATCTACCATCTTACACTACGAAAACACAAATGCTTGCCGTTTGACCCTAAAACTACTAAAATGAAGCGAAGATCTGACTTGGTTTGTTCCAGTTTTCCCTGTACATCAACCCTTCCCTCCCGTCAATTTTACTACATTAGTCCCAGACTGTACAATAAATTGAATAAGCAACTGAACATTTTCCCGCTGACAATCCGAGAATGTAAATTACGGTTATTTAACTGGCTAAAAACCCTATCATACGAAAATACAGAAAGTATTTTATTGTTTGGCGAATAATAACATATTTACATTATTTTATATTTTGATAACTTTCACGCCCACAGACTCTCTCTCACACACGCACACACACACACACACACGCACACATACACGCACACGTACACATACACATTCACACACACATAAAACCCTCACTTTGTTCTAAATTTCTTTTCGTTATTTTACTATTATTAACATGTTTTAGCAAAGTTCATACTCAAGAAATATAAATGTAGAAACCTATTGTTTTATGGAGGGCCTAATAACTGCGAAACAGTATGTTACTAATGCAGTTATTACGGTAATAAATTGTTATATTGAATTTCTTATAACTGTACCGAAATAAATACTTTTATTAAAAAAAAAAAAAGTTCCCCGATATACCTACGTTAGTAAAAATTGGCAACTTACTTTAGTTTTAAGAGATCTCTCATCATCGAAGCCAACCCATTGGTCTTCCCTGTACGCGAAGGGCACCATCTGTTCGTTGTCCCATACAAGAGTTGTGTTATCTTCACGGAGAAACTCGCAGATCTCATAGTACGACATGAAGCCAGCTTCGTTGGTGAATCGACCAGCTGAGCCTGTGGTGATATTTTTTTTATTTAACATCTACAGTTTGTTAGTTAAATTTTGTAGACTTGATATGGATATTTAATCTTGACTCACTTATTTCTTTCGACTACGATATAGCAGCGTAAAAGTAATATCTTTCGAGGACGACGAGGATATATTTTACTGAAAGTAGTTCCGGCAGTTTACTAGTTTCTTTACTAATTGTATTTTTAAATAGCAATGAACATTATAAACGATAACAAAGTTAAGGTGCAAACTGTTTCGATTGTGAAAACCGCTAGAATGGCAAGGATTTTAAATTCTAAACACGATTGCTTTCCATCCAAATGATTTCCCTCGAGGGCTACGCCGACAGCCTTAATTTAGCATATTGAACCAAATCTTTCCCTAGTTAGTAATTATACGTAATAATGTAGTTAATAAGTAAAAGGAACAACTTACCACCACTAGAAGCAGGCGCTCCGATGTCGAATTGTGTGTCATTGATAAGTGTGAAAGATCTTCCGTACGTGGGCATACCGATCATAAGCTTCTCTTTGGGAGCGCCTTGGCGTACCCATTCACGGGCTGAGTAGTCCTGGTAATATCAAAAGTAAATTAAATACATATATACACAAACTCACGCTCTTAATCCCCTAAGGGGTAGGCAGAGGCGCAACCAGTGCGCCCACTCTTCGCTGTGCGTACTCCGTCCCATGATGTGATAGGGGTGAGCCTATCACCATATCGGGCACAAATTTCAGACTCCGGGCTGATACTGAGTAGGGAAACAAAATCTAACTTTGCCCGATCCGGAGATCGAAACCGAGACCTCGGCATTGCAATCGTACCGTAATACAACTACGCCACCGAAGCAGTAAATTATTTATAAATGTATGTTTATTATAGAAATACAAAAAGATATCTAATATGATTATAATAACTTTCTTGAATTAATAGTCAGTCTTTAACTAAGTAAATTTGAACTTACCACAGTGAGTTTCTTCTGGTAGCTGGTAGCACTTTCTAGTGGGAACAGGGGGCTGTTGTGTCCGACCTGACGCTCCCATTGTCCGTGGAAGTCGTAAGTCATGACGTTAATGAAGTCCTATACACAAATATCATTGAAATGTAAAATTCTATAAATAACACACACAAGATATCTCAAAAAAAAAATTAACAAGATAACTCACAATAATTTAAATTAAAGGTACTTAATTGTAATCTGACAAAAGATGTACTTTACAATTTATGTAAATGGACTGATAATGTGGTGATAAATAATGAAGAACATTTGATATTTCTAAACAGTTTAGTAGAGAAAAAATTAAGAGTAGCTGTATTATGAAGTTCAATAAAATAAAGTTGGATTCCTCACCAAATATTTAGAAATTTCAGGAACATCGTAACCGGCAGCTATAGCTTCGAAGGATGCGGGTACAGCAGCCGTAAGCAGGAGACGAGGCTGGCCAGACGTTTTGGCTTCACCCTCGAAAGCTAAGCGCAGTTCTTTGAGCAGAGACACGTAGGCTGCGCGGTCGTCGGCACCCCTGATAGAAATTATAACATAATATGACATAGAAATTATGGTTTCAACACCAGCGATAATATAATGGAATATATATTATTTAGTTCAGAAAACTCTGAATAGGTAAGTGCGATTAACGTTATTTTTAAACTTTCACTTAAAAAATCAGTCACGAGTTTTCTCAATATCCTCATTTAAAATGTTTTAAATATATGTTAAGAATAGCATGATGATCATGTATATTAAGTATACAAAATTACCTCGGGTATTCCCAGTCTACGTCCAAACCATTGAACTGGTAATCTCTGAGGAATTCAATAGCTTCGTAGACGAACTGGTTCATACGGAAGACGTTTGATGTAAGTTCTTTGAAGGGTGTGGAACCGAAGGCCCAACCACCAATAGCAAGAAGGATCTAGAAAAAACAAGTTTATTTGAATTCCTGCTAAATTTGAGTGCATAATTAAGTTTACATGAACATTTTACGATTTTTTTATATTTTACATAGAATCAATCATGTGGAATACCACAGATGTATTTTAGACAAATGTTAAATACCAGCTTAGTATATTGTAACAGTATAATCATTGTAACAGTTTTTATTATTTGCAGGTATTATCTTTATTCAAATAAATAAGCAACCGTTCTTTGCCACTCGAAATCTCACCTTCAAATTGGGGTTCTTTTCTCTCAAAGCAACGACCTTGTCGTACATGTCAGCGTCCTTTTCATCAGCTTCAGCCAGTTTGTAGTCCTTCAGTGTCGCGAAGGCGTAGATGACGTGAGTACAGAGTGAGGAGTCAACATTCTCAGGCATGAACCGACCCGCGCTCGGCCTCTTAGAGGACCAAGAGGTAAGGTAGCAGAGGACTTGCGGGTCTCGTCCTATGCAGAAACAGATTTTAAAAATAAAATTTCGCATATTAATATTGGTTGTGGAGTGGATAGTGTTTTGATATATGAATTACATTTTTAATTAACAATTACACAAATTATTGTCAAAGTTTGAAAAATTACAAATAAGAGTCACACCATTTTCAATCTCTGAATCAAAACATTCAAATATAGATTTTTCTGAGATTTTCAATTAGAGCGAAGACCAAAAAACCGTCGATCAATCATTGGAGTATATTACGTAACGATTCATATAAGCTTCATTTCCACCTGGACGCATTGAAATGAAGATATAATAAAGAATCGTGATTTTCTTTCTATTTCGCTGCACAAGTTTCATAATTCAAGAATACCATTTATGTAAGTATGTCTGTAATAATATGACATTAACATTATATGTAATAAGACTCCTGAAGTTAAAGCAGTATTTAAAACAAAATAACTGTTTATTCACGCTTTAGAAACTATATAAGCTTATTGCCATTGCAAATGTGTTATTTATTACAACACATCAAAGAAACATTAAGCGTGTGTACTCACAAAGATTGTTACGTGCCTACGTCATGAACTTGCCGGCATTAAATCACGAAATACATTTGGAACATTTCACCAATATAGAAAGATCCCTGAATTTGTTTTGGTTATTTGCATTCCACCTAAGGTTTGTAAATTTCGCTTACAGTTCGAGTGTCAAGTATGCCTGGTCTGTGGGGAACACTTCAACGTGAAAGCACTCGATATTTCAAACTTTTAGTAACTGTGCCACCAAGAAGACTTTCCAAAACCATTCTTAACAGTTGGGAACAACACAACGCCTAAGAGTGACCCTTTTGGCACTCCCGTCGGATATTTCGTGGCTTTTAGTGTCAAACGCACTTCTGGTTACATTTTGATGCGATGAGAAACGTTGCTTTTAGCCCGATACGGGTTTGTTTTAGTGGTGTTTGTCCTTGACGGAGAACACTTGAAGACATTTATGCCTTTATTGATGAAAATTTAAATACTTTATGTTGAGTTGGATTGATGGCCAATATTTATTGCACTAACTGAAGATTTATACTATAGGTAGGTATTGTACTCATACGTTAGGTATATTTATTAAAAATGGTTTCATAAACCAATGCCTAAATCTCTTTGTGCCGATGAGACGTAATATAAATGAAATATTTCCAAAAATAAATAAAAAATTCGCGCTTTCATTGCACAGTATACTTTTAACGAAAGCGAAATTTCTAAAATGTGATCCATTTCTTATTGTTGATGTTCACTTCCACGCGGGATGCTACAAACGTGTTTATATTTCAACAAATGCATTTGAATCGTCTCTGCCTCTGAAAGGGCATATCGATTGATTTGAGTTTCACCTGATCTTTTGAAAATCTTTATTCGTTTAAAAGCTATTTATTTGACCTATGCATTCAATCGCTCGACGCGGGTGGTTATACTTTAAATTATATGACTAAATTGTAATTTACAAACATAGTTTAACTTAAATAATAACATAATAATTAACATAATATTATTATGAAAATTTACAAATAAAAAGTAAGAATCAAAGTTGTATATATTATGAAGAAACTTTCAAAACTTTAAAGACAAGTGACAAATACTTGAGAAAAGCGAATAATTGAACAAGATTGTGATTGATGTGCGATGAGTTATCAGTGGTTCAACTTCAAACTATTCAAATTGATAATCGCGCCTGTCTATGTGATTGTTGTAAAATTGTAATTTCTCTTACTTACAGAAAGGTATATCTATTTATACTGCTGAGCCAATATTCACTAGGTACGTATAGACGTAAGTTAGACAAAAAGGAAATATCGAGGTTTTAATATTGCTCATTCAAAATGCCAGGTTAAATAAATATTAAGTTAAAAAAGATAGTTGAATATCACGTATTAAAGCTTTCGTCTTTAAAATTGACTTTCAATAACACGTTGCACTTTTCAAAGCGATCAATCTGCTAAAACGAAGGAAATCACGACGGAAGGCAATGATTTAAAATTGTCAAATAGCTGGGTTTAATAAAGGAAACGTTGGAGCGGCAACGGAGATTTGCGACTACGACCAAGAGTAATGACGGTTACTCACTGTTTTTATCGTTTGCGGCGATGTTGTTTTGTTTAATCACAACGTTCTTCGTTGGTTTCTTCACACGGCTGAGTACGTCTTTGAGGGTAATCTTAATTGGTTCGGGTTTCTCGGTAACTTCTACCAAGACACTTGAGGCTACTGACGCCCAATCGACGTCCTTAGCGTCCTTTCCACGAGATATTCCACGAAGTTCTTCCCTAGAAAAAATGAATTTGATATTAAGTTAATGTTACTTACATGGTGCACACATTTTCAGCAGAGGAATTACTAACAGATTTAGGGTCTGTTTCAAAACGTTTAATTAATGTTAATACATCGTTTAAATAGCAATCCAAATATTAATCATTAGGTAACCATATATTTGGTAGCTTGTTTGGCATCGTGACTTGCATTTGGTCGCCATATAATATTTACCTATGCGAATAGCATTTAGCTGTAGTAATATTTAAATTTATCTAACCTCATAGCACCAATCAGCGGATACTTGACGTTACCACCGCAAACGCTTCCACTAAAGTCATCCATGTCCACAGTCCACACCATAGCCCCACCAAAGTTGTTGTCCTTGATCCACCTGTTAAAGACCACCATAATTAGTAGGTATTTGAAAATCACAAAAATATTACAATCGTTTGAATTGCACTGCACTGCCTCGGTGGCGTAGTTGTATTACAGTACGACTGCTATGCTGAGGTCTTGGGTTCGATCCCCGGGTCGTGAAATATTGGGTATTTCTACTCAGTATCAGCCCGGAGTCTGGAATTTGTGTCCAATATGGCGATAGACTCGCCACCTATCACATCATGGGACGGAATACGCACGTCGAAAAGTGGGTGCACTAGTTGCGCCTCTGCTTACCCCTTCGGGGGTAACGGGCGTGAGTGTGTATAATAATACCAGCCCTGTATTATTATACTGCCCACTGTTGAGCACGGGCCTCCTCCACTGAGGGGGTTAAGGCCTTAGTCCACCACGCTGGCCTAGTGCAGGTTGATAGACTTCACATAACTTCGAAATTCTTATAAGGAACTTCTTAGGTATGCAGATTTCCTCACGATATTTTCCTTCACCGTTAAAGCGAACGATAATTGATAAACAATACACACGTAACTTTGAAAAGTCAGAGGTGTGTGCCTTGGGTTTCGAACCTCCGGACATTGTCTCGGCAAACCGTTCCATTCCCAACTAGGCTATCGTCCACGTTTTCGCGCGTGAATGTGTATGTATGTCTAAATTGAAGTATTTATCTTTTGCAGAAGTTAAAAGGACTCGAGGCATTTAGAAAATGTAATGACTATTTTATCCGATAAAGCGGGAATTAAAATTTGGATTTGATTTTATTGCTCAGAGAAATTGGAACGTAGAGACAGCTAATTTTTATCTTGGAACTTAACTTAGGTTTTCGAAATACTTAGCATTACTTTATAACGTTTAAAATGCGTGTTTTTCCATTTATGTCTTTGACAAATGAATTTGAGCGACGTAAACTTATTCAGTTACCTTATCATAACTCAAAATATTTGTTATCATTAATTATAATTTATTATGAGAATGTCTTCTTTTAATTAAAACTGAGTTTTTTTAATGGTATCATAATGTTAATTCCCAAGAGCTTCTGCAGACTGGCGTTAATTGAACTTCTTTTTTACCGTATAATAACATTAAATCGTCACTGGGATGAAGGTAGTAAATGCGAATTATAGGATACGGAGTTCAATACTAAAAAATAATTCTTTATGTAAGTTTATAAGAGCATTTCTAAATAATCTAGAATTGAGTAGGGTAACCTAATAATGGCCTGAAATGGCGAAAGTTCGCCCCCTATCACATCATAGGATGGAATACGCACGGCAAAAAGTGAGTGTATTAGTTGCGCCTCTGCCTACCCCTTCGGGGATAAAAGGCGTAAGTGTGTACGTAATCTAAAAAAATAAATAATGGAATATAAATGAACATAATCAACTTATTAGATCTAAATGGCAAACATAAACACGACACAAACACACAATAATGTCAGCATCAATAAAAATATTTTGGGGATAAACCTGCACAGTGCACGTAGGGTATGTTAACCATGTATCGTGTTTAGATAATAATAAATTATTACCTCATTTTGTTTCTGATAGCCTTTTCGTCGTCGAATCCAACCCATTGGTCTCCGAGGATAGCGTAGGGCACTTTCATCTCGTCATCCCACACGTAGGTTCCGCCATTAAGTAACATCTCGCACACCTTTACAATAGAAATACATTAGAATGTTTGTTTTATGGGTTTTTAAGACATAATTTAGTAATTCTATGAATCGCACTCTTGACTCGTCAAGCCCCGCTACGGACGCCGGCGTCCGAGTATATAGGGTGTCCCCATACCTACATCTATATATATATATAAGCGGGGCTTGACAGGTTAATATAACAAAATTACCTAATCCAAAATTTTTACTAGATGACTTTTAGCAAAGTATGGACCTTAAAGGGCAAGCTGCATCGACTAAAAAAAAACTGCGTCTTTTCAACATTGGGAATAGGGTCAAATTTATGTGAAATTTTTGTTTCCCGCCCAAATTAAAAAAAAATGTCGTATACGGTTAGTTTTTGTGACCACTCCCACAAGTCAACGATTTTGGATTAACATATTGCTTTATTAAGAGCGCGAAATATAGTTCTAGTGATGGAAGAATATCAAGCTTAGGTACTCATTATAAGAAATGTGTTATGATCGGATTAAATGTAACAGACTCAACTAACATTAACGTTTTGTATTCGGACTATGTTCCGAAAAAAAAATTACCAGTTCATACATCAACTATTGCCGCGAAGTTCCATACAAAGACACTTCGTCTAGTAGAATTATAGACAAATGTGTAATTCTCCGCATCCTTTGTTAAAGAGTCACGCAGGTTCCTTGTGAAATCAATGGCCAAAGATTAACACATAAGAGAGTATTATTTTCAACAGTACCTACGTAAATTCGTGAGACATGGCTAGTTTATATTATTGCTAATATTTTATTAACTTGCATTATCGCTGCTCATAAAACATGATGCTATCTAGACATGCTACTGGGACCATCGCATGCTTATTGTCAAATTCGCTTGAGAGTATCATATTAATTTGATTATGTCAAATTAAGAGTACTAAAACTACATTCATTTTTAGAAAACTGTGTAAATATAGTTTTAAAATGTATGCTTGTAATAATTGTCCAAAATTAGTTATTCTAAACTTCAAACTGTATAATGTACCTATAATATGATGCACATAAGAAATATTATAAAACGCTCTGAACTGTCTTATAATATCATTTTGTATTTTTTGTAAACTTTACTGATTCTTCACACAAAAATAATTACATAGCCTCATTTCGTATTGACAATAAAAAATCATAATATATTCTATGATCCGCGGTACCTTACAGTATTCTACTCTACTTGTTACGCTTACAATAGTAGGTACAATATCTTATGCTACTTCGCTTAACTTAAATCCGATACAGCAAACTACGTATGACAAACCCTTTTTATCATTATTATTTCATTTAAATGACGAAAGGAGCATGCCGTTCGCCTGATGGTAAGCAATACGACCGCCCCATAAACAGTAGCAACGTTGCGCATAACAAAGTAATTATTATTTAACTAGCTTTTGCCCGCGGCTCCGCCCGCTTATTGAGTTTTCCCGGGATAAAAGTACCGCTTTATATTGTTCCGGGATAAAAAGTAGCCTATGTGTTAATCCGGAACATAATCTACCCGTGTGCCAAATTTCATTGAAATCCGTTCAGTAGTTTTTGTTAAAGAGCAAAAATTCATGCATCATACATCCATAAATTCTTACAAACTTTCACCTTTATAATATTAGTATAGATTACAAAGTATTGCGTAGCATTCCACTGCGCTCGTCACCATGAGACATCAGAGGCATGATTCTCTATGACATTGTCAACTCGTAACGCGGCCGCGTCATGTTCACTTCGTGTAATGTGCGTAAAATGGTATTCTGTATGCCAATTTCCATAGTAATAAACGCGACGAGTTACGTTACGCGCTTGTTACGAACGGTGAAAATAACACGTGTCATAGAGAATAAGGCGGCAGATGTTAAGTCTCATAATACACAGTAATTACGCTGACTACAATGTCCTTCAAACTGGAACACAACAGTACACGCACACTGCTGTTGCTTCAGGCGGCCTCTCTCATACGGGAGACCTACCACCAGCAAATCGACAAATTCGAGGCATTTAAATAAATTTCACCATTGATGTATGTTATTAGTACTCGACACGAAAACATTTAAGCTAACCTTTACGAAGCAGATAATTATTATACGCGAAATTTTATCATAATATTTCAACTCTTTAAATGTCACTCAAGATGTTATAAAAACATGAAAATATCACTTAAACTTCCGTTCATTTAACGACATTTTAACACTGATATTCCCGCCCGTCTGGTGTCCCATTAAAAACATCAAACTGCTGATTACTTTTTGAAACTGTCAAAATTCCAGCGCCGCGAAATTAGCTCGTAACTCAAGCTTTTTTACAATCTCCTCCAAGGTCGCGCCCTAATACAAACAATAGTTCAAACAGAAGTCAAGACAAGACAAAAATAAAGTGATAATAACTTAGTAGATGTCGCTATTTTTGCAGTACTTTGATAAAAGTATTGCGATGGCCTTTAAAGTACCTCTTATTGTACACAATTGATAAAATGAAATTAAAATCCTAAGCGCGGACTATAGGAACAAATGATGTCTAAGATCTAAAAACTTCAGGTTAAAACGACATTGAAATACCGATCCATAATAATAAAGCTAGAGTCAATAATCATAGGATGATATCGACGAAACCGTATATTATAGAAAACGTGGTGTGAAGTACTTATATACTGGCATAAATTGACTTTGAATAATCTTAAATATACTGTAATTGTTGTATTCGATTTAAACAAAGCTTGCGTTTTGATCTAGGCTAGCACGATCGAGGGTGCTATGCGAGAAATCCTAGAACAGCTATGAATTATATATTTAAAGAAAAGTGATTTATCCTATATAAAATCATATTAAATAAAACATGTACTGAGAAAGAATCCAAAGACTTTTATTTCGCATACGCATATATTCTTTCCCGAATATTTTTTTTACTGAAATCATTTTTGAAGATTCAATTGTTATACTCTCATGATTTTACAATTACATGTAAGAAACAATGTATTAATATGACACGATTGTAAGTGTTGCTATAGAAAGTGTTAAATACTCAAGCAACTGCGCCGTCTTAGAGAAAGTAGATCATTATCATGATTATCAAGCTTGTCGTATTGAAGATTTTTCTTATATTTTCAACTCTCCAGCATCACGCATGACGTGAATATTAAAAATGAAATAAAATTGCATAAACTAGCGTTTGGTTTATGGTATATCAGCTAAGATTCCGACTTTAATTCTTTTCGATATTGTTTGCCACGAAATTAACGATGACTTCATTCACTTCTTCTTCGTTTAAAAATGGCTCCATCGTTTCATCAATGGTTTTGCCAATGTCAAAAACACTATCACTTAATAGTTACTATTAGATTTTAAACCTTTTACGTCAATTAAGTAAACTATTATGTAATGATTCTGAATTATAACCATGACTACAAAATATATTTTTGATATTATTTCCAAAACAGTGTAGTGAGCCTGCTTGAGGCTATTGTATTGTGGCCACCTAAGGATTCTCAGGCAATATTTTTAATTACCTCATAATAGGCGAGGAAACCCGACTCCTTCGTGTACTCGCCGGCTTTGCCTCCACCGCTGGCTGGGGAATTTACTTTGAAGTTGTCGACGTTTGAGAGGGTGAATGAGCGACCGTAAGTCGGCATACCTGTAATATACCATTCGTGTTATTTGAAGTGTTACAGCCTCTTGTTGATAAGCCCGTCGGATATTTTACTTAAATACTTCCAAAATGGCTGTTGTGGAATGTTACTGAGGATTTTTTTTTTACTGTTTCTGCGTTGGTAAACAATAAACGCTGATTATAAATTTCCTTAACGATTTCAGTAATCACTGGCATATTTTATTAAAAATATATTAAATGTAATGTTCTATTATTGTGTCTGCTGCACATACCAATAATAAGTTTTTCCTTAGGTGCGCCGAGTTTGACCCAGAGATGAGCAGCGTGGTCTACGGACAACTGTTTCCTCCATTCAGAGTCGGAAGAGGGCGCGTACAAGGGAGCATTGTGACCGGTCTCGCGTTCCCATTTTCCGTGGAAGTCGTAGGCCATAAGGTTGATGAAGTCAAGGTAGCTAGCGAAACAGGCCATTTAGTCTTAGATATATTTTCTACTAGAAACTTCATTAGTTTAATTAATGGCTTAGCGTTTTTTAGATAACCAGCCTGGCCTAGGGGTGAATCCATTTTTCAATTACGACGAAGCACTCTAGAGTTTAAAATTCATTACTAATTGTTCAGGTGTAATAAAAATTTACAACGTTTTATGTAGTAATTTATACTTTCTGTAGTATACCCTATTTAGCACACCACCTTGCGAGCAGAAAGTTTGAAAGGTTTGCTTCGTAAACAAAGAAGTAAAAAATATTTTTAAATAGCGCCATTGTGAAAATGTTCTGTATATTTACGCCTTATTGTTTGATCAACTGAATATTTCCCACATTAAAATGAAATGTTCAGAAAAAACTACGGTTTATTTGTATATTGAATGATTGGAAAGTACATAATATGTGAATTATATCCATGGCATCTACATACGGATAAGTGGCATAACGAATATTATAATCATTGTAACTTCAACAACAAATTATCAATTCAATTATCAATTAAGGTTGATTTTGGTTTACTCATAATTAAAATATCTGTTTCGCAAGAGTGGACTTTAATTCGTGAACTTTTAAATATTTTGTATACCTAGCAACAGCGGGGACGTCGTATCCACTCTTGATGTTGTCAGGGCCGACGGGCACAGCGGCAGTGAGTAAGAGACGTGGCTTCTTCACCTCTTGAGCTTCCGCTTCGAAGGCTTCGCGAAGTTCTGCAACGTACAAAAGAGACAATTTTAGACATGTATTCCCTACCAAAAAAAGTCTCAGAATTCAGTCTATACATAATTAAGTAGCATTTATGTAGCTAAATTAAAAATCGTAGCTGGTGATATACCTCGAGAGACGATGCACTATAGCCACCTCCTATAATACCTTGGAATAACAAGGAAATTATAAAAGAACGAGCTTATAAACTGAATAATTAACACAAAGAATCAACAAATGTTTATTCACATAACGAACTGAACTGAAGGTCCAGATTTACATGCACTGTTGTAAATTATGAATTCACGAAACCAATTTTGCAAACATTAAGATATCATCTAATGGTATTATAATAACACTCCATAACTGAGTTGGTTTATAGAAAGGCATTTTCGAAAGGAGGTTCTGAAGCCACTCTAAATGTAGCAAGGACAATTAGTGAGGTAAAGTGAATAGTCAATGAACTTAATATAATAAGGCCATGTTTATATAGGTCGACACGAAGTGTATGTAGTCCAATCGTTTGTGATATTTTAATGCATCCTATTTGGTTATGGTAATATCATCCTCGATAAATATTTCAAAGAAACAATGAATGAACAGTATACAATGAATAATTGTTGTGTCTGTTGTTATTACAAAATTCTTTGCTTTGCCTCATATGAAGTTTGTTCTGCCCTGTTCAATGCCTGCAAGATAAACCTCTTTTATTAAGTTTTTTATTGAGTATTCAATAAAATATCGACAAGTGCTTTGCGTTGCTAGTCCGAATGAATGTTGTTCATGAAAACCACGCGTCATTCTCCCAGTCATTGACAACGAAGGCGATAAGTTCAACAACTTTCACGACTCCAACTGTTATGCATTATTTCTGGTTATGTCTGAGTGATACTTGCAAAATAGCATTCAAGTATTGAAATGGATGGAACATTTCAATGGTCCTTTATGTTCTTGACATCGTAACTCTTGATGCTCTTAAATAAATAATTGTACAAACAAATAATAATCTTACAAACAGATGAAAACTTTCGAAATGCGTACGAAGAACAAATTATTAGTAATACCAATTTACGTTGGCAAATTCATGTCTTATAAAACAAAAGGTATAACATTGTGAAAGGATGGTCCCTATGAAGTGAATGGCTAAAGGTCCTTAGCGTTTAGGCTAGGCTGGTATTTAGCCAATCCGTGAGTTACCTAACGTTGAGTCCAGTTTTGTAATTCTCGATAACTTGGGAAGTTATTTTACGTGCAATGTGGCCAATTTATCAAGGTCCACGACCAGTATGGCTTACTAAGTATTTTGGCACCACTCAATTTGGCAAAGCGTTCATATTATTTAGCACAACACTGGTTTGTATTAATTGCGCTGTTTAAATATTCCGTCCACTCGGAACAGGAACAAACGATTGTTTATGTATTTATTAATTTACATCTAGCTAATAATATCGCTTTATGTAAAACTACATCGTAAATTCATTGCTCTTCCTGCAGCCTTTTATATTATCATCAAAGTTGGAAGAAAATATTGGTTGAAAAATTTAGTGATAACGCGAAACTAAAGATGACGCCGCTACTGGTTGCACTGTCATCACCTTACAAATATTTTTTATATTTACTCGAATTCGGATATTGAAATAAAACTATTTGTGGATTTTATTGCGATTTTTTAATTTTTATTGTCTTCCGACGTTTCGAAGGCTTTACAGCATTTCGGGGTAAAGGGGCGGACTGAGGTGTTGGTACTGGTTGAAACAAATACAGCGAATTGTGAACCACCTCTTACATTAATACCCTTTTGGAGATATATATATCTCTGTAATCAAAATCATATGTATAAGTATGGTGTTCTATACTTAATTAGCTTTTGTTTGCGGCTTCGTCCGCGTGAAGTCGTGTATCCAGGACAAAAGTCCCGCTATGTATTGCCCCAGGATGAAAGTAACCTTGTTTTTCTCAGGGTCTTAAAATATCTCTCTACTAAATTTCATTGAAGTCCGTTCGGTGATTTTTGAGTTTATCGTGTTCAGATGTAAGGATACGCTTATATTTATCTTTGTAGGTACTTGGAATCATTTCCAAAGTAATGTTTTTGTATGTTTATTTTTGTTCTATAAGACCGAATATGCGACAGTTATGCTTATACCATTTGATATTATATTCCGAGAGTGTATATCGGCTGCGACAAGAACTAAAAGTTTCTACTTTGTGGCAGAACCAGGAATTCACACTCAGGATTCCGTGCTTAATTTTACATGTGAGAAATTGTTTTTAACTCCGGAAGATAAAAAATATTTTGTGAAAAATGAAAAGTACCTATATGATCAACTAAGTATGTAGATTATGAAGTGTTCGTTACCAACCTGTTTACAAATGTCAGTGGCTGTTGGAAATGGTAAAACAAAACAATGATTCCCATTTTGGGAAAATCATACGATAATCAGTTTCAGTATTTAAAAGTAGGTAACTTAAGAATCATTAATATTATATTTATGACGTTTGTATAAATTAACCACTAAATTCGACTAAAGTAGGTACTTTCTAGATACTGATAAAAGACAAATAAAGTTATAAATTAAAACTCAGCGTGTGTTTTATCTCAGCGAACATAACGACGACAACATGATACTCGGCTATATAAATTCAGAATAATATTAAGGAAATCTTATAATTCCTAGTTCATACTGAGTCCAAATAAGTATATCTGCTATTATAGTAAGTTTGTATCAACACATACTCATACATTTTACAAGCAGAGTTCATTATAATTAACAAAATATTAATTTCTCAATAAATCTGAACTGACACAAATATAAAGTAAGCCAACTGAAGATGAAGCTTATTAAAAAAATATTCAAGCACTGATAGTGGACTTATACAGACTTATAAAAATGGACTGGACTTTATTATTGTAACAGTAAATAAAGGTTTCTACATACATACACGCCTTTCATCCCCGAAAGGATAGGCAGAGGCGCAACTAGTGCACCGCTTTTCGCCGTGTGTATTCCATCCCATGATGTAATAGCCCAATAGGGGGCGAGCCTATCGCCATATCGGGCATAAATTCCAGACTCCGGACTGATACTGAATAGAAAAACCCAATACCACTTTGCTCGACCCGAAGATCGAACCCGAGACCTCAACATTGCAGTCGTACCGTTATAAAGATTTTTGATTTAATTATCATATCGTATTTGTAAATAGTATAAGTTATATTCGATTACAAAACTAATATTATGCGAGTATTTATCCTAAGTTTGGGTGCGACCGAATTTAGTAAATCAATTGTTTTTGGTGACTGATTATTCATTTATTTCGCAATATGATCGCAATTTGGCGTATTAAATACCGATTTACAAGCTTAATTTCAATACGCTATTTAGTTATTGTTTATTTAATAGTTTATAATTATTTGTAGTTGTGTAGCTATTAGATGTTAAAGTTATACAAGTATCATTCGTTTTCACGTAATAGTTTTCAAAACAGTTAATTGTAGTTGTAATGGCATTTATACTTTGGTACATTATATACTATTTGATTGTATTATTATTAGTGAATACTACCGCCATAATAATAAATATTATGTGATAATTTCAACCCACTCCTTAGTATAATTTAAAAGAATCCTTTATATAAGCATGAACAGATAGCACGGCACATAAACTTAATAAGCTCATTGGCATTTGGTATTGTTTCGGCACGAAACCCTAAAATTATGACCGACTAGCTTTTGCCTGCGGCTCCGCCCGCATTAAAAAGTTTTTCCGGGATAGAAGTCCCAGTTTATATTTTCCCGGGATAAAAAGTAGCCTATGTGTTAATCCAGGACATGATCTACCCTTGTGCCAAATTTCATCGAAATCCGTTCAGTAGTTTTTGCGTGAAAGAGGAACAAACATCCTTACATCCATACATCCAAACATCCAAACATCCAGACATTCTTACAAACTTTCGCCTTTATAATATTAGTAGGATTAGTAGGATAGGATATTATTATATTACTTAAGCTTCAAATATTCGCATAATTTTCACCACGCATAAAGACTTTGTAAGTCGTTATGAGTTCTTTAGATGCTTCCCTTATATCTCTGACGTCTTTACGAAGTTTGAGCTCTCGTTTGGAATCCGACCCTTATGTGAGCCTAAAGTTTACAAGTTGTTACGCATTTTGCGTTTTGTTCGCTCTTTGGTGAGCGGAGACGTGAGTAAACTGGCAGGAAGTATGGAAATTATATGGAAATCGATTTACTTTAACTGTTAATAATTCTCTAGCGAATAAGTATCTAAATATATTTAACGATTACAATATATTCGTGACCCACACTAAAATACAAGTCTGGAGTCGTCGACTTCCGGTCCCACAACACCCTCACACCTCAGTCATCATCATCATCAGCCACATGACGACCACTGCTGAACATAGGCCTCCCCCAAAGATTCCAACACAAGACAAGATCCCACATCTCAGTGCGGGAATTGTATTGGTGACCTTTGACTTCTTCTGAGACAACTAAACAAAGGTTTTCATATATTAAACGAAATTCTGAGTAATTATTCTTCGAATTCATCCCACTTTTGTCTTCCCACAAAAGATAAACACCTTTTCTTTGGAAATTTGAATTCAAAAGAAATATATGAAAGAACGGCACGGTGATAGAATATTACGATCACTTCCAAACTGGGAATAACGTCGATAACGTAAAAATTTAAAGGCATACCTTACATAATAAAAATGTTGTATTCGTTGAGGATGGTTATCAAGATGACAAACTTCGATTCTTTATTTCTTTTTAACGATCGAAAAAACTATCTAAAGTTATACTTGAACGAATATACAAGTCAGTAACTCATGACGAGCAGTTAGACGACTCAATTTGCCAAAATAAAGTTTGCGCGAAACTTCAATTTCCTAAAGAGAAATGGAATGTCGTTAGAACCTCATTTCAAGTGTATTAAAGTATAATTTAATACAAATGGGGAATCATAATGTTGGTATCTCGGTTAGGTTCAGCTTTGTTGACTTTCAGTAATATGTAAATTAAATACCACATAGTAATTAGGTATTCGAAGTTTACGTTCCTAAACTTGATTCCATTGAGATCATTCTGTAGTTATTGTTAGGTACGAGTACTGCGCATAGCGAAATTAGAGTTTTGGGTTTTGTTCATGTGTAGGTACTAAGATAAGGATGTCGACATTTTAGTATACTATCTTAATTAAGGTAAAAATGCAAAACATGAAGTTGTTCAGGTCAATAGAATAATTATAATTGACAGTTTTTTTTAGATTAACTTTGACAACCACGAAATTAACGTTAACCTCTCGAGCCCGGAGCGTCACATTACCGGTCCGATCGGACCGGCCGGGGCTCGAGGGGTTAAGACACAACGTAGCGTATAAAAAAATCACGGAGTAAAAAAAAAAAACTCCTTGCGCACAAGCTTTGTAATTATACTTACAGGAGGAAAATTAAATGTAAATGTTAAATCTGAACAATAACTCGAACAGGAAATTTGCCAGCAGTGGGTTTCTGCAGATATTCAAATGTGATTACAAACAGTTAGAGAGCTAGTTGATTTTACATTTAGCTTACATATCGAATATTAAAAACGCATTAGCTTTACGTTAGATTGAACCTGTACTATTAAGTTAGGAAAAGACTTGCACGAGGTCTAAACCATCGAGAGAGTGGAGGGCAAACTTATAGCTCCGAGGAAAGTCTTCAGTTGTGTATTAATGCTAAAAGATGGCGGGTTATTTGTATGTTCATATGGAGTGCAATTTTCAATTGTTATAATACTTAAAAATGTGAGACAGCTAGTGACAATTAAGTCACATTCCATAATAACAAATTATTCAGATAATGTACGCAACGTAAATATAGGATGAGCTGCGCCTTAACTCAATCATTTTTTTAACATACCTACCTCACGAGGGCATAATAATTGTACTTATCGTAATGGGAACTATTAAATGACCTAGACGTCTTCCTGCAAATTGAATTTCAAATCGCCAGTGTTGCAATTAATAAAAAAGAATTTAACATCAATAATTCACACGAGCCGCGACCGTGGCCCACATTGGACGCGACGGCCAACATTCTGTACGGCCCACAAATAAGATAAAAATGTTATTGTTTCATTGTTATGATGTGTTTACGGCCTGTCTGTGCAGGCCATAAAGATATGACATTCATGATGATGAGACAAATTTTTCACTTATTAATTTCTTTTCTATAATTGAAGTATTGTTACATCATTTTGAATTAACCTACTTAATTCGTATTAAGGTATTGCCTTGAAAATATTATATTACATAGTATTTGCTATACAAACCTAGTATAAAATAATGAATATGCTAGCTGTACAGTGTACTTGTCAACACATTTTTAACTGCAGCAAGAGGTGCCAAATTTAACGTACATTTGTTACTTAATGTACTTATGTCCTTATACAACTATTTACATAACTTTTTATATAATATTACTCGCATATATCTTACATACTAGACGCATAAAAAGTATAACCTCGATTAGACCTGCTCTTATTCCCCTACCATAGTTTAAGTTTACATTAGCTATTTTCGACTCGATAGTCGCGTACGAAATAGTTTTATTGAAGTCTTACAAACTATAAAGTTTTCTTGCCAACCTTTTAAGAGTTGTACGTCGAATGGGTTTAAAAATACAACGCGCTTGGAATTTTAAAGGAACAATGCCAATCAAATGATACATTAAAATCGCCTCATTTTAATCGACTGCGAAGGAAGGTGTTGTTTTTTATTAGGAAACGTAGCGAATGATGGACAAAACATCTAAACGGAAACGATTTTTGATAGTCATTAATCACTATTGTATCCGGTATTTAACAATCCAATTGAAAGTAATCTAGCCATTCATAACCGCTAAATATTGGTGAACGATACATTTGGTAGTTGTTGTAAGCACCCTATATATGGCATTTTCAAGACCGTAAAATGCAATTTTTTTATTTAAGAGCGTGACTTATGGTCACGAAATTATTGTAAGTAATATTTAAGGCTGCGTACATATAGCACGATTGTGTATAATATTTGCTTTTTTGTGTGACATCAAAACGCTACGCTTATTATCAAAAAGGTTAGATAATATTTTGTTTGCTTTTAGTAGCTATTATGATTATGTATTAAATACACATTTTCATTGTTTTCTGTTCACCAATCAATGTTTCTTTAATAAATTATATACAGCTTAGTATATTTTATACACAGGGATGAGACGTAGAATTTTTAAATGCCGAAAAAAAAGCATTTGCTAATTCTATTGAATAGCGACAGTTTATTTTGCGCATAATAATTGGATTCGATTAATTTTGCATAATTTAGTATGACTTACGAAATTCTCAGGCCAGTTGGCTTATGAATATTTTGTAAACTAATTTATTTTGATCTACATTTTCGTAGCATCTGACCAATTATGTAGACCAAAATTAATATTTATATTAATTAGTTCTATTACTATGATAATAAATTGGAAAGCGATAAAACACTACTACTGGTGTTAGGTTTCTCATATGTAAGAGTCCGTCTGGGTGGGTACCACCGCAATGTCTATTTCTACCGCCAAGCAGCAGTGTGCATGCACTGTTGTGTTTAGGTTTGAAGGGCATTGTAGCCAGTGTAACTACCGGACATAATGACACTTAACAACTTATGTCTCAGGATGACGAGCGCAGTGGAATGCAACACAGTACTTTGTAAATCAAGGTGCTGTATGGTGTTACTACAGTTTATGAGTGCTCGTATCGCTTACCATCAGGCGAGCGGCATGCCCGTTATGCAATGCCATAAAAAAATTATACCTGTGTAATAAAGCGTTAATTACATTAATATAAACGTAAAGTTACAAACATGTAATTTTGGTATACAAACGTTCTGTATGCATGAGCCCTAAGAAGACACTTGATTACTCAGCGGAAATAAAGGGTCAAGTACGTATTGATGCGATTAATATGATTTAATGTCAGACGTCACGACTTTCTTTATGAGGAAATATAATGCTATTTATTAAGCCTGTATTTCTTTGTTCCGTCTCGATTGTGGTCACTTAATTAAGATAAATTATTAATATGGATTACACCACATGTTGCTAAACTCCCTGATAGCCTATTTGGCACTTATCCGTCATATAAACTAAAATTTTAGTTTCACAGTTTTCAAATAAAATATCTGGCAGAAATGTCACTAGTTGTATGTTACATAGTGTTATATGTTAGATAGTTATCTAGAACTTAATCCGGAACCTGTGAAAGTGGCCCTAATAGTTTTAAAAACAAAATGCGTCACTAAAGGGTCTCTCAATTACATTAACCACGTCAATAAATTGATGGTCAGCATTCGTACCTTTTATCACATCGATTACACGTTTGGTAATATTCTTTGACACATTGTCTCTATAATTATTGGTTTCATAAATGAACATAATTAATTATGTGTATATTAAATAGCTTTATATTAAAATTTAATTATAGCTTTATTTTATATTTTAGCTGGTTGGGTGGACGATAGCCTGGTTGGGAATGGAACGGTCTGCCGAGACAATGTCCGGAGCTTTTAAAACCCAAGGCACACACCTCTGACTTTTCAAAGTTACGTGTGTATTGTTTATCGATTATATCGTTCATTTTAACGGTGAAGGAAAAGATCTTGAGGAATCCTACATACCTGAGGATTTTCCATAAGAATTTCGAGGGTGCGTGAAGTCTGCCAACCCGCACTAGGCCAGCGTGGTAGACTAAGGCCTAAACCCTCTCAGTAGTAGAGGAGGCCCGTGCTTAGCAGTGAGCAGTATATAGTACAGGCCTGGTATTATTTTAAAGCTTTATAGAGTAACTGATATACCTCTCACAATTTCTATTTTATTACCACATTTTCATAGCAATGTTCTTCGAGTCACGAAAGCGTGGTGCAGTTTTTATTGACTTACTTTGATAGGATTTCCGCGCGGAAAACATTCGCGGTTAGTATTTACATTATGAAACGACGATTTACTTACACTTGGTATACGTAACAACACATTAATCTTCAAAAGAGTACATCGAATATTTATCACAATTTTGTATCTCTCCGGTCGGTCCCTCATGTCTGAGGATCTTGGTCGGCATCAGGGTTGCATCTGGAGCGGATGATCTTCCTCCATCGGTTTCGGTCCAGCGCGTCTCTTACGGCTGTGTAGAATTTAGAGGACGATGAGTTCTTCACTTGGTCAGTCCATCTTGTTGATGTCAATTTTGTATAATGAGACCAAAATCGCTCGGAATTTTAATTCTTTACCCCTCAATAATATAAATCGTTTTGTGACTTCATACATATTTATACCAACAAACTTAAAGTTGATCTACATGATTAGTATTAATTATATTGTAGATAAGATAAGCCTCCTTACTTCGATAAAACGTAGGAAGTAAACAAAAAAGCTACGCCAATTTTCAGAGGGCAGTTTATGCTAGTCCCCTTTTATCCGCATTAAATTCTACAACAGGCGTAAAGAAACGCCCTTGCCGTTTCAAACTTGGTTTATACTTGTAAACTGGTGTGGGAACTACGACGTTGTCGCTGCCTTCCAATATCTTCGGGTATCCGACATCTGAGAGTTAATTCCACGCGGTAATCAATGTGAGAGCGAGGGCGTGTGGCGCCACAAACAGCGGGGAGATTATTATTATACATAGGTTTTATGTAAATATAAGTTAAACTGAATGCTAAGGTAATTGGTGCAATAATACCTCCCGTACGCAGTGCATAAAGTTAATGGAAGTGTAGAATTAGTAATCCATAATTATGTAACATCAGAGACGTAGACAAGACTGCCGTTTTACTATTATCATTATCGCTAATACGAAATAAAAAAAAAGTTTGTAAATTTTTTGGCGTGAACGATTCTAGAAAAGCCAGATGCCTTTCTAGATTAGTCTACGGTCCCTCTATAAATCATAATCTGACTTTGTATAAAATAAAGCATAATATTATAATATTTTGCATAACATTCAAGCGGATTGCGTCGGTGGTGCCCCGTAATACAACTAGTATTACGGTAGGTACGACTGCAAAGCTGAGATCTCTGGGTCGATCCCCGGGTCGGGCAATGTGATATTGAGTTTTTCTATTCGGTATAAGTCTGGAGTCTAAAATTTGTGCCCGATATGACTATACACTCGCCCCTTATCACATCATGGGACGGATACGCACGACGTAAAGTGGTAGCATTAGTTGCGCATCCGCTTACCCCTTTGGGGATAAAATATGTGTGTGTATGTGTATGTATTCAAGCGCAAGTTTAAAATAATCACAACATTAATGGTAGCGTTTCATAATAAATAGGTACATTTAATTTTTAGGACAAAAAGATAAAAAACTTAAGAAGTCTTGCGAAGTACATGTTTCATAATACAAACACTAATTTAAGCTACAAGCTTCCGTCGTATTTCGCTTGGTCAATAAAACCGAGGTCATTTTAGCACTCTTATTTGCTATGTTGTATTTCCTACATGCAATAATACATTACGTACATAATACCCAAGGTACACAGCGTTTATGATCACAAACATTTGTTTTATAGACTATAGTACTTACTAACAACCTATCTATATATCGTACTATTAATAAAATGATGACCTAATCCAAAATCGTTGACTTGTGGGAATCGTCACAAAAAATAACTGTATACAACATTTTTTTTAAGTTGGGCGGGGAACGAACATAAATTCAAACAATTTTGACCCTATTCCCAATCCTATATGATTTTTTATACATGTTAATGGCCATGTAGTGCCTGGATAATGATTTTTATGTCATCTCCTTTAAGAGATTTAAAAATAGGGATCTTGAAATTGAACAGCCAAGGTAGGAGTCGAGGTGGCTCAATTGGAAGAGCACCGGCACGGTACGCCGGAGGTCGTGGGTTCGAGTCCCACCTTTGACTGTTCTTTTTCAAGTTTCCATAAAAATATAAAAATCCTATTCCCAATGTTGAAAAGACGCATTTCTTTTTAGTCGATGCAGCTTGCCTTTAGGGTCCATATTTTGCTAAAATTCATCTAGCCAAGATTAGGTCGTTGTTTTATTAAAATTGCGATATATTCACCAAAGGCTATTAAATATTAAACTCAGAATAGTACAACTAAATATATGGTAAAACAAATTTGTTTACAAAATTAGGACAGATTAGAAAATAGAAATACATAATAATTTTCAAGATTGTTTTTTGCAATTTGCAAACATTTAAGTTTTGTTTGTCAAGCATTCAGAAATCTTATATATGAAAGCCCCGCTTATATATATGGATGTATGGGAAAACCCTATAGACACCGGTGTCTGTCGCGGGGCTTGAGGAGTCAATATGCAATCTTCATTTACCTCCGCTTATATAAGAAATCAGTTAATGAGTACGATTACTGGATGGAGTTAACTTTCTTTATGATCAAATCGCTTACAGTGAGACCATACCCTTTTACAGTTCTAAGTCAATGTTTGAACACTGTATTGGAGTGTTATCCTTGATTAAACTCGTGTGATTGTTTTGCAGTGACGTTTCGAAATCTTGTCTCTTTACAAAATGTGTTTTGGGTTATACACAAGTATGACAAAATGAGCCTAATGCAACTACAATAATGATTTCTACAAACATTTGCACTGCTTGGTAATAAGCCTATTTTCAAAATAATTACACTTTGCGTATTGTGAAAAGGGCAGAAGTTAGGTTCTGTTTCCCTTAATCACTTTCTTATGCAGATGCGGTAACTTCAAACACATAGTCATTTGGCTAACATTTAGGGTTTACTACAATCTAGTCTTCATTGCTATATTCAAAAGCATTATAATTACAAGGCCTTTATGAGCTTCAAATTTAACACTAATAAAGTAATGCGTAGTAATATTTTAATGTTTTTTAGAAATAAATTTAGAAACCGCTGGAAAGATCTGGAATTTAGGCGCATGCTAGGATAAGGAAAAGGTCGCACAATTAGAGCCACGATCATTATCTCGTTAAAAATAATTACGTGCCTTAGCTAATTAATATGCCTTATATTTTTTTCCCAAAATTTATTACAGTCGCATTTTTAACACATCATGAACAGATCAATTCGATGCAGAAAAAACTGTATGAGGTCATGTACATAAAAATATCAACTAACTCGGATAACCATCTGACCTTATAGAAATGTCGAGGTCAAGATGCATCTCAGTGAGTCACAATTTCCTTTTGTTTTAATATAAAACAGTGTTGCTGTATCGCATCGCTCATGTCTAGATGATCTTTCAAACAAAAACAAAGCTTAAAAGGTTCTGTATTTGATAGCTTTTTGAAAACCTGCAATTTTTCGTTATTTTTAAAACTTAATCAGCAAAGTTTCTTGATGGCTTTGATAGGTGTATAGTTTAAAAATTGTAAAATGATGACCTTAAAGACGTTTTGAGGCAGCTCATCAAGAACGGAAGGTTGTAATTATGGAAAAAGTATAATAAATATGTAATGAAAAATGACTACTGCTTATTTAATCCTACTAATATTATAAAGGCGAAAGTTTGTAAGAATGTATGGATGTTTGAATGTATGGATGTTTGTTCCTCTTTCACGCAAAAACTACTGAACGGATTTCGATGAAATTTGGCACACGGGTACATCATGTCCTGGATTAACACATAGGCCACTTTTTATCCTGGGAAAACATAAAGCGGGACTTTTATCCCGGAAAAACTTTTTAACGCTAGCGGAGCCGCGGGCAAAAGCTAGTTTTCTATATTTTGGTCGCGCTTGTAGTTTTTGTGTCCGTAAACTTACTACGAACTTCATAAAAACAAACCTTACTTTGTTGATGATGAAACTATTGATAAAGATCGGGATAGGCCTTTGAAATCGATATCGTATTGCGTAAGGATATGTATCCTGATAAGTTTTCATCGCCAATAAAATGATAATTTCGTATAAATCGTGGAAAATACGTCTATATTTCCAGCATTTTTAGAGTCAGCTGTACTTAACATGTTAACGAGTGTAAAATCGAGACGTCAATAAAATTGTATTGATCATGAAAGCATGAATATTTATGGCTTGGAAATTAGTAGCTTCACCGATTAGTTTTTGGACTTTATTTTTACTAAGTCTATATCTCATTTATAGTATTTAAACCCGATGCACAGATCTCCCGTTATAAAAAACAAATCTAACAACGCTAAAAACATATCCACAAAATATATTTCTAAACATTAACACAATTTTTTTTATTCCATCGAACGACGAGACGAGCGTGCCGATCGCCTGATGGTAAGCGATACGACCACCCATAAACAGAAGCAACACCATTCAGCACCTTGAGTTACAAAGTACTGTGTGGCATTCCACTGCGCTCGTCATCCTGAGACATAAGATGTTAATTTATTTATTTATTTATTTATTTAATTAGAACGGATAAACCAATTACACTAATTAAGTTAATAACACGAACATATAACTACAGTAAAAAATTAAACAAATCATTAAAGTACTAATAACTACATCAAATCATCTATCATAAGTTTATTTCACAATAGTGCAAACATTCGTACTGGATCACGTTCCAATCAGCCGAAAAAACATCAAAATGTGGTGCGCTATCAAGAAGGGAATTAAGAGCGTTGAGAGTCCGCGGAATAGGTGATCTAGAACGTGCTACAGTACGGCACTGCGGGACAGCAAACAGCTTGTGCGTCCTACTACGACAGTAATTGTTGGGTACAAAGAGCCTACACAGCTCATTATTCAGATCGGGAGCGTCTATTAGCCCTCTCAGTATTTTACACATGGTTGTTAATTGGTCATACCACCTCCTGACCTCCAGGGAGTTGTATCCAAGACATCCCAATAGAAATTTCGTTGGGTACATGTATGGATAGTTTGCATATATCCGCTTATATAGATACCTTAAAAAGGCTTTTTGGACCTTCTCCAGCAAGAGTGCATAAGTACTCTCGTAGGGATGCCAGACACACGCACTTGCCTCAATTTTGCTGCGAACCAATGCAGAAAAGATGATTTTAATCACACTAATGTTATGAAAATCACGCGAATTACGAAGAACGAAACCCAAGCGTCGATAACATTCTTGTGCCAAAGTTACGATATGGTCGTGAAATGTTAGTTTTCGGTCAAATGTAACTCCAAGGTCTTTAATTGTGTGTGTTTTTGTCATTATTTCTGAATCGAGTCTATAGCTATAATTAATTGGTCGCTGCATTCGACCGAAAGTCATCCCCAAACATTTTGATACATTAAACGCCATTTTGTTTTCAACGCTCCATTGAAATACAGCATCAATGTCGCACTGAAGTAATACACAGTCCCTTTCTGTTTTAATTTCACGGAAAATTTTGATGTCATCCGCATATAGAAGACATTTTGAGTATTTTATGACTGTGGGGAGATCATTAATCATAATTATAAATAGAAGAGGACCAAGTATTGATCCTTGACTTACTCCAGAGCGCGTGTGATAGGGTTGGGATTCGTACAGTCCAAGCCGAACATACTGCTGGCGATCTCGAAGATAGTCAGCGATAAACTGGAGGAATCGTGGAGTTACACCCACAACAGAAAGTTTTTCCAGCAGTATGTCGTTGTTAACCCTATCAAACGCCTTCCGGAAGTCGAAGTATAGGACATCCACCTGCCCCCCGCGATCGAGCCTACCCGAAATATAATCTACCATTGTTAATAAGTTAGTGTTGACAGATCTCTTTCTTCTAAAACCATGTTGCTCATTGCATAGAAACGGTTCGATCTGTTTATATATTTTCGTGTGAAGAATATGTTCGAATATTTTTGCCAGAGTGGAAAGTATAGCTATTGGGCGATATTCTTCAACACATGTCTTGTTGGAGCTTTTAGGTATGGGAGTTACTCTAGAGAGTTTCCATTGCGGAGGATACTGGCCTACTTTGAGAGCAAGATTAAACAAGTGACAAAGAGGATTTACGAAGAAATCACGGCCTTGTTTAAGAAGCCACAGAGGAATACCGTCAGGACCAATGGAGCTGGTGGATTTCAAACTCCGAATCGCCATTATAACGTCATTTGGAGAAACCTCTTGCACGATAACATATCTACTTGAGAATATTGGACTTTGATTTTTTATGTGAGATGCGTCGAGTTTGGGTATTTCAGAAAGAAATACACTGGAAAAAAAGTCAGCAAATGCTTCAGCAGCCTTAACTCCACTGACTGAGTTGCCTTTATATTCCACCCTAGACTCGAAACCACCCATAGATCGTAAACTCGATACGTGGCGCCAAAAGTCGCGAGGATTAGACTTAATATTTTCCTCAACACTAGCCAGATAATTATTATAAGCAATAGCAATACGTTCCTTTAACTTAGATCTTAAATCAGAAAATAAATAGTAAGTGTCTTGGGAATGGGTGTGTTTCCATTGGCGGTGAAGCTTCAACTTGAGTTTCGTATCCTCGATAATGTCGCGGGTAAACCAAACCGGGTATTTTCTACTTGGAGTAGTCTTTCGTATTTTTTTAGGAATACAAGTGTCGAACATATTATATAGGACATCATAAAAATAGTTTACGCTTTTATGAAGGTCATACATTTCATAGAGGTCATTCCATGAGAAATTAGAAACCATATCTTGTAAAGCCGTATAGTCACCTTTTATAAAATTCCAATCTTTACGAACATCTAAAGTAGCAGGCTCAAAATGATCTAAGCACCGAGAGGCGGAAATTTTGATATAAATATCAAGAGGCGGGTGATAAGCATCAGGAGGCACAATCCCCTCTGTAGCTCCAACAATTACTTCTCGTAGGTCTGTGCTGTCTCGCGTCAGCACAATATCCAACTTTCCACCATAAAGATTTGTCACATGATTATTTTCTGACAAGTTACAATATGACAAGAAGTAATTAAAGTAGTTGTTTATGTTCAGTGATGCACTATTTAGATTAATGTCACCACAAATTAGGACCGTGCCTTTTAAGTTATTGATGAAGCTTTCTACCTTGCAAAACCATTTCATGTAATCGCTGTCACTGGCACTTGGCTTAATGTAAACTATACACACATAAATAGTACCTCCGTATAATACATAACTGGCCCATAAGTCTTCACCACAGTCTGTTTCAAAGTTCCTGAGCCTTTGAAGGACGGTGGGAGCACGCGACGCTAGAAGTACGCCTCCACAAGCTGTTTCTCTATCCCGACGTATTATGGTCCAATCTGAGCAGCACACAAGTTCAGAATCTTCCACAGAACTATCAAGAAAAGTCTCAGTAGCAGCAATAAGGTCATGTTCCGAAGATAAGAGGTTATTACGCCATACAGGAAGCTTGGTTTTGAGTCCTCGCACGTTCTGGTACAGAGCCTGAATGTGAGCGCTTTTGCTGCCAAGCGCTTTCGGCACGAAAGGGCTGATGGTTAGATGGCGATATAGCTTTATCGGCAGTCTCGGATGTATTTATAAACTTCCTGTTATAATTTATCCACCGTTTTATCTTCGCATGCACAGGCCAGACGTCAGCGGAGAAACACAACTCGTAGTAGGCCGTAGGTACTCCAATCTTGTAAGACTTGTAGTTTCCCTTTGGTTTTAACTCTTCAACTGTACACGAACCAGCTGGGCATAATTGTTGTAAGTACTCAAGAACTTCTTTACCATTGGATGCCATATTCCACAAGTGCAAATACTTTACAGGGTCAACCGCCTTTAAGGTGGTCACAGATGGACCGGCCGCTCCGCACTTAGAAATAGGGATACGGCTCTTACGTTTCTTCACCTCAGTCCATTGGCGGTCATCTGCAGTAAATCCCTTGTTATTAACATTTATTTCCTTGCTATGTTTAGGGGTTAAACAACTATTGTTAATCGTCGCTTCTTCAGAATTATTTTTGTCTGCAACCTCAATAGAGCTATGGATTATTGCTTTAGTTTGGACTTGTTGGAGCTCATTTTTGCTGGATGGGTATTTCGTTTTATTTACGCGTTTCTCAGCTGTTGGGTTGTGTGAGGAAGAGAAAGATTCCAATGAAGTTTTTAAGCGTTGACTTTCAAATTTTGCAATTTTATCATCAAGTTTGAGTACAAGCTCGCCGTAGTTTTCCAGTTTTTTTTCATAGTTCTTAATAAGAAAAACAGCGTTGACAAGTTGATCCCTTAAACTACTAATTTCGATTCTTAGACTCTTTATCTCTTCAGTCAGTTCATCAGATTCGTTAAAAACGCAAATCGGTTCATTATAATTAGACTTTTTTTTTCGGAACGTAACATTCGGATCTTGATGTTTTTTAGATAGTCCTACAGGCGTGGAGCTGTTGTCACCTCCCTTTTTACTAGCGCAGCGGCATTCGGGGCAATCCCAAAGCATTTTTTCGTCATATGTTGGATTTTTTAAACCCATGCATAGCGAATGATAAACTTTATTGCATTCCTCAACCATACAGCGCAAATAGTCTTCTTTACCAATAGCACAACGACATGCAGAGCAGTCCATAGCGGTAGATTATTACAGTGCTAGCTAAGCAAGATATAGCTTATAGAAATTCAAATAAGCAAATAATCCAAGCTTGGATTCCACTATCTCAACTAGATGGCGCTAGTGACTGCGAATGTGAATATTCTATGTTAAGAAATTCACTTGTTTACCGTAATATTAACACAAACGGTATTCACAATTCAACAATCTATCGTGTTCATAAGATCCATAAACTTTTTACCTTAAGCTGTTAGGTGAAGGCCATGAAACATGAGACGGTATAATTCATAAAGTTCGTTATGATTTTAAAACGTCCACACACAAAACACTTTATTTCCGTCAAATGTTTGAGTTTCTTGCGAATAACACTTGTACAGTAGAATCACTCCACGGCACAGGTTTAGAGTCAGTTTCGTAGATCAAATACTATAATATTCTTATTAATAGCAAAGTTATATACGAGCAGAGTTTAAAATGATGTTTACTTGAACAGCGCCACCTATCTACCACTCAAGTCTCATTATGTCCAGTAGTTACACTACAATGTCCGTCAAACCGAAACACAACAGTGCATGCACACTGCTGCTTGGCGGTGGAGAGAAAATTTCCAATATGTCCACATGGATCCAGCATTTGACCAAACCCAAAACTATCAACATAGTAAAGGCACAGCTAAAGGGGATTTACGTAGCACGTTTCATTAGTTTCGAAATGTTCACAAGTTTAATTACAAACGTAGAATGACAAATAGGGACACCGTAGAGCCCGAAAGCTAATGTCCCTTTAGTGAGATTATTGAATAGGTTCCTAAAGGATACAACAACATTGTGGCAATGGAAATTAGACGAACATTCTAGAGAAGATTTATTACGGTTGTGGCACCATATTTACAGCTAGCATTTCTTGTCTTTAAAAGTCTTTACAGTATAAAAGTGTCGCGAGAATTTTCATTTATACAAAATAGAAGAGTAAACTATTTCTGTGCAAAGATCATAGGTCTGTTAATCACTACATAGTATAAAACAAAGTCGCTTCCCGCTGTATGTCCCTATGTATGCTTAGAACTTTAAAACTACGCAACGGATTTTGATGCGGTTTTTTTTATAGATAAAGTGATTCAACGGGAAGGTTTTTATGCAATTTTAGCCCGGAAAACTTAATAACGCGGGCGAAGCCGCGAGCAAAAGTTAGTTGATTACTATAGCAGTACACACGAACACTTTTACATTTGATTGTAAATGATATAAGTCAGCTATGGTCATTAGTAAGGATTGGAGTTTGTGCCTTAGTACCGCGGTAGGTATATAAAGCTTAAAAATTTTCATATCTTAATGTTACTGTAATTTATTAAACATAACGTATTTGTTCAAAGCTTCTAAGATGATAAAAATCATAAACACGAAATAATTTAAAAAAAAAGACATGAAAATATAAGTTTTTATACAAACACATTTTTGTGACATTGTTTAAAATATGGCTTGAATAGTGTTCGGTAGGAAAACATTTGCGATTGTAGATAAGACACGCTGGTCTGGCAACGAGTTTTCCACTTTTCAGTTTAGTGTTTGCTAAATAAATCGTTTCTTATGCCTGAGCAGACTAACCTCAACTTAGATTCAGTTTTCTTAAGTGGCTTCCGGTAGGTGCATTTGTACCTAGAGTGGATAGTGTGTTAAAAGATCTAAATGCTCACTGCAACTCAATGCAATGCTGAGGTCTCAGGTTCGATCCCTGTGTCGGGCAAAGGGATATTGGATTTTTCTATTCATTATCAGCCCGGAGTCTGGAATTTGCGCCCGATATGGCGATAAGCTCGCCCCCTATCACATCATGGGACGGAATACGCACGGCGCAAATTGGATAAAATGCGTGAGAATGCGTATTTTCTAGATATAGTGAATTCCTATGACTTATTTGATAGGTACTTAGTTGATTTATATTTTAACGCTACTATTTTGAGTTATTAAAATTAACTGAATGATAATTATTATAAGTATTTTATTATTAAATGGGTCATACACACTCACGCCTTTTATTTTCCGAAAGAGTAGGCAGAGGCTCAACTAGTGCACCCACTATTCGCTGTGCGTATTCCGTCCCATGATGTGATAGAGGTCGCTCCCTATCAATATTGCGATAGACGCGAACAACTACCTACGCCACTGAGGCCGTTATTAAATGGTGTTTTAATAAAAAGCTTAAAAAATGTGTTTTATATATTTGATTACCGCCGAATGAAGGACAAGGCGGACAGCTTTTTGGTGTCACCTCTGCAACAATCTATAATATCGTACAAGGGACAATATTATATAAGCATTGAGATGTTTTTCAAAGGAGAAAAAAGCTTTTTGTATGCGTGCTGGGCCTCAAAATCAAACCAGGCTTAAACTTTAGAGATATTAAATTAGCAAGATTGGCTCTTGGATCCATTAAAAAATATTTTTAGACATCTCCATCTTTAACTAACTTTTCTAAAAACTCTCATATTAAGTGTAGATTTTAAGCAAATAAAATTACATAAAACTCAAAATCGGAGGTCTTTAAAATTAAACGATTTATTGTAAAATGCTAGTTTTTAGGAGTTATATCCAAATATATACACTGTTTTGGTTAGAATTTTAGTCAAGTTTTGGACATGTCTTTTATCATTTTTTAACTTAAATTAAATTTGTTGTTATAATAACTCTAACTTGGTACAAGATTAGAGATAAAAGATTTGATTTTTTGTATGTTTGTTTGTACTGGATAAACTCAAAAAACTTAACCAATCTTGAGAAGTATTACAGGCTACTTTTATCCAAGGAGCGGGCAATAACGCATGCGGAATCGCGAGAAAATAGTATTTAATTCATCATTAAACATTTTGTCTGACTGCCTCGGTGGCGTAGTGGTATTGCGTACGCATTACGAGTACGATTTGCGCGCTGAGGTCCTGGGTTCGAATCCCGGGTCGAGCCAAAAAAATTGTGACTGGGTTTTTCCATCTTAAAATTTACTCAGTCGCAGCTCGGAGTCAGGAAGTTGGCGGTGTGATACCCCCGTGCCTCGGAAAGCACGTAAAGCCGTTGGTCCTGCGCCTGATCTCTCTCCGGTCATGTCGGATTGCCGTCTCACCGGACTATGAGAGTGAAGGAATAGCGAGTGCACCTGTGTATTGCGCACACACTTGTGCACTATAATATCTCCTGCGTACCTGGCTGATCTCCGTTGAGATTGGCCGCCGTGGCCGAAACTGGCTAGGAGGATTTCAAACATTTTGTAATGAGTATTTTTATTGATCCCAATGGAATACTGTTAAAATATACCATTTTACAGAGACAGAAAATATACGCTGTTTTGTAACTCTAACGGTTTGAATCAAAGCAAACTAAAAACGTACAAAAATTTTAGTTTATAGTCAGGGCTGATTGATCATTGAAGTGCATGTCTTTGATTTTTTTTCTGACAACCATGAGCTGTTCACTCGAACAATTCGCTTCAGTCTAAAAAAAATACTTTTTGTTTACACTTTAAATGTAAAAAAAAAAACAAATATACTTTTTGTTTACACTTTAAATGTAAAAAAAAATACCAGTGAATATACAAATCAAGGACCGATTCCACCACATGCTGATAGTGTCTGATATCATATTTTGTACTTATCCGATGTATAAACTGAAACTTCTGGTTACACAGGTCTCGAATAGAAATACTGGACAGAAAAACATTGGTAATGTGTCTTTAATTGTTCGATATCGATATATGTTAAATAGTTATCTGAAACATCATCAGACACTGGTAAAACTGGCCCTAAGAATTACAAAAATACATGTTATAATATTCAGACGCATAGTATTACAAACTTGATTTAAGACTGTCTTACGAGTTATGACGTTATTTTTCGTAATTTGGCAACATGCAAATTGCTTAGATAAAGGTTCATCGTGTAATGAAAATCTTATTTGAAATAAACTTGATCGGTAGTTCACGAAATCCGCTGTTTAATTTGTCACACTTTTCAATATTAACGATTTGAATAAAAATGAAACAATAAAGCAAAATTTTGATACCAAAATTATCTTTGTCACTTTAATTCATCAATATATTTATTCGTCTAGATTTTTAAAGTACGCGTGTTCGAAACGCTTTAACTTTAACTTTGGTCAGTTCCAAGTTGCGAAGTCAGTTAATTACGGCCTGAAATCTTCTTTATCTTCTCAAAGTCGGCGGAGTGGCGTCGTGACAAGAAAACAGTGGCGAAACGTGCCACGCGTTTTGATGTCACAATATGAATGGCCCTTTACAATATAGTGATGCGCGCTACTTTACAATTAGTCGATAGAAATAAGCTATACAAATAATCGAAAACGAAATTTAGAAAATTGAAATATTATATTCTAAGATGACCTTTTAAATAGTTATGCAGTTTATGCGTGATGTTTGCTATGTGATGTGATTTACGTAGCTCATGACATAGTATAACCTAGTTGGGAGTGGGTCGGACTAATGTCCGCAGGTTCAAAACCCAAGGGCACGCACCTCTGACTTTTCTAAAGTTATACTGTGTGTATTCTTAGTGAATTATCGCTTGCTTTAACGGTGAAGGAAAACATCACGAGGAAACCTGTATGCCTGAGAAGTTCTCTATAAGAATTTCGAAGGTATTTGAAGTCTGCCAATCTGCACTAGGCCAGAGTAGTGGACTAAGGCCTAAACCCTCTCAGAGGAGGCCCGTGCTCAGTAGTGGGCAGTATATAATACAGGGCAGGTGCTAGTAGTAGTAGTAGTATGACATATTTTATCTACTTAGGTAGGTACACAAATTTTGTGTCCATATTTTTCTTTTAAGCGAATGAATGAGTATAATTAAAAAAAAGGAATAATATTTCGATCAAAGTAATATCAGGCATAACCACAATCGGGATTCAAACCGAGGACTTCAGAGTACAGAGGCGCACGCCTCGTGTGACTTCCTCTGTGGCGTAGTTGTATTGCGTCCGCGTTACTAGTACGATTTGTGCGCTGAGAGCCTGGGTTCGAAACCCGGGTTGAGCCAAAAACATTGTGACCGGGTTTTTTCATCTTATAAATTACTCAGTCACAGCTCGGAGTCAGGAAGTTGGCGGTCTGAGACCCCCGTGCCTCGGAAAGCACGTAAAGCAGTTGGTCCTGGGCTTGATCTTTCTCCGGCCATGTCGGATTGCCGTTTCACCGAACTATGATAGTGAAGGAATAGCGAGTGCACCTGTGTACTGTGCACACACTATGTGCACTATAATATCTCCTGCGTACCTGGCTGATCTCCGTTGAGATTGGCCGCCATGGCCGAAACTAGCTAGGAGAGTTTTTTATTACACAGCGTACGTAATACAACTACGCCCCCTTGGCAAAATAATACCCACTTGCGTGGTCAGTTATAGTGACACTGAACATCTTGAATAAAATATAAAAATAAAGCTACAACAAACTAAGGCAAACACATACGATACATATGTTATATTATCGTCCATATGAAATTTAAATGCGTGTTTGATAATAAAAGTAAACAGTTAGTATGAATGGACAAGGCGACTTAATATTTATTCATGTAAGGTTGGATTTGCTTAAATATCGCCTTGTAATGACATTTGTCGTGTTGGTTTACATCGTATAGCTAATATTGACATGATTTAAACCATATCCACCGAAAAAGGAAATCACTGAAACGCATAACCTCAAAATGAACAGAATGTAACCAAGGTGTTCGTAGACAAAAAGAGTAACATTTTAGAACTATTTTCGTAACATTTTGTATTTTAATAATATTAACAAAATATGGTAATATGAGTATTAATACGAATTAGAATTAATATATCACAGAAACTGAATCGCGGAGAATCATCTTTGAAACAGCAATAAATATTAATGTCACACAAGACGAGATATTGTATTAGCATATCGGACTGCGTAATATGTCTGAAGTTGAAAACAATAATTCAGATAGATTTAATCCAGTCGTCACCTTGACCTAATAACTCTAAATATGGCATTTAATTATTGCGCACTTTCATAAATAAAATAATAATAAATATTAATATATTATGTTTTTGTTTCCTGTTTTTGCGCGTAACGTTTGCCATACGAGTCTTTTATCAGAACTAAAATTCAAAATAGCGCAATTCATAATTATATTATGAGTGATTCGATTACATACAATTAGTTATATAAACATAGTAACTCGTCACAAACTTTCGCACAAACAATATTAGTATGTTAGCGGAAATTAACATTGAGCATCTCTTTTAAGAAACATTGGCCTAGTTTTACATACTTCAATAGTTATCTATAATAACGAAATTCAGGAATATTCTCGCTCCATTATATTATCGAGCAACACACATTATTGTTATTAATTACAGTTTTATCGATAAAAAATATTTTACGTGCAGCACTGCCGGTGTTGGTGACAGGTGCAGCGGAGCACGGCTCGCGACCGGCCACCGACATGCTGTATCGATATATCGATAAATTCTATTTAGATAACACACAGCCCTATCACAAAACAGAGGTGGATTGAAATTAATATTCTGTGGTTATTCGTGACTATTGTAATTACTGTGGTGTAAACGTGCTTGCACTTACTTTAAATTATTCTTAGTGGTGATAAATGATTACCGTTGAAGTAAAGAAGCGTGGGAGGAACCTTACGGTTGAATAGGCGCATAAATGATATAATACGGGTTGCAAAAAGCTTTTCGATGTACAATACTTTGTCGTTCTCGTGTTTGGAAAAATCAGTGCCGCATTTCTAATTTGAGACAGCGCCATTTTAATTCAGCACCGACCATGTTAGATTAGATCTTACATCTTTTTCCTTAAATGTTTTTTTTTCAAAAGTTCTGTTGCTGTAGGTTTTCAGTATTTATACTTTTATTTCAGCATTTCATTTATAATTGTTCTGGCCGTTTGAGTCTTTACATCTCAATAATTATTATGAATACAATAATGTTAGCTTTTCAAGGAACATTTTGTTTTGATCTAGTTAAAATTTTAATGGCCATTGAAGCGTCTGTGCGTTATTTTATGTAAAATTATGCAAATAATATATGTCTAGACTTCTGAACTTTAGCTGCAGGGGTTTGGATGACTATACACACGTCAAATAATAATAGTCCGCCTGTACATAACTATGTATAAAGTGCAAATAAGTAAATTAAAATTTATGTTACAATTCAGTACTATTAAAAATGGTTTGAATTTAGAATCTTTCAAGGGGAATCACCTTTAGTGGAAAAACTCTTTCTATCGCACGAAATTCAGCCTGTGATATTAAAAAAGGTTGATTTAAAAAAATATTAAGCACATGTCCGATGACGGGACTAAAATTCTAACCAATATACTTATTATATATTTGGACAGTACTCCCGAAATATAGACATTTGCAATAAATCGTATAATTTTAAAATTTTTCTGACTTTGAAATATTAAATGTAATTTAATTTCGCTTAAAAACGACGCTTAAAATGTACGTTATTAAAAAATTTTGTTGTTTAGAGGCGGCTAAAAATTTTTAATGGATTCAAGATCTATATTTTTCTCCTTTAATATCAATAAAGTTTGAGCCTGGTTATAATTTGAGGCCCAGCATCCAAAAAGAGGACATCTTTATGCGACGCAAAAAAAAGAATAATATACAAATTCTAATTTTAAAATACATCCTATTCTGATAGTTTACAAGTCTACATAAACCGGTGCACCTGTCCTAGAGAGGTTTGATATTTGCCAATATTTTGGTCATATGACCGTTAGAAGAGAGATATTGCTTTCAGAGATTACATTTGAATTGGTTTATCCTTTTTTAGCGTAAATGGTGCTGTTTGTTTTCATTGTGTAGCCACTGTTATTTATAACTATAATACCGTAGTATATAAAGATTTTCGGTTTATTAATTGACCTTTAACTGCTAACGAGTCGTCGCTAAAGCAAATTAAGCGTATACATGCAACGTTTGTAAAAACAGCTGACGAGACACGCCAAACGCAATTAAAACGCAAAATAATTTGCTGGTTTTAGGACACACTTTTTTATCCGCCCGGATATCGATCCCCTAGATAAAGTGTTAATACCGTCCGGGTCACGTGAGTGTGACGCGTTTCGGGATCAAAGGCTGAACCGGTTCAAAGAGGCTGGTATAAGTGTGTCTACTGGCAAGGGATAATCATCTCTAGTCAGTTGACAATCTATTTTGACCCCACTCCCAAAAATTATAGTTGAGACACAGAATAAAATCATATTATTATCTTTACGATGTGGTCGGGCGCTATATGATCTTACAGTCAAATAAAGACGCGTATAGAGCGCGTCTCGCTAGGCATATAACACGCCTGTTTAGGCCCAAACTTGTTAATAGAGACTAAGGCCAACCATTGATATATACAGTCGGATTTCCATATAAATTATTAAGACAATTTTTCATACATTTTTAGAAAATAACTTAATGTTATTATCAATCCTCAAGGCCCAATCACACAAAATTAACGTTTTTAATTTTTTAATTTTAGTTCCACGGCACTCAATTATAATTCAACTTGTTTATTTAAGCTTTGGACATAATCTGATTACACGAAATGAGTTTTCTTTAATCTCTTCATCGAATTTCGTGTATTGGAAAGGATTATTATGGATTATACAGAAATCGGCTTTGAAATGTTCGACGAGAAAAATATACATAAAAGATGAGGATGTGAACGAATTAAAACTGGCCGTAAACCTGGGTGGGCTTTTAGAATCCATTTATTTTGTAATCCATCAAAGGAAAATAACAAAATGAACTCTAACGCTGTTCTATTAAGGCACTTCATAATATTTTTCTTATTTTGCCTGGAAAATTCATTTTCAAGTTTCCATCAGCTTTTATATGCTAACACTGGTTTAAAGAAGATGCGATGCGACGTGTGGATATCCTTTATGTATATGTTATGAAAGAAGTTCAAAATATTCACACCGTGGTACAGCGATTTATGGGAGACGAGAGAATACTTGCACATATTTTAAAATATGTTCCAGAATTGCACGATGGGATTTCCATCATTGAAATATTTACATATAAATAAAAAATAATTTGAAAGTAACGCTTAATATATCTTCTCATCGTTGTTATTCAGTATGTTTTCCTTTACCAAATTTCATTATGTAATTAAAGATAGATAGTAAATACGTGTCCGGGATCAAATCCATTAGACAAGTGTCCATTTGTAAAGACACTTTTATATACTACAATGATAATCGTTATTTGTCTGTAATCAGGACTATTTAAAGTGTTGAATAAATTATCCAAATAAAAGCCTATGGTCAAACCATTTCGTCTGCCCCTTCTGTTATTACCATGGTAACACGAGATGACTCACCGACTAATTAAACGGACCCAAAAGCGACCCCGTCAAAGGGCGACGAGGGAGAAAAAGTTACTATTTAAAAAGGTTTTCATATTTATGCACCTACACAAATTAGAACTCCATGTGTTCGGGGATAATTAATTTGATTGGTTTGCCGTCTAGACGCTAAACAATTTTAGAAATATTCAATTATTAACAAACAAAAAGTCCCCATTCGCTGTTCTTTTAGTTGGCACTTTACCTATTTGCTTTTCAAAATTGAATCTTACCTTTCAGCAGCAAAACGTAGTTCTTCTTGTCCTCGCCGCCTTTAGGGTATTCCCAGTCGATATCCAGACCGTCGAAGTTCCTGTCACGCAGGTAAGGAATGGCGGAGTAGATGAAAGTCTGCCGAGCGTAGCGACTCGCGGACATCTCCTTAAACTTTTGAGTTCCGAACGACCATCCACCTGTTGGAGAGTATTGAGAAATAAGACATCAAATACATCTTAAATACTAACCAATAAGATTTTATTTTAAAAAGAAGGTCCGCTAAAGTTGTTATGTGAAACTTTTAGTACGTTTTATTTTTAATAAACACAAAAAAAGATATATTAAAACGGGACTATTTCGAGTCCCTACTTTAATAAATCAAAAAAGAATCGCGGAAATAGGCTCACAATTCTCAGAAAAATCAGTGTAAATACAAACATAAAAAATATTTACACGCACACATATTGGGAACCTCCTCCTTTTTTGGAAGTCGGTTAATAAAATATAATTTGTTGAAATTGTGTCTCATTTCTTAATAAAAAAATATGCTTAGTAACAAAATTCTGTTAGATGTTATTTATTTAAAGCTTTTAGCACTTCTTACGCTAAATAGTTTTTCTTTTAGATTTATAAAACATCGGGATTAACAATACCTACAAAAATCCCAATGTAAAGTGAAGGTGTGAAAACTAGAAATCTATAGCAACTGCACATAGCTAATGCTCGAGAAATTTTGCGATTAGTTGTACAAGAAGCGTAGCTTATCCATTATCACTACACTATTTCGTTTTAGAGAAAACTCTATCGTATATCGATCTAATTATAGTCATAAATTGCATAGTTCTCATGCTGTTATGAAAACGGCCGCTTTTATCGGTAGCGTAAAAATAGGTGAAACGTAGGTGCCGTGGGAAAGCCGCTGCGGTGCTTTCGCACGTGTGCTGTTACTTTATCGATATCGATCTTTCTCTATTGTTGTATAACATGAGCATTATTAAAGAGGATTTAGATGATCTACATACGGATATGTGTATAATCGTGCCTACCAATGATTGAGTTGTATTTGTACTTAATGTTTTCATATCTGTAGGATATTTATTTATAATACAAAATATAAAAATATTGACTGCCTCGGTGGCGTGGTTGTATTACGGTACGCTTCCAATGCTGAGGTTTTGGGTTCGATCCCCGGGTCGGGCAAAGTGATATTGGATTTTTCTATTCAGTATCAGCCCTGAGTCTAGAATATGTACCCGATATGGCGATAGGCTCGCCACCTATCACATCATGTGACGGAGTGCGGATGGCGCAAAGTGCGTGCATTTTGCCTCTACCTACCCCTTTGGGGTTATAGGCGTGTGTGTGCGTGTGTATAAAAATATTTATTTTTCGATAAATTAAGTGGACGATAGCCTAGTTGGGAACGGAACGGTCTGCCGAGACAATGTCCGGAGGTTCAAACCCAAGGCACACACCTCTGACTTTTCGAAGTTATGTGTGTATTGTTTATCAATTATTATCGTTCGCTTTAACGGTGAAGGAAAACATCGTGAGGAAACCTACATGCCTGAGAATTCTCCATTAGAATTTCGAGGGTATGTGAAGTCTGCCAACCCGCACTAGGCCAGCGTGGTAGACTAAGGCCTAAAACCCTCTCAGTAGTAGAGGAGGCCCGTGCTCAGCAGTGGGCAGTATATAATACAGGGCTGGTATTATTATGTGCAATCATAGTTGCAACTAAAGAAAACCAAAGAGAAGTCCTTTAACATTTTACCGAATATTATCATAATATTTACTGTCTTTTGCGGCTAAGTTGTTTGGTATTCATGTAATGTTGAGAAATAACAATTTTAATTTATTATTTCCTTTAAATCTAATAATATTATTTTGTTATTGATGCAAAATTAATGAATTCCATTTTGAATTAATATTTTAGTATAATGGGAGTTCCTTCTTATTAAGTATGTTAGTTTAAGAGATGCGAGAATAAATTAATAAATTAATTACTTATTATAGTTGATTTTTTGTGTTAATGACGTAAAATTCGGCATTTTTGCAAGAAATTTGGCTGACCTATATAGCTTATTTAATTTATGTTATTTTTATGGAATCAATGTGCATTATAATTAACTTGATTTAACAAAAATAAAACCATGACTTATGAAACGTTTTAGGACAAGTATGCTAATTACCTACTATTAGATATTAGTATATATTAATTTAAATTTATTTGATTTAAAAATAGAACAAGCTGAATGCTCTAAAAACTATAATGATTGTATTGGCAATTATTATTATGGAGTTTTCATTAATACGTGTATTTGAATGACTACGTGAAGTTTATCGATTTGGACGTAATTGCATTTTTATTTTATAATATACAAATTATATCTACAGATTAAACAGGTGTTTTCCGCATAACTGTTACATAATTACGAAATGTTTACAAACAAAGCAAACGGTAAGTATTAATATTACGTATTGTTATTATAACACTATTATTTTATTATGTAGGTATGATTGGTGTTTTATATATTATTTTAAACAAATGTTTCAATGATTATTTTATGTCTGCAATTAAGTTGCATAACATTTGACCTATTACAACATCTTTATAAAATTGTAGGTTAATATACACATGTTTCTGCCGTCGATTTTGTTTGTATATAATATTATAGAGTATTGTTTCTTATACCGTTTGATTCATTTGAATCGACTTCAAAAAAGAGCAGCCAGGCGCAACATTAGGAATACGCACTAATATTACCAGGGTAGTTGTTAGAGACTGGCATAGATCTTAAAAAAAATAGTTGGTGTACGCCAAGAATATTATAATCTTCTTGGTGTACGCACTCGTTAAAATAGACACCTAGTTTTGAGTAGAATTTTCGATTTAACATACTTAAGAGAAATGTTATTTCTTCGTTATTCAGTTTTTTTTTGTTTTTCGTTCTTGCTAAAATTCTATGAAAATTTTTTCGGTATAGTGTTTTTTTATGCAAGCTCAAACATACAGACGACTAATTTTGTATTAGAGGTATATTTAGTGTAAAGTTATATAAGCGAAGCCTCCTAATAAAATGTATAAATATTTAGCGATAGAAGGTTTTTATTTCTTTTATTAGCACGCTTTTATTAGCTTCAGACGTATGTATGTATGTATGTATGTCTGTAACTTACACTTTGAACATGATTTTGACCTACTTCAAAACGTCGGATTAAATCGAAATTTGGCATACTTATCAAGGTCCGATGGCAATACAATATTTTAAACTAAAAAATACGTTTTTATAGAAATCCAACTAAATAAATAATACTTAAGTTTTCCTTGTGCTTCAATAAATGGCGCCAGCATAGAATTAGATCGCGCTATGGCTTACAAGCAAGTGAAACTATATAAGTTCGCATTTTTTTTAAATCATACTTGTTTTTTAGTGAACTACAAAATGAAAAATAAATAATAGTTAAAAAAAAACTAAAAAACACGCTTTATAGAAAATCCAACTAAAAAATAGAAAATAATTTTTAATAAACTTAAATTGAGAATAGTGTAAAAAAGAAAAATATGTATTTTATTGTAAAAAAAAGTGTGGGGTGCATGGTGTCAATAGTTATAAATATTTTCGACCTGCGTATTCCGTCTCATGATATGATAGGGGGCGAGTCTATCGCCATATCGGGCACAAATTTCCGACTCCGGGCTAATACTGAATAGATAAATCCAATATCACTGCCCGATGCGGGGATCGAACCCGAGACCACAGCATAGTAGTGGTACTGTAATACAACTACGCCATGAAGGTGGTCGTACTACCTATTAATACCGTAAATTTTTTATTAAGACTGCTGAAATGAATAAAATTGATTATTCATAATATAGTCGATTAATTCCTGCCCTTGGGGTCCTAATCTATACTTAATATTATAAAGCTGAAGAGTTTGTTTGTTTGTTTGAACGCGCTAATCTCAGAAACTACTGGTTCGAATTGAAAAAATCTTTTTGTGTTGAATAGACCATTTATCGAGGTAGGCTTTACGCTATATAACACCACGATGCAACTATTAGGAGCGAAGAAATAATGGAAAATATGAAAAAAACGGGGAAAATTATTCATCCTTGAGAGCTTCCATTGGGTGCGCTGCGAAAACGGTTCAAGATACCAAAAATATATGTATAAAAGAATTATTCCTCTTAAAATTATCTAAAAAAATGTCCGTGACAGTATATGTCTATCTTTTGAGATTAACTCACTAGAACCGTTTTTATGGTAATGAAATTTGCTCGAAATTAATGCATTATTTGTTAAGAGTTGTATCAACGTCATAATATTAATCATTATCTAAATAAATGTGTTGGTCAGAGTGATTCAACGGGAAGGTTTTTATGTACTTTTAGCCCGGAAAAACTTATTGACGCGGGCGAAGCCGTGGGCAAAAGCTAGTTACTTAATAAATGATTTGAATTTGAATTTAAAACAGTATTATATGTAAAAATGTGTGAAATCTATCGATATACTATCGTCAACATACAGACAAATGTTCTGAAGTATCGATATTGCGTGGCACATCACTATGCGACCTCAACTTTGCGGTCTGTTACCTACTGAGTGGTGTCTTGTGCTCTATACGTATTATCCGAACGGCACAATGAATGTTTTTGTTAGGAAGAATTTTCCTATTGAGTTCTGAGGTATGAATGGTAAGGAAATTGTTATGGTCCGGTAATGTGGGGTGAGAATAACATTGGTAGAATATCTTGTAAATGTACAAGCAATATAAAGAAAGTATGTACTATTTAAGAGAAATTGAAAAATAGAAAAAAAAAATACAAATCGAAATAGAAAGAAAGAAAGAAAGAAAGAAAAACATTTATTGGCAACAAATTGGGTGGTGACAGTTTATCATGGTAACTAACAAACCAAAAGAGGGAGACAATAAAATATAAATAAGAAAAAAAAAACGTCAAAATTCACTTAAAACAATGACCCACCACGTGTGGGCGGTATATGCCCCACCACAACAGTGCCAAAAGGTTCTGGATCAGCATAATGCCCAACAGTGGATTGTTTGGCGCTGATTTTCATCCAGAACCTGGCCCAGAGGAACGTCATCCATAAAAATAAAACATAAAAAAGAAGCACAATTTGCGCTCAGTGTGTAATTGTGTGTGTGTGCGTGTGTCGATAAAATAAAAAATAGAAAAAATATACAACTGATATGAAATAATAATAAAATAAATGAATAAAAATAATTATAAAAAAAATATTGACCATTATGTCAAATTGTCAAAAAAAATATGGGTTATATAACAAATACTTATGATAATGTCCGCGGGAAGTGTGTCAATAACGGGTATAACGGAAATGAGCAGTCAGAAAGGATTTTTAAGAAATAATTTCCTAAAGGCGTTAAATCTCATTGAATACAAAGCTCATGTGCAGTGAGCCACATTTTTTATTAGCAATATCTTTTTTCTCTTCTTAATTATAAAATAAATATTAATTACTGTACTTCACACAAAGAAGAACTTAACACGTAAAGGCGAATTTGCTCAGCAACTTATGAGGCTAACTGTACTATTATTAATATATTTAAAAAAAAACCTTTAGCAGAAAACACCTCTGTTGTCTACTTTTAACTTTGAATCAATATTTATTTTCTTGTCAGAACACTTACCAATAGCCAACAGAGTTTTCAATTTCGGATTAGCCTTCTTCAAACCGTTGATCCTGTCGTAAAGTCCAGTCTTGCCATCTTTGGTCTCATCGTTGGATTCGAACGAGCTGAGTTTGCCTTTCTTCAGCCAGCCGAAAGCGAAGATGACGTGCGTGCAGAGATCAGGCTGGATGTCTTCGGGCACGTACTTGCCGATCTTCGTGCGGTACTGGGACCAGTTGGTGTAGTAGCAGACAATCTGGCCAATTGAAATTGATATTAGTGTGGTGGTATTAGGAGTCTTATTGAATTACACAAATTCTAAACGCATAAAAGTATTTTTTGTTAGTGAAAAAAATTGGGTTTAATTCGGAATTCCGTATTTCTTTACTTAATAAAACTAAATCAATTATAATACATGATAGAAATGAATGATATTGAAAAATTCTACTTCAAATTATTTTATATTGGCATTGGAGAAATTAAGATATTTTCCATTTCGGTTGATTAAGTTATCCGTTGGATATCTGTTGATATATTGCTATTATGATACGTAGGTACATAACTAAACTTAAAAATATAAAACTGCTGCAGCGGTACATATTTTACTATCGACCTTCTCTTTATGTGATTCATACATGTATAAATTATTTACTAATGGGCTATTTATTGAAATTTCAATTAATGAGCGTCGTCAGTCGATTGATTTGCTAGTTTTATTACAAACCGGTTTCTGTGATTTTAGTGCACGAATTATCTTTAAAATGCTTTATAATTAACGAATGTTCATAAATTAATAGTCCTAAACAAAATCCAGACTTTCAAAATTTACTACGCTTATTACAAATTCAATAGTGCTATCAAATCATTGAATAAAGGTAATGTTTGCTAAATCATGTTTTTAGTATGCAAGACTTATATTTCTACTAACGAGTTACTTAGATTTATGAAATGACTCACCAGAGTCCCACTTCTTACCGGTTGAATAAACACCAAAAGCAGATTTAAATACGTTGCATTTTAATACAGTTTAAAAGCAAATTTGTAGAGTTTTAGACCTTCTTTACATTTAAAGCATCGCATCATTATCCGTGGAATTGCAGTGGTTTCAATGTATGATATCAGATCAACGGAAGTTTGCAAAATCAATTATCCTGATATTTTTTTTGCAGCATAGCAACATTTAATATTGATCGGACAGTAATGCTGCAATGTCACTCATGTTCTCAGAATACATTTTACTTATTAGTATTACAAATGAGAAAACTTGTAAAAGTAGTTGGATTTTTGAACGTTCGGATAAAAGTAAACTACGAAACAGCTGAACGAACTGTGATAAAATTTGGCACACAAATAGACCATGTCGTGGATTAACACAAAGGCTCGTTGGCTTGCTTTCGAAAAAATAATAGATTTCTTTTACGCCGGTGTCGTAGAGATGGGGCTTTCATATGATATAGGGTTTTGAGATATTTTCATTCTGTGGTTTCCATTCTATATGAATTTTTTTTTTTTTTTTATTGCATCTAATGATGAGACGCGCATGCCGTTCACCTGATGGTAAGCGATACGACCACTCATAAAATGCAGCACAAGAACACTTTTGTCTTTTTGATTGTATTGAATCAGTCCACATGGAAACGGCTAACATACGTTCGAAGGTCAACAACTTTTGCATTCGAAAAGCTCGATCATATCCGCATAGTACTTTACATCTGCAAAAATACTTTTAACACATTATATTACACTTTTAGATTTTATTTGGTCTATGTAAGATACATATTTGCTTGACTTTTTAAAATTAAAGATCAGAAGAATTTTGTGCTTGGGTGTCGGCAAGGCTTAATACTTGCGCCGGTATCATTTCCTGCTGCCACGGGTGCTGTGGCATAATCCCTTTCTATAGCAGATATATTGAAAAAAAGATTTTAAAAATAAAGAAAATCACGGATTACGTAACGAATATGTACGTTTATTAAGCAGCGTCTAAGATACATTGATTTATCATTCAGTCGTAACTAGTAATGTTAGAATTTTTTTACAGAAAATATTCGAATTAAATTGGCTTAAGGAAAACCTACTTTAATTGAATTCTGCGTAGTGATATATCTTTGCTTAACATTGCCATTTTCTTACATAATTAATTAACGATTCCCAGAATTATATTTTACATATGCAAGCTTGTATCAACATTTTAAAACGGTTACACATTTTCAAGAAAACTTTACGTAGTACTTATGTAATTATTTATTTTCCTACCAGCTATTTTGTTATAAATAATTTTAATTACAGTTCTGTGCCATTTGCAGACGCGACAATAGATACAATTGAAATCTATTGTCACATTATACATTTCTTTTGTGGGTGGGAAATGTTTTGTTATTTGTACACTCAGCTACGTTTTGAACTTCTATCTCTGCAACTTTTGTGAATAGATCTTTTTATGATCTAGAAAGTGGTGTATGAAGAGTTTTATATAATGTTTTTGTGTAGCAATAATAGGACCACTGAGGCGAAGAACCCGAGAATATGTGTTCCCTAGCACCCGTATTCGACCTTTTGAAGTTATGTGTGTATTTTGCTAAATAAAAATCTCTTTATTGGCAGATGAAAACAAGAAAAGAAAATATAATATTATACACTCGTAAGAGTCTCTGTGTCAGTATTGAAGACTTTCTTGGTGAACTAAACTATATAATTTTACATGGCAGATATTGTTATTTTTTAATTTTCTTGTAATATTATAAATCAAAGAACCACGTTTACATATACTTGTTTGTATAAGATTTCCAGACCGACAAACCAATGAATCAAGACTCATCACAATGAGTTCAGCCGTGGATTTTTTTACGGATTTTGATAATGATGTATTTTTTATTTTTTTTTATGGCATCGAATGACAAGGCGAGCATGCCGTTCGCATGATGGTAAGCGATACAACCACCCATGAACAGTAGAAACACCATCCAGCACCTTGAGTTACAAAGTTCTGTGTGGCATTCCACTGCGCACGTCATACTGAGACATAAGATGTTAAGTCTCATTATGTCCTGTAGTTACACTGGCTACAATGTCTTCAAACCGAAACACAACAGTGCATGCACACTGCTGCTTGACGGCAGAAATAGACATTGCGGTGGTACCCACCCAGACGGACTCTTACATATTAGACTCCTACCACCAGTAGAAAATAAAATGAAGTTTTGAAAACATTAATTGAAAGAGAAACTAACCTTGTATCCATCTTTGTCCTTGTGATGGTCAGTGGTGACAGAGTTGTCAATAGCTGCCGATGACTTCCGGCTTGCTATGTTCGGCCTCCCACGGATCTTAGGCCTGTTCACACTAGCTGACAACACTTGATCTGTAGATCTGGATACGCTGGTCGACACTGATGTGGAAACCTTGGACGGTTTGCGAAGTCTTCTGCGGACAGCTGAAAAATAAAGAGTTAATTAGATATTATAGATCTTAGATGATTGAGGATTGGTTTGATGAAAACTAGCGTATTTCGTAAAAACTAAATCACATCATAACATGACAGCCTCAGTGGCGTAGTTGTATTACGGTACGTCTGCAATGATGAGGTTTCGCGTTTGATCTCCGGATCGGGCACAGTAATTTTGTATTTTTCTAATCATTATCAGCTCGGAGTCTGGAATTTGTGCCCGATATGGCGATAGGCTCGCCCCTTATAACATCATGGGACGGAATACGCACGGTGAAAAGTGGATGCACTAGATGCGCCTCTGCCTACCCCTCCGGGTATAAATGGCGTGAGTATGCGTACATTATTACAAAGCGTAAAAAATTTGCATTGCGCATAACTCAGTTTAGAATACGGTAGGTATGGGTGGGAGGTTAATACGATCATAATGAGAATAAGATATTTCTATGTCTTAGTAATAATATTTGGAGCATTTAGCATCTTTATATGATTGATACTATGGAATTTGAGACGACGTCCTTAGAGGTTTTCCTTATCTGATACCTAATAAAAATCAAAAAGCACATTTGTGAAAGGTAAATAATTCAAATAGTCAATAGTCCAAGCACGATATTTTACTTGACGCTCAAACTACTTTCAGTAAATTGAATGTCGAAAGCTGCCTAAAAGTTGTCCCACGACGTTTAGACGTTTTAAATATATTCACATATTTCGCGTCAAGTTCCCGTTTGAATGTAGAGGTAATTTTATAGAGGAAAGTTCGAGAAGCTAGCAAAAGCCGGGTAATATTACCATTGTATGTCTGTCGACAGGACTTTATTAAGATCAATATACATCTCGTTAAACGGTAATGTATACACATACCTGAGAATTCTCCATAAGAATCTCCAAGGTATGTGAAGGAAGTAAGTATGGTAATATGTATAAGTATGTATGTAAGTCAGCCAACCCGCACTAGACCAGCGCGGTGGACTAAGGCCTAACCCCTCTCAGTAGTAGAGGAGGCAGGAGCAGTGGGCAGTATATAATACAGGGCTGATTGCATTGCATTGCAAACGGTAATGCGGTAAATACATGTAGATATTATATTGAAATTCGTATTCTAAATACTGCTGTTGTATTATTTTAGAAACAAGTAACATTCTCTTCGTCTTTTAGAATTCATAAATAAAGAACTTATTATTGCAAATCAATACTGCTAATTTTAGGTTTATAACCTAGGGCAAAGTAATAAAAACCAGAAAAAAATTATTAACATGTTTTTGGAAAAATTACTATCACTCTCATATTATTGACTATTTTACTATTTTAGTTGGGATGTTCATAATTCTGTTCAAATATTCTAAAACAATCTTATAGAGGATTGGTCAATTATAAAACCATAAATTGCAGTCATATTAATTAAACTTTCGCTAATACACCATTTCCACACAGAAATGTAAAGAAAACCTTCATGGCAAAATTAATAACACCTCGAAGTGAACTCAAAATAATTCCGTATAAATATTGAAAGAATTTTCTTTATACTTAAAAGACGTCTTTCACTAGCGTTCAATTTCTTCCATTTTAGTAAACGTCAAAGAGGGTTGCAATGCGTTGGCGCCCCTCCATCGCCTTTACATGCCCACAGCGCAGTTTGATAAAACCAGCTTTGCCCGCTACCTAAAAGGTAATCTCGGAAATTCAATCTTAGAAAAAATATTTCATAAAAATTAAAGTTGTGGTAAATTTGTGATGTGTGGCACTAAATAAGGACTAAATGTGGCAAGATACTTTGTTATCTGTGACTGCCTCGGTGGCGTAGTTGTATTACAGTACGACTGCAAAGCTGAGGTCTCGGGTTCGATCCCCGGGTCGGGCAAAGTGATATTGAATTTTTCTATTCAGTATCAGTCCGGAGTCAGAAATTTGTGCCCGATATGGCGATAGGCTCGCCCCCATCACATCATGGGACGGAATGTCGGCGAAAAGTGGGTGCACTAGTTGCGCCTCTGCCTACCCCTTCGGGGATAACAGGCGTGAATGTATATGTATATATACTTTGTTATAAAATACGCCACCTAATAATGTACCCATATTTGCAAAATAAATTGATTGATTGATATGTCTTGATATGGTGTGGGGTATTACTGGGTTGGTTTTCACGCTGAGTCTGTGATTTTACAATTATAAATAACGAGGTGTCGCTCGCAGCTTCAACCGCGTTTAAACCATTTCCCGCTACAAAAGTCCCTACAACACAGCCAGCAGTAGTACTTAAAGAATGAGATAAAAAATATTCATTATTTCTCATGAGAGTAAATTACCGGGATAAAAAGTAACACGCGTGTTAATCCAGGACATGACCTACCCATGTGCCATTTTTTTTCATCCAAATCCGTCGAGTTGTTTCTGCGATTACTTCTAATAAACATACAAACATCCGAACATGTTCTCGAACTTCCTTATTTGTAATACTAGTTTTTGCCCGCGGCTCCGCCCACGTGAATGAGTTTTTCCGGGATAAAAGTCCCGCTTTATATTATCCCGGGGTAAAAAGTAGCCTATGTGTTAATCCAGGACATGATCTACCCGTGCGCCAAATTTCACCGAAATCCGTTCAGTAGTTTTTGCGTGAAAGACTAACAAACATCCATACATCCATACATCTATACATCCATACATTCTTACAAACTTTCGCCTTTATAATATTAGTAGGATTAGTAAGAAGTAAGATTATTGTAAACCTTGGGGTGAGCCTATGTTCACTAACGGACAACTTATTGCTCATAAGTATTATGGTTGAGAACTTAACTGCACCAGTTCATTAATAAATAATTATCGTATAATAAACATTTTTTTTTATAATCAGCCTAATTATGTAAGTAGCAGCTTGTTATAACAAATAATATTATGAATGAGAAAAAAGCATCCCATTACAATTAGTTTGGTTTTATTTTATTTATTTATTATTATTTGTACACAAAGACGTGAGTGTGTGTGTGTGTGTGTGTGTCTTTTGTGCACAAGGTAGTTAGTTATTAGTTAGGCGTACCTACTAAATAATAAAAAAATAGACACGAATGGTAATAATAATAGTAGTGTGCAGCTATTGAATTTACGCAGCACCTATGTTTTATTTGTAATTTTTTTTACAATATATTTTCGTCGTTTCAATCTGTTCCGAGCAATAAAACTGATGCATGCTTTGAATTTCAAAAGCATAGAGAGCGCGTGGTACTTTATCCAAACAATTGTTTGGATCGGTTGAAAATCAAACGAAAATATACCAAATGAAGGAAACGTAAAGCTTATTTTCGTTACTTTACGAATGAGACATTGCATTTTATTACAAAAGTACAGTCGCATATAAAATATTTTGCAGCGCGGTGAAACTTGTAATACAGGAAAATTTACAGACACAAAAATTAACATAATAATAATATACTATGGGTATTTTTTGTAATATTTATGACACATTCATAAATATTATGACATTTTACAAATTTGGTGCTTATGTTTGAAATGCTTTCGGTATATTGTGATTTTGGAAAATGATTTTATTGGTACAACTCTATTACTTGTTACAGTCTAATAAATAAAAATAAAATTCGTTTAAATATAACTAGATTATTTTATTGGATGGCTACGAAGGCGTGTCTTACAAAGTATTATTTGCAAGATGTAGTTGCAAGAAGAATACAGTTGTCTGCATTCCTAATACGTGAACCCTAGAAGGCATATCAAACTAAAAACTTGATTACATAGAAAATTACTTGCATAAAATATTACATTTACCAAATGCGCTTTTAAATCTCGTGCTAACCATTTGGTTAAATCACGTAGAAATGTGTTTGTGTTTTCATGTTACATAAATCTTCAACGTTGGAATATTATAGACATTCTGGTACAGATGATGTTACATATCAAATATTGCCAGATGAAGAAGATATTACTGCTACTGGAATAAGGTCTGAATTAATGTATTTCTCGATGAAAAGATATTGCTGCCTGGACTAATATCTAGCCACTCGTTGGTAGAGGTTTTCCAGTCAGTATAACAATATGTCTAAATTTAATAATGTTTAATATTCAATACGATTTGATTCATCCATTTCTTGTGCCTGAGAATCGTGTCGTCATGTATCAAAAAACATGATTTTACAAATCATTTATCTTTAAATATAGAAAATTACATTAAATTAGACGTGTTCTCCTTGGAAACGACGAAAACGGAAGCCAAGCATTATTTGATTGCTGCGTATAATCTATAATTGCTATACTTATACAAATACGACCGGCTCTAGTGTTAACTGGTGTCGGCAGCACAATGCTTTTTAATTAGGCATATTACTGTAATACTTAAGATCATATTCCGCCTATCCGATACCGTGGAGTTTGACAGCTGACATTAGTTTTTTTTATATAAACGAAAACCTTATTGCGTAGGTAGAGGTAGGTAGTAAATAGACATGCTGCTGCGCCCATGATACAACCATTTATTTAACTTTTGACATATGCAAGCCTATGAAATTTTATAATTATTGACAAGGAATGGAGAACAAAATAATTGACTACTTTATGGACGCCACTTTTCCTTTCCATTGTGAAGCGACTTTCTATTCAGCTCCGATATAATTATCGATCGATATTCGTTAAATCTGATTGTGTAACAAATTCAAAACTTTTTCATTGAAAAATACAATATGGCAGTATAGATTAAATATTTTCTTTTTATATATGCGTAAGTATATGATAAACAATATAATAAACTATGAAAGTTAAATATTGAAAATAGTTGTATTGGATATAGAATAAATTTCTAAACAGAAAATATACACATTTAAACGCTTAGGCATGATTAGAAAACAATACAAAATGTTGAGCAAAAATAAAATTTCAATGTGCCTAATCGATCAACACTTCTTCATAAATTGAATCGATTGTTGCAAGAAATCGAATCGGTAACGCATTAGTGCATCCCCAATTGATTAAAAACCGAACTGTCAAAAGTTAAATAAATGGTTGGACGGAGTATAATCAACGCAATACAAAATACCTACTTTAAAAACGTACAAAATATTTATTGCTGTTCTAGTGAATAAATTCACGAAGGCCTTTTAGATACTTTTTAGACTCCTAGTTTAAAGTGTCTATTGAAATTACCGCATGCAAAGAGTGGGTGGTCCTCTCCAATTTATAAAACGTGTATTAAATGCAGAAACACGTCTCTGCTTTTAAGGAAGACTGACGTAACGTTAATCCAATTTAAAATCGATGAATATTTTAAAACCGAATGTATTCCTTTAACGGTTTCAATGTCAGATATATTATTTAATATCAGCATCTTTGTTTATAGCGCGTTTGTTTTTAACAAAATGTGTATTGTTTTATTGTTGTAATAACATTGTGCAAGTTTGGAAGCAATTCCCAAGGGATATTATACTTGAGGTGTCAAATATTTCAATTTGTGATTATACTGCATAGCGTCAAATAGTCTCGCCTTATATCATACTATAGGAATAAGCAAGCCAAGCTCTGGTTTCACTGCTTAATACCGTCTCTGCCCACCTCTTTAGAGATAAGGTGTGTACTTATTTACACGTAATGGGTGCTAATTATGCAATTAATACAAATGTGAAACCATTATGTTCCTTGTCGAATGGTTTTTGCGCTTAGGATTATATCTGATTATTTTTATGGACCTTATCCTCAATAACTTTCCTAGTAAAGTTAAGCCAGGTTTTTTGGCTTAAATAAATTGTCGGATTATCAGTAATATATTTTAAGCCGTCTGGACATGTGTCGAGTTGGGACACGTCAATAAACTAGCACGCAGCTATAATTCCAAACGACTGTCGTGCATACTCATACTGAAGCCTTTTATGCCCAAAGGGGTAGGCAGACGCGCAACTAGTGCACCCACTTGTCGCCGTGCGTATTCCGTCCCATGATGTGATAGGCGGCGAGCTTATCGCCATATAGGACACCAATTCCAGACTCCGAGCTGATACTGAATAGAAAAATACAATATCAATTTGCCCGGCACAGAGATCGAACCCGAGACCTCAGCATTGCAGTCATACCGTAATACAACTACGCTACCGAAGCACTCAAATGACTATCATTTAAATAAATTAATGAAAGACGGGATCGCGAACTGCGTGATGCGAATGAAACCATATTGAGGCACTTTTCGAAATGTGAAAAGATGATATTAATGCTGTTAGGATAATAGAATTCATCACATCACGAGTATTTTTGAGTGAAATTTCTAATATAGACAGGAGTCTGAATAAAAGATCTGGTGCATCCTGAATTATTTGTAATTAATTTTATATTAAAAAAAGAATTAATTGATGTGTTATCGCTAAAAAAATGGTAACCATAGCCGTGCTTTCAATCAATTCGTTATCATTCCAATGGAATACAATTCAGTAACTATTGAACCAATATTCGTGTGGTTTCCTTTACGAAACCGTTGGTCGATGAGTTTAAATTTGGTTAGCTTTAAGTTGCTGTTGCAGTAATTGTTCATTCGTTAATGCTGATTTGAAAAAGTAAGTCAGACGAAAATGTATGAAAAGAACTATGATTGTGGAAGAGGCGAAAGAGGTTTGTCAAGATCGTAGCATGTGGCGCTCAATAGTCTCTGCCTACCCCTATGGGATAAGGGCGTGAGTGTGTATGTATGTATGTATATGTTAACAAACTTACTTCGTTTAGAAAAGATTACAATTTTTCTACTAAACTGACATTCAAGTCTGTAAGGTCAATGACCAACGTGTCATCGACAATAAAATATATTGCAGGAGTGTAACTTACTTGTTGAATCTGAAGTTGGAGCGATGACAGCAACTATCAATATGATGGTAAATATCCACCGCAGCAATCTTGGTGGCCACTGAAACAAACAGAAAACTATTAACATTGTAACAGATAACATTAAAAAGGATTAACTCATCGTTAACAGGTAATAATAATATTATGATTATGCGGAAGCCGTCGGTCACGAACTCTGTGTGTTTGGCCGCACCTAGACGATCGTTAATACAATCCTACAAAATTGGGATGAAATGTAATACTAGCAATACGCATTCGCAGCAGAATCGGCATAAGCGTGACATGCTCGATGAATGTTTACGATAGAAGGGGGTTGACATCGAGTAGACAAATGAACATTCAGTGGAAGGTATGCAGTGTTTAAAGAAACGTAAGCCAATAACAATTTTTTACCGTTTCTACTACGATAGACGACAATAGTGATTGCCACCGAATAGAAAATGAAAATCTGTAGCGGTATATATATACAATGGCTGATTTATGTTTGCAAATGGATAATAAATATTCGGATATATGAAAATGTATGTTAAAATAGATGGTCTGCATCTACCACAATCTCATGATAGGAAAACCGTTTACACTTGCAGAAATAACAAGCAATTACCACCGAATTGAAAATGAAAATGATCGATGTATACTATGCCTCCAGTGGTCTGCGTCCACCGTTAACTCATTCAAATCTCATAGCAAATATTATGTCAGAATAGCGCGTCGGGCCCGACCTTTATCTCCTAGATTACAGTTTCAGACTAGTGCGACGCATATACATGAATAATGCATTGAAACTCGCATGTTCTCTGATTACATTTAAATCGTATGAGTGGATAGAGTAACTGAATATATGCACATATTAATTCCCACTTTGTTGTTTGAAACATCCGTACCTAATCTAGTTAGGCTGGCTGTCATGCGATAAGATTCACAAATTTGCGATGTAATTCGACATTTAGGATCTGTTTAAGCATAACAGTATTAGTTTATATCTATTACAGGGTACTATTAAATTTGGGATTACAGAAGGAAATAATCAATGTCTAAAAATAGTTACATTGTAAAGTTCAACGGCATCACCTATTACCATTTCATTTTACATTGATCTTTCTATGTAATTAATCTCTTAAATAGCATAGTCTCACAGTAAACACAGCTATTAACTCAGTGTATTAGAAAGTATACTCCAGCTATGCACAAGTTTTCTCTGTTGTGTAAAATGTCTTAACTTTCTTCTCGATAGGTTAAGAATTAAGAATGAATATACCTGCTACCTCAAGTTAGCACATGGTGAGAAAATATTTTATCTATACTAATATTATAAAGCTGAAGAGTTTGTTTGTTTGTTTGAACGCGCTAATCTCGGGAACTACTGGTTCGAATTGAAAAATTATTTTTGTGTTGAATAGACCATTTATCGAGGAAGGTTTTAGGCTATATAACATCACGATGCAACTATTAGGAGCGAAGAAATAATGAGAAATGTGAAAAAAACGGGAAAATTATTCATCCTTGAGGGCTTCCATTGCGTGCGCTGCGAAAACGGTTCAAGATACCAAAAATATATGTATGGAAGAGTTATATTCCTCTTGAAATGATCTAAAAAAAAGTCTGCGACAGTATATGTCTATCTTTTAAAATAAACTCTCTAGAACCGTTTTTATGGTAATCAAATTTGGTCGAAATTAATGCATTATTTGTTAAGAGTTGTATCAACGTCATAATATTAATCTTTATCCAAATAAATGTGTTGGATAGAGTGATTCAACGGGAAGGTTTTTATGTACTTTTAGCCCGGAAAAACTTATTAACGCGGGCGAAGCCGTGGGCAAAACCTAGTAAAATAATATAGCAAAATAACTATGTTCACTACATTGATATTTTTTATATATCAATGGTGCAACATTAATTACCCTACTTTTCCCATATTTAATTCTACTATCTATGCCAATTTTTCTTTTTTTTTCCTCAGTCCTCAATATTACTTATTTTGATGTCATAAGCATAGATTTGGTTACAGAACAGAGAGGTTAATATTCAAATCAATATTGACACGTATCTATGGTACATCCTATTAATAGCAACCAGAACACGTCCGATCCTTTGCCCCCAGGGATTGTAGGTAAGGACCAGACAACCCTTCTTGAATTATTTAGGAATGCACAAATTACCCGGATGGCATGTTTGTCCACGCTGGTTATAAATTATGGAGATTACGCAGAAGCAGTGTTAAGTTCCTTAATAATTGCTTGCTTAGGTAGGGTTGATATTCTTTTGTTTATCGAAACAACAAGTGTATGTAATAATAATTAATAGAGCTAATTTCAACGCTTGCTGATAAATGCTACTCATCATATAAATGTATAAGCCTTAGAGCATTCATTTATCAAGGAGATGAGATGACCAGACGAACTTTTCGTTGATCATAAATGCGCAGCTGGTCATAAACTTTTATTAAAATCTATATGACTTGCGATCGCTGTCATTACATTCTACGATAATGACGTCAAGCGGTGCTCCACAGAAATTGTGATTTTTGCTGTGTTATTCTGTATAAAGCGACCTTATATTCAGCCATGCACGTGTTTTTGTTTTTTTTTTACGCGAAGAAAGTTAATTATTACTACCGCCCAGTGTTCAAGGGGAACGACTTAGCGGTTATGTTGGGTTCACCGTGCCTTAAGACCCGACGTTGAGCCGCCCGGAGAGATGAAAAACGTCGGGCGACCGCCGGGCCGAGTCCCTAACCTATGTACACCGCACGGCATACCAACCAAAACTTCGCGGTGGCCATCTTCGGCGCCTTAAGGACGGGTGCGGGCTTCCTCCGACTCACGTCTAAGTTGTCGTCTGCGACCGCCCCTGCGCGTACCGCTATTGCGGTCCATCTCCTGTTGTTGGGGGGGTTCAGAAGCCCCCGCGCACCGAAGGACGCTCTCGGCGTCAACGGCAGCGTAAGGCCTAACCGCCAAGCCATTCACGTGTGGATTTTTTGTTAAATGTGTGCTACCCGTGCCTACATCGCTCCCGTCAGGATTGATAGAAAAATATGTTTGCGCATTATTGCCATATCGTGTCCATTGGTTAAATAGTCTAAGGTGTAAGCCGACCAAATACAAAAGTATCTCGTTTATCTATGTTCCCAGGTAAATGGTTATAAAATGAGTACTTCCAATAGTGGCTGTTTCATACGATAATTGATAAAATTAACTTGAAACCTGAAAACAGGCCCTTATTCTGTAAAACATTATATATTAACAGTTCCAAGAAATATATATTTTTGAATATTAAGCGTATATTACAAACACACTTAAGAAGAAATTATTATAAACCTATAAAGTGAAAATTCCGCGAGTCTATAATTATTAGGTAGCTGTAGTATGTAATTTTAGTTTACTTCCTTAGTTAATCATTTTATTCACCTTGGATGTCAAACAACTTTCTCTTGATGTGTGCCAGGATTAGAAATAAGGAAGCAAACCTGCCCATAGAACTTGTTTAAGTGACATTTTTATTAAGAACATAAAAAATGTGCTCCGGCCGAGTCCTTCGTGTTTTATTTTTTAATAAGGATTAAATATTCAAAGCTTATGAATATTCATTACGTGTTCTCCGAAATTATAAGCTAAAGAGACAAATCAAGGCATTAAACAAGTGTTGTGAAAAGCTTGTTTTGTTGATACAGTAAAGTACTCATGTGTATTTAGAACAATTTGACTTTTGATACGTGTAATTAACTGAGGTTCGATCCCCGGATCAGGCAAAGTGGTATTGAGTTTTTCTATTCAGTATCAGATCGGAGTCTAGAATTTGTGCCCGATATGGCGATAGGCTCGCCCCCCATCACATCATGGGACGGAATAATGGCGAAAAGTCGGTGCGCCTCTGCCTACCCATTCGGGGATAAAAGGCCTGAATGTATATGTATGTATATATGTATATGTAATTAAATTACCCCTACACACTGGTTACTTAAAAGAAACATACACTGATTACAAGTAGTAAGTATTCGTATATTTTTGGGTCTTTTACCGAATTTTTAACAGAAAAAGGCTCGAATTGCAGTTAACATCGATAAGAAAACAAGCGAACTCGGCAATTAACAACTGGGTAAAATATATTGGAAAATATTCAAGTTAAAGTTTTAACTACCTTCAGTATGCTGAAAATTATTTAGGAAAACCGGTTTTCTTTCTTCAGCATTTCATAAATGAAATCGTGGTGTGATCAACAAAATATTATTGCTAATTATTATTATTACCAGCGACATAAGATCTTACCTCAAAACTCATTATATTATCATAAGAAATAATACCTACCTAAAAATGAAGAACCAACTTTACAAATCTTGAAAGAAAATCTAATACAACCAATTAGGGAACTGCTCATTTAAAAGAAAAAGTTATATTAATTTTTTGATGTAACATGAAATATAGAAAGTACAATAAACCGTTGTTGTGATATTTAAAATTTACATTGTCGGGTTGTTAGCGCGAAATAAGGACATCGCCAGAGGCACTTTTAATTTAAAATCACTATTACACGCCACAATAAGGGTACAAATTACAAAAAAAAGTAATGAAACTCTTTCAAGATGGCGATTATATTTAAATAGAGAAGCGATGCTTAACGTTTTTATTTTTGTAGAAATTTCAAACATTGAAAATACTTGGTTTGGTTGATAGTTTGTTATTTACCATTTATTTTCCTCGCCAAGTTATTTTATAAAAATCGGTACGAGGAAAATTATGTCTACTTAATATTTTTGGCTCATTTTAATCTTTGCGTAGACTTATCTACAAGTGCCATTCAATATAACCATGAACGCAATAAAAGGTAAGTCGAATGCAAGCGCACACGCAAAACTTTCGTTTGATACATCTAAATTGGAGTACCAAACATTCCGTTAGATATATCTAAATTTCAACAGTTCAAAACATACAGTCACATGTTTACTGATAACAGAGATGTTGAGATAACATATCTGTTACCTCTATATAGATATAGAGATAACAGAGGTATTGGCGGAAATGTTGATGAAAAATTTCTTACTTCAATATCGAAACTCGATGCTAGTTGCCAATTAGGGAGAAGCGCGTAAATACCATTTGCCGAGACTTATTGGAAAAGGCTGCGGAGAGAAGCGTTAGGTATCATTGGAAGGTTATAAATTAGAAAGTAAAGAGTAAAATTTTAAATTATCAATGCTTAGTGAGTGGACGATAGTCTAGTTGGGAATGGAACGGTCTGCCGAGACAATGTCCGGAGATTCAAAACCCAAGACACACAACTCTGACTTTTCAAAGATACGTGTGTATTGTTAATCAATTATCGTTCGCTTTAACGGCGAAGGAAAACATCGTGAGGAAATCTTGCATACCTAAGAAGTTCTTTATAAGAATTTCGAAGGTATGTGAAGTCTACCAACCCGCACTAGGCAAGCGTGGTGGACTAAGTACGTCAAATTTAGTAGTCAAGCACAAGGCTGATTGAAAGTTCGCCAATATTTTGCAAAAATAGATACAAAAGAATTTGGATGCTTATAAATTAAATTAATAGTGAAACAAGTGATCTTGCGATGTGAAGTCGACAGCTTTTGATAAATGAGCTTCCTAATGTCAGTCACCTTTAGGAAATAAAGCATTGTACATTGACTCATTAGTCAGAGGAATTATGCAAATGCATACATGGACGTCGGCGAATGCGCTGTGAACTGATATCAAAGAGAAAAACTCCGTCTGAATAGAAATATAAACCTGTCTCAGGGAACACACAATGATTTTGGAATGCACAATTAAAGTTTAAATTAATCGTTGTCAGAAAATTCCCACAGTCTATCAGGAGTAGTTGAACTATACAAAACGCTAGTTTATTGTAGCACGCATGCGCGGCCGACTGTCCGCAAGGCCAAATGAAAGGAAAAGGAGCGGACGGCAAAAACTTGGCCGCAGAGCAGCTTGTTGTCTAGAGACTTATACGTCTTTGTTTTATGTAGACATGGCCATTGAAAATACCTAACATTACCCACACATTGCTATATAAATATTATATACTTAAGTATGTAATATGATTTTGTGTATTAGGTTTGATTCAAAGCTCTAAGCTGTCCTAGACAACCAAATATTTTTTTTATTTCCAACATTATCAGCAGTTCTTTCGAGACGTAAAGAAATCGATACTGTGACGAAAGTGCACTTCCCTGGGGGATACACAGGTTAGATTCCGATCACTTGACCTATAAGGATCAGATAATGTCAAACGTTAAGCACCAAGAAAACCGCTAGCGCTTCCCGGAACAATACTTAAAAAAAAATATTTAATTAAATTAAAAAAGATATTAGATGCTATCGCTTGAATATCTTGCTAATTTTATAAATGCGGAAGTTTTAAACCTATGAATTTTTTTTATTACTGCATGCGCGGTACGACATCGCTCTGAGGTCCCGGAGTGCTTACTGTCAGCCCGGACTCTGGAATTTGAAATGTCGATGGGATTGTCCCCTATCACATCGTGGGACGGAACACACTTGGTAAAAGGCGGATGCCTTCGCTTCACATCTACATACCCCTTCGGGGATAAAAGTGTGTTTGTTTTAGTGTTATAAATTATTTTTTTTATTATACGAAAGGTCTAGATCACTGGGCTAGCCGCTAGCACTTCAGAGTTACTCATATGGATAGGAAAAACCTTCTAAATAATTGTTACTTTTACATCATAATCAACGTCTAAATTATTTCGCGGAAGTGTCCAAGGTTAATGAGACATAGAAAACATAGTTCCACACTTCGTCGCCGAATGCATATCCGTGTGTAGTGTTTACTGTGGAGTGGAGACTATAATATTTGTTATAATAAGAAAATATACGGAGAATTGATAATTTATTTTTAAAGAAAATTACAATAAACAAAAACACAAGACGACACAGCATTGTAACAACATCTGGAAAACAATATTATACTCTGCCTACGTCATTTTAATAAATTTGACATTAAAAAGTAAATACAAATGAACCTTATCATATAGGTACTAAATGCTCATTTTATAAAGTTCATAAAATAAATGTTGCCACCATATCATAGGGCGAATCTAGCAATGTTGTTACAATTTGATTATTTATTGTTTTAACCCCATGTTACCTTAAAAGGTTGTTCTGAGTAAACTAACAAGATATAAAGTGATATTTATTTGACATTTTGAAACGGTTTACATCTTTGCGTAATGATTTATGTTCCATTGTTATATCTTCGGAAGAGAAAGCTTTAAACATTTTTAATAATGTAGCAATTACGGACAAAATATAATATTTTCGTATCGTCTAACGTAATAGTTAGCATTACCTACGTACACGACAATCACACCAAATAATGTGGTAAAATACATAACTAATGAAATCCTCCTAGCCAGTTTCGGCCACGGTGGCCAATCTCAATGGAGATCAGCCAGGTACGCAGGATATATTATAGTGCACAAGTGTGTGCGCAATACACACGTGCACTCGCTATTCCTTCACTCTCATAGTCCGATGAGACGGCAATCTGACATGACCGGAGAGAGATCAGGCGCAGGACCAACGGCTTTACGTACTTTCCGAGGCACGGGGGTATCACACCGCCAACTTCCTGACTCCGAGCTGCGACTGAGTAATTTTAAAGATGGAAAAATCCAGTCACAATATTTTTGGCTCGACCCGGAATTCGAACCCAGGACCTCAGCGCGCAAATCGTACTCGTAACGCATACGCAATACAACTACGCCACCGAGGCAGTCACTATAACTAATAGTGAACTCTTATAGTATCCATATACGATGCAATTTGGTATCATGCGACCAATTCGTCACGCGGTACTACAGTCTTCACACCACACGATCGAACCGTACCATGCGACGTCCAGTTGTATGCAACCAAGTTTGCTGGACAAGCCATCGAACCAGCCGTACCAACAATAATAATAATAATGTCCATCGAACCGTGCCCCACACGATGCGATATGGTTCGATGGCATACCATTTTAATGGTTCGGCTGCACCAAATCGCATCGTATGTGCCCACTTAAAAAAAAGGAATTAAGGAAATCGACAAAATTAAAAAGAAACAAACATCCATACATCCACACTTACAAACTTTCGCGTTTATAATGTTATTAGTAGGATTAGTAGGATTGTCTCGCCCCCTATCACATCATGGGACGGAATAATGGTGAAAAGTGGGTGCACTAGTTGTGCCTCTGCCTACCCCTTCGGGGATAACAGGCGTGAGTGTATATGTAGTAGGATTGTCTCATTTTATTTAACTTCTTTGAAATACAACTCGTCTTATGAGGTACACTGGCAGGCTTAACTTAAAACTTTATTAAGTAATAAGTACAATAAAGTTAAAATTATCGAAATAGTATAAAGTATATCCTTAACTTGCTATACCCACCCTTTGGATATTTTAAGTAAAACATATTATAGCGATAACTTCAAATAATTTTTTATTTGCTCCTTACATTTGATTACAAAGAATTGACACCAAAAACTTTTGTAGAAACTTTCAATTAGAGGAAATAATTCGTGGATATTTTTAACATTTCATGCTGTATAACAATGCAATGAATTTAGATGTCTCAATACCATGAAATATACGATAAACCCCTCTAGATGTAGCAGCATAGGAAGAAACAATTTAATACGTAAAGAATACAGGTAATCTCTATTTTATCTCAATGCTCTGTGAATGTTTGAGCAATAAGGTCCCTAGATTTCTATACTGTATTGACTAGACCAGATAGTGAAAAAAAAATAAACAACGTTTATCATGCATTTGTTCTTAGTTCAACAATAGCCTTATAAGCAATACATTTTAAACAAGACCTTTTTATTTCCGAATTAGAGGTTGACAGCAAGGTCGGTTGATCCATGATTTATCCTCTGCGAATATAAAGTGTAAATTAAAATATATCCGACCAAAACAATAAGTCTTAAATATATTTAGCAAAAAAAAATCTGCACTACAGATCAAATTATTCCAAAAAGCACGATATTTTCAATATTATAAACCCTTTAAAAAGTCTTCTTTATTCGAAAATCGCACAGTAATGTGACTAGGTATTAATTAAAATAAAAGTATTTATCTTTTTTAAAAACATTATATAAAAAAAAGGAATCAATAAAATACAAAATTCTGCTGAAGTACATCTCGGCTAAAGTGCGTTTCTGACAGACGTTGAGGTGCCCTTGATCTAGTTGCCTCCACTTTTATCTCGACAGACTCGAGTAAAGCACCTGTCCGAAAATCTACCAATTTTTGTACTGTTAATTGTCAATTCGAAATAATGAATGAAAAAAAATTATCCTTTAAGTATAGGAAATTGGCACATTATAATCAAAAGAAAGTTTGTAAGTATGTATGGATGTTTGTTACTCTTTCACGCAAAAATTACTAAACGGATTTCGATGAAATTTGGTACACGGATAGATCATGTCCTGGATTAACACATGGGCTACATTTTATCCGGGGAAAATAAAGAGCAGGACTTTAATCCCGGAAAAACTTTTTAACGCGGGCGGAGCCGCGGGCAAAATCTAGTAGGTAATATGCCCTAATCTGATCCAGCTGACAAATTCATATTAAAGGTACTGCTATCCAAAAGCTTGCAGGATTATTGAAATTCGCACTTCATCATCATCATCATCATCAGCCACCTGACGTCCACTGCTGAACATAGGCCTCCCCCAAAGAATTCCAGACGGACCTGTCAAAAGCGGCCTGAAATTCGCACTATTTAATCGCGATTACAATTTCCAAGTGTCTATTAATCACCAGTTAACACTTTACATATTTAAACATCCTAAGTAAAATTGGTCGAATTTTTATCACAGTCACAAATAAACACTGACCTTTAAGAATAATAATCCATGAACATCAAGTCTTTTGTCATTAAACTGTGGCAGTACATAAAAAAACTAGAAGCTTCCATACTAACTATAGAAGAATCTTCTAGTTTTATGTTTAGCTACGAATGCCTTATAGAGGCATTCACTGCATACAAATAGCATTGAGAACAGAAGTCTCGTTACAAAGGTAAAAACAATTATGATAATAACGCAGTGTCCTTGCTTTCTATACTTCATTCATGTATCATTTCAATTTTGTGATCATGATGCGTCTGCGTAATAATTAGGCTCTTTAAAAATGATTTAGACGATCGTCTTCCGGTTTATTATACTTTGACCACGAATATAATCTAGTGGTAGAATATTACTTTGTTAATATTCTATAACTGCTTGCTTTATGTATGCATATACAACTAAAATACTACTAATATTATAAACGAAGTTTGTAAGAATCTATGTTTGTTATTCTTTCACGCAAAAACCACTGAACGGATTTCGATGAAATTTGGAACACGGGTAGATCATATCCTCGATTAACACATAGGCTCTCACTTTTATACCGGGAAAATATAAAGCGGGACTTTTATCCCGGAAAAACTCATTTACGCGGGCGGAGCCGCGGGCAAAAACTTGCATATTATATTAATGTAATTTTTATGTTCATTTTATCATGTAAAAATACACAAATACTTCTGTTATGACATATTCTCAATAAAAATCATAGATGTAAAAATCTGAACACACTGTAGGCAATATTATAGCGAATAAAAATATCAGGAATACTATCCACTATTATTGTCTCCAAAAACATTTCTTTTTATCGCTTATTTAAACTGATCTTACATATGTGCCGAAGGACTTCGTTTTTATTGTGCTTTCAATATGTCATATTTAGTACGTAAATGCATTTTTAAAAGGGAAATTATGTTTGTACGACAAACACTGAACACCAATCTTTGCGCAACTTTGAGGAAAAGAACTTAAAAAATGTATGCACTCCGAATAGCTATAAAAGCAAAAGTAAATACATGTATAAACAGAATACGGAAGCGTCGGCAATCTTGCATTTAACGAAAGAGAAAAAACTGATTTTTTCCTCATCAGAAATTCCGTTTGTGAATAAAGTTAACTGTAAATATTCTTAATCTGTGAGCTCGTTCAAATTTCATTAGTGTTTGGGAACAAACAAGACTACATACAAAAGGTACATTCGGATCTATTACTTAAAAATATGCGAGACGCAAGATCTTTAGAAGCAGTCATCCAAAATACACTATATAAGATTTATACTTCGGCTTCGTCCTCGAGATTAGCATGAAGATAAGTTATAGAACACATGTAGTACGTGTACTTAGTACGCCTTTGCACTTTATTTGAGACTTATTTTTTTTTTTATACTTTGGTCACACCCAACCTGTCAAGAGAGATTCATTCGCGTTTTAGTGCGTCGCCGTATTGCACGTTAAATTAAAGTTATTCTTAATCTATTACTCATCATGGATTTTAAGTGTAATAGAATAGAAGAACGTGGAAATTACTTCTATTTGGTACAGAAAATAGAAGATTACCTAAGTGATCAAAATTGTTCCCGTTCTCCGAGACTACCGACATAATGAAAAATACCACACAGGTAAAACGGTTAGTACCAAAACCTTATTGTGTACCGGGCCAGAATAATGTTGAGGACAGTTACTTTGCGTCTGTCTCCTATTTACATCGATAATATTAATATGGTCCCTGAGCAATTTATTTTGCTATGTCGGTGTAATAATTACGACTGTTTCCTTCTTACCATGGTACAATTTAAATTTATCAGAAGGCTAAAGTTTCTGAAGGGCATTGCCCTAATTACACATTTTTTCAATCTACCGTCGTTATGCTAAATTCTGTTACCCGGGTCTGCGTGCTACACATGGCGGTTGTCACTACCCGCAATTGATGCTTGCGATCAGTATTGTACGACTGGTTCTTATGTATAATGTTATGTAACAGTATGTTAGTACCACCAGTGGCGGCCTTAGGGAGTGGAAAATACCCTCCTTCGGCAATCGGGAAAAAAGGCCTTGCTAACATCTGCCGGCCAGAGCCTTACAATATTCAGGGCCACTATTATCTACCAGTAGATAACGAGCACCGCTTGAAAAATATCAGCGCAAGCGGCGCAGTGGATTGACGACTCCTGACAACGTGGCGCGATGCACCACTGCACCACGTCGCCATGTGCTGGATATTACGAAATATCAATTTAAAAGACAATTATGTCTGGTCATGATTTAGCAACGTCTTAAATGCTTAATGACCTACAACAGCACAGTATGTGTTAAATGATAAGGAGTCGATCTAAGAACGAAAAATCCAGCAGCAACGAGGTATAAGTCGCGGCACGAAACTCTAGCGCTGACCGTTATTGCGCAGAAGTAAAAAATAAGGTGTCTTGGCGGGGTACAGGGGTGAAGGGCGAGCGTGCGTTGCGCCGATTGGCTCTCCAGTCGTACTCCGTCCCCCGTGCCGATACGACGCTCCGCGCACTTCTAGTGTACAGTCGCGCTCTGAATTGTTTTGTTGTCATCGTTAATTTTTGTTGTTTTTTGTTAAGTTTGTTTTGTTGATTTGTTTGTTGTGTTTGTTAGTTTATTCACTGTTTGATTAAGTTTGAACAGTTTTTAAACAGTGAAAATGCCGAGGCCGAGAAGGAATACTGTTTTGAAAAGACAGGCACGGAAAATGGTGTTTGACGTGCATTGTTTTCTGAAAAGGGAATCGAATGATTTCATTAATTCCCTGAAACAAATTCAAAGTGAAATTGGCGAAGCTGCGAGTATTTTACTCGATTCTGACCGCAGCACTGTAGATATAAGTGAAATAAAACAAACTGCAGAAGTTATTCAGGCGGGAAATATAAAATTAAATAGTATAATTAGTGACTTACAGAAAAGAAACTTCAGTAGGTTCTTATGTAATTCGGACTTAATATAAAAATTATTATTATTTGGTATTTAATATAAAAATTTACAAATCCGATAGTGTATTTATTTTTCTACTCCCCATAAACTTGTTAAAAATTATATTGTAGGTAACATGAAGTAATATTACTTAAGTAATATTTGCGTGCGTGACAGTACCCATACGCAGTTAAGTTCCACATTTTGTTCACCGCTAGACTTACTATTTGACTTTACATTAAAACATTATTTTGCTGTTTTTAATTAAGCAATTAAATTACTAATTTGTATTGCATGCGCGACGGTACCCATGCGCAGCTATCCCCTCCACGTTTCGCTCAGCGCTAGAGTTTCGTGCCGCGACTTATACTGCCATTTGAATTCACCGAGAACGGCACGGAACAGGATAAGTTGCAGGTAAGTGATCTGAGTTAAAAAATCGTAGTCGCTCGCAATCATAAATGATCACAGAATTACTAAGGTTTTTTGGCCTTATGTCTTGTGTCTTGGGTAGGACCGAATATGTCACTATTTTGATGGTATAAAATCACTGTTTCAAAATGCAAGAATTAAATAGTAACCGTCGCGGCGCGTCGCCGAAGTGAGGTAGCTGCAAAATATGCTGTACTTATTATAAAGTTAAGCCTCCATAAAGTAACCTGCCTAAACCAACATGGATAAATTAGGCGAATAGATTAGAATATTTTAAAATAAAATGACACAGATCCCAGAAACGTGACTATAATTTAGTCCAACCGGAACTTAGGCGTTCCGCATTTTACTCTTTGTATTTAATTGTTTTATTGTATACTTACTTTGATCTGTGGGTTGTCTATAAAGAACATAGAATTTTATTATAATTTAAATCAAATCAAAGAGGTTTTTATTCAAATGGACTCAAAATTATCATGTAAATCGTTATTTATCTACCATCATGTCTCAGAAGCGGAAAAAGAGTTTTCCTCAGAAATATTATGATCTGTCTATATTGTTTGATTGCCTTAAGGGACTCGTTACAATTTTTTAGACTCAGAATATTTATTAAGTCTTTCACATGCACAGTTACCGAAAAGAAACATCTTTTAATATGTGAAACATTGGTATTTTACATTAAAAATAATCGACAATGGTGTTAGCGGTAACGGGCCGGGCGAGTAATGGCGCGCGCATGGCGTCGGCGGTAGTTCCCGCCGCTCCCAACTGGCGAACGCGTGGCGCTAGCGAGCTCGGGGCTTGCCACAACTGCGTGTGATTGGTTGATTTGGAAACTGTTTTTTGACCGGATGCTATAAGTCTAATTTCTTCCTGGCAAAATTAATTTGCCTGCTAAATATCAATACGCTTGCTTACACTGGCTCTAATTTAACTGGCGAATTGTGGTATAAATATATTAACACTTGTGCCTACACCTTAAATAGGAAAAGACGTGATAATATTATGTTTACATGTACACCATTATTATTGTTAATAGCTTTTGCTCATGATTGCGCCTGCGTTGACATTCCTTCCTGGGATAAAGAACAGCCAGTAGCACTCAGAGATATTTTAACTACCTAATTATTGAAATGTTTTTTCAAAATAGGTTACTTAATTTTTGAGTTTATTTATTACAAACAAATATGAAAAGAACAAATCTTTTCTCGTTATAATTTTAGTGATGTATTCTTGTTTGTAACATACAGTCTTGTGATAATTTTCAAATATCATTAATTAGTCGTCAACTCAATATTTATTAATATACCTACAATTGATTCTAAGATAAAATATAATAATAATATAGTACTTACATTTATATTATAGCTTCTCCCTCTCTTTCAAATTTTGCCGTGCCCGACAGGGACATTATGTACCTGACTATATTGTTAAAATGTAACACATTTTTAACCGACTTTCAAAAAAGGAGGAGGTTCTCAATTCGTGTGTTTGTACTTTTTTGTAACCAATAATTGTGGCAAATAATTGAAAATTGAAATTGAGACGATGCTATCGATCATCGATAGCGCCTCAAAATTTGTTCAGATGCCTGAACAAAGGGGGGGGGGGGGCTGCATGCAGGTGACTCGCAGCTAGCGGAGAGTAAAAGTATGAAGAAAGCAGCGCATAATATTACTTCAAGTTATTAGCTACCGTGAGGGACGAGTACACTGGTTGCGCCTCTGTTCCCCCTTTAGGGATAAAATCTCTGAGTCTATGTATGTATTTATTTTACGAATTCTACAAAACCTACTCTATGTATAGGCGTAACTAACGCAGTCAGAAGGTTGACTGTCGCTATGATGATATTTTATAATATTTAACGCTTTAACTATTTTTAATAAAGCGTTATAAAGTACTCCGGTTTTACTCTTGAGATCTGAGCTTCCGTGGTGTTTTCCTTCTTGGAAACGTTCACTAACAGTAACAATAATTCTGTCATATTCTCGCAGTCGGCAAGTGTCAATTTCTTTGTCACGGAAAGAATTTTGTTGGATCGGTCATATAAATATATGACACATTGCTCAATTTTTTGATCCAACTACTCCAATAAGTAGCATTCGCTACGAGTTCCACACATCAAAATGTGGTCTTTATATAAAGGTTGAAATGTCCATTTCCTAATATAAAAAATTGCCTAGGAGTTAATCTTCAACTTGGTATGTTTGTGGCAGAGTTGGTATCATCTATTCAGATGATACTCCAATTCCATTTCAAGATTTAATATTCTAATATTCATAAATAATATAATTTGATGACAGATCTAAGATGTCTGTTTTAAGAAAATATCTTTGTTTTGTTGATTGTAATTATTAATTAATAATGTTACCGTGAAGGAAAACATAGAGAGGAGGCCTACATGCTTTAGAATTCTCCATGAGGATCTCGCGAATATGCGGAGTCTGCCAACTCACGGTGGGCGAGTGTGGTGGACTGGGACCTGAACCTTCTCAGTTCAAGAGGAGGACCGAGCTCGGCTGTGGGTGATATATAATACAGGGCTGATTGCATTGCATTGTTACCGTTAATTAAGTTTGTTTTTCCAGTTAATATGATTTTTGACACAAATATTACGAAGAAGAAGCTTAAGACTTTGAAAGAAGTATAGACCACCTCCAAGTTAGTTACTGCAATCACATGCTGCCATGCTGGTGAAGACAAACCAATAAAAGGATTTTAAAGGGAAGTATATTCAATCGATGCTATCGAAATACGATATACCTAGATGATATTAGATTATACAACAGGGAACATTTCCCTTATGCCAAGGCTATTGTTTAATTATTTTTAAGTGCCTATACTATAGCGGCTATATATAGCCACCATCCAAAATAACCATTTGTTGAAGGAAATTAGAATTTTCTTAGAACCAGATCTTATTACTGAAGGCATAATATAATATTTTTTATAGTTTACTCGGAATTTGCTCAAATAATCGCTAATATAATATTGGTAATATAGTATCTTTTATGACAAAATGAATTCATAAAAATTAAGTTGCCAGAAAGCCCCATATAACAGTATGGTCACATTCCATATCTTTATAGCGAATGTGGAATAGATATAACTCTATTAGATGTCTAGTTCTCACAGCACGAGGCACGTTGCCACGGGCTCCACCGCGTTCCTGTAGGTACTTATGGCATTAAACTGCATTCGATCTACCAAATTGCAGTTTGGATCATAAATTATTAATTTTGACTTATCCTGGAGATTCGGTAATGAGACCTTAAGAATCTAGTTGGGAATGACGAATTTTTTTGTTAATTCAATGATAACCAATTAGAAATTTTATATTGATATCCTATCAAAAAGCTTATTGCTAAGTACAAGCTTATAAAGTTTTTTGATTAGCTAATTGTAATTACTACTGCAATTGAAATTATACAAATATTTCACTACTTATTCTCTAAAAGTCTACATGTGTTCTATAACTTATCTTCATGCTAATCTCGAGGACGAAGCCGAAGTATAATTAATGATTAAACGAACTTACCTGTACGTGAAGTTCTATCATAATTATACGAAGGCTTCGTCCGAGGAGATTAGCATCCCTCCCTCCCGTGACTTGCGTTAACCCTAGTAAGTTGTGAAATATTGGTATATGGAACTCTCTCTCTAAACTAAATGAATCTCTCTTGACAGGTTGGGTGTGACCAAAGTATAAAAAAAAAATAAGTCTCAAATAAAGTGCAAAGGCGTACTAAGTACACGTACTACATGTGTTCTATAACTTATCTTCATGCTAATCTCCTCGGACGAAGCCTTCGTATAATTATGATAGAACTTCACGTACAGGTAAGTTCGTTTAATCATTAAATAATTGATTTCTGTTTAATTATAATCCAATTCAGATTAAGTTTTTATCATTAAGAAGTAATACTTAAACAAACTTTTTATTGTTTCTATTATTTCAATTCCACTTTGCACGACCTAGTGAATTATGAAAGTCAGTGTGACTGTTTTTTAACTACTGTTAAGGTATCATTAGCCGCAAGCCCGACAATAATAAATAAATGTTAGCTTTCTAGTGTCCCTAATCAGTACGCTGCAATATAATAACATATTTTAATTAAACGAAGTATTTATCCTAATTTTATTTCATATAATTAAAACTCATAACCGGTAATTAGGAATGACAACTTTAAATGTTAATTTATTATCTAAAAAATCCCGAGTCTTCTGTATTTAATTTGCTGTGTTGCGACTTTCTGTTGGTGAATACTCTGTATGCAGTCAAAGCGCAAAAACAACATTAGGTACCTTGCCAGCTCAAATAAATTCCCAAAGAGTCCACGCCTTTTTTGTTGGACGCTGCAATGCGAGCCCAAATTGTATAAAACTGGTGATGTTATGAACGTTTATCGATACCATGACCTTTTTCTAATGAAACGTATAATAAAACCACCAAAATTAGGACATCTAAATTAATTACGTTATATTGTCAAAATCTTAGACCCTAATATTAGATCTTTATATTTACGTTACTTAAGGCGGTATTAATAAATCAATCTCAAGTGTGAGTTACGTCTCAAGTAGACAATAAAGCATTGAATTATGTCTATTTGAGGTGAAACTCAAACTTGAGATTGATTTAGTAATACCGCCCTTAGATATTTTTCCACAAACGGAAGTAATCATTCAGGGACTTGAAATCACTATCAGAACTAATACATGCATTTTCGCCTTTTATCGGCGAAAGGGTAGGCAGAGGCGCCACTAGTGCACCCATTTCGCAGTGCGAATTCCGACCATTGATATGATAGGGTCGAGCTTATCGCCATATCGATCACAAATTCCAAACTCTGGGCTGATACTGGATAGGAATACGCAATATCGCTTCTCCCGACGCGGGGATCGAACCCGAGACCTTAGCATTGCAGTCGTACCGTAATACAACGGCACTGCGGCAGTCTCGGGTTTTGTTTTGATCAACTCAATATCAGAAATAACATCGTAAACTATAATGATGGGAAAAAGTGTATCCCTTTTACCGTTACGTCATCCACATATCTATTGCATAGCAGTGCATTATGCTTTGGCAATTATGTATTCAAAAGCAGTGCCAGTTTCGTCACGATATTTACCTTGGTAAGAAAAGTACTATGTAAATATGTATGAAAGTTACGAAAAGTAATTGATACAATACCGGAGTTGAATGCACAACTTGGTATTTATATGCACACGACACTGACACAATTATCACACATACATACGCCTTTTATCCCCGAAGGGGTAGGCAGAGGCACAACTAGTGCACCCACTTTTCGCTGTTAATCCGTCCCATGATGTGATAGGGGACGAGCCTATCGCCACATCGGGCACAAATTTCAGACTCCGAGCTGATACTGAATAGAAAAATTCAATATCCCTTTGCCCGACCCGGGGATCGAACCTGAGACATCAGCATTGCAGTCGTACCATAATACAACAACGCCACCGAGGCAGTCTGACACAATTATGTTGTTTTTAAAATAAAGCATTAAGGTATTTTTTACTGTAACAAATTTTTGAAGTGTCAAATGACGAATGACATTTACTTCTCGTCGGTTGAAGCAATCATTCCGGCCTGTTTGACACCGGAAAATTTTGTTTGAAGTCGGAATAACACTGGTTCGTGTACGAATATTGTATGCAAGTGGACTTGCAAAAACGTAACCAAATCGTAGTCCTTTGTTATTAGAAATATGGTGCTGTCTAGCCTTTATTTTGAAGGAAGAATAAAGCATTGTCTGCAACGGACTCCAAATATGACGTTGTTATCAACGTTTATATAAGCATTAAATATAGCTTGGTATCGGTAAACGACTTATATTCATTGCTCCAGTTTCCTCATGGTAAAAAATATGACTCACTGATTAAATGGTTAATGAATTCTGATTGCAAAGTTATGTAACAATTACCATAATATGCAATGAAACTAATTGACTATCCTGGCTTGACGGTTTATTACATGAAGTTTTGAAATAATTGACCTCTTAAAAAAAGTATTGCATTACTTTTTCACAATTTAAACGTGTGTGATTATAATTTACCGCTATATTAAATGGGGTGCAATCTTGTATGTGAATGATTTATTTGTTAATAGGATCTTGAACTCTTCTAATATTTACGTAGTATCGCTATTAATTTTATCGTTCATGTTAATTAGAGTGTAAACTCAAACACCAATTTATCAGTCTGTTGTCAGTAATTAATTTCCGGCAACTACAGTTTTTATATTTTGAAACACTGGCCTTTTAACTTATTTGTTTCATCATAAACTGTTGAAGTGTTTACGATGTATAATTGACTTTAGCGTTAGTGGTAAATATATTGGTTATGAAAACACTGCGAATATGCAAAGTTTTATGATAAATAAAACAATTAACGTAGGTATAAGTTCCAGAGGAGCAGAAAACCCTCATCCAGTTATGGGCAATAAGGATAATATACTAGACCTGTATCAATAACTGTAGACGATTACGGTAGTCAACAAGTATCGATAAGGTCACTAGAGTTCAAGCGAGTTGACATTTTACAAACGATTGCTCACTACCAAATTATGAAATGACATGTCTAAATTTTACTCATTGCAATACTATCTGTTGCCTGTTAACAGGCCATTAACGTAAATTGAAGGTTAATAGCACCAAAATAAAAGCTAACGAAGCCGATAATTTCGTAACAATGTTGTTTATGAATATTTTAAATAAATTTTATGATGATTAAATGTTTAATTAATGAATTATCGTCGAAGTTGCGGCGTAAAAAAACGGTTTGATAGGTGATCCTTATGAAAAAAATGTATTATACGAAAAATAAAAACTACATATTTTATTACTGCCAACTGCCAAGTAGCATTGTGAATGCCCTGTTGCGTTCCGGTGGGAAAGACATTGTAGCCAGAATAACTACTGGACATAATGAAACTTAACATCTTATGTCTCAGGATGACAAGCGCAGTGGAATGCCACACAGTACTTTGTAACTCAAAGTGCTGGATGGTGTTGCTATTGTTTATGGTAGTCGTATCGATTACCATCGGGTGAACGGCACGCTCGTCTCACCATTCAATGCCATAAAAAAATTAAACTTAGTTTTGCTAGCGTTCTAAAGTATTTTGGAACCACGTTATAAATTTTCATTTAGTGTATAAAGTATTAAAGACATTATATTGGTTTAATTTGAAACAATTTTTATTGCATTGAATGACGAGACGAGCAAAACGGATGAAACATCGATATCTAAAATAATTTTGTAATCTATTATTAAAATACCAGTATCGATATCATCGACACCACTCTCACACTAGATGACGACACGTCCGACCAAAAACATTGTGAAACCTCTGCAGCTAGCGGGTAATTTGGTATTAGTGCTACTGATAAATTACGGACCGAATGATGTGACAGTTTTAACGTTAAAAGAGGGCTTGTTACTGCAGTTTGCATTCGAAAAGATAGTACCTACTTTTATTTTACATTGCTATTTAGATTAAAAATAATTTAAACGGTGTTAGTCGCAGCTTTAACTACTTGAATGCCTTTAAAAGCATCACTGAGCTTTTCGGGTTTAAGTCTAATGTTAATCCTGGATATGGTCTAGTTGTTGAGTGCACAACCAAAATCATCATCATCATCCAAAATTTTATGGTTTCTTCACCAACTCCTAAGATATATTTTCTACTGTCGCAATTATAGTATAAGAAGTAAAATAACATTTATATTATACTAGGTGTTCCTTGCGGCTTCGTACGCGTGAAAATCCTTTCTCATTACAAACATCCCTAAAATACTGTTCGATGCCATTTATTAAAAAAAAATATTTATAATAATTCCATTATTTCCCATATGAGATAATTACCGGGATAAAAAATAGCCTATGTGTTTATCCAGGATACGGTCTACCCGTGTGCTAAAGTTAATCCAATTCCTTTCAGATGTTTCTGCGTTTAATTATAGCAAACGTACAAATTTCCAAAAATTTCACAAACTTTCGCATTTATAATATTAGTAAGATAGTAGGAAGTAAGATTCTCGCATCATAGTTATTACTTGGTAGGGTCAAAATAATTATCACATTTACAAATAATAGATTCAAATCAAAATGCAAATATGGAAGCTGTGCGTTCTTCATAGAATGGACGGCATCTTTAAGGTCACCGCAGTGATGCTGCACCCGTTATGGTTATTGAGTCTGGTCGTGAACTGCGGTGAATGTAAAACGTGCTTGTTTTGCACATCTTATTTATTGTACTTATGACCATAGTTTATCTACATTTTTGAATAATGGAGCTGCTTTAGGTACTACAAATATCATATTTAAGTGTATTTGAGGGTTAAAACAAACGGCTGGATAATTGAGGGTTAAACAGAGAAATAATATGTTAAAATGTGATTTTGATAAGGTAGATATTTTTATAGTTAACCGTGATGCTGATCGATGTGCAGCGATCCTCGTTCAGCGCCAAAAAAAATATTTATATATTTTGCTTGCCACAAAAGTGAGGGAATGTGATACAGCCTCCTAATATGTTCACGAGTTCCTTTGCAAGTTACAACTGAAATTATTCCGGATCTTGCAACATCCTGCTCAAGTTATGTTTCTTCATTATGTACTCTAGATTGACAAAACATTCTTTATTGAAATATTTTAGACATCTTTGAATAACGAATCTATTAAAACTGTATCTTATTTGAGTAACATAAAACTGACTTATCTTTTCGACCTTCATTGTTCAAAAAAGATATATATTTTTTCATAATTTCTAAACGCAAGATTGGGTGTGTTTGATTCCAAAAGTGCCTTTCTGGTGACGCAAGCTATTCGTACTTCCACGTATTTTTCATTGTTGATTGATTAAAAAAAACGCTAGTGGGGTAACCAACCTGCTTTTCACAAGTGTGAAAGCTAGTGCTAGGTTTTTTTTTCGCGGGGAAAAACGCGTTAATGCTACCACTACTGAGGGGTGAGTGGGCGGTTATGTTGGTTTCACCGATCTTACGGCTCAATGTCGACACTCGGGACTATAGCATCATCCGAACGAGCATTGGACTGAGTCCTTAACACTATATACACCCTACACCGGCATACCAACCAAAACCCGCGGTGGCCTTCTTCGGCGCCTACGGGACGGCCCCGGGGTATCTTTGTGCACAAAGATAGCTGCACGGATCCGACCCTGATGCTAGAAGTACTTCCATTTTTTTAAGGCACAAATTTCATAATAATGTCAGATCCGATAATATTTTTAATGTTCATTATATAAATTCTGCTTTCATGTTCATCTGATTGAAATAAGTAGAGCATACATGAAATATAATATGATGTTTAGATGATAAGTAATAAGCAAATTGCTAGACATTTCAAATATTTATTTAGAAATTGACAAGTATTACAACTGTAGCAAGTAGAGCGTGTTGGATTCCGTCACGCAGCGCCCGCCTTGGTGGAGTGACTGCGTGTACCTTGCCACAAGTTATGAAAGAATGGAGAGAAAGAATCACCTTAGTCCCTAGGCCAGTGAAAGAGGATTTGAGTCTTCGAGTAGCTACTCTTTTGAGTGAATCATTAATTTTGACTTATATATAATTTGCATTTTAATGTAGTTGCTTCTGAAGTGGTTATTAATATGGAAAATGTATATTTTTTTTTTGTCCTTAAGGACAAAAAATTGAAGCTTCTTGCCTTAAGTACCTTATTCGTTCTATATCTATGGTACTTTTTTCCTTAAATGTGTCGGTCTTTCTCTTGTAGCTTACACCATAACCATGTCGCCAACTGTAGCTATTAAGTCAAACGTATGCAAGAGAATACGCATTTATTTCCACCCGACTCATTTTCTTTTTTTTTCACAACACTCTTGTTAAAGGCAGCAATTTAGATACGCTTAGGAAGCATTGTTTTTTACCGAGTTTTGTCAAGCTAAGATACAAGCAAAGTATGAGTTATACATGAATAACAAAGAAATATTATACAATATCCAGTATATTAATAATTGGGAAAGTCTACCTAGCTCTACAATTAAGTTCAACAACATAAAGTTAAAATAATAAAGTGAAATTGTTCGTTAATGAACAGAAGTAACGAACCATCGCTAGAAAGCATTTCTTAACCATAGTAGTTTAAAACATTTTCTAAAAGAGAACACAATTTAAAACGATTATCGTGTCCGAAAAGATTCACGGAAACATAAATGCATCCAGCGGGAATGAAGATAATGTTTATGTTCTTTTTTTTAAAACAGAGCGATCTTTTCTACGTTAACGGGACGGGTTCCCAATGCGGCTATTACACTTTGTTTACGATTCAGGAATAAGTACAGATCTCGTCAGGGCGGAGAACCGGAGCTATTTTTCAAGTGAACCGTTTGTAGTAATACAATTCAGTTACAGGGCAAAAAACTCCTCTTTATTCAACTCGAGTGTCTTTCTCGTAATTTTTTCTGACGTACGCGGTGTTTCCGTCCACTGTATTTGTTTGTGAGTAAAATATTATTGCTCGGGGTGACGATTTATTGTATTCTATTCGGTTTAAGTAGAATAAGTTGTATTAACGCGATTTTTTGTAGTTAGTTAATGATTAATGTTGCATCTAAAATTTCTGATTCTTATGATTATGTATTTTATTATTTTTAATAGTTACGACTTGGCCAAATGTTAGTTTGTCAAATACCATACCATATTATGGTATGGTGTGATATAATAGCCCTGTATTATATACTGCCCAAGGTTGAGCACGGGTCTCCTCTACAACTGAGAGGGTTTAGGCCTTAGTCCACCACGCTGGCCTAGCGCGGATTGGCAGGCTTCACATACGTTAGAAATACTTATAGACAACTATTCAGATATGCAGGTTTCCTCACGATGTTTTCCTTCACCGTTAAAGCGAGCGACAATTCACAAATGACAAGTTACAATAATTAATTCAACTGTAACATATACCAAAAATAAATCCCTGTGCCTTTTCGCTTAGCAATTTTCACTACTATTCACATTATTGTTCACAGTAAATATACATACATAAATAACTGTTAAAATATGCATGCTGTGTTCACTAGTTTTAGGAATTACACGAAGTTTGTTAAATCTATAATTTAATATTTGTTTTTTAAGTGCAAGTTGTGTGTATATTCCAAGTTGTGAATAAAAAAAAAAAAAATACTAGTCCCTAGCTTTCCTCCCAGACCACCAGACTGATGAAGTTTTCAACTAAATCTAACGAAGACATTGCTATTTATATTACCTCATTTCTTCTCTATTTCAGGCCTCGACGCAATAGATGTCCAATCCGGAAGAGATTTAGTTTCACGCATTGTTATGAGACATTCGTTTCGCAGGTTAATATCATTCCCACATTCGTTATGTAAGAGTTAAGCTGCGTGTATAAAGTGGCTTTATCATCGTATATTAATCTTAGGTTAATAATACGAATCTTGTATTATATATTGATCAATGCTAAGGACGGCCTCCTCTACTTCTGGGAGTGTTAAGGCCTTAGTCCGCCAAGCTTAGTGCGGATTGGTTGACTTCACATACCTTCGAATTTTGTCTGGAGAGTAAGAGATAAAAATTAATCCAATAATCTTCCTAATATTATAAATGCGTATATGAAGAGATTTGAAGGTTTCAATTTTGTTAGAAGCAGACGCTTTTCACGCGAAAAATATTAGCATAGGATAAATTATATTACATACATATACATATACATACATATTCACTCACGCCTGTTATCCCCGAAGGGGTAGGCAGAGGCGCAACTAGTGCACCCACTTTTCGCCATTATTCCGTCCCATGATGTGATAGGGGGCGAGCCTATCGCCATATCGGGCACAAATTCCAGACTCCGGGCTGATACTGAATAGAAAAACTCAATATCACTTTGCCCGACCCGGGGATCGAACCCGAGACCTCAGCTTTGCAGTCGTACTGTAATAAATTATATTACTGTTTACGTATTTCTAAAACTATTCGTATTACCATTTTTTCCTATGTGTCGGTAGATATTATGGATCATGGGACTAGACTATTTGAAATGCAAGCCACTTACAGTCAGGTGCTGTGTACTTTGCGTAGATTAGAAAAACAGAGTCCTAAGACAATACAGTCAAAACAATGGGCTAATACATAAGTATATAAGTTATAAAAAACATATTTAAGTACATTTTTCTTATACAAACATAACAATATTTCAGAAGAATTGTATCTTGTAAAATCTTTAGTGCAAGTAACAAATCTGTTCAAGTGTTTTTATGTTTATTTCTAAATATCTTCAAAATTTCTCATTTATCAGAAACATTTGAGATATGTTTCATTATGCTCACGCCTTAACATTAGGTTCCCAAGAGCTAAGAAACAATTTAGTGCCGTTATTCAACTTATTACAAGACACCAGGTCTTTTTTACGCGCAAAAGTAAAAGTGGTACGCACTGGTTCTACTTCCAATTATGTAATTCTCATGTCTTTGTATCGAGAGAAACCGATACTGAATGATGAACAGCGTGTGTAGATGTCGAACTGTGAGACGATTCATTGGGTAGTTGGTTGAGAAGTGTTCAGCTGTCCACAGAAAGTCATTAGAAATGAGATATGCCGTATTATCTAGCTTGTAAAAACAAAATCCACGTTTTGCAAGACGTTGTCGGATTGTCGATTTTGTCGGACTCTAGGGTACTGCCACCGACCACCTGTTTTTCGGAACTTTTTGGAAAAAGAGCACCTTGTAATCCGACAAATTACGTACTTATAAAAAAGTTAGATTATAGTCTGGCTTAGGCTTGTCGGATTACAAGGGACGCCGGATGAGCCAGAGGCTGGATTACCGCGAGTCTACTGAATTATTTAAATATTCGAACTAATATCTCTGTGTTTCATAACATAACTATTGACCTAGGTTTTCTTTTATTGAATCACCTCTTAATGGCTAATTAAGCCTCATTTGATCTACTAAATTGTTCACACTTCGCTTTCTAACGAATAAATTTAATATGGATCATATTTTTGCATGTTTTACTTGATACGATACAATCAAAACTTATACAATGCATTAAAATTATTGTTCCTTTAGATGTACATAATTATAAAGACAGCAACATCGAATACAAATGCATCGTATATTATGATCGAAGTCACAATCTTCTGTATGTCCTCACAAGTTTTTTACCCACACATTCGCACGTATTATGTATAAACTTTGCATAATGTCTTACTTCACAGCCATTACGGTGTACTGGCAAAACACTTGTGTCCCTATTCTGTAATAACTTATCCGGGACTTGTGAAGTAGCTAATTTTTGCGGCCTCATGTCATACTGAGCCACAAAAATACTGTTTCTTTGTATCCTTTTACGGGATCCCTTTGGTTCCCCTACTTTTTTTTAAACTATTATTTTTTCGCATAATTGACTTTGTATAATATGTATTGGCATAATAGTACTATCGCATAGTAATATTTTCGTCATAATAAGCTATTGGAATAATTTTAGCTCGACTAATTTGTATGAGACTAATACACATTTCGTATAACATGTATTTAGGATAAATTAGGTTAGCGAGGAGCGAAGCGACGAGCGTGTTTGGTGCATATGAACCACCGCACGAGCCGAGATGCGTAACAATATTATTACAAAAAAAATGATGCAATCCAATAGGGAACCTCCATTTACGACGTGGCAACTCAATTGCAACTTCTAAAAGAGTTTTCGATAATATTACATGCGCGCTAACCCGTGAGGTAAATCTAAGTTCCAAACGAATGAAATATAGCTAAAACAAGCTCAAACCTGCTTTGGTCAAAGTATGATAATTATAGGGTAGTGTATATTTGACCAAAATATATTGCTTTTAAAATGACCTCCGATGTTGACCTTTATACGCTGTAGCAAAACAAGGTATAATTCAAAATAAATAAAACGTGAAGCCTCTATATTATAACAAATATTGTGATCATCTGACAATTTCAAGAGAGCCATACTCTGTGGATCATACGTAACTTAAAATTCCAACCTTTCACAATGTCTCATTATCACAGAATCGAACTCCAGAGCCCTACATCTGTCAGATCGTATAAACAGTGCTGACGCAACCGGTTGCCAGGCAAATGTCAAGCGGACCAGATGAACCAGTCGGACCGTTGTGACCGTTGTGTTGACTAGCTTGAATGGAAAAGTTGTCCGCTTCTTTCGCTTTTTTATTGCACACCACTTCCAGATGATAAAGCTTGTCTAGCAGTTGTTACAGTATTCGATTGAAACTGTATTTCGTTTTGATTTTTGTTGCGTGGTTCGCTTGGTTTCGAAATATTTGTTTTTAAAGGCACTTTTTCAGTTTCAATTACGGATTTTTTCAATATCATCTTATTTTCATGACATTTAACCTCATCTTATTTCTTACTCGCGCTAATGAATCGTCATACGGTGAGTGTCAGATGATGACGTCACTTCCGCAGCTTTCTGCTTTTGCAAAGGTTGCTTCATCTTATTCAGTGTGACTAATAATTTTATTTTTAAAGATTATAATTTGATTTATTTTAGTCTTTTTTGTGTTCTTTCGTATTGGTAAATATCAAAACCATGACCAAATGTATTATGTCATTCGATCAAATCATGTGCTATCTTGCTAAAGCGAGTCAAAAATCCTACGCCTACAGAATAATAAATCTGTAACGACTTCCGCATGGTAATGTCAACATCTGACATATTATGAGTATAAAATAAAAACTTCATATTGAAATAAATAATTCGAATCAATAGATTTATTCGCGGATCTATACCAGGGCGTAGAAAATTTTAATGAAACATTACTAACATATTTTTGTATTCCATGTATGTTATATTTCTTAGGTAGCTCAATATGGAAAAAGTTAATAATAGTTATAATTAGTTTTAGACTGAATTAATATAGCATTAAAATAAGAAATAACTATCCGACTGCATCCATTAGAAATAATCCTGAACAAATTAACTACATATTAACAACAACATAATCTGCAACTATTTGCACCACTGGGTCTTAATCTGCATTCTCTCTGCGTTAAGCTAATGCAAAATTACATAACAATTGTAATGTTTCTAAAAAGTTTCATTTATTAAGTTTTAAAGGTAACTCAATACATTGTAGTTTCAAAGGACTTCATATAATAAGACGGTAGTACATTTTATTAAAAAAAAAATCTAAAACCTTTTGATGATAAATATTCGAACCCATTGTTGATATTTTTTTACTCAAATGTATTTTTAAAATGTCTAATATTTACAATAGCTTGTGTACGTTTTACGTAAAGATAAGGAATGCGAAAATAATCTGTATACTGTTTGTATTATTTTAGATATTATTTAGAATCACATTGTATTGTTACCCCTTTTACTATAACGCAAGTTTCACTATGTTAGGGGAGTTAAATGTTTTACATCGAAGTTGGAGTTCCCGTTAAAGCTGTCTAGAAGTCAGTTACAAGTGTTAACTTTATATTTTCTTAGTACTTATTCCTCTACCTGCTGCCATGTTTTAGACCTTTTTTTAAAAACTACAACAAACATTTCTATTTACGTTTAAAACTTAACACGATGAAAATAAGTCATAACACAATTTAAATGTTTCATGATTTTGTGAATGAGATAGTCTTGAATATTCACTATTCTATCAAAATCAAGCCAAGCCTCGCTTATATATATAGATGTATGGAAAAACCCTATATACTCGGACACCGGTGTCCATCGCGGGACTTGACGGGTCAATATTATTTTTGTGTGGTTTAGAAAACACCTTTGAAAAAATGAAAATCCTCCTAGCCAGTTTCGGCCACGGCGGCCAATCTCAACGGACATCAGCCAGGTACGCAGGAGATATTATAGTGCACAAGTGTGTGCGCAATACACGGGTGCACTTCGCTATTCCTTCACTCTCATAGTCCGGTGAGACGGCAATCCGACATGACCGGAGAGAGATCAGGCGCAGGACCAACGGCTTTACGTGCTTTCCGAGGCACGGGGGTATCACACCGCCAACTTCCTGACTCCGAGCTGCGACTGAGTAAATTTTAAGATGGAAAAACCCAGTCACAATTTTTTTTTTTGCTCGACCCGGGATTCGAACCCAGGACCTCAGCGCGCAAATCGTACTCGTAATGCGTACGCAATACCACTACGCCACCGAGGCAGTCTTCTCAGAAAACACCTTTACTCCCGTTATATAGGCAAAGTTCACAAAATCGCGTTTTCAAACATAAATATTATCATATCTACAATTGCTATTAGAAATAAGCTTCGACAAAAATTATTATGATAGAATGCTTTAATACTTAACAATATATAAATCACATACGATTATTATTTGCACCAAATCCAATCAAATAGTTAAGGACATAATTGGCAAAGTCGATCGGCAGGCAATTGGCATTTCTGACTCATGTAACCTTGAGTATGACATATTTTATGTTATTTCCAACCATTTTATACGTAGGTGATAATGGCGCCAATGTATAAAATTAATACCATTTTATGATTAAACCCAATATATTTATAAAGAAATTTTAGACAACCTTTGTTTTTTCGGCAAAAACATGTTTTGGATGATGGCTAATGGCATCACAGCTGAGATTTATCTAACTACCATAGGCTATAATCGTTGAATACACAATCAATAGTATATTGACTTCCAAACACATAATTTCTCAGTGGATCTAATAACATGAAATGTATCTATTTTGTAGTTATGAAATTGCTAAATCTTGTTATGACTTTCGCTATTATAATTCCTTGGTATACTTTTTGTATGCCCCTTTATACCAGCTATAGGTATATTAATAATATTATCCTACAAATATTATAAACGGAAAAGTTTCTAAGTACGGATGTATGGATGTTTGTTACCCTTTCACGCAAAAACGACTAAACAGATTTCGATGATATTTGGCACACAGGTAGATCATGTCCTGGATTAACATATAGGGTCTCACTTTTTATCCCGGGAAAATATAACGCGGGACTTTTATCCCGGAAAAACTTTGTAACGCGGTCGGAGCCGCGGACAAAAGCTAGTACTCGATATTGTCATCTAAGTTGTGTAGCTGCACTCTAAGGCAACATAGATGATTCGTTGTTGTATCATATCATTCATCATTTAAGGGTATCACGCTGTTTAAAATATTGTCGTATATTCTCGAGTCATGCACAGTTTTAAGCTATACTCTGATTGCCTAAGCAATAATACAATGATGTAAAACCAAAATGTATATAGTTCACAATCAATTTAATCAGTTAATTTATGTACCTAATAGTGTTGGAACACCTGTTCTTGTGCTCACTGAATCAAATCAAAGAGGTGTATTTTCGGAATAGAAATCGAATTTCGATAATTTTAATGATGATTATAGTGCTGATCTTAATGAGCATATAAATAAGGACGAGTTTCTAGCGAAAAAAAGAAATGTATGATCACGGGGTGTTCCATCTACGATGGCATATTCGTATTTTTACAATTACAGGCGTTCTCATCGAAGGATAATTCTGCCCCAGTAGTCGATTTAGCAGTAATTTATAAATAGGCCTCGGTGGCGTAGTTGCATTTCGGTACGACTGCAAAGCTGAGGTCTCGGGTTCGATCCCCGGGTCAGGAAAAGTGATATTGGATTTTTCTAACCGGTATCAGCTCGGAGTCTTTAATTTGTGCCCGATATTAAAATTAAATAAATTTATTCGAACCCATAAAATGTTATACATTATTTAGATTCAGTCAATATTAGTTCTCACTAGAGAAGAACGGGCAGGAAACTCTAGTGTTGCTCTTTTCAAAATCATATTGCTGACGGCTCCTCCCCTATCACACCATGGGACGGGAAATATGAAGAAAAGTGGGTGCACTAGTTGCGCCTCTGCCTACCCCATCGGCGATAAAAGGCGTGAGTGTGTATGTATGTAGTAAAAAGACGGATTTGTCCCTGTAGACAGAATCGGGCCCTTGGCCTTAATATAGTTGACAGTACTCTGTACTATTTGTATTTGAGTCGATGTATGGAAAGCGTTTGGGTTTCCCCTTGTCGTGAGAGTGATTATATTCCGTAAGGCATATTGCATTAACAATGGTAATTATATTTTAATTATGCTGGTCACAATATTTGCTAATTGTTTATTAATAGTATTGTAATGGCCGCACGCAAAATGTTCAAGTTCACCAACTTTTTGATTCTATTCGCAGTTATGCTACAAATAGCAGATACCCAGATAATAATGTCTCAAATGCATTATTAATTTCAGTTCTCTCATAATAGCGATATATACATTAAAAACTCATTTGGTAAATGCTATAAAGCATTTGTTATTATACAATGCAGAGGAGTCATTAAACCTCAATATTGAATAACCGTTAAATTTGCAAATGAGTACTTATACTATTATTGCAAATTACTTTAAGCTACATAGTACAATGAATAGCACATCTTAATACTTAGAATCACGATCCATTAAATAGTTTAAATATTATGTCGTATGATACAATACATTTTTCACTTATCATACTTTTTTTTTTTGTTGTTTTTATATTTTTATAGAATCCTGAAAAGAAACAGTCGAAAGCGGGATTTGAACCCACGACCTCCGGCGTACCGTGCCGGTGCTCTTCCAATTGAGCTATTCCGACCCTGCCTTCGATTGCCAATTTCAGGATCTGTACGTAATTCTCTTAAAGGAGATGTCGTGGGTTCAAATCCCGCTTTCGACTGTTTCTTTTTCAGGATTCTATAAAAATATAAAATCATTAACCAGGCACTACATGGCCATGACATGTATAAAAAATCATAATATAAAATTAGAAAAAAGTTTAGCGACTCGTTTCGGTTTACTTACTCCTGTAAAGGGGTAATGCTGAGTTAGTAGTTGTAATAACTGCTAACAGATGTCGCTGGTCACCTCCTTTAAGAGAATTAAGTACGGATCCTGAAATTGGCAATCGAAAGCAGGGTCGGAATAGCTCAATTGGAAGAGCACCGGCACGGTACGCCGGAGGTCGTGGGTTCAAATCCCGCTTTCGACTGTTTCTTTTCCAGGATTCTATAAAAATATAAAATCATTAACCAGGCACTACATGGCCATGACATGTATAAAAATCATAATATATTTTTTTTTTTGTTGACATTATAGGGCCACAGTGTAAAATATAAATTGTGTTTAAAATTATTTTTTAAATGAAACTCAAGACCACTGACCCGCAGCTATGTATTGTCTTATCTCTATCTTACCAATGTAGTGGCAATATTAATTAAACACATAATATGTAGTGAACGGAAATCCAGAAAAAAGAAATGAAAAAGAATGAATGTAATATTTGTACCTTTGAAATATATGTATTCTGTTCCCTTTTGAAAGTACCAAAATCCGAAGGAGTGTAGCGCAATATTGGAGGTCGGGGTCAACGAACTGCCCGATGACCTCTATCAGGCCTGTTTTAAGGAGCCTTTGAGCCTTTAAAGCCGTTTATACGTGACGATGTACTTTTGTCATTAACATTTTAGTAAGTATCCATATTTGGTCGTGTATCCTAATGATGCTTGGGATTTTTGCTAATCAATGGAGCTATTTACGTATGAAATGAAGATATCGAAATACATGTTTCAAAATAGATGAATATACAAAAGAGGTAAACGAAGTCCTGGATTCTGTGGAACCAAGAGTCAAGAAAACAATTACAAATAGACACATTGGTCGAGGCGTGTTGTTTTCAAGTGTAGGTAAAGTGTGAGAGTATATAAAAAAATAAAATAAAAAAGTGTCTACGTATCTATGAGTTTCCAAAAAATACACGTAAATTCCTTAGAATTGAAATTAGTGCAAATATAGTGATGGACTCTTCTTAATCCCATGTGAAATGAAAATAAGCTCAATACACCGTAGATGTCCTTGTTGGGCTTTTGCCTGTACTAGGAGATTAAAATAAAAGAGTTAGCTCAAGTATTCTTTCAAGTGTTCTTTTTATTTCAAAAGTAAGCATAATTATGAATCGATCTTTTTTGGTACACCCAGATTTATTTATGACTAGGTTTTGTTCACGGCTTCGCCCGCGTGCAATTTTTTCCGGGATAAAAGTTTCGCCTTATGTATTCCCGGGATAAAGTAACCTGAGTCGTCAGGATCTCAAACTAGCTCCGTACCAATTTTTATCGAAATCCGTTCGGTAGTTTTTGAGTTTATCGCGTTTAGGCAGAAGTGGTTGGGGAACTTTGTATTATAATATGTAGGATGCAATAATTGATAAAGTGAGATTTATCTGATCACGATCGTGTCGTGAGGCCTAAAGTTTTCAAGTTCCCAGAATAAAACATAAGTATGAAACAAACTGTTTACGATGTCATAAGTGTTAAGAAGTAAGAACGGGAGATTTAAATGGAATTTGTCGGAGGATTGCATTTGTTCTTTATAATATAAAGATTGTGGACGATAGCCTAGTTGGGAATGGAACGGTCTGCCGAGACAATGTCCGGAGATTCGAAACCTAAGGCACACACCTCTGACTTTTCAAAGTTACGTGTGTATTGTTTGTCAATTATCGTTCACTTTACCGGTGAAGGAAAACATCGTGAGGAAACCTACATACCTGAGAATTCTTCATAAGCATTTCGAGGGTTCGAATTAGTTTATATATTTTATTGTTTTTTAAAGAAAAAACAAATAAAATATACAAACAAACAGCAGAAACAGACATGGACGCTAAGTGTTCTAAATTTGAAAAAGTTATTAGGTTAGGTCATGATAGGAATAATAACTCATTCTAATTTACATACATACATACATATACACTCACGCCTTTTATCCCCGAAGGAGTAGGCAGAGGCGGAACTAGTGCACCCACTTTTCGCCATTATTCCGGCCCATGATGTGATAGGGGGCGAGCCTATCGCCATATCGGGCACAAATTCTAATTTACTGTATAAATATTATATTAACGGGCTATTAAATATCAAAACCTTTTATATTTATATGATTAGAAAGTGCTAACACAATTTGTATCTTGTGCAACACACTACAATAACCATATGCTAATACAGCGAAAGGTTAAATGATATAACTATCGTAATTCATCAAGGTTTGCTAAATTTTATCCATTCTTCATGGCCTCTGGCGTTATGAAATATGCCCATTTACAAAATATCGCTAATTGTTTTAGTTTTTAGTGTAGAGGTTACAATTATATAATACTTAGCGACAAAATATTTATCTTCTTAAGTTAGTAAAGTTCGGCATGATTTTTATGTTACATAAAAATTTAGTAAATACATACCGCTTGTACACACATAAAAGGAAGATTTCCTACGTGTTTTTATGTTAAAAGCTCATAAAATAATTAAAACAAGAATTAATAACTTCATCTGTTCTTATTTTAAAATTGGCGTAATTACAAGTAGACTTTAAAAGTATTTATTTAGAGCATTTTTAAGTATTTGTTTCGAAACAATAGTTGCCAGTGGCACCCAAACTAACCCGCTTGTATCTTAAACTGCCATAATAAAGATTACAACTTGAATAATGAGCCGCATGAGGGATACATTGCATTTTTTAGTACTTAAATAAGCAAATTTTTTGTTTCCAACACTTATTTACATACCATCTCATACTATTAACATAGTACAATATAAATCTCCAAATACTATGAATGCCGGACTAGCCTATAAGCAAATTAAGCAATTGCTTAGGGCATCATGTCTTGGGGCAACCAAAAATGAAAAAAGAACGACGACGCTGCAGGAAAATCTTAATGCATTATCAATATCATATACTAGTAGTGCTCGCGGCTCCGCCCGCGTGAAAAAGTTTTTCTGGGACAAAAATATTTTCCGGGGATAAAAAGTAACCTATAGCACTCAGGAGTTATGTAGCTTCCGATTAGTGAAAGAATTTTCAAAATCGGTTCAGTAGTTCCTGAGATTAGCGCGTTCAAACAAACAAACTCTTCAGCTTTATAATATTAGTATAGATTATAGGGTTAGATACTTATGCATGGGGAGGAGGGCTAGGCGTAGATTGCTTAAGGCATCAAGTAGTCTTAATCCGGCACAGAGCTTAAGGCTTAAGCCATACAATTATGATACAAAATTCAAATGAGATAATTACTAATCTCCAAACAACAATAGGACCAAAAAAATCTATCTCCAGGCCATGTTTATTCCGTTGTAAACACATCACGTTCCATAGCCCACTGACACGGTGCGTAGAATGAGAAAAAAAAGAAAGTGGTAATTCAAGGTGATTTCTTTTCAAGGACGACGCGAAAGTGGGCTATCGTAATATAGAAACAGGATTTGTGATTTCATCTTTAGAAAAAAATTTGCCTTGTGCATTACAGACTTTCTTAGTCTTTACTAAGTTGAGTAGTGAGTAAATTTGTTTTATTTACGACATTTGCTCGGAGAAATGTGTATAAAACTTTCCATCACGCCGTAAAATTTATAATTATTTTTATTTGTAGAAACGCAGGCTTCTGTTATAAGAAATGACTTTAGAACATTGGTTACAATTATATCACTTTTTGAAAGAATCAGCGAAGACCCCTGAAATTTTACTTTATACATTTTAACTAAATTATAAAACAGCAGGTGTGATATGAAACTATTTTCTTATACTTTTTTGAATTGCTAATATCATACTAAGGGAAAACATAATTATTAAGAAGGTTTTAAAACACTGATTAAGAATAAATATTAAACAAGAGCCTCCGTAATAAAACTCCACAAAGTTCTTTAAGAAACCCAATATCTGACGGGATCAATTAATTTCTAATTATATAACAGCTATTTAATTAAATCGTCGTTAATTGGGGCAATTTTTGGAAGATAATAATTAGAGGAACTTCTTAGAAACAAGTTTAATGACAGGCTTCACGGTGTTTTCAACCAATAACGTAATTAAAGTAAAAAGGTCAGATTAGACCGTGGGCCAGTGCAAAATTTCGTCAGTCATTTTCTCCCGAACGATAATTGGTGAGATGCATCAGAGACGTGTATCATAAAGCCTCGTGAACGTCAGCTTCGGCTCCGTGGGTGCCATGAGCGGTGGTAGCCTCCCAAAGATGTAGAAAAAAAAAAATTATTCAGTCATTTCCTCCCAACTAAGAATCATTTTAAATTGTAGCTAACCCGATACCTTGAAGAAAAAACATAATCAGCTGACTGTAACTTGGGGCATTATGCATCAGCTGGTCAATCAAACATGTAAAAAAAATGTATCATTTCAGTGATTTCTTCTCAACTACAAATTTACCTGATGATAGCTTATACGCAACTATGAATAAATATATGTGTCAGCTGGCTGTATGCCGGGGCAAAAACCGTCAGCTGATGCCTTGAAAGTTATAACGCAGGTGTTAGGCGAGAGCTTCTATTACATAATTACATGCATCAGCTGACAATGTTTCCCTCGAGTTACTGATAGTAGATTCTCTTTATTAATTACAGCATTGTATTATCAATCTATACATGTAAAATGCTTTGTCCTGAATGACTGACTGACGGTTAAACGCACAGCCTAAACCTCTGACCGTAGAGACCTGAAAATTGCAGGGTGTGTTCTTTGTATGCCATAGGCATCTAATGAGATTGAATTTTCCGAAAGTCTACCCCTAAGAGGGTGAATAAGGGGGGCAAAGTTTGTAATTCTTTGGTCCAACCTACTTCAAATATTGCTTAAACTTATTTTTAACAGAACTGATAGAAGACGTGTTTCATGTTTTATTGAAATTCATCCCGTAATATATAATATGTATAAAAACAAAAGGTCATTAACTCACTCATCACGAAATCTGAGAAGCTACACGTGCTAGGAGTCTCAAATTTTGTGGAGGTGCCTTTTAGGACGTTGGAGCTCACTAAGACGGGATTTTGCGAAATTCAACCCCTAATGGGGTAAAAAGATTGTACGCGATAAACTCAAAGACTATCAAACGGATTTTGATTAAATTTGGTATGGAGATAATTCGAGCATCTGGGAAACTGGAAAGTTTTAGGCTACTTCTTATCCCGTGAAAATGTATAAGTGGGACCTTTATCAAAAAAAAAACTCTTTCGTACGACCGAGGCTGCGGGCAAAAGCTAGTCAGCTTATAAATTTTCATCTGGGAAGATATAATGTATCTTAAATGTTTGACTTTACGCTCAGATATGAGTTTTCCGATGAAATGTATAAATACTTTACGACTAATACGTATATAATTAAATAACTGAAGAAATATTAAGAACAGTGATTATGAATTTATAGTTTATTGTACTCTCCGGAGTAAGATAAAGTGGTCAGCAGAAGACTTTTCAGATTAACACAACCTACTGCAGGTACCACCTTTGCAACACGTTTCTAATCTAAGGGTTAGAAAAGTGTTGCATGCCTACATCGCGTCATACAAGGAACACACCCTGCAAATTTCAGATCTCTACGGTCAGAGGTTTGGGCTGTGCGTTTAACCGTCAGTCAGTCATTCAGGACAAAGCATTTTACATGTATAGATTGATAATACAATGCTGTAATTAATAAAGAGAATCTACTATCAGTAACTCGAGGGAAACATTGTCAGCTGATGCATGTAATTATGTAATAGAAGCTCTCGCCTAACACCTGCGTTATAACTTTCAAGGCATCAGCTGACGGTTTTTACCCCGGCATACAGCCAGCTGACATATATATTTATTCATAGTTGCGTATAAGCTATCATCAGGTAAATTTGTAGTTGAGAGGAAATCACTGAAATGATATATTTTTTTTACATGTTTGATTGACCAGCTGACGCATAATGCCCCAAGTTACAGTCAGCTGATTATTTTTTTTCTTAAAGGTATCGGGTTAGCTACAATTTAAAATGATTCTTAGTTGGGAGGAAATTACTGAATAATATTTTTTTTTTCTACACCTTTGAGAGGCTACCACCGCTCATGGCACCCACGGAGCCGAAGCTGACGTTCACGAGGCTTTATGATACACGTCTCTGATGCGTCTCACCAATTATCGTTTGAGAGGAACTTGGTCATCGAAATCTGTCACTGGCCCACGGACCAGATACTTCAGTGGTGGTATTTTAAAACATTTTTTACTTTCATAATATTTCTGTTGGTAATGTTTCGATTTCGCTGTTCAATATTTCTTTGAAGTGTTTTTACGTGATCATTTTTATAAAGCTTACTTTTTACTCATTAAATGTAAAGTATGGCATAATAGTCATACAAACAATAAATGGTTATATATAATACCACTAGCCTCGGCATTAAAACTAATGATATACTCGCAATAACTAAAAGTTTTGGCGGGAACTTGGAAGTGTCATGAGGTGTTCTTGTTTTAATTCATTATTTTGCCAATACTTAGTGTTTATTGCGTAATAACTATGGTAGTATATTATCCAATATAGTTCTATTAAATGGCTTCAATGAAGTGAATTGAAATAACTGTGCTAATCAAGTGTTTTTTTTTTGTTGCCGCCAAAACTCGTCGATAAAGTCTTGGTAAGGTGGCCACTGCTTTACTACGAAATAGTTGTTAGTACTGTGGATTAAAAAAGAAACAAGAATTGTATTTTATGAAAGACGGGCTCAATGGACTAGTATTCTGAGCCGTAATATTGAAATTAAAAGAAAATACTAAACGGCAAAATTAATTTCGCGCATAAATCGTAACTGTTGACCGAGTAATTTAAACTTTACCAGCCGGAATTTAAAGTTCACAATAAGATTAGCAGATATGCTACTGTCCATCATATCGCAACATATTGCTTAACTGGCAATGGCCAGTGGGCACTGTTTATGGGTGTGCATACTATGCAATGTCCGCTGCAGTTTCGTAATGTGCCTTTATACTTTTGGATTCAATTCTAAACATAATATTATAGGCTTATTATTTACAAGTATGCGATACAGCCCCAGTATTAGTGTTATGAAATGACATACAAAAAATTCACACACACACACTTTTCACTTTATCCCCAAAGGGGTAGGTAGAGGCCCAAATAGAGCACCCATTTTTCGCCATGAGTATTCCATCCCATGATGTGATAGGGGGAGAGTCTATCGCCATATCGGACACAAATTCCAGACTCCGGGCTGATATTGAGTGAAAAACCCAATATCACTTTACACACAGAAAACGTAGATTTAGTTGGATATTATGTACAGTCGTTTGTCATTTCTAATTTTTATCTACCTACAATAATTCCGTTAATAATGGTATAGCACAACATAATTGAAAAGTGCATATTGCAGAAAGGATGTAAACGTCACCGATCTGGGCACGAACAGAGTTAGAAATACGAACAATATTTGGGATTCGAACCGGGCATTTCCAGCAGTGAAATCTCACATACATGAAGCTGCTTGACCACGGTGGCGGCATTGTTACCGTAAAACCTTACAAGATTGCCCATCCGATCTGAATTTGCCCAGGAAGGTGCCTGTCACAAATATGTAAATAACTGGTAACATTTTAATATTTGTTTTATTATTTAATTTGTGTAAGAAATTTGATTATGTCTCTGGCAACATTCACTAAGTGATTGTTGGTAATGTGAGTTCAGTTGGCTGTCAGGCTTTGTCGAACATGGTCGTTGAATTTGCGGGCCAAAAGCGGTGTGAAAAACTTTTTCTACAAATCGGTTTGCAATTACAGCAGGTAAGTATTTTTTTTACGGCTATTGGTTTGTAGCAAATTAGGAAGAAAGAGCGAACTCAGTACGCTAAATCTCTCATAAATTGGATAAAATGATGGTGGGCAATGTCAAATCTGTTTTTCTGTAACCATTTTTACGACTTTGCCCACCGAAGTTATATCGCTATGGTTGTCACCTCCATGAGAACTGACATAAATAGATAGTACCTAGAGTGCGTTTTACTTTATTAAACTGAAATGGCGGGAATTGTCTTCATAATGTCCACCATCTTGTCAGAGAGGGGTGAAAATTTACGCCATCGGTAATTAAAAATTAAACGCACTATAAAACAAATTGTACCAGAACGAATGAGTATTAAACAACGTTTTACATTCAATTCGTTATTTATATTACTTGAGGTAATAATAATTTTAATACTCCTTTTTTTGCGTAGAAAAATGTGAATGAGGTAGTTTTTTTATTTATTTCAGAATGAATAATACTAAAAATGCGAGAAAAAAAAGAGTATTGGGATCCAGACCATATCCGTTCAGTAGTTTTTGCGTGAAAGAGGTACAAACATCCATACATCCAGACATCCATACATACTTACAAATTTTGGCCTTTATAATATTAGCAAGACTAGCCTTTGCCCGCGGCTCCGCCCGCGTGAATAAGTTTTTCCGGGATAAAAGTCCCGCTTTATATATTCCCAGGATAAAAAGTAGCCTATGTGTTAATCCAGGACATGATCTACCCGTGTGCCAAATTTCAACGAAATCCGTTCAGTAGTTTTTGCGTGAAAGAGTAACAAACATCCATACATCCAGACATCTAGACATCCATACATCGATACATACTTACAAACTTTCGCCTTTATAATATTAGTAAGATAAGATAGTAAGATTGGTAGGATTTTATGATTAATATTAAAGACTGAAATACGTTATTGCAATGTACCTGCTTAGTTCCTATTGATTAACAATAAAAAGTGACAACCCTAGCTCATCCTGTTATTTGTATGAAAAATTACAAAATATTTGTTGGGACTTTGCCCACTAAATTTTGACAGGTTAAATGAACGTTTAAAAGTTTAATTCTAAGGACGCATCATAAATTGATTATTTTTCTATAATAGTCCCTAAACATTAAGAACATAAGGTGGAAAATACCGACGTTATGAAAATTTCTGCAAAATGGGCAAACTTGTAAAAAGTGCTACACATTTGGCCCGCCGTCTAGATTGAGGTGTTTATCATATAATTATACAGTCTTTGGACATTATTATACATTCTGCACAAAGAACAGTACATTTATCAGTAGTGTAACACAATAACAAATTAAAACTAATATTATTATTTTAAATATTTCAAATTGAATTAGAAAACGCAAGCAATCTGGGCAAAGTCATGAGGTTTTACGGTACATTTACAATCAACGCTGGTGTATAGCTATATCTGGATATTTTTTTATCTATTTACTACTTAACATCAAGCCAAATGCATGTGACCATTTTAGATCACGCGACGCGGTACTTGATTGCAGATGGTTTGTACATACCAAAACTTGTTTGTATACATCGGAATGCAACGTACCTGAAAAAAAAACATTGATAATTAAATTTAAATAATTCGTTGTAGTGCTTTTGTTACATATTTATTGTCATTTATTCTCAATATCGTAAATTATTGTGTAAAAAGGGAAACTGAAATCAATTCGAACGTGCGACCTTAAACTTTATTGTAATGTAAACAATAATTCAGAATATAAAACGTGCTGGTCAGTATTAAAAATGTAATCTATTTTGTGAATGCAAATCCGATTAAACCAGAGAAAGTAAACTTGTGAGTCATTAGGAATTCATGACATAAAGTTATCACGTAGGTATTGTCAGGATTACCGACAGCAAATAATAAAAATATATATATATCGGTATTTATGATTCACTTCCGTGATCAACAACATGAAAAATAATTATGCATTTTGGTATTATTATTTATTTGGCTTAATATTATGTTATACGTTTTTAATACTAAATAATATAGCATTGACACATCTACAAAAATAAGTACATTATTGAAAGCATAGGTACATCAATTCTGGTGTAAAATAATTTTGATGCAACTGTTCCAGAAAGTCACAGTAGATTTAAATTGGTTTTGGTTTATTTAAATGAATTAGCTAATCAGCTAATGTAACAATGATCGCAAAAAAACCAGTTTGGCCTTATAGACGGAAATACAACTGGACGCAAAAACCAGTTACGAAATTTATTATATTTTGGTGACACAGTGTACATATTGTATGTAATTTGTTATTAGACTATAAATTTGACCACTACCTCTAGCGTATTTCACTGTACGTTTTCAGGAAATTGAAAATTGCAAAGTAGATTCACGGCGTAATACAACCATTGACGAAAGGCAAGCAGTCTCAGAATTTTGAAAAAAAGAAAAAATCTCACCATTGCCTTGGTATTTGGTTTTATCAATAAAATTAGCCATAAAAATATTTTAAATGCATGAACAATATATCCATCAACGTAGGGACATTGTAAAACTCGGATATTATAATGTTCAAGATATTTTACTTCAGTGATACTTTAGTTAACACTTTCATCAAAATACGTTTTCAAAATCACTGATCAGTTTATTATATGGGTACAAAGCGAAACTTTGTTAAAGAAAGTAAATCAAGTAAAAGTTTACAGTTATTACAACAAAACGAAAGTTTTGAGATTTAGATAACGGTACAGCTGTAATTCAAAATAACGTATACACAGACGAATTCGTTTTTAAACGTATTTCATAAAGTGAAAGCAAGTCATCTCAGAGTACATAAGAGTATTAAAAACTCATTCTTCATAACATTTCTTCAAAAGAAAGAACCACGTGTGCTGGCATGCGAAGCCACAGCTTGATGTTTAAAACCATCTCGGCCCGAACCAATAGGTTCGCCAAATCTTTTATTTGCCGCACCATCAAGCTTTGGAATAGTTTACTTTTCAGAGAAGATCACTCTACTTTAATTATTTAGATCTACCATATTGTTTATATATTAGCGTTACTTTTGGTTAAAATAATATAAACTCATTTGCAAAAAAAACGGGCACCTAAGCAATGAACCATTTCAAATGTCACTATTGGTTTGTTTGATAATTATAGGTAGTTTTACTTTCACAATTTTGTAAATTAATAAGCAAATAATCGTTTTCGTCAGTATTATCATAAAATTTTGATAAAATTTATGGGTTTTAATGCTAAAGTTCACTAGTAGTGTATGCTTGCTAGTAGTGCATATGCTCGTGAAATAAAAGTTAACAAAGATTTTTGTTTGTTTTTTCTTTAATAAAGTAAAAGCAGATAAATGTTTAGTATCGAGTGTGACCCCCTCTAGCTGAAATCACAGCTTGAATTCGTCTGGGTATGCTAGCGAGGATATCCCGGATACTTGCTTGCGGAATACGTTCCCACTCCGCGGTAATCACATTCTTCAGCTCTCTGATGGTTTGCGGAGCCGGTTGTACTGATCTCACGCGTCGTTTCAGAACGTCCCAGACATGCTCTATAGGATTGAGGTCGGGACTTCGAGCTGGCCAATCCAAACGACGAATGCCGACCTCTTGCACATACGCTTCCACATCGCCAGACCGGTGGGCGCGAGCGTTGTCGTCCATAAAAATTGAGTCTTCGCCTAAAGCGGCCAATGCGGGTTGTGCATGAGGAATAAGAACTTCCGTTATGTATCGATGTCCATTCAGTGAGCCGTTTTCAATGAAGACTAACTCTGTACGATCCATTGAATTTATTCCTGCCCAAAACATAACAGAGCCCCCACCATAAGGTGTGATTTCTTCAAAACAAGCCTCTGCAAAGCGTTCTCCTCGTCTTCGTAACACTCGCCGACGTCGATCTTCACCGAACAGAGATATCCTGGCTTCATCGGAGAACAATACCCTATTCCAATCTTCTTGAGTCCATGACTCACAATTTCGAGCAAACCTAAGCCTGGCAACTCTGTGTACACGGAGTAACTTAGGGCCGCGGGCCGGGCGATGACTGCGTATATTGGCCGCGAGCAGCCTCCTCCTGACCGTCCATAGACTAATATGCACATTTCTTACTTCTTCGAGGTTGTTCTTAAGGTCCACATACGAAGACTTGCGATTTCTCTATGCGCGACTCACAAGAAAACGATCATCCCGTGGTTGGGTACATGGTTTTCTTCCAGAACCAGGCCTTCTCTCGACGGAACCGGTGTCTTGATACCGCTGCCAGGTCCTTTGAACCGTCGAGCGACTCACACTTAGCCTCTGAGCCACGAAGCATTGGCTGCAGCCCTCTTCGAGCAGCACAATAATTTTGGTAGCTTTTACCACTTTCTCTAACATTATTGAGACAGCTAAACAGCAATAAATGAAGCTTTGACAATTAAGAATATGAAATAAATTCATAAAAATTGACTAAAAGTTATGAAAACCGATATTATCTTTTGGAACTTCGCACCAAAAATGTAGGATAAAAAGTGGTTTTCTGTAAAAACGAGCATCAAACGAAAATTTTAATTTAGAACGTACTTTTTTAAACACCACGGCATTTTTAAAACCGGCCAGTAACATGTACAAATGATTGAAATCATTTTGGTACCGTATTTTTTTAAAAAAGAATTAAAATCCAAACCGCCCGTTTTTTTTGCAAATGAGTGTATATTTTGAGTGAAACTTTATAACTGTCGGTATTCCTGGGTCGTAAATCGCATCAATTTTATGACGACGCGACGTCTGAAGCTCGTGTTACAACAACCCCATTTTTATTTTCTCTCGTTTTTGCGTCATAAAATTTTACAATGTTATGTCGGTGATGTATGAAATTACACTCTACTTTTTAGTCTATTATTTTTAGTTGGTTTTTAGTTTGCAGATGGGGTAGACTGTTAAGAAGAATGGACTTATCCTTCTTTAATTACACGAGCCACGAGGGAAATTAAAATGGCCATTAAAAATTGCTCAAATTTAACAGTAAAATCTCATAAATTGCTCATTAAAGTCTTTTTATTTTTTTACATACATATTAGATGCATACTCACTCACGCACTTTATCCGCGAAGAGTAGGGGTAGGCAGATGCGCAACTAGTACACCCAGTCTATCGCAATATCGGGCACGAAATGCAGACTGCGGGCTGATACTAGATAGAAAAACCCAATATCACTTTGCCCGACCCGGGGATCGAACCCGCAGTACGTTCCTGATAAGTATATTTCAATACAATAATATCGTCATTATTTAAGAGCGATTTCGGATGAAAACCTATATAAAAATAGAATTAAACCTTGGAAATTTGTATGTGTATTTGTTAAAAAATACTAAATAGTTACCTCTATATTATGTTCTATGCTTTATCTTAACACGTTTCAATTCCAAGATAATTAGTATGCCTGTCCACACTTCCGTATTCAATATTTTTATAACAACTACAGATTAAATGCTGCATAAAAAAAAACTATATTCGTGGTAATGGTTTGGTCTTGGGGCAAATTTTTCCCAACATCTAGTAATGGTTTGTGTCATTGACGGATATATAGGTCACATATAGAAGGTAACTTGTATGTAACATATCAAATATTAATAAATACGGTTCAGTGATTTGAAAAGTTAACTTAAATATACACGAATCAGTTTACTTTCATGTGTTAGAATATTATTTGGACGTTGAAGATCGTAAAGGATCAAGTTGCAATTAAAAACATTGATGTCAAGCGAACAAGTTTATAACATAGCATCTGCAACAATATGTAATTAAAATGTGCATTATTTACCTAAGAAATACTTTTCTGTTTCAAGCAACAAATCTATACTAATATTATAAAGCTGAAGAGTTTGTTTGTTTAAACGCGCTAATCTCAGGAACTACTGAATCGATTTTGAAAATTCTTTCACTAATAGGGAGCTACATAACTCCTGAGTGCTATAGGCTACTTTTTATCCCGGGAAAATGTTTATTTTAATTTATTTTTGTCCCGGAAACCTTTTTCACGCGGGCGGAGCCGCGAGCACTACTAGTATCATATATTCTAATAGCATATACCTAAACGACAGCTTCATTATCTTTCATCAAATATTGCATACAGCAACTAAATTATAATCTCACAAAATAAAGTTGTATTGTTAGCAACTACTGACAAGGTTCAATAAAACTTGTCAGTTGTCATAAAAATACATTTTCCTTTGTAAAACCACAGTGCTAACACACGTTTGGTGTCCTTACCAAGACTGGTCGGCCTTGTATACTAGCTTTCAACATACTTTGTTACTCAACTGCGTCCACCTAACCAATTTTATGTGAACTGTCCTTCCATAAAAAAATGCGGCGAATGCGTATCTTATCAATTGGCGGTAGGAGAATCTAAAGTAAGTATCGAAATATAAAGCAGAATTTGCAAATATAGATATTGTATCAGAATGAAATAATAGTTTTGATACTTGGTTAATATAAAATATTATAGAAGGCTACAACAATAATTCTAATTCCATAATATATTTATTTATTTATTGGTTTTTTATAAAAGAAATTTTTATTTTTGTCGCATAAAACACGCCTTGAATTATACTTATAAGCCATTTTTACTCCTAAAAAGGCCACAGTGGGGGCTTTTACTCTGAAAAACGGCTTTCATAAGGACGAAGTCACGAACAAAAGAAAATAATCTTAAAATATATGGTACGATACAAATTTTAAAATATTATTCGCATAAACAAACAAGCAAAGTAAAAAAAATATCAAATACAAAATAGAGTTCATTGTCCCATATTATTAAGATCTAGTTTTAGGCTACATTCTTCCTAAAAACACTGCAGATTTATCTGTATTAGTGTAAAAGTAACATTTGTGAGACCGGTTTTATGTTCATGCCTAGCGGCCATTACCCTTTTACTTTTTTTTGTACATTTCAAGGAATTTGTCCGTTATGTTAAGTTTAAATTCACCACTGGGCATAACAACGCGACGCAATCACCTCCGAAATGTAAATATTCTACAAACGAGCTCAAAAACAAAAAAAAGTTGATTATAAACAATTTAAATAAATAAGAGACTGCCTCGGTGGCGTAGTTGTATTATGGTACGACTGCAATGCTGAGGTCTCGGGTTCGATTCCCGGGTCGGGCAAAGTGATATTGAGTTTTTCTATTCAGTATCAGCTCGTAGTCTGGAATTTGTGCCCGATATGGCGATAAGCTCGCCCCCTATCACATCATGGGAGGGAATACGACGAAAAGTGGGTGCACTAGTTGCGCCTCTGCCTAACCCTTCGCGGTAAAAGGCGTGAGTGTGTGTGTGTTAAATAAATTAGCAAATGTGTGCAAGCGTATGACCATTAGTTTTAGAAGCCGAGATTATTATGTAATTACATAAAAAATCACTTTTAATTTCAAGCATAAAAATATAGCCAGATGTAGTTTGTCCTTGAAGAAGTGAAGATACTTCCTAAATAAATTATCTTATTTGGTTCATACGACTTCAATCAGCGTAGCAATCTAGTCCATAGGCTTCCCAATTTGTACCCACTTGATCATTTATGTTCATAAGTATATTCGTCCTCATAACTTGTGCTAAAAACGCGAACTGCGAGTTATTGAAATCGCCATTTACAGAGTTGCTACAAATAGAGAGAATTGCCAGCAAATTTTGGTGTAAATATCTTTAGCTTACTAAGTCAGTTTTAATTGAATTTACGCGTAACTAATTTCTGGCAACAGGTCACCCAGCCGCGTTAGATTCTAATTGCAATTTATCTTATCAAGCTCTTCAGCCAGATCACCAATATTGTAAGACGTCCGCTTTTTGTATCGGTCCTGGGCTTCAAAACCTAACTAACCTCAAGCTTAATGGATAATAAAGAGGGAAAAATATAGATCTTGGATCCATTTAAAAAATATTATTAGACCCCTCCATTTATAATTAACTTTTCTAATAACGTTTAATTTAAGTGTAGTTTTTAAGCAAATAAAATTACCTACATAAATCTCAAAATCGGAGGAATTTAAAATTATGCGATTTATTATAGAGTAGTGTTATATATTGTTTTGAGTTCTATCAAAATATAATATATGAACTATTTTTATAGGCCCATTTTTGGACATGTCTTTTTATCAAATAAATCTTTGGATGCATAGCATAATACAGAGTCCTTCTAACTCCTTTATAATTTGTATCGTCCAACAAAAAATGGAATTTGTAGCATTTATCCGGTCGGACAAAAAATGACCCGTCTGGTCCCAAACAAGCGGACTCCTTACTTTAAAACCTTGAACGACTCAACAAAAAAGACGAAGACTGATTGCTAAACGGTGCATTCACTGACCGTCCAGAATTGTAAGGTTTCGAATATAAAGCATTATTATGAGACCTTGGCCTTTTTAGACACAAATGTCTGACTTCTGTGACATATTTTGTAACCACATGACCAACGTGCAAATTTGAACATCTTTTAAAATAAAATTGATAATGGTCACAAAAATTTATATGGCCAAACTATGTTTGCGCAGCCCCTAATTTTCTCTTTATTAATTCGTTCAATACGAGGTGAGTGGTATATTTCACCTTGACAAGTCACTTAGTTTGAGTGAATAATTGTCGGCTATAGTAATATTTCCATATTCTAAAACTATATTTGCCTAGGCAGTAATTAATTACGATATGAATAATTTAAACCGTAAATGTAAAGTGAGTACCTACGCTCTTCATACGTTGACGTTATACATTGTCCGTAATCAGATTTTTTTTCACTCCAGTATCCTAGTGCCCACACTAGGATAAGGGTTTCTGGAAATATTTGTACAATCATGTATCATAAGGTTACTAGTTCTACTACGGCATTGTTATTAACTTAAATAAGAATTTCAAATCGCATAGTTAACCACTTTCTCAAATAAAAAACATAAGATATGACTCAAATTATAACAATAATTTAGAATACAGTAATACCCCGGACTTACGCGATAGGTGGGGCTGAGCGCTATCCGCGTAAGTCGAATTCGCGTAAGTCGGGGTACATTTTTGCATATAAGTATTTTGTCTTTTTTTCAATTGAACTGAGGGCTTCTGTCAAGTTATGAACTGTCATTTGATCATCTAATTGAACTGGGTCCAAAGAATCAGAAGGATTAGGGAGACAAAAACGAACGCCGCCGCTTGACGTTGACTGCGCGGCGTTCAAAACAACGAGAAAATTAAATCGTGTAACTCCGAATTCGCGTAAGTCGAGGTAGCGTAAGTCGGGGTATTACTGTATTATCAGAATCTAACTTATAAATAGTGTGAAAGTTTTTTCAGATATTTTTAGAAATAAACGCAAGATCAGCTGAACGGATTTAGACTATTTCCTGGAATGACACAACTGCTTTTTATCTCGAGAAAGTAGTTAATAGTAATTGTTCTGGAAAGTAGTTAATTAATAATTTTATGCAAGTACAGAAAGGGAAGCGTACGCTGGTCGCTGACACAACTTTCGCTAGGTCTTGGCACATGTCTTGCACGTTACTTTCACACAGTTCATGAGGGTGAAGCTATGTGCAATCGAATTAATGTTATTCTATAAATTAGTAATGGTTTAGGCCACGTATGCGAGAGTCCATCTGGGTACCTCTGTAATATCTATTTCTACCGTCAAGCAGCACATTATGTAAGCACTATTTTCTTCTGGTTTCACAGAACATGTAGTCAGTACTTACTGGGTATGACGGGACCGCTCTAGACAATATAAATAGAATTTCAGAGTAAAATGATAATTAGAAGGAAATGTCTTTTCTCTCTTAAGTCCCTTACCAAGTTAATTAAATGAACTGCTACTTGACAACTAGGTCCGAGTGAAAATTTAAAATTAACTCAAATGTAGGTAAGTCTATTCCAATATCACTTATCTACTTAAAAGGTACATTACATACACACACGCCTTTTTCCCAGAAGGGGTAGACCGAGGCGCAACTAATGCACCCACTGTTCGGGTTGAGTATTCCGTCTCATGATGTGAAAGGAGGCGAGACTATCGCCGTACCGGACACAAATTCCAGACTCCGGACTGATACTGAGTAGAAAACACAATATCGCTTTACCCGCCCGGGGATCGAACCCGACAACTCAGCACTGCAGTTGTAATCATCGTCATCTTATAAATGTATTCGAATGCTACTTTTGCGTGTAGAGTCGCGAATAAACACTAGTTATATATAAAATATTGCATAATGTCAACGTGGTGTCTTGTTCAACAGAATGTTACAGGGGCGTACAAGGAAGGAGTGCCAGAGCGTGGTGCGATGTCTCTTTTACGAAACCGACGATTGTCACCTAATGCATAACTCTGTTTGGCTGCGGTTTATTTCGTATGCCGTTCAAAATATACATTACTGCTTTCTATTTAGAGTTATTAAATTTAGACAAAGTTTTAATGAGGTTCAAGTGTAAATCTATATTTTTTTAAATATTGATCTATTAACTTCTACGTTTGTGATGAAAATTCCTTCAAAAGAGAATCTCATAGTTATTTGTGTTAAAGTAACATAAATCCAGCACGCAATGCTTGAATGTTATTGATTTTTGAAGCCACAAGAAACATAAATGATATTGATGAAACAACAGTACTTAGTCTGTCTGTTGTTGCGTATCGTAGTAAATCTACTCTAGGTTAAACGTAACAAATGAAATTGTGCCATTAAGTCGTTCACAATAATCCACAATAACCTACTTACTGCAACAAATCATGTACTTTAATTTCTTTATGTTCAAATTATGTCAAAAGTGCTGAAACCGCAAAATGCTTCAATTCAATGACCAAAAAAACTTTACGTAATAATTGGCAAACGCCTAAAATTAATCGTGAACAAAAACAAAATACAATCACCTTTTGGTTTTCGACGCACTTTATTATGCAACAGGTTGAAATCCATTCGTGTTATTATCAAATTATAATTTTTGTGGCCAAGAGTTATCTAATACCTACCGCAGTATTGCGTGGTTGATTTTTGTGTCTTCATGTGTCTAAACGTCTATCATAGTGAGTATTAAATCATGATTTTATTCGCTATCATTTAAACGATGTATTTAGTTTAAATTTCTTTCGTCTTCTTAAAGGTTAATGTAATTAATTATCATAATACACGTCAAATTTACGCCTTCACTTATACTTTTGCAATTATCTAGGTTTCATAGCTTGATATTAAACAGACAAACTTCATCATCATCATCATCGGCCGCATGGTAGATATACACTGCTGAACATAGTCTGTCAAAAGCGGCCTGTATCCAATGTGTTTCTGCGACCTTTATCAAGTCATCTTTCCACTTTGCAGGAGAACGTCCAACGCTGCGCTTACCGGTACGTGGTCTCCACTCGAGAACTTTTTCCCATCTGTCGTCAGTTCTGCGAACTACGTGCCCAGCCCACTGCTACTTTATGCCAGTGAATTTCGTTCTACAAATCTCTTCATTTCTGATTTGATCCCATAGAAAAACACCATATCTCATATGGCACTGAGACGTGGCCTCTGACTATGGGCCGGCTAAGACGGCTCACGGTCACTGGGCGAGCTATGTACAGTCAAACTTATTAACAGTTAATTAGACATGACAATATGGGAGCTCTTATATTAAAACTACATAATATTATCATGAACTCTTATAATATTACAACTACATATTATTAATGTATTTTTGAGATTAATAAGTAATACCTATATCACCATTTATTTAATAAAGGGGAAATTATTTACTTACGACACTGCTACGATTGGGCAAAGAATACTATTACAGGCTACAGCTGAAGTAAGTTTAAAATAATCTGTGACTCAATCGTATCGTTGCAGGAAAAAATAACGGTTGTGTTGGTATGTAAAACAAATAATGCCTACAACGTGACTCGGTTACTTTTGTAATGTAAAAGCCTGAGATAAAGTGTATCGTGGTCGATAATGCAACATCGCGTTGAGGAGACTGCGAAAAATCCGCTTCAAATAAGTAGCATTGGTGTCATTAGCATTCAAGTTTGATCGCTTGGATACTTTTCAAAATGTTAGCAGCATATAATAATAATAATAAAGCTTTTTTATTTCCTATTACCTAAGTATTACATTAATGAACAATATATGAACTATTTTTTCCTTGTAACTATTGTTATCGCTGTACTGTTATTCCTTTGCCATAAGTTGCTTCATTTTCTTCAATAGGAATCCCTATTTGGGTATAGGCCTCCTCCAGTTTAATCCAGTTTTCTCTACCGTTTGCAAGTTTTGCCCACTCCTTGCCGACCGTAGCTATAATGTCGTCATCTGAGTATATAATAATACGTGATTTATAACTTTAGAGGATTACATAGATTTTATATCTATGTAATCCTCTAAAGTTATAAATCAGTCTGCTGTATAATAAAGACAAGATTTAATCTTATGGCGGGCCATTTGAATCTCATCGCAAATCTTATAAGCATTAATTGTCTTTGGTATCAATATAAACGCAAAATTCAACTCTACATACTTTGCCCTGTGGATTGGGGGCGCTTGGAGAATTCCACCACGGTATCCCCTGCCTGTCGTAAAAGGCGACTAATAGGGGCCTCCGGGGGTCACGGGTGGGCGGAAGGGGCCGTCCACCTATTAGTCTAGCCAACTTTTGCGACCCCCGTGGTGGACGGCAGCGTGGCGGTTAGGCCTCACGCTGCCTTTGACGCCGAGGGCGTCCTTCGGTGTACGGGGGCTTCTGAGCCCCCCCAACAACAGAAGACGGACCGCAATAGCGGTACGCGCAGGGGCAGTTGCGGACGACAACTTAGACGTGAGTCGGAGGAAGCCCGCAGCCGTCCCTAATGCGCCGAAGATGGCCACCGCGGAGTTTTGGTTGGTATGCCGTGCGGTGTACATAGGTTAGGGACTCGGCCCGGCGGTCGCCCGATGTTTTCCATCTTTCCGGGCGACTCAACGTCGGGTCGTTAGGCACGGTGAACCCAACATAACCGATCAGTCGTTCCCCCTTGAACACCGGGCGGTAGTAATAATTCACTTCCGGCCGTGGTCGCTTCCATGGTCGGCAGTCGGGAGGCCTGGCGTGCGGTGGCCCACTTCTGCGAGGTGGTTCTCTCGCAGAAGGAGAGTGCCGAGAGGGATCGGGAGCGAGAAGATCCCTCCCGCCGCCAGAGGAGACGAAGGAGGCGCCGGGTGGACGACTGACCGGCGTCTCCCGCCCTGTGGATTGGGGGCGTTTGGAGAATTCCACCACGGTATCCCCTGCCTGTCGTAAAAGGCGACTAATAGGGGCCACCGGGGGTCGCGGGCGGGCGGCAGGGGGCTGTCCGTCTTTAATTTTGTGCGTGTTTGCTAGCACAGTGCTGCGACCCCCGTGATGGACGGCAGTGTGGCAGGTAGGCCTCACGCTGCCGTTGACGCCGAGGGCATCCTTCGGTGCGCGGGGGCTTCTGAGCCCCCCCATACAGGAGACGGGCTGCATTAGGCGGCACCGCGCAGGGGCGGCTGCGGACGACAACTTAGACACTATTAGTCCGGGGAAACCCGCAGCCGTCCCTAATGCGCCGAAGAAGGCCACCGCGGAGTTTTAGTTGGTATGCCGTGCGGTGTACATAGGTTAGGGACTCGGCCCGGTGGCTCAACGCTGGGTCGTAAGGCACGGTGAACCCAACATCACCGCTCAGTCGCCCCCCTTGAAGGCTGGGCGGTAGTAATAAGTTACTTTCTCCGCGAAAACAAAAAAAAAAGCAAAAAAAAAAAAAAAAAAAAGTAATAATTCACTTTCTCCGCGTAAACAAAAAAAAAACTCTACATACTGCATTACTAAGCAGCTTTATCAAAGCGGTACCATCTACTTTTAAAAAGTGTCTGATGGCTCTAAAACTTCGAAATTCTCATAATTTTCTTGTACAAAGTACGTAAATACTAACTAAAGATTTTTGGAATTTGGTCTTCTATGGACATTGGGCCGTAAGACTGTGTGAAGCCAGTGTAACCGTTCCACTCACCCCCAGTGGTGGTAGCATTAACGCGTTTTTTCTCCGCGGAAAAAGGGATTTAAATTTGATTAGACATAAATAACATATGAATTATCTTTCATCAGATGTTATTTTAGCAAATCATGTATTCATAAAGCTTTGAGGCAAACGAGATATAAGCCCCGATTACCTTCAGACAGAAAGGTGCAAAAATTGTCTTTTAATATTTAATGTTCTTTACCATAACCCGTTTTAATCAAGCCAACTGATTCTGGATTATTAATATTCAAGACCGAGTTTGATATGACTCAGGAAGGACTCAGTCGAAACTTTAAAATTATGACATCAGGATATTGTCTTGTTTCCGATGTCAGATGTTATTTATACTGAGATTTTTGTCGTGATATATGAAAAGTTCTCATTTGGGTATTGTTTTATTGTTTTCTGACAAAATAGGAAATGTGGGAAAAAGTCCCAGACAATACGGAGATTTCATTTTATCTAGTCCTACTAGAATCTTACTAATATCATAAATGCGAAAGTTTGTGAAAATGTTTGGATGTTTGTTACAAGTAAAAGCAAAGCTGATTCGGACGAAATTCGGCACATGGGTAAGTCATGTCCTGGATTAACATATACATACATACATAGTTACATACACTCACACCTGATATTATTTACATTTACACCAAAATTTGCTGGCAATGCTCTCTATTTGTAGCAACTCTGTAAATGGCAGTTTCAATAACTCGCAGTTCGCATTTTTAGCACAAGTTATGAGGACGAATATACTTATGAACATAAATGATCAAGTGGGTACAAATTGGGAAGCCTATGGACTAGATTGCTAAGCTGGTTGAAGTCGTATGAACCCAGTTATATAATTTATATAGGAAGTATCTTCACTTCTTGAAGGACAAACTATATCTGGCTATATTTTAATGCTTGAAATTAAAAGGGATTTTTTATGTAATTGCATAATAATCCCGACTTCTAAAACTAATGGTCATACGCTTGCACACATTTGCTAATTTATTTAACACACACACACTCACGCCTTTTATCCCCGCAGGGGTAGACAGAGGTGCAACTAGTGCACCCACTTTTCGCCATTATTCCGTCCCATGATGTGATAGGGGGCGAGCCTATCGCCATATCGGGCACAAATTCCAGACTCCGAGATGATATTTAATAGAAAAATGCAATATCACTTTGTCCGACCCGGGGATCGAATCCGAGACCTCAGCTTTGCAGTCGTACTGTAATACAACTACGCCACGGAGGCAGTTTTCAATTAACATATTCTACGGGACTTCTTATTCCGGTAATTTGCTCCCATGGGAAAAAATGGATATTTTAAATCTGATTCTTGTAGTAGATGGTGCCGCGCTGGTGTCATACTATGTTTCAGGGACTTTTGGAGCGGGAAAGGCTTTTCACTTGGACGCAGCCGCGAACAACATGTAGTGTATAATACGAAATAATAGGGTAGTTTCCTATGTTTTATTTTGTAAAATATTTTATGTGTGACAGAAAATAATGCGAAAAAGTTGCGAAATCAGCATCAAAATTGGTTGAAAAATAAAGCAGTTATTCATATTTGAAATATTATGATTAAGTGGGGACGTGGAGGGATCATCACGCTATCTCTTTCGCACGCACGCAGCGTTACGGCCGACGACTCTCAGTGACGTCACAGTGTAATATTACAGTTATTTGACAACTACCCCTTCCACCAAATTTCAAAGCTTTATAAGTTACTAATTATTGCCCCAATTTTGAAAATTATTTTTCCGTTGGATTTTAGATTTTGGATGGCATACATTTTTGATAAATATATTAAAAAAATGTTGCCGACTACCCTATTCTAAACACACGTCTGTCAGTTTATATAATGCCTAAATAACAATATAGATATACATTGCCTTATTAAATGTATTTTCCCCGTCAAGCCCCGCTTATGCATATATATATATATATATATATATTATATAAAGATGTATGCGGAAACCCTATACACTCGGACGCCGGCGTCCGTCGCGGGGCTTGACGAGTCAAGTTCCTATGTGTCATATGTTAAGCAAATAATTATTCTCCATGCACACGTCGAGATGATACCAGAGCTTAGAAGAGTTAATGGTTCATGATCTGGAATCTAAGACTTTAATGAGCTTTAAAAATTTCAACATTAACATACTATTTTCTGCTTTAGGTATACAAAATCTGGTATTACCTACGTCTCTTCAATGGTGTCGATAATATAAATGTAGTTCTGCTAGCAAACATATGTAATCCGCCAAATTGAAGCAACAGTAGATTCTTTACAACGTTAGTTAATACACTATTCGATGCTACAGACGAAATAGAAAACTAAGTTTAACAACAAGCATTAGAAATAATCGATTTTTCGATATAGATAAACATTAGTTAACCCATTTCATCTAAAGGATGGGCAGATCAAAGGAATCTAAAAGCTGTAACATAAAGTAAATTTAGGGCCTGACGGGCTACACTTTCTGAAAGAGAGATTCCACTCAAATTTTCGAACAAAGGGTAGGAATACAATAAATGCTATTGTCATATGTCACAATACTAAATTATCATGTATACGATATAAACATTTATCGTGTTTTCAAATGTATGTTTTTGTACATATAACGTAATTCAGATACACTGGCGTTTTAAACTTTAACCTTATCAATTTAAAGCGCATAATCACATAAATAAATTGTTTTATTTTCGAACTATGACAAATAATATGTTAAATGTCACGGCGTTCGTGTTTCAAAACATATGTTCAGGATTGATTTTTATCACATTTATCAACGGACGCAGTTTTATCTGCGAAGATTTCAACATATCAACAGAAATTTAAAACAATGTTGTCCATTAATATCATTCATAGTAAAATTATTTTCATGAAATGTTTTGATGATATTTAATCATTAATATTACTATATTTTATTTCTCTACTATTGACAAGGAGAGACGCTAGCCTAAAGATGACCTTAGCGTCCCTAAATTTAGGTCAAAGCCAACACTGGGGCCTCAGTCTGCAAACTAACGAGCGAACTGTTTCGACACATACATTCCTATTAACTTACGAAATGTGTCCCCCAAAGAGCATTATAATACTACGGAAATGTGTCCCCAAATAAACTTGACAAGATTCGATACCGAACATCCTACAGGCGCATGCGTAGGGGAGACCGGGGATAGTTGACCAAATTTCGGCTTGGACGCTTATAATTTTTTTGTTTTATTATACAATGTCAAAAAAACCTACAGGTTCGATAGGTAAACTAATAAGCTTTCAAAAGAAATACCAAAAACCTCGTGATTGTGTATAACATAGTGTATAAAAGCCATTTCGTGGAACAAGAAAATCATGTCAACTTACCCCATGCCAGGGGTTGGTGGACTATTCACTTGGGGTAAATTGGCCTACGAAGTGTTTGGTATAAAATACGGCAGTAAAATAAAAGAAAACACAACAAATACTTATTTACTATTATCAATGTGCCTTATTGAGACAAAATGTCAGTAACATTTACGTAATATACATATAATTTGTCACTTTTTGTACGATATTCGTTACTGAGGCGGAAACAAAAATCATACCACCAGCAGAAGATTTACTGTTTCGATTAGTTATTATTTTGTAAATTGACATGATTTTAAAATAACAAACTTTTGATAAATTTAACAAAAAATTCACTTTATTCCATGTGAGGAATATTTCGATTATTACGTAGTACATTTTCTAGGTAGTCAACTGGCCCCAACACAAAGTTTGTCTACCAGCCCCAAACAACTTTTTTAAATTTCAACCACATGTGAGTACTTTAAAACTGTGTCGAAATAAAAAAAAATACACTAAAATAATCATCAATAATCAAACTCTTACTTTAAATTGCTTAAAGTTACATAGCATCGAGTATAAAGGCTTCAATACAAATAATATTAAGACGTAAATAATTACTCATAGGTATCATTTTTCGATAAATCGTTTTTTCTCCCGGATTACGTGCACCCGCGGTGCCGCGTTTGCAGTGAAGGTTCGTAAACAGTTAACGGTTTTTCGTGTATATTAGGACAACGCAACACTTTAAAATAGCTCGAGTTATTGCCGACTATTCATCCTGCCCCTATCGCCAACCATCCCCGGTCTCCCCTACTTTTGGGAATTACAGTTGGTCACACTGCGGATATGCAATCAAACGGCAGGATAGAAGTTTTGAATATAGAATAACTACAATTATTGCTTCAAACTCATTTCAAACCCCGTGTTTTCTATGTGTTATTAAATAGTCGAAAACACGTTAACGGAATGTTACGTACACGGTATAGTTAGATTATCCTGTATAGTCTTATTGTATGTAGCATTCCATGAAATCATGGACATTAAGTAAACCTTAACCAGCTTAATAGGAATACTTAGAAGTCATCTAAAATGTGAACAAACCCATGTTATTTTTATGGACGGCTTTGCAAAATGCTTCTCGGCTTTGATATTTGAAGGATCTATTAGCGCTTATAAAGCGGGACTTTTATCCCGGAAAAACTTTTTAAGGAGGGCGGAGCCGCGGGCAAAAGCTAGTATAATAATAGTACAATATATCTAAACATTTTATTGTTTGGACTGCCTCGGTGGCGTATTGTATTACAGTACGACTGCAAAGCTGAGGTCTCGGGTTCGATCCCCGGGTCAGGCAAAGTGATATTGAGTTTTTCTATTGAGTATCACTCCGGAGTCTGGAATTTGTGCTCGATATGGCGATAGGCTCGCCCCCTATCACATCATGGGACGGAATGTCGGCGAAAAGTGGTTGCACTAGTTGCGCCTCTGCCTACCCCTTCGGGGATAACAGGCGTGAGTGTATATGTATTTTATTGTTTAATAATTATAGGTTGGCTCAGAAGAAAACCTACAAAGTATTTTATTATTTGTGAAAGGACAAACATTTATTACCTACTATAATTTACGTAAATCTCTAGTCACAACTTTTTGTCAAAGGCAGTTGCTAATTTATTATAATTGTAATAATGTCCCTCCTCTTAATCTGTGTTAAAGCTATCTCAATTAAAAATTAAACAACTTAAAAAAAGGAAAAATAAGGAAAAGGAAAACAAATGAGCTTAATTTCATTACATGTATTCCTTTTTTTAACTTCTATATAATTCATTCTGCATGTTAAACTTATTTCAACCGTATCAAGTATTTATTTTTATTCGGGGACTACATTTTTTCTAACAGACCAGTATAAATTAATGGCATATTTTCCAAAAGATACCATCTATTTCACTTTCCATTTGACCTTTCAGATTCGTACCGAATGGAAACTGGCTGCGTTCAATCAACATTCATTCATTCGTTCGTTCAGCCATTCATTCGTGACATTTTATTTGCAAAACGTCAAAAACGACCTATTACGATGAAAGCCGAATACGGTTTTATCAGATTTTCTGCTCTCCTACACCCAATCAATTGATTTGATTACTAACATCAACGTACGTATAAGCGTTTTATTTAATAAATAAAATGGTTACAGGTAGCGTCAACAAAATGTGTCTTTATCTCAAGATAATGCTATAACATAATATAGCACTTAAGTACGTAAATAATAAAGACGTTGCTAAGATATTTTTTTGTCTATTACATAATGTAGAGCTACTAGTCATGGAATTCAAAGATTATTTTCTTAATACTAGGACCTCATGTTTAATTTTATCAAATTACTTCATACCTATCCCGTTGACCTGCATTTAAAATTTAACTTTATCTAAATTTATGTATTTTATTCATAATAACGCGTTCTGTGCTAATTCACTATTGATAGTGACTACGCTAATACATAATTTCATAAAAAGAAAGTTGATTTGCTATCGGTACCGCGTAATAATACTTACCGCTCGGTACTACGCTCTAGCAGTCCCTGACGAACCATGAACACACGTTAACAGTGAAAAGATCCCGTCACTAGCAACTCTACATTTCGTTTTACCTTTTAATTTATTTCGAATATTATTTTCTCTTAGATTTCACCCGCGGCTCCACTCGCGTTAAAGGGTTTTCCGGGACAAAAGTACCGCTTTTTATTTTCTCGGGATAAAATGTAGCCTAGGTGTTAATCCAAGACATGATCTACCCGCGTGCCAAAGGAGAATGCCCATCTGGGTATGGGAATCCGTCCCGCATAATTTAATTTTGTATCATAGTGAAAATTACACACAAAATAGAACGAATAATGTAGGTCCCAATAAAACAAGAATCATTATATTTTATTGTGGGGTTTTCGTACAATTTCATGTTTTCATTTTTATTTTTACTCTATTATTTAAGTAATTCCATGATTACCGAAGACCGTAATAAAAAAATAGTTTCACCAACATTAATATTTTGTGATAATCAATTAATATTGATGTTTTAGCTATATTGATTACTTACCCTAGTAATGCTGGGCTATTAAATTGCACAGTGCACTCTGAAGTTTGAATGATCGGAATGCCGCTGTCAACAACAGTCATGAGTCTAAGACATTAACAATGGCGGAAATAGAATCAAATATCATCTAAACAAATTGAAAAATAATAAAAGGATTTCTATCAAACACATATAAGTAATTTCTAATAATATTTAATGAATTATTATGAATATCTTACAGAATTTATCCTGTGAGTGAATCCTCTAAGTGAATAATATTAACAACGGGAATGGCGCCGTCAATAAAAATGGCAGATACGGAATTAAAATCGTCGTCTTTTATTGAAAAATAAACCCCGAAAAGGATTTCTTTCAAATAAATAGAAGTAATTTCTAAAAATATTTCGTTAATTATGATTAATTTCACAAGACCATACACTGCCTTTAAAGAGTGGGCCCAGATATGGGCATTCTCCTTTCATTGAAATCCGTTAAGCAGTTTTTGCGTGAAAGAGTAACAAACATCCATACATCCATACCTCCATACATACTTACAAACTTTCGCGTTTATAATATTAGTAGGATTAGGCCTTGTGAATAAAACTTGACATGAATACCTTAGTCGTTCTATGCTTTAACCATTTTGATAAGTCAGTGTTAAAAAATAATCTCACCTATCCAAGTCATTATGAAGGCGACTTCTATCAAATTTTGTAGTTTCTAAATACACAAAATTACCACTTCACCGATTATATTTTTTATAACAATTGAAAAAAAATTACCAAAGAATGAATAAGTGTTGTAACCTTCGCAATCGATTCCGTGAAACCGTGATTATCGCACCTTTAGGAATGAGCAGATCTTAAGAAACCTATAATAGAGCAAGCCCGTCCTATTCACCACCAGCTCCCTTTCACCACCGAGGTCCTTACCGTCAGAATTTCGTCACACAATCGTTTACGTAACGCGCACGTAACGATCGGTGCTAGTGCGTTGCCCAAGCAAGTTGCATGAGTCTCGGTGAACCCGATACTGGTATGTTAGCACTTTTTAATTAAGTCCAATGACAGTGTCGGTTTTTTGAGGGTTCATGGAAATGTGATGGTAATTTTTTTTGACATTCTTAAGTGTGTAATTAGTCTCTCACTATAGACGCTTGTTGTCTGGAAGAGTACGCTTTTAGCGATAGGACCGCCTATTGTCGCACGTATTTTAAAACATTTTATTAGATGGGAATATATAATTTTTTATTGCATTGAATGACAAGACGAGCGTGCCGTTCGCCTGATGGTAAGCGATACGACCACCCATAATACCAACACCATTAACCTTGAGTTACAATGTACTCTGTGGCATTCAATTGCGCTCGTCATCCTGAGACATTAGATGCTAAGTCTCATTATGACCTGTAGTTGCACTGGCAACAATGTCCTTTAAACAGAAACACAACAGCGCATGCACACTGCTGCTTGGCGGTAGATATAGACACTACGGTGGTACCCACCCAGACGGACTCTTACATATGAGAGACCTACCACCAGTAAAATGAATACAATTAAGTATTACCATGCATTCACGGTTCTAAGGGGCTTGATATCTTGATTAAAATAATACGTTGTTCTAAGAATAATAAACATTTTCTGTATCAGTATCTTTGATATTGAAAATACTTTCAAGAAGAATATTATTAAACAAAGTAAACAGTTTTGAGAGTCGCGTTTAAGAATATTAAAATTCACTTTCCGTAGTTATACAATTTAAGCTTTATTTCAACATACTAAATATATTCCTAATAGAAGGCAAATAATTTGTATAGAAAGGAAATGGGTGAGGTATTACGCATGAATTGATGTAATATAAAACAGGTACTAATAATTATAATTGAGGTTGATACATTAATGTAATTTCTTTAACCAAACTTCTTTAATATAGAGCTATGAAACGACCACTAAAATTAAACAAAATTGACAATGGTTAACGCGGTATACTTTTGGTTTCTACAGCAGGAATTTAACTTTGCGAACAAAGTTAAAACAAATGCGGATCATGCAATACATTACCAAAAGCAAAATTTAAGCTAAAAATCATTGTATTACGAAATATAACACCTGCCTCTATGAAACTAAATATTTTTTCATAAGTAGGCGTATATAAGTTATTGAACATTTGTTGACTTAATATTTTAAATTAGCGATTAAGCTATGTGGAGTTTATTCGGATTAGCAGAGGCTCATAAAGTTTTAATCGTAGCGATGCAGCGGTTGGTCATTGGTGTACCAGATAATCCAGTAACGGGATGCCCGCCCGCGTATCACCATAAATAGCGGGGTACTTGCAATCAGGGCTTCCAATATTCTTCAATATTAGGATTCGACATACGAAAAATGAAAAACATGGTCACTTGCGACACAACGTATCAGGCCTTCAAATTATAATATTAAGTTGAAAATACTTGAGAAATTTGACGTAAAAAACCTACAAACCGAAACACTAAATTAAATACCTGAATTTATATAGCTGAAGCTCAAATATATAAAACTACGTTCAAAATAAAACTAAACTCCAATTTCATTATCAAATATTAAGGTTCAATTTTCAAAAACTTTACGCAGTTTGTAATTAAACCAAAACAGTGTAAATTAAATACTTCGTAGGTACATAAGCTCACATACATAAAATTATGTTGAATGTAAAACTATGCCATATTTGCATACACTAAATAAGCAAATTACACATTCATTTCATAGGAAATATTAATCGCACAAAACGATAGGAACGAGGTCCGATAAGCACTCATCCCTAAGTCGGCTAACGGGATAAATAGACACTTCAATCAACGGAGCTGTGGACCGTTCTTCGCATGAACCCAGTCATTACAGTTGCACCACGAACGGTAATGCCGGGATCAGATGTCTCACGACATGACCTGGTGGAAATGTCGGAGTAATCACTTTAGAATGTAGAAGGTGCTCATCACGGAAAATTGTGGGCGATTATTGAGTTATCTGGAGATAATTTTTATAGATAAAGATAAAAGATATTTGGTTATAGATGCTTGGGTTTAGGATATAAAATATTATAATTGATTTTCAGCATTTAGACAGCTAAATTGTTTTGAATTTTGGCAATAAAATTTCTACTAAGAAGTAACATATTATCTTTTTTTTCAATCAAAATAAAGCGTTATTTCTTACAGCACAAGGAAATTAAAAATACCCCAGAATAATAACTAAAGATTGGCTCACCCTAGACATAAAATTCCGAGTAGAAAGTAGTTTGTTGTGTAGGCAAAAAGGTCGTTATTTTACTCATAATATTATACTTATAAACTATTAAAAATAAGTACCTGTTTAATTTGCTTGTTTTGTCAAAAATACATAATATTACTTGCTACAGAATTTACCTCAGTACTGTAGAGTAATTATTTTCTACAGACCCGAAATGAAAGAACTACAAAAATGAATCGTGAATCGAATTGTATAATTTGGTCGGGCCTTTCCTAATCCCCAGACAGATTGCACTGCGTTGAACAAAGAAAGTTCGGTCTTGAACTAGTTCGTTTCTTGAATATTCATGATTCGTTACGCAAAGCGATTTTTAATGTACATTGGCAATTATAAATTTACCAACATCTTAACAAAGGATAATTCGAAAGTAAAATTATTTGAGGCACAAACGGGCACTTATTAAGAAAGTTATGAACAATGCTAAGCGAAAGGGATTATACCGTTTTCGTTTTTTACTAAAGTAAAATTCGTAGTCCCTTTAGGCCGTTGGCAACTTGTTTACGAGAAACACTGCACTAATATAACACAGGCATTTGCTTCAGCATCCTCAGTAACTATATCTTTTATAGTATCGTGTTTCTTGGCAACAAAATGATAGCAATTGCGCGGTGGCTTTTTTCTAGTGTTCGTAAAGTATGTAACTAAATAAATAACTATTATGTATAAGTAAATATTTCTTATTTGGTAAGTTTTTTTATATACGAGGTACGCAATATTCCCTTCTTGTAATTTATAACTTCATATTATGGTCCAAGGGTATATACTCTTATAAATAATGACCGGGCCTACGCAATAACGTCTTTCGCAAACAACGGTGATAGAGCTACGCCCTTTGACAAACTAGCGGCCACGACTAGCAATATCAGTAATAATGGAGTACATGAAGTAATTTGTAGATTCACAAAGGCCGAATTAAGTTCGGAATTTATTATGAGGGAATATCTGGTAAATCTTTATTTAATTAATTTTATAGTATGTAAGTTTGAATTTTAGGGTTTCTTTTTGGGATTTCTTATTTGTGCTAATTTACATTTTTTTCAGATAAATCATGAAACCGACTTGTTAAATTACATCAATTATAAAGGCCGAAGGAAACTTTAGTATCAAAAATATGGCAACACCACCCATTCAAACATATTATTGAGCTCCAGTACGACACTAACAATATTTATACATTAGATATGCCTCATGCCCAATCCATTAATTAATCTGTATACCGAAACACAAAAAAATATATTTCCTACACAGCTGCTTGTAGGGCTTGTCGGCAAAATTCGACGTCATTCCTATTTCCTATCCATATCGACGCTCACATTCAAAATACCTACAACTCACTAAAAACAAAATTGAAGCACAATAATTGTATGTCACTAATATTGAAATAGGCAATAGCTTAGAGCACCTTTTTAATGGAGAAACAATAATGCCAATATGGTATTAAAACATAAAATATGTCGAAAGCAAACAAGATGCATTAATACGTGAACAACCGATTTCGAAACTATTATTTCGTATTTGCAATCTTTACATAATTTTATGTTAGAAGTCTTTTTCTCGGCTTCAGTATACGCATTTTGTAGGATTTTGTGGCTGCATCTAATTATAATTAATACGAGATACATATTAATTCCAATACAACAGACAACATAAACATTTTTAATTCCTTGATACTCTATAAATAAAAAAACTAATATTTTGATAATTATCACTAACATCACTGCGTCTTATCTTAAAACGTATTTGTTTTCGGGGTAAAAAACACCATAAAGCCCCTGTTATATCCGAGCTTCAAAGGACTCTATGTTTGATCGGGTTTTCTGTAAAACTTTCGGTAAACCTAAATATACGCCTAGTTTTTCATAACTGCAATGTTTTTCACATACAACTCTCGGCGTAGAGTTTATCATTACACGTCGACAAATTTAACAAAATATATAAACTCAACCTCAGCATTAATTACTATCGAGATTTAACTTTATGGAAATTAATTAACCCGAAACACAACCTGAAAATAAATTTATTCATAATTAATTTTCGAACGATTTACAACCGTTTGGAATTGGGTCTCTGCCAGTAAAAATCTGCAGGTTTTTAAAATTACACGATGTTTTACCCGCTGAAGCATAAAAATGTCGTATTTTAAAATGGCAATCGCCTTGTGGATAACTATCTTTGCATATTCGGTTTAACATATTACGAAATCCTTTATTTAAATAGAAAAAAATATTTTTCAACGTAGCAGACCTTTATTACACCCGCGAAATGCAATATTTTTATGAAAATCTGCAGATACAGTATTATTTAAAGAAGTCCTACTAATATTACAAACGCGAAAGTTTCTAAGTGTGGATGTTTGTTACTGTTTCACGCAAAAACTACTGAACGAATTTCGATGAAATTTGGCACACAGGTAGATCATGTCCTGGATTAATACATAGGCTATTTTTTATGCCGGGAAAATATAAAGCGGGTCTTTTATCCCGTAAAAACTTTTTGACGCGGGTGGAACGGTGGACAAAGCTTGCACATAATATTTTTCACACCATCACATTATTAGGGGCGGTTGCGGACGACAACTTAGACGTGAGTCGGAGGAAGCCCGCAGCCGCCCCTAATGCGCCGAAGATGGCCACCGCGGAGTTTTGGTTGGTATGCCGTGCGGTGTACATAGGTTAGGAACTTGGCCCGGCGGTCGCCCGACGTTTTCCATCTCTCCGGGCGGCTCAACGTCGGGTCGTAGGCACGGTGAACCCAACATAACCGCTCAGTTGTTCCCCTTGAACACTGGGCGGTAGTAATAATTCACTTACTCCGTGTAAACAAAAAAAAAACATCACATTATTAACTGTCTATACCACTCTAAGGTTGACAGGGAGAGAATGCTAATGGTATTAAGTCCGCCTGTATGTCATGTGTCCAAAGTGTAATGAATAAATAATATTATAAATGAATTGAAATTAAACTATTTTAACGGATTTTATCGCGGTTTTTTATTTTATTTTTCTCCCGACGTTTCGAAGGCTTTTCAGCACTTCGTGGTCACGGGGCGGACTGAGGTGTAGGTGGTCCGAAAAGTACTTTTCGGACCACCTACACCTAAAACCGCGATAAAATCCGTTAAAATAGTTTAATTTCAATGTCTAACATTCGCGTAAACATAAGGAATCATTATTATAAATGAATATACATAATGTATGTAAACACAGTTCTGTATACTTAAAGGAATAGGCCGAGGTATTTATTACGATAAATGTACTAACAGTTTGCCAGGCTGGGGCAATTTCCAATCTTGAAAAAGATGGGTAAGTATGTGTTTAGAGTAGCAAAACTTATACTTAACTGCACTTATAGACTTGGATTGCTCGATATGAGGTTCGAGACAGAAGAGAAGATAGGTTTTAAGATAAATAGTTCTTTCTTACTTCCAAACTTTACTAATTTATATTGTAATTCATTATATTAACTAAAGATATCGTAGGACGTTTTGGAGTTAAATTTAAGAGTTTTGTTACACTCGTGTCACAATTATTTACATTCATAGAACGAAATCGTGTATATTTTTATTAGAAGATTCGATAGAACTGGTTTTCATAAATATTTGGTTATAAGGCAACCTCCTTGTAGTATCTCTCTAAAATATTGTTGACATTAATGCCACTGACACAAAAAAATAGAAAAGTTTCTAGGTGACTTCGATATAATGTTTGGGTGTTTTTTCCTCATATATTTTTTTTAGCATAAGAGGCATATTGTTTTATGTTTCTGTATCCATTCACACGAATGTGACATTTTAAACATTGAAATAAACCTACTACTTTTACCTAAATATTTTAAGGCTTTTCAAGTTTATAGATTCATACACTATTAAATCATAGGTACCTATATCTAAAACGCTATTTAATAAATCCTACCTATAAGGCCTAGGAACTAGTAGCTACTGAACGCGTAGAAACTAGTACTTACGAAGCATTGGAAATGTACGAAACGGTAGTATACACGTATGAATTACAGTAAAATTCATTAGGAAATTTTTTTTTTTTTGGTTTACAACTTGTTAGACTAGTTTACTACCAGTTAGATGTGTCAATTCTTACTTCATAAATATTTTATTCTATATTCATATTATATTAATTCCATCGATTTGGTTAACATAAAAAACTGGAGCAGTAAGTTTAAAAATAAATGGAAATGCTTATGAAAGTAAATTCGTGCAAAATTGTTGAATTCTTTCAAGCACTAACTTCAAAATACGATTCATCGATTACGAACAAGGTGTTTGAAGGAAGAAAGTGTCCAAGTTTCAAATGACATGTCGAAAAAAAAACTAAATCACACATACAGCCGCGAGTACGTACGCAGTGCGAAACAGCCGATTTCTACGAGACGATTGTTCAACACTTTCACTCAGAGAAACTGTGTGGCTTTTTGTTCATTGTCAGGCAGCCGCGCGGCGTCGCAACGCAACGTTCACGGATTTCGAATATAGAACGCAAAGGATTTCCAATTTCAAATTATTTGCTTTATTCATAATACATAATATCGCACGCCCAGATCAATACTGAATTATTTCGAAAAATCGGCAATTACCGATTCATACAAAACAAAAATCACGATTCACAGATTTTTTGCGTGGCGTGCGATCTGTATTTCATAAAATAATATTATATATTTAATATTTATTGCATAGGCCAATGCGCACATATTTTTCTATTATATTTTACGGTAACTACTCAAAGAATAAAAACTGGATAAGACAAATTAAGTAGACAATAATTGTAATATTAATGATAATATTATTAACATTTATAAATTCAAACAGTACTTAATACATATTTAGAAACGTAGAACAGTCTCGAAGCTTTTTGCTAAACGTACCTATTCTAAATACATAAATGGACCTCGGTTAAAATCATCTTTATTTTGCCACAATTATTGTGGTTCAATGGCTTTTGTACAATTCCAATAAGAAAGTAAATAAGCACTAATTGTGAAATATGACCGAATTCCATTATTAAAGTTCGAGAAATAAAACATAAACCTTATACAAAATCATATTTAATTTATTCAACATTGACTTTTATCTGCTTAAGGTCTGATGTAGTCGCTGACACTGAGCATACGAACCTGATGTTTAAAATATTTATTTTTGTATGTGAACAACCTTTATATTTGTCGGCACGATTTTAATGCGCGGATTACTACCAGAAACTAAAAAAATATGAAAACAAAAAACATGGTATTTTTATTTATTGTTTTTACATCAGTAACTTACCATTTTCCCGGATTTTCACTAAAGTATTCCACTTGAAAACGAAAAAAATATCTTGCGCACCACAAAACACAGTACTGCACAAGTACAGTCGATCACAAAAGTCGCACGATAGTTTTTCAAAAGCACAAATCGTCGATCACTATAAACTAATCGATATTTTTTATGTGTATATTAATCGAATATTGAATTGTGACGGTCCTGTCGTCTGTCCAGGTTGAAAGACAGTCGTGGACTGAGCGACCGAAAGTCGGTGCGTTTCGCCGTTGTTAACGATTCAGTGTGTGCGCGTGAGTCAATATGCGGACCTAACTGTCTTGAAGCTTGGACGTGAATTTTGATTGCGTTTAAAAAACGAGAGTGTTTTATTATGGTTTTATGTTTTGAAGTCATATAGGTTCTAAGGGCTATAATTGAAAAGTAAAGTTTTAGTAATTATCCTTTTTTAATTTCCTACTACTAAACTTTCTCATAAGAGCAGTTTTGATCATCTCCCTTCTAAAATCCACCTTTTTACGAAACACCACTCTCTTAATTGGCATTTTTTACCTAACTAAATTTTATTGATAGGTATTAAAACTATTATAGCATGAGAAAGTTAAAGCCATTTGGTTGATATACTATTAATATTTACTTATTGCAGATTTTTCAAATGTTGCGTGATAGGAAAGCACTAATCAAAAAATAATACCGTCGCAGGGACTACGTAATCTTACTCTACCATTTATCGCCCCCATAATTGCATAATTGACCCTTCAAGCATTTATTTATTCATCAGGTGTTTTCCCATAATTACTAATGGTCGATAATTTTTATCACTTTCTCTCACAGACATACGTAACAACATAACTGCAATTGTTAATAATTAAATATATTATAAAACACATTACACGACTATATAATGTGTGGTTGTTTTTTATTATAATATAATTTTGATGCTTGAAGTTAATATTAAATTTTATTAGTATAAAACAAATTAAAGTAAAAGTAAGTTAATAATTTAAATTTAATTATGTACATGTTGAGTTTTCCTAACTTCGGCTCACATTATAGCTATAAGTTATAATATTGAATTATTGTAATCATCATGTTAAATCTGCTAGAAAATCTAATAAGTATGCACTTTTATCATTAAAATTAAGATGAGTATAGGAAAATGGTGAATTTCGAAAAAGCTACATTAGATTTAGCTTAGTAGTCACTTATGGTCCACATACCACTCGTATTTTAAGTAAATTTAATCCTTCCGTTCAGGTATCTAAAGCACAATTTATCTCTTATCAAACTATGGTGGTCTTCGTAATTTCCATATACATTAAAGTCGATTGGAAAGTAATGTTTAGTTTCATACTACTTAATAACCAGGGTGAACTCAAACGTCCGTGGTTTTCTTCAACCCAAATATATACGGATATATCACAGCTTTCTTTCAATTGTATCATATACAAATTACATTCATACAACTGAATATGTAGTGAGTACTTATAAAAGACTGCCGAGCTTGTAAACAAAACTTATTAGTACAATTAGTAAAAACTTTGGGTTTTGTTATTTTAGACTTATCTCATTTTAATTATTTTTATATCTGATCATTTGTGACATTTTGTTTAAATCTATTTAAATTAACTATAATGCAAGCTCTTCATAAAAGAAACATATTTAACGTAGGTAAAGTTTAAACGCGATGTGATAAAGCGCACCATTAATGTAAGTCAATAGTGCGGAAAGTAAAATAAGAAACTAATTATAGTTATAGTATCAGAAGCAAGTGTCAAGACTCTCAACATGGCAGCATTCATAAGGCTTTTGCGAAAAAGAAAAATAAGTAAAAAATGCACGTTTCCTTTCACACCTTGCATATGTGGGCTTTAGTGTGAGAGAGACAAAACATTTTCCAAAATGCGGTTTCAGTTCCTTAGCTTTGTGGGCTACCTCATTACAAATTACAATATTATATTAATTATAACTTTAAAGACCTAATATTTTGTAATTTTTTTTCACCCATTGGTGCAATTAGTAGAGAGCTTATGACTTTTAGACAAGATTTTATTCTACATTTTTCGACGATCTATCTTTACAAATCTTTCAATTTCCAAATGACAGAAATCAAAATTATCGCACATTACTGATTTTAGCGTCTCTACGATCGCACTCTGTAACAAATTGCATTTGAATCTACAATAGTATATGGTAAATCAGTGTACATATATAAAAAAATACAAACACACGAATTGAGAAACTCCAACTTTTTTGGAATTCTGTTGAAAATACAAATATTGTACTACGATTAGAAGACTGTCTGTCGCACGTAAAACATCATCAAACTTGTCAAAGCTAAAGTTATAAATATAAAGCTGCATAAGTAAACAAAAGAAAGACAATTATATCCATCAATATCACGTATACACGTCAACAAACCTTAAAACAATAATCTATAAAGATCTATATCTCGAGACATAATGGACTGTAATAGCAATTTTGCGTCGCCATGTTGCAAAATTGCATTCCACGTTCTATCTGGAGCTGACAATAACAAGTTTAAGTGTGCAGCCAAATATTTTACATACAAGGACTTTTAAATAAACGGTATGAGCGAAAACAAAGTATGAAATAAGAATAATTAAGCAAACAGCAAATTATGTTAAGTTTTTATGATCCTCTCTTAAAAGTAGAATTTATAGTATAAGTTTACTTAGGTAGTACATACTACAAAACAGAGCTAAACGAGACATCTTATATTTTTCACGAATTGAAGGCAGAGGATCCCGTGCCAAACATTACAATATCTTACGGAATAAATGGCCTTATCTAATTGGAAGTTTCGCGTAGGATCGTTCCCTTGTATACCTACGTAGATACTGTACCTGATTAGTTCAATTTTTGGGCAGGCTTCCTGAAAACCGCCCTAAATCCTCGTTTTAACAATGACTGCGAATGTAGTTCTGATCTATAGTACCTATTACCTAGAGACTATTACCTACTCTCCTTCTCTGTGTGTGTATGCCATAGTTGTATTACGTGCTCGATACGACTACCGCTTCAAGGTCTTGGGTTAGAATCCGGAGTCGGGCAAAGGGATTTTGGTTTTCTACTCATTGTCAGCTCGGAGTCTAAAATTTTTGACGTGATATGGCGACAAACAGGCGCCCCTGCCTACCCTTTCGATGATAAAGGCGTGAGTCTGCATAACAAAACACATAATCAAACAGGATTTTAGCATGACTAAGAATTTGGTGAATTAAAATTTAAAAGAGGAACCGATATACTGCTACATTAAATTTTTTATGCATTTCATTTCCCTGCCAGCTCGTTAGGTCATCGATCGCTTTAGACACAACTTAAGGCTATATGATAAGATAAGCTGAATTAAATAACCTACAGTACATTTAGGGCCAATTTAACCACATGCTGTTAAAGTCCCTGATAGCCGATTCGTAACTTATCCACCATATAAAATAGATTTTTTGGTTTCATCTCGAATAATATATAAATATCCGAAAGAAAAAGTCACTAGTAATGTGTCAGATATATTTATTAGACAGTGTTATATGACAGATAGTTATCTGGAAGTTTATTAGTAATCGGTACCTATACCTAATCCTTAGTATTCTCACACAAAATTGTCTATAATGAAACGAAATGTTGAACACTGGTGTATTATTGGTCGATGCAAAATACAGTCCGTATTTTTTAGTTACTTCCTAAAAAGTAAATTGTACGACATAAATATTATGTTCTTTTCGTAAACTTGCCGTTGTTCCGGGAAACTTTCGAGGAAATCGATTTCATTGTGTGACAAAGCAAAATCAAAATAAATAAAGGTACAATAAAAAATATTGACTCTGCACAACTGAAACTAAAACGATAATTATAATATGGTAAGGTACATTGCCAGTATTAAGAAAGGTCTATATAGTAAAAAAAAATATGATACCTCCTAAACCATTACAAAAATAATTAGGAGCCCGACAGTCGATAGTTGCAAAATAAATATTGATCGAAAAGTGAAAGTGATAACACTTCCGCCAGACGTCATATCATGACAACAATGGTGGCAGAAATATAGTATGGAATTGTTTATTATTTGACTGCCTCGGTGGCGTAGTTGTATTAAGGTACGACTACAATGCTGAGGTCTCGGGTTCGATTCCCGGGTCGGGCAAAGTGATATTGAGTTTTTCTATTCAGTATCAGCTCGGGGTCTGGAATTTGTGCTCGATATGGCGATAGGCTCGCCCCCTATCACATCATGGGACGGAATAACGGCGAAAAGTGGGTGCACTAGTTGCGCCTCTGCCTACCCCTTCGGGGATAACAGGCGTGAGTGTATGTGTCATGTGTGCGTGTGTTTATTACTCATAATAACTACAATCCTCAAAGAAATAGCTAAATTTTTGCAGAGTTCTTACCATGGCAGGTTGTAAGAAATATTTTTTAATGATTACTTTCCCTGTCTACTAAGGAACTAATAAAGAATAAACTTTACAAACCCCGCTCAAACAGAATTAAAATACGTTCATAAATGCACTCAGTATAAAGGATGCAATTGTGTAAACGATGAATAAAAAAGTGATTGGTGAATTAGCTTAGTTGCAGTTATTATATCGCAATAGTTTGTGTTGCAGACTGTTTGTGGTTAATATCTTGAGCCTTTATTTATATTTGATTGTATAATAACTAAATTGTACGTATTACAGCTTTAAATATTTTTGTAATAAAATGTAATAAATATGCTGCCAAAGTGTGTTTGAATTGTGAAACTTAACATGTTTAAGTTACGTCTAAGTTAAGCGTGCATTAAGTTATATGTCCATTTAAGCATGGAAGTTAAAGCATCAAAATATTTTTTAGAAATAATTTCAACACTACATACCGCTTGAAAGAGAAATAGGCATGGTGCTATGTATCATGTATGGCATAATTATTTCTTCAATTGATTATACAAATATGATTAGTCTTTTGTATACAATGTGATAGCTTCTTTCTACTCAACATAAAAGACATTACAATATGTACATATAATAAAGCAGTACAAGCGGTGCGTCTGTACATTTAAAGAAATGTGATAAAAATGAAAGGGGGCGATAAAAAAAAGTAATGGAAAACAAATCAGCGATTTTCATATTTCTGTCTGTCTGTCTGTTTGTTTGTTACTGCACATCTCCGAAACTACTGAACGGATTTAGGTGAAATTTGGCACACGGGTAGATCATATCCTGAATTTACACATAGACTTTTAAGTCGAGCAAATACAAAGCGGGCCTTATATCCTGGAAAAAAAAATCATGCGGGCGGACCCGAGAGCAAAAGCTAATAATAAAATAAAACAATTAGGAAAACGTATGATCAAAAACAATTCATTAAGAGGAAGAACTTATAGGCCAATCAGAAACACCTACTCCACTTTTGTCTATGGTACACTCGTGTAGATCTTCCATTACCCCTTACTCATCGTATGTGATTTACATTCAGGATACCGCTGGTATACTCAATGTCGTATTGCTTGGTCTCCCTGGGGAATCCACTGATAACTTCAGTTATCCGAGAACCAATCTGTAAGTCGTAACAGGCTTAATCGAATAAGATAAGAGGAATACGTGTTCTTTTTGAAAATCCTGGTGTATTTGCATGGTAGGAGATTGTAAATGACTGTCATTGATTAAAACTGGAAATATAAAATGGCATCTGTGTGCCTATAATTAAGGTTCTTTGTTTTACAAAGCTACATTTCTTTGAATTGTAACTCTGTTGCCAAGCTGAAGCTTACTTGGCGTGGAAAGATAATGAATAAGTTTAAGAACGATTTTTTAAGTATATTTTATGTTTTTGTTGATCACATTGAAATTAACATAGGATTTAAACATATGAAATATGCGCCTATAATATGTACATATACTCATTTATTAGTAAAGTGTGTTGACCAATAATGAACTCTATTTAGGACTGATAATGAAAAATTTATTCTGTCGTAATTTATTAGAACCCCCTAGTAGCAACTAAATGAGATGATGTCAAAGTCTAGCTCAATGGCGCACTTCAGAAATAGCTAGGGTACAGTAAAAAATTACAATTAGCTGATCATAATGATTATTTGCAGCAATATAGTAAGGTATAAGTTTATTTTATACAAAATTGTATAATTAAACCTTCAACCAAGGTAGGCCGAATTTTTAAAATATAAAAAGAAAAAAATACTGGCATTTGCAAGTCACCTTATTTATTATACAATCATTAAATATTACAACATTCAAAAATAAATCGTGTGAACAAAAATGCACATTAACGCGCCATTTAATAATATTAAAATTGTAACAGTATTAAGATACGAGTATTTGCCTAACAAAGCTATCTGGGAGGTAGTAGAACGGTTAATGACCAAAATAATTTGAGACCTGCCTCTATACGTCAAATCATTTACGCGTCTACATCGGTATTGCGACGAGGGGCCGCGGGAGACCCACGTTATTGGACGTTTAGAACTACTTTCACTCGGCTTGGTTCATTTTGCAACTGACCTTAATATCATAAAGTTGTTGCGAGCCGTGCATTGGATCTGAAACAATTATTTCTTTGCAATAGCACATATTACGGACAATCGCGACTTGGCTGATCAGGAAAGGTTCTTAAAACATGCACGTTTATATAATTGGAAGTCAACAAAATCTTCTTTATTGATCAGTTATGTTACCACTTGAACAAATTGACCATTTTGACCATTAACGTATCAAGTTACTTATTTGTTTTACGTTCAGGATCTTGCTCTGTTTTTGTTCTTTAAATACATTGTTCAAGTATGTAATAAAATAATTTCAGATACGATTCGAATGTTTCTGTGAACCGGCGCCTCTAAATACAATATAAGGTACCTTGTCTGGTTCACAGAACATTATTAAACTATCTACAATTAAGAGAATTTATCGCAGTAATTACTTGCATTTTCATTATAAGTATAGATACACACACTCATAATTTGATAATATAGATATTGCTAATAATACTTTAAAGATAAAATAACTTGAATATACAACATTTTGTCGTAACATTTCTAAATACTTTGTAATAATATTGTAAGCTAGTCCGCTTTATTTAACTTTTCTTTATACACAAGTTTTGGGTTAAGATTAGAAGCAAGCATTTTTGTGATATATAATTATTGTACTCATGGTTGTAACTTGTTTTGTGTTAAATACAAATAAAAATAAACTCTTATGGTAATTCCTCCTATAGAGTTCCTTCGTACAAAATAAAATGTTAGTCTAACAAATCGTCTCTAATTTCAAAACTTATGTCGACCTCATTGCCCATTGCAGTGGCTGCATCGAAAACCAGCGAAACAACTCCGTTTAAATCAAAAATACTTATGCAGTTGACATTTATGCAAACTACATGTTCACCTTGAAAAAGTTAACGACACACGTTTTGCGAGTGTTAAAAAAACACATTTGATCAACACGAATAAAGCAACTGATCAAGCAAAAGGTGATATTTAAATCTGCTTAATTTGTAGCATAGCAACACGTTTTACAAGCGTGATTGTTTCAAATAAAGTCTAAAACAAACAAGTTGAGACTATCTTTTTCCGCTCAGTATAAGTCCAGCATCTAGATTTTTATTGCATTGGATGACAAGACGATCATGTCGTTTGCCTGATGTTAAGCGATACGGCCATCCATAAACAGTAGCAACACCATGCAGCACCTTGAGTTACAAAGTACTGTGTGGCATTCCACTGCGCTCGTCATCCTGAGACATAATATGTTAAGTCTCATTATGTCCAGTAGTGACACTGGCTACAATGTCCTTCAAACCGAAACACAACAGTGCATGCACACTGCTGCTTGGCGGTAGAAATAGACATTGGTGGTACCTACCCAGACGGATTCTTACATATGAAAGACTCACCACCAGTAATTACCAGATAAATGGTAATAGTATCACTCCCATTACATGGTACTAACATAGTTGGCGAAATGTGGAGGTAATATCACTGCCTACCCCTGAAAAAGGATAAAGACGTGATTCTATGTATGTATGAAATGATGCGCACAATTTAGATGCAATGGCTGCTAAAATCAAGTTTGCTTTTGCATTCAACCTTGTACATGTTTTCTAGTGTAATCGAATTTTAATCGTCTATTACGTAATTAACTAATATTTAATAAACATATTCGTACATGCGTAGAATATTCGTGTAATTAAATAATATTACAAGATTTAGGCGTAGTTGTATTATATTTATTTTCAACCTAGTCTAAAAAAGGTTTATTCGTCGTCAATTGCTAATCTAAGTAAATATTCAATTCAAACTAGGCACCGTCTTCAAAAAATATTTATTATGGATATAAACATAAAACCAAGGAATTGGAAACATACTTATGTTATCAATTAATAAATTCTTATTAGTAATAATTAACCTGTATATAAAGTTAAATTATTTTATGAAGTATAGTAGTTTTGGAGTCGACTTTTTTATTATAACTTTAATTACTGCCAAGTACCAATTTATTATTATATAATTTCTGCTCTTACTAATCAACCAACCTCATGACGATATCTTAATCTAATAACGCTTGTACTTTGCATTACTTACTTAAAATATATGCATTAAAGAGGCCTAATTATTATATGCATAAGAACAACCTCAAACAGAACCTGTAGCCAAGGCTTGTTGTTGACCATCAAATGGATATTATTATAATAATGGACTTTTATTTGGCAAGGTAAACATTTCTAAATCAATAGTGAATAGCAAAAGATATGAATCAATATAATATTGTTTAAAAGATTTTGAACATAGAACACCTTTAAAAACAATAGACGTGCAAGTTTTTCACTTATCTATATATATAAAAATCAATTGCTGTTCGTTAGTCTCGCTAAAACTCGAGAACGGCTGAACGGATTTATCTTATCTTGGTCTTGAATTATTCGTGAAGGTCTAGGGAAGGTTTAAAAGGTGGGAAAAATTCAAATAATTGCCGGGAAAATCCTCAAAACAGCATTTTTCTATTTCCCATACAAACGTTTTCTAAATAAAATGGTGTAATTTATTACCGCTGCATAAAGTTCAAATTCGCGTGCGCGTTAGAAGATCTAATATCGCGTTCTGAAACTCAACAAAAGTGAAATTGAATCGCGAACAATTATAAATGTTAAGTTAAATTTCTATATTATACACATTTGCGATAGTTTTTTTATATTGAAATTCAAGCAGGAATCCTACTAATATTATAAAGGCGAAAGTTTGTAAGAATGTATGGATGTTTGGATGTATGGATGTTTGTTCCTCTTTCACGCAAAAACTACTGAACGGATTTCGATGAAATTTGGCACACGGGTACATCATGTCCTGGATTAACACATAAGCTACTTTTTATCCCGGGAAAACATAAAGCGGGACTTTTATCCCGGAAAAACTTTTTAACGCGGGCGGAGCCGCGGGCAAAAGCTAGTTCGATATAAAAATTGGATATCTCGTATAAAAAGCGAAATATTTATTCAGAAGTTAACCTAAAAAGCAACCTAAATTTCATTTTCATATTGAACCACTACTCAGGAATTTACAAAAACAGTTGTGCGTTTTCCATAAACGATGACGAGCCAGTACGGTGACCAAAAGCATTGTAGTTGTAGGAAAAGTTGAGAAATCTAATTCGCATTGGTTAGACATCATAATACAGTTTAGGTATGCTATAAGCCGTAACCAATCGTCCCAACAGGAAAAATTCACACAATTAAATCAATAGTCCTGTTCAGAATCAGTACTGAATCTTTGTTCTTCCTTAGGAAGATTGTTTTCGAAATGTATATAAGTTTCTTCTCAAAGTGTTACACCGTATCAATATAGGTGTTATGTAGATTGTTGGCAGATAAACATGATACACAATATCCAACTATATCTACACTATAATAAAGGAGTCCCGCTGTGTCTTTACATTTAAAGAAATGCGATAAAAAAGAAAGGGGGTGACTAAAGAAGAGTAACCTAATGGAAAAATATCAGCGATTTTATACTTATGTTTTTTCTGTTTGTTTGTTACTGCACGTTTCCGAAAATACTGAACAGATTTCGATGATTTTGATATAGAGATAGTTTTCGACTTTGGGAAAGGCATAAGCTACTTTTTATCACATAAAAACTCATTCACGCGGGCTACGCCGCGAGCAAAAGCTAGTCTATTATATAAATCACGTTCCGGACACCTCTTTACGGAATAAGGAGTGACACTACCGGAATCCTCGCAAACAACAAATTATGCTATCATTATAGACCGAAATTCTAATAATAATTTTAAATTAGCTAAAAATTACTGTCAGTTAGTCATAATTAGGTATGTAATATTTGAATATTCCAAAACTGTGAATCACAAACAAACACATAGGTACAATTTCAGATTCATAACGTCAGAAGAATGAGAAAATAAAGTTGATTTGACCCATGAATCATCATTTCTGAGATCAGTGTTGATGTTTCCCTGCATTCGCATCGAATCATGGTGAAAGGCTCGCAAAAACAACTTTCTTACGGAAAAATATAGCAATCTATCCACATTAGCATCAGGAGATTTTTACTTTATCCGATAGTAATGGCTGTGGACAAATGGGCTGTAATTTGATTATCCGACGCAGTGCCCTTTTAGTTCGTTAATAATGTGAACTGAGGCATCCACTATAATAATTTTAATAAAATGTTTGAGCTTTTGTTAAAACTATTTTTTTTATTTCCATATTTTGATTAAACTGGTATGCATATTATATCATTTATGAACTGTAGTTCTCATCGGTTATATTTTTATAATTAAGTTTATTTTAATTGGTATAGGTTAAGGTCGCAGGAACCTGCTGGATGCAGGCCGCTTCTGACTGGTCTGAAAATTTTTGGGGGAGGCCTATGTTCAACAGTGGACTTGAAGAAAAATTGATATAGGTGTACCTACAGTTTAGTTTCTTGTATTAATCCTATATTTATGATTTTTAATTTTTATACATGTTAATGACCATGTTCCAGAGGGTGGATCCATAAGTTATCTGTCTGATAGCTACTGGATCTGCTACGGGTATGCGTCCCCGGACTGCTTGAGCTACTAGTGCTACAAATCTTCCGAGACACTAGTATCCTTATCCCTTCCCTCTTCCTTTCAAAATTTTTCCTTCCCTCTATACATCCCATTCCCTTTCCCAACCGGCTGAAGGCGTCATAACCCAGCTCTAACAGGCATGGCTAAATCCCAACTCAGACCATTGATAGGCAGCAGTATCAACGGTGCGTAGAGCTGTGCCCCTGCGATCGCCGACCCGCTTGCCCAGCGTGGCGATTATGGGCATTAAACCCTAATGTTTCTATAAAAATATAAAAAAACTAGCTTTTGCCCGCGGCTCCGCCCGCTTTAAAAAGTTTTTCCGGGATAAAAGTCCCGCTTTATACTTTCCCGGGATAAAAAGTAGCCTATATGTTAATCCAGAACATGATCTACCCGTGTGCCAAATTTCATCGAAATCCGTTCAGTAGTTTTTGCGTGAAAGAGGAACAAACATCCTTACATCCAAACATCCAAAAATCTAAACATCTAAACATCCAAACATCCATACATTCTTACAAACTTTCGCCTTTATAATATTAGTAGGAAGTAGGATTATCTTGTATTAATATTATTTATTCTATTAAATAAAGCATTAACATTGTGTTAAATATTAATTTAATTTTGGATTCGTATTATCTGATTTTTGTCTCTTTATTATGTCACTCACCAATGCCCAATCAGGCATCTGCTCCCTCCGAGATTTTGTTGCTCTACCTACATCACTAACCAAATTATGAGAAGTGAGCGTGTTATGCCTCCGACAGCGTTTGTGAACACTGTCAGCTAAGATCATTCAAAACCAAGATAAAATATTCAAATTAAAATCTTGTTTCTATCTTTTCAGTTTTTCGATAAATTTTATAAAGATGGCAGATTTTTACACAGTCGGGTTTTTTGTTTTGTTTTAATATTTTCTTTTATTACATAAAATGACTAACAGCCCGAAGGCATTCTCGTTCCCGTACAGTTTCGGTTTTATATCCCCGACGTTTGAACAGTTAGTTCAACTGTACTGATCGGATACGGCTTTTTCCCACCACATAAAATCATTGCAGTCGCCGGAGGCTTTCACGGCGAACCGGTACTCCGGCGGAGTACTTCCTGCATTAAATGTCGACCTATATCCGCCTACATAACTATACACATGGTATTAAGTGCGGACATAAGAATGTATAGAGGTGACTTTGATTATGCAATCGCGGTCTATGTTTAATGTGGTTCAAACATATTATTATGCAGTAAATGAAAAAAAAAATACTACATTCCTTGTATCTAACAGGATCGTAGTGGTAATTCCCAGAATTTTTTATTTTAGAATAAGTATTTTCCCACATATTAGGACAGATTATTATAAGTTTTTAAGTTCTGATAAGCAACATCATACAATTATTATTCGCAAAAAAAAAATACAAAAACGAGTCTAACTTTGCAAATGTTTCGATGTATTAAATTCAAATAAGAATGTACTTATGTATCACTTCTAATGAAATGTCGATATAAAAATACTAGTTTGTGCCGCAATACCGATCTAAAATTACATTTACATACTACCGCACTGTTACATAAAAAACTATAAAAGACAACCAGTAACTTAGCGATGAAAAGCTCGTATATGTCTAAACATATGCTAATTTTATGTCCGTGTTTCGCCTATAGACTATCTGATTTGAGTTTTAATAAGTACGTACTACTTATAGTTTACGCTTAACATTGCTGGGTACTTATATCCGACAAGATATATCTACAAGTATGTTATAACGACCTCGCTAATTTAAACAAGAATGTCGAATAAAAACTAAACTTCCCAAGCCTTTGTCGAGTCGTGACAAATATAGTAGTTGCAATAGCTAAATGTAATGAGAATGTCTGCACTGCATTATTTTAACATTTCGTTTGGATGTTTCGAAGCCAATAGATATTGTTTTATTGCATCAAATGACGAGACGAGCATGAAGGTAATATTCAATACAACCATACCACCATACGAGCCCTGTATTATATTACTGCCCACTGCTGAGCATGGGCCTCCTCTACTACTGAGAGTGTTAAGGCCTTAGTCCACACGTTGGCCTAGTGCGGGTTGGCAGATTTCATATACCTTAGAAATTCAAAGAACTTCTCAGTCTTCTTCTTCTCATGATGTTTTCCTTCAGCGTTAACACACACACACACACAAACACACACGCACTCACGCCTGTTATCCCCGAAGGCGTAGGCAGAGGCCCAACTGCACCCACTTTTCGCCGTTATTCCGTCCCATGATGTGATAGCGGGCAAGCCTATCGCCATATCGGGCACAAATTCCAGACTCCGGGCTAATACTGAATAGAAAAACTTAATATCACTTTGCCCGTCCCGGGGATCGAACCCGAGACCTCAGCTTTGCAGTCGTACTGTAATACAACTACGCCACCGAGGCAGTCACCGTTAAAGCGAGGATAATTCCCAAACAATACGCACATACATTTTTAGAAAAGTCAGGTGCGTGCTCTTGGGTTTGAACCTGCGGACATTCGTCTCGGCAGTCCGTTCCACTCCCAACTAGGCTATCGCCGCTTTTTATTATTTTTATACAATAGATATAAATCTGTAATTAAGGGAACATTACCTCCTGATTTTGATTCAATAACATCAAAATAAATAGCTCCCATCTAAAAAAAGCTTATCAATAATATTCAGCCGGAACTTTGGGTACCTATAAGCTCCTTGCCCGGAACCCAATTTTATCTTTTTTGACATAAGAAAAATAAATTATAGCTTTGAAAGTTCCTTTTTTATCCACATGTGGCTCTTGTGCCGATTTTGTGCTGCCCCTTTAGTTTGTGCACGTTCCCTATAGTTGCAAGAAAACTTTTAAGTAAATCCTCAATCATTTTTGATTATATTAAGAACTAAATTCGCATTTCCAAAAAAGTTTTACACATTTTATTTCCAAACAATACTATCCTGATATTTATCATAATTACAGCGCTTATTCAATAATATGAAATACATACATACATATACACTCACGCCTGTTATCCCCGAAGGGGTAGGGAGAGGCGCAACTAGTGCACCCACTTTTCGCCATTATTCCGGCCCATGATGTGATAGGGTGCGAGCCTATCGCCATATCGGGCACAAATTCCAGACTCCGAGCTGATACTGAATAGAAAAACTCAATATCACTTTGCCCGACCCGGGGATCGAACCCGAGACCTCAGCTTTGCAGTCGTACCATAATATAAAATGTTTTACTGAAAACATAAAAAATAACAATATTTCTACAAGGAAAATTGTATCAAAGGGCACATTTAACATGTTTTTATTACAAATACTAGGAAATGTTATATTCGACCTATGGATAAAAGCTGTGGCCGCAGGGGATATTATAATGATAAAGGTTTGTGAAAATTAAATCCCCTACCACGGTTTCCATGCCAATTAACTAAAATACAGAAATCATAACAATATTGCTGTCTCCATAAATATTTTCCTAATTTCAGACGAGTGATCTATTTCAAGCCGACTTCCAAAAAATCCAATTCGTGTGTTTGTAGTTTTTAATAAGTTACATAAAGGAAATAACAGTACGGTCAGCCGCATAAGTAGTTGTACAAATCCAAAACTTCAAACCGCCTCTACACTTTTGTGTTCTTACCAATTTTCATTTTCTATTCACAAAAATAAAATCAAAGGGATTTACTTAACTTTACCTAAAGAAAAATATAATGTTTTAATTGAAATGAACGCGTAGAGGCGATTTGAAATTTTGAATTTGTTCAGCTACTTATGTGGCTGACTGTACCTATGCTCTAAGTACCTACATAACTTAGACTATTTAAACAATGGACATGATATGGCTATAATGCGCAAACAATTTTTTCTGTCAATCCTGACGGGGGCGAGGTAGACACGGATAGCACACATTTAACAAAAAAAAATCCACACGTGTATAAGATTATAAATTATAAAAAATAATTATTCTTCATAACACGTGATTATTTGTGAAAATAATTGTAGACAAACTCACTTAGGTATTAAATTGTAATAAATTATCCATATAAAGAGTCAATAGTACGATAGTGTTTTTGACTCTTGATATGGTATAAATACCCGTCGCTCGATGGAGGACGGCAGATTCGAACATTCTATCGTGGGCCGCCGAGCTGAGCAGTACTAGGACACTGGCAAGTTAAGTAATTTATTTTATTTGATGTTCATTTTCTTTGTATATAAATGTTAAGTATTTGTATAAATAAACATTTAATTTAGGGTCATGTGATTTAGAAGTGGTACCTATGATAAGGTACATAATAGTTATATACACATTGATGTGCTATTGATTATAGAGCTATGCTTATTGGATTATAGTATCTGATAAATATAATAAATATATTATGTAAAGAATATAGTGGTTCTTGTATCTTACCAAACTCATCCGCCCTTCCACCCTTAAAATATACTATTTGCTAGTATCCTGATGGTATATTAGCGATTCGATGTATTAATACATAATTATATTCTTTTAAATATAATTTGCTTTTATAAGCAATTGCTGTATAACATATATATTAATATATATATGTTCCAAAATCTAACACGTGCATGGCAGAATATAACGTCGCTTTTTACACAATAACACACAATTTCTGTGGAGCACCACTTAATATCATTGTAGTAGAATGTAATGACAGGGATCGCAATTCACATAGGTTTTAATATTCTTTTAATTTTGGATAACCAACATTATTTTTGTTTCTGCTTTTAATTATAACTAGTTTGTTGTTGTATGCTATCGGCTATTTAAAATTCTATTATTGTTGTTGTTCCATTACTTTAGATTTATAAATTTATTTAAAATAATTATGAGTTATGTAAGCCACTCATTGTATGCTGTAGTTGCCTGTTTACGGGGGAACATTGAACTTTGTTTTTATTGTTTGATATAATTATTATTTACTAGCTTTTTCCCGCGGCTCCGCCCGCTTTAAAAAGTTTTTCCGGGATAAAAGTCCCGCTTTATATTTTCGCGGGATAAAAAGTAGCCTATGTGTTAATCCAGGACATGATCTACCCGTGTGCCAAATTTCATCGAAATCCGTTCAGTAGTTTTTGCGTGAAAGAGGAACAAACATCCTTACATCCAAACATCTAAACATCCAAACATCCATACATTCTTACAAACTTTCGCCTTTATAATATTAGTAGGATAATGATTAATGTATCTCCTTTTGGTAACTCTAAAACTAAATAAATAAATAAATAAAAATAAAAGTTTATGACCAGCTGCGCAAGTATGACCAATGGAGGGTTCACCTGGTCATCCCATCTCTTTTGCATTGTTAGATACTCAAAGCTACCTAATAATTCCATGATTATACGTAGAAACTTATTTCATAAAACAAAACCTTAATTGAGGATTATAAAGCTCTATGCCTTAAATGGTGCTATGATCGTGACATGCAAAGAAAATGTATACTATGGAAAGTGACATGTACCAAACGTCAGTGTGTAAAAATAAATATCGTATATTTTGTAGCTCCGAGATATAAATAAATTAATAGCCTTTCACATTTTTATTATTAAAATAAGCAAAGATGTCTAAAAAGGCACCAGATTCTGGTAGAAGTATGATGGTATTTGAAGTGAACCCTACTGAATGTCCCTTCAGAGAGTTTCGGGACAATGAACTCCTAACAGAATTTTGGGGACTGGTCAGTAAAAATTAACTAAAGCTTCTGCCTTGAGGAAATCCCAGCCTCGTCATCCATATGTAACACTTGTGGGTTTTAATAATATTAAAAGCTTTCAACTCGCTAAAATCTCATTGTAATTAAATCAGTCTTTTTTGAATGGACAATGCGAACTTATCCCCTTTGTGTGTTTTAAAAATATGGTAAAATAAAATTAAAATTATTCAAAATCAGTGATTTGGAATACTTATCATGTGCCCAATGCGACATTGTTACAATAATATACTTTTTTCTTTATGCGCTTTGTGTCGTTTATAAATTCTAAAGCACATTCTTCCGTAAAACGATACGAAAAATACGGGTTCAACAAAATGTCTCAACTAATACGCGTTTGGAAGAGCACTAGCCATACCCCCGTCGTGATCTATTAGTGTCCTGTTTCTTCGGCTTAATACCCGTTGATTTTAGAAACTTTTCAGTGCATATTTTTCTATATAATAAATATTTTAAAGCTTGGGTTTCCATTTATCACATTTATTTTCATTACATCGCAAAATACAGCACAGAAATATGTTCAGGATGATCAGTATTAGCCAGGAGTCTGGAATTTGCGCCTGATATGGCGTTGGCTCTTTCCCTATCACAATACCATGGGACGGAATACGCATAGCGAAAATTGGGGGTACTAGTTGCGCCTCTACCCCTTCGGGGATAACAGGCGCGAGTGTGTGTGTGTTTATCAAAATGATGATGGCTAATTTGTGATGCTTAAATCTAATTATCTTGATATAGATGAAGACCATAATGGTCAAATAAGATGAATATGGATAAAAGTTGTGAAATAGATTTAACTATACCAATGGATTGAGTGAATAAAGTTTAATTAGACGAAATGAAAGTGAATTTATTCACACTTTTATCCCTATTTATTCAGTTGAATTAAATAAACTAAAATAACGATTGAGGATTATTAAGTAACGATACATTTTTGACAACTTTACAAAATAATATTATTTCTGTTTCTAATTGCATTGTAAGGGTCCTGCGGCATTCAGAGCAGCGCTGCACGTAAGCAAAACAGCAGCTAAAAGTCCAGGAGACCACGTATGGGTCGATGAACAGACACAACCGTTGCCCAGATCTGTCCGTCAGTACTTGCACGGGTGGGTACGGGCCGAGGATCTCGCTATGAGTCGATGGGAGGCAGAGGTTATTGTATTTGAAGTGAGTGTTTTTAAATCCTATTAATATTATAAAGGCGAAAGTTTGTAAGAATGTATGGATGTTTGTTCCTCTTTCACGCAAAACTCCTGAACGGATTTCGATGAAATTTGGCACACGGGTAGATCATGTCCTGGATTAACACATGGGCTACTTCTTATCCCGGGAAAATATAAACCGGGACTTTTATCCCGGAAAAACTTTTTAACGCGGGCAGAGACGCGGGCAAAAGCTAGTGCTTCATAATTCTTAAGTATTTATTATTTATTTTTGCAATGAATGTAAAAAATATATAAATGATATCTGTTTAATGCATTCATCTTCTTAGTATAAGGTATCTGCTACAGTCTATTAAACTGGATGAAATGGAAACTGTAGGAAGTATAACCAAGATGTTATTCACTTTATAATAAAAGTTCTCCTTATAAATTATAATTTACTAGCTTTTGCCCGCGGCTCCGCCCGCGTTTTTTATGTTTATCCATTACAAACAAAAAAAATCTTTCCTCTCTATCATATTATTATTATTAAAGTATAGACTAGCTATTCAGATGGGATTCTCAATCAGCGATGCTCGTTAGTAATCCTGGGAAAACAATTTATTAACGCTAATTGCCTTCGCCTAAAGAACTAATTCACAATATTTTTTTATCGAAATCATCGGTTTGAGTTGTGCTATTTATTGGTCAGAATGACAAAAAATGTATACCGGTTTTGGTCATATATATCCACTCTCCTCATATGAGAACTTAAAATCCGAACATAAGCATTCGAGTTTCTGGCAAGTAGTAGGTGTACCCAATTATACATACCCGTATTGTATTGTTTCATACGAGGATCATATTGGTAAAGGCAGAATTATTCATTTCAACCTGATACGCGATATTCATGTGTCGAAATGAAAGGACTTGGAAAACATTTTGATATTTATTTTCGTTTCACCGAAATTCACATTTTCCATTATGAGAGGATTAATAAAAATGTTGAGCAAAATAATATATTGCATTAAGCGTAACTGAAACTGACCAAAAAGTAGGCAAACCAGAATAGTTTTTTGTAGGTAGTTTTCGAAGATGAAATTTACTTGGGTGTAAGTTGTGTTGGGACTCGGTCTAGCGTGATGGTCGATCAGATGTCATCATTCCCGGACGATCTAATGTTGGGCCGCAAGACCGGTGAGCCCAACATAGCTGTCCGTCTTCCCCCACTGACGGGATGGTAAAGAAAATATCATTTACCGCGCGAAACAAAATTGTACTCTTCGAGAAGTTCTCTACTTGTTCATGTTCGCGGATGTTTTAACTCTAGACCCAGCATCAGCCAATTGCTTTTTTGGAAGTATACGCTTAATTTAGCTCAAGGAAAAGATCTGTCTTTCATGATCAAACAGAATCATTTCAATATTATAATAATTTTCAATGAATTTTTAATTTCAAAATCCTGGACCGAGTAGCATAGCATTGGACGTCCGTCCACCTGCGAGGAGGACAGACGACTTGCTAAAGATCGTAGGATGCAGGCTGCATTTGACAAGCCCGTCTGGAAACCTTTACGAGGGCCTATGTTCATGACATGTTGCTGATGATGGCTAGCTTGGGCTAATACCTTGTTTCACACAAATCTATGTTAAGTGAGATTTCTGTGGCGTTTTGTACCTCTAATTAATACATTTACATAAATTATACTTTAACAGGAAAACAATGGTAGCAAGATGGTAAGCACAGATATCCAGCTAAGCCATACTCAAGTTCTTCTAAGGTCGTCGTTTTGCAGAAAAGTAATGTCCGCTTGTTTTATACTGGAAAGAGTCGAAGGATTGATTGTGCGTATACATTTATAATCATATAAAAGTTACTATACTTCATTAGCTACATGTTTCTATCCTACTAATATTATAAAGGCGAAAGTTTGTAAGAATGTATGGATGTTTGGATGTTTGGATGTATGGATATTTGGATGTTTGGATGTATGGATGTTTGTTACTCTTTCACGCAAAAACTACTGAACGGATTTCCATGAAATTTGGCACACGGGTAGATCATGTCCTGAATTAACACATAGGCTACTTTTTATCCCGGGAAAATATAAAGCGGGACTTTTATCCCGGAAAAACTTTTTAAAGCGGCCGGAGCCGCAGGCAAAAGCTAGTTTAATATATATCAGGGTTTATAATCAATTTCCCATTTAGTGGTGGTAGGTCTCTCATGTGTGAGAGTCCGTCTGGGTAGGTACCACCGCAATGGCTATTTCTGCCGCCAAGCAGCGTGCATGCACTGGGGTGTTTCAGTTTGAAGGGCATTGTAGCCAGTGTAACTACAGGACATCATGAGACTTAACATGTTACGTCCCAGGATGACGAGCATAGTGGAATGACAAACTGTACTATATAACTCAAGGTGCTGGATGGTGTTGCTACTGTTCATCGGTGGTCGTGTTGCTTACCAGCATGCGAACGACATGCTCGTCTAGTCATTCAATAAAAAAAAAAACTTTTTTTTATTTAGCACGAAAAGCTATAGTACATTCTCATATACCATTATAAGCCTACTCAATAACTGTTATGTCTATTCAGCGTAATGTTGTAATGAGAAAGTTTCTGACTAGTACCACGAACAAATATATGAAATTATTAAATGCATACAAACGCCGTGTATTGTTTGGAACTCATTCATCAATCCATGTCATGCTGTTGGCATTTGTTTGCCAATTAAAATCGGATTTATTAGATTAGAACCGTGGAGTTCACGGTAACAAAGACAACAAACATCTGTGTATGATAAATCTACCTGCATGTACTAATTAAAGTACTATAAGGTCAAGGGTTCAAGTCGATCGATATCAGATATCGTTTAAGCAAAGGGCATGTTCAAAAATGGGCTTGAAAATCTTAACAATACAGTCTATATATATTTGGACAAAACTCCTGAAAACTAGCCTTTTGCAATAAATCGTTTAATTTTAAAGACCTCCGATTTTGAGATACGTGTCATTTTATTTGGCTTGGAAACTAGACTTAATATGAATGTTTTCAATAAAGTTGGTTATGAATGGAGGGGTCTAAAATTATTTTTTTAATGGATCTAAGTTCCATATGTTGCCCTTTTAATATTCCTAAAGTTTGAGTCTGTTTAGATTTTGAGGCCCAGAACCCATACAAAAAGCGGACATCTCCTTTAACGTCTCCTATGTTATGCAATAGTAATATACATAAATTAAATTTATGACTGCCTCGGTGGCGTAGTTGTATTATGGTACGATTGCAATGCTGAGGTCTCGGGTTCGATTCCCGGGTCGGGCAAAGTGATATTGAGTTTTTCTATTCAATATCAGCTCGGAGTCTGGCATTTGTGCCCGATATGGCGATAGGCTCGCCCCCTATCACATCATGGGACGGAATAATGGCGAAAAGTGGGTGCACTAGTTGCGCCTCTGCCTACCCCTTCGGGGATAAAAGGCGTGAGTGTATATGTATGTAAATTTATGACAACGCTAAATACCATTAGAAGCAACCCTAATAGTGATAAAGGTTTTATATAATTCAAATCTTAAGGTGATTTTGTAGGTAGAGCATCAATGGGAAAATTTTGTGTTTTCCTTTGCCCCTGAGGGTTGGAGAGCCAAGTACCACATCTATTCACCAGGTATGAAACCCGGCGGTGGGCAACAACACAGGCCAGGGCTATCCAAAACTGGTAATCTTCTTTAGTTTTCTTCTTTCTTATGTAATTTAAATATAGGGTTTGGCGCAACACGCGTTCATTATTTCACATTTTGTTCTTTAAATCGTAATCTGTGATATTCCACGTCCATTGAATCGATATATTTGTTCTTTGAACATTATTCTGTCCATATTTTCCGCGGGATACTCACGGAATAATGGATATCGTACTGGAAACATATCGTTACAAAGAACGTCTATTACAAATTTTCATAAGCCATTATTAAAGCAATAACGTTTTCTATTGGGAACGCTCGGATGTTATTACTGCTTGTAAAAGTAAATAGTATCACATAGTATATACGTAAGCTAGAACCTTGTGAACAATTGGAATGGTCTAGAAAAAAAATTATATTTCGTTATTATTTTGACAATGTTTGAGTTGAACAAATTACTGTTAGACCGTTGTCCCAGGGGGACATTCATAAGTTACGCGACTGAGACGCGACCATAAATTGTATGGCGGGTACTTACACGCGACTGACAGGACACGCGTTCAAAACCCTAAGCTGCTTGTCAGATGCGTCGCATCTCAGTCGCGTAACTTTTGAATGTCTCCGTGGGAGAAGGTCCTTACTCATTCATTACTAAGTGATTCATTAATATATACGAATAAATAAAGAGGTTGAATTAAATTGTCTAATTTATTGCGCTTTGCATGTAAAAGATTAGAGGTAAAAGAGGCCACTCTAGCAATAAACTAATTAAAGTTATTGCATTTAAAAGGCAATTAAATAGTCATGGTAAAGATTGAAAGCTATTTCATATAATTACACGCAATGTAAGTTAAGTACCGTTAATGCCATATTGTTTTATAATACGTAAAAATAGCTTTGCCCAGCCGTAGTACATATTGTAAAAAATACATATTATCCACTGAAAGCAAAAATAAAATGTTTACCAATAAATTGATGAAGATATTTGTTACATGTAAAATTCGGGTTTGGATAAAAATTGGCATACATAAAGACTTTTTTCTGAATTAAATAAAGGCTACTTTTGGGACTTCGTAGTGCTTTTATCCTTTGGTTTCTCACGTGGGCGGAGCTACACGCATCACTCGGATTATTCCATACAATATCTTTTATTTTATTAACACACACACACACACACGCACGCACGCACACACACACACACACTAACGCCTTTCATCCCCGAAGAGGTAGGCCGAGGCGCAACTAATACACCCACTTTTCTCCGTGCGTATTCCGTTCCATGGTATGGTATTATAATAATAATAATAAAGCTTTATTTATTTCCATTTAGGCCTACTTACATTAAAATACATGTGATAAATAAATAGGATAAGTAAAATTCATTAATAAATATTTTCAATTACAATGTATGATTATATTAATTAGTTCTATTTAATTTGTTGTGGCTTATATGGACCCCCTTCGGGTAAAAGCCTCCTCCAAGGACTTCCATCGTTCTTTATGTCTAGCCAAGGATAACCATTTTTTTCCTGCTATTTTAGCCAGTTCATCTGTCCATCTAGCGCAGGGGCGGCCTCTAACCCTACGACCCGTAGGGCCTTGCCATTTCACGACTCTGATGGTCCACCTGTCGTCGTTGTAGCGGGCTAAGTGTCCCGCCCATCTCCATTTCATTTTCAGTGCGAAGGTTAAAGCGTCGGTTAATTTTGTTTTGTTGCGAATGTGCTTGTTTTTAATCTTGTCCCTTACCTTTATACCTAATAAGCTTCTTTCCATTCTTCTTTGTGTTATTTGTATTTTGTTCATAGCTTTTAGGTCGAAAATCCAAGTTTGAGAGCCGTAGGTAAGACATGGTAAAATCACTGAATCCATAACTATTTTCTTTATTGACGGTGTGAGTTTTGATTTGAATATTTCTTTGTGTGTCCAGTATTTCTTCCAGGTTATTGATATTCTACGATCTATTTCCTCCATGTTTCTATTTTTTCTAAAAGAAATCTGCTTGCCCAAGTAAACGTAGCTTTCTACAAACTCTAGGGGGGTGTTGTTTACAAAGATGGGCGCTATGTGGTGATTAGTCATTATTTTCGTTTTATCGAGATTCATTTCTAGGCCGACCTTGATGCTAGCTCCGTGTAGATCGCTAATCATGTTATTCAGTTGTGCAGAGCTCTCCGAGAGTAGAATTATGTCGTCGGCGAAACGGAGATGGCTTAGGTATTTGCCATTTATGTTTAATCCCTTCGTTGACCACTGTAAGTTATGCATTAGGTGTTGTAGTACAGCAATGAAAAGTTTTGGTGAGAGCGGGTCGCCCTGTCTTACGCCTCTATTTATATTAATTTTTGTGCCCATTCTGTCCAGTTTTATTCTACTTGTGCTTTTCACATATAAGTTTTTCAAAATGTTTATGTACTTATCTTTTATGTTTATTGATTCTAGAGCTTCCCAGATACTAACGTGCGATATAGTGTCGAAAGCTTTTTTGTAGTCAATAAACGCTACGTATAAAGGTCTTTGGAATTCTGCATATTTTTCGATTACCTGGTCTAGAACTTGAATGTGGTCATGAGTGCTAAAACCCGATCTGAAGCCGGCTTGTTCTATTGGCTGATTGGCGTCAATCTCTGAAGATATTCTTGCTAGCAGACAGGAGGCAAACAGTTTGTAAAGGCAGGACATTAGGCTAATTGGACGATAATTGCCTATATCCATTGGGTCTCCTTTTTTATACAGTAAGATTATTTCTGATTCCATCCACGAATGTGGCATGGCTTCCTCTTCTAAAATTTTGTTAAATAATATAGTTATAGGTTCCAATAGTAGAGTTCTTGCGATTTTAATATATTCGTTTGAAATTCCATCTTGACCTGAGCTTTTTTCAAATTTGAGCTTTGTAATTTGAGTTGAGATTTCGAGTTCAGAAAATTCAGGAGTTGAGGATGTGTTTTTGGTCTGGTTGGTAATTTTCCTGTGATGTGTACAATTCGACTGGCTGTAGAGGTTCGCATAAAAATCTGTAGCAACAGTTATGATATCCATCCGGGTAGTAGCTTTCTTCGAGTTTGAGTGGAGACATGTGATCCAGTTCTTTGCTCTATTTAATTCTTTATATGCCTTTTTTGCTGATCTTGACTTATCAATATTTCTCTTTATTGTATTTACTCTGTACGTGTCGTAGCATCTCTTTATTTCTTTGTTTGTAGTTTTGTAGAGCATTTTCAATTGTTCCTTCTCGTTCTTGTTTAATTTTCGTTTATTTTGTAAGATGTTTCGTTCTTTCATCAGTTCTAGTGCTTTGTCAGATAATATTCTATGTTTTTTGTTTATTTTTATATTTTTAACACTGTTCGATATAGAGTGCTCAATCTTCTGGCAGTATTCGTTGGCTTTGAAGTTAGAGCTTGTCGATATAAGTTCGGGTATATAAGTTTTCAGGTTTGCGAGGTAAGTATCTTGCTCCTTCAGTGTTTTTAGTGTGAGTGATGGGTTGGAAAAGTTGCGTCTATTTCTTTTCATTGCTTTCAAGTTTAATGTAGCCCTCAGCATTCTGTGATCTGAACCGAAAGGGACCGATGACAGGACCTCGTATTTTGAAATAAGTTTCGGTTTTGTTGTCATGATATAATCGATTTCATTTTTTGTATTTTTGTCCGGCGATATCCACGTCCATCTCCTGTTTGCCTTCAAATTGAACATCGTATTTGCGATTTTCAAATTGTTTTCATGTGCATACTGAATCAGTCTCTCTCCACGTATGCTTCTGGTTCCATGGCCGTATTGTCCAGTCACTGTATGTTCGTGTTGTTTCGGATTCCTAATTTGAGCGTTGAAGTCGCCCATGGAGATTATGTTATCAGTCGAGATAGAGTCGTGAGCTTCAGCTAGATCTTCGTAAAATGTGTCGATATCTTCCTGCGATGAGCTTTCAGTAGGGGCATGCGCTTGTATTATGGCGAAAGGTATATTTTCCAGAGTAATTTCCAATAAACACGTATTACGGTATGGTATTAATGTATCCTAAATAAAAATAATTATTATTCTAAAGTATAGGTCTGTGCATAATGTTATGTTAGGTTTGTATTATGTAACGTAATTATCAAATTATTCATGTGTTTTCAAGAATCTCTCTATGTCTTCATACCCCACCACCATACCAGCCCTGTATTATATACTGTCCACTGCTGAGCACGGGCCTCCTCTACTACTGAGAGGGTTCAGGCCTTAGTCCACCACGCTGGCCTAGTGCGGGTTAGCAGACTTCACATACCTTCGTAATTCTTATAGAGAACTTCTCATGTATACGGGTTTTCTCATGATATTTTCCTTCACCGCTAAAGCGAGCAATAATTCACAAAGAATACACAGTACACACATATATTTTAAGAAAAAGTCAGAGGTGCGTGCTCTTGGGTTTGAACCTGCAGACATTCGTCTCGGCAGTCCGTTCCACCACAGTATAAATGTAGATAGATAGCTTTACTATGGTTACACACCAACTAGGCTATCGTCGCTTTTTTTTATGTCCTCAAAGTTGAAGTTAATTAACAGATTTTTAGTTTGTTCTTTGCTTCACGCACGGATAATTTTGAATTTTAAATTGGGTAGATATTTGTTTTATTTTTCGAGTATTGCAGTATATTAATGTTTTTTCCTCAGGTTGTTACCTAGTTCGTTTGTTCTACCTCGGCGCATGGCGGTGCGTCTGGGTAAGCGACCAAGTACCGGTAGACGCGACTGGTTCCCCCCTTCTCCCCTTTTCTCCTCTTTCTACCCACACAACTACCACCAAGCCCGGCATGAAGCCAGTACCCACTACTGTTACTGCGAATGAGGTTTACTTGTGGCCTCTACTTCTTTGTAAGGTACGTTATTCAGTATCCTATAAATATTATGAGTGTTAAACTTTGTTAAAGTGTTTGGATGTTTGTTGGCTATCACGCAGCAACTGGTGAATGGATTTGTACGAAATTTTGACTATAGATGGCCAAGTTTTTACTTGTCTACCGTTGTGCAAAATTTTGTTCTCCGTAGGATATTCATATTATGGAAATACCCACGCGGTTGAAGGCCTGATAGATATGATAAGGAATGAAATGGTTAAAACCATAATTAAATTAAAGATTATTCAAGTATTTGTCTCATTAGCTAATCTGCTAATTAAATAGAATCCCCAGTAGCTACTTTACTAGAAACGACGGCTAATAAATATGAGAATGTTTCCTTAATAACAAACATCATATGAATACTAGCCTTAGAGCTCTGTAGAAATCGCTATTGATAATAAAATACCTATAGGCTGACTTTGTTCTACGATTATAATAAAGAGACGCTCTTATTCAATATCCTTTTGTCTCGAATCTCCACATTTGAAATAGTTAATTTCAGACTCCGCTGGTCCAGAAACAGTAAAGAAATTTTTCATTGGTCAAAATTATTGGACTGCACTTATCAGGTATCTACAGCAAAGCTACTACCGTACCATGATGAAATGGTTTGGTTTACGTACGTCCAAGATATGAAGACGAATTCTTATCAATTTAAAAAAATTACCCACTGTTGCCTGCAACGCCCATCTACAAATTATAGTAAATATGAAATACCTACCATTTTAATATCTATCGCCATAAATATATGAAATTCATTTAGGAAATACGTAATAGTAAAATTAAGACCTAAAATGTTTATCAAGCTTAAGCAGACCTCATAAATATTCAATTAGCCTCGAAAACTTTTGCCATTATCAAGGGCTCAACACGTTAAAAGGGCTCTAAATTATTTATGCGGCCCGTGCTAAAAAATAAATTGAAGATTTATTTACTCATTTACCGCAAATTAGTTTTAAATTGAGTGCTGCGGTCTTTCGGAATTCTGTGCCTCGGAGTCGAGTCCGCGTAAATCACTATGAAACTAATAGATGAAATGTTATTTTAATGTAAGAGCTGTGAAATACCGTTCTGTCCATTAGTAAATGTAAAGTGTGGGTAATGATGTAACCAGTTTTTGATTTCATGTATCAATTAGTGTGTGCGTCAGATTTGCAGAAGCAATGTTGATATAATTACAAACGTAATGATGTGGCTGTTTTATAATAGTGTTGTTAATATTACTGCGCGTCATAGTGTGAATTGCAGGACACATTTCGAACGCACATTGCGGTCCTGTAATTCTGCTTATATTTTACTCTTTTATATAACAGCAATTCAAAACAATTTCATAATTATAATACCAAAAACTTGAACCCTAGTTCGAGTTCTTCGTATTATATGGTATTATGTAGTCTCCTAAGATCACAGCGAAGGTAGTTTATAGCAAGGAACTGCGTTTGTGGGAGGATTTGTTAAAAGAAATTATAACTTATAACAATCAATATAAGAATAATTCTTACTAATATTGTAAATGCGAAGTTTGTGAAAATATTTGGATATATGTTAGAAAAAAACGCAGAAAATACTGAACGTATTTAGAAGAAATTTGGCACACGGGTAGAACATGTTTTGGATAAACACATAGGCTACTTTTATCCCGGTTACTCCCATGGGAAATAATGGCACTTTTTCATCTGAATTTTTAAATGAATGGCGCTAGTGTTGTAGTTTTGAGGTACTTTTGTAACGGGAAGGCCTTCAAACGCGGGCGAAGTCGCGAGCAACAACCTAGTTAGAATAATATAATACGAATAAGCTGATTGCCTTATTTGTATGATGTGCCTCAATCTACAAAGTCATATCACCAATTTAAAAATACTTTAAGGGTGTTTTCAACATTCCATAAAGCTAGACGACATCACACAAAATGAATCTAATAATATTACTGACTTTATGTAAACGCCTAGGTATAATTTAATATTTTGACACGCATGATAATTGCCAATTGAAATCCAACAGGCGCTTTTGAAGCTAGCGGCTCCGGACATGAATTCCGACGAGGATATCGATAGCTTTGAAGACGAGGCTATGCCAGAGTTTGATGTGATGCACTCACTTACTGGCGGCGTTAATTTGACATATCATGTTAACGGTAAGATCCTAGACATGACGTCATAGTTAATTACCTAAGCGATAAGATCTGGCCTGCCTCGGTGGCGTAGTTGTATTATGGTACGACTGCAATGCTGATGTCTCGGGTTCGATCCCCGGGTCGGGCAAAGTGGTATTGAGTTTTTCTATTCAGTATCAGCTCGGAGTCTGGAATATGTGCCCGATATGGCGATAGGCTCGTCCCCTATCACATCAATGGCGGGGGTTTGAAATGGTTTCGATAAAGGCGAACTGATCACCCGCCTGCGCGACTGCGTACGTCCCCACAAAACATACATACATCATGGGACGGAATAATGGCGAAAAGTGGGTGCACTAGTTGCGCCTCTGCCTACCCCTTCGGGGATAAAAGGCGTAAGTGTATATGTATATGTATAAGATCTGTTCGTAGGTCTCTCGTATGCGAGGGGCTTTCTATGTAGGTACCCTGCAATGTTTTTTACTCAAGCAGCAGTGTGCATGCACTGTTGGGTTCCGGTTTGAAGAACAATGTAGCCAACGTAATAACTTAACAACTTATGTCGCAGACTGATAAGCGCCGCGCTGTGGAAAGCCACGCAGTAGGTTCATTGCAATTCAAAGTTCTGTATGGTGGTGCTTCTGTTTACAGGTGGTCGTAACGTTTACCATCAGGCGAGTGGCATGTTCATCTCATTATTTAACTGCAAAAAAATCTTATTACGCCTTGTCAAAGTTAATCATTTTGTCAGCTGCAAAGTAGACATAGTATGCAAGTACATACATAGTTTTTTTAACAATCAAATATCTGGGTTTTATTCCAAATTATTTCGTTGGCGGTTTTTTTTTTCAATCTTTACTTATGTAGCTAAGTCATAATAATTGTCGAATTGACTTATAGATCTGGAAGAATTCTGGAATCTTATTACATCTGAAATCCCCGTATTTACGTGGGACGACGATGACGATACATTAACTAGTACAGTAAAGTCTAAGAGCACAAAGAAAGTAGCAGCTAAAGAAACGACGGTCGTGAAGGTAAGCCCTACGAAATCTAACCGAAATAACACAAAACCTCAAAATCCGGCTTTTTGAATTTTGGGAATCCTACATACTTAGTGCCTATTTTTTTCCTAAATCAATTGTTCTACTGATTCCAGTCGTTTCCAAAAACTGTTGACACTTTTATACATACAATAAATCAGTCATTCATTAAGTTTATATTTATGATGTGAAATCGCAATTACATCCAAATTTTAACAAAAGAATATCTAACTGAATAGACTAAAGTTATCTTATGGCTATTTCGCTTACCACAGTGTCCAAAATGACTACTTATATAATTCAACGTCTAAAATGATTATATCCTAAGTCTGCAATGTAACTACCTCGCAAGTTGCACCATAAGGACCTTAGCAGATTTATTTAGTTAAAAGTTGAAAAATATTTTGCTTCCTGATCCACTGTTGTTGGGAACAAGAAAAATACAAATAATAATACAAATAATTTTTATTTACAAAATACAATAGTTGTTACAATATGTTCATCTAAATATAAAAGTTTACCTAATAGTTCCAATTGCGAATTGCAGTGAGACCCAAACTAGGTGTTTAGACCTGTATTTTGGGTTTTATGGGTACGGAATAACAGAGAAATGTTTACGAACGAATATTTTACTACTAAGATGAAGAAGTACGACAGCGTTATAATAATAGTAAACATACATAGATTTTTACTTTAAGATTTATTAGTAAGATTTTTACTTTGTGATGAAAGCCAAAGCAATTGTGCAAGGTAAGCGTGTAGGTATGTATGTGCGCATGTGTGTGCACACGCGCGTGTATGTGTATGTGTATGTGTGTGTGTGTGTGTGTGTGTGTGTGTGTGTGTATGTGTGTGTGTGAAATCGCATCCAGCGTGCAATCGGTCTTACTCTAGCAGCTTTTCAACATCGGTATATGAGAGTTGCAGTAACCATGTTTTTACAGTTTTTTTTACAAACAGAGATACTTTTACCTTTTATGTCACAATAACTAATAATTTTATTATATATATTAGTCAGTGAAAAACTCGGACAACGTCTAGCTAACTGGGACTTCGTAATTTTTAGTGGGATTCTATACGTTCGTCTAGTTATCAATTCCCCATAGTCAGGACGAGACTTAACTTGGCGATGTATTTTAAGTGTGGCATTTAGAACAAACAGGTGCCGGACTCTAAGCACCGGAAAGGCCCTATAGACATCATCGGTGGGAAAGCGGAAGGGCTTCCTAAGCATAACCTTTATTAGTGCCCTTTGAGCTCTCTCTGCTTGAATGAGGATGCTTTTTCCAGCTGAGCCCCAGACTGTGATACAATACTGAACGATGGGTTGACATAAAGAAACATATACTAATTTTAAGATATCAACCGAGGAGCAGTCTCTGAGTTTCTTCATGACAAAAAGTTGAGATAGATTATCTAAGTTTTGTGCATCATGTTGAATAACAAACTAAGTTGAGTATTTTGCAGGGAAAAATAAACTCTGGTTTGCTTATTAAGGAACCATGATAAGCTGAAAGATGAAACGCCTTAGCCTTCTCATAAATACATTAATTTTTTATAGTTCATATTAGAAATTTAATTTTTTTTGCTTTCTTTTTCACTATAATATGTAATTTTTATGCAACGTGATACCTATGATAGCGAGATGTATTTTTTATTATTATTTTATTAATATATATATGCTGATGGTGTATAGTAATAAATAAATAAATGAATTACGTGAAACTTTTGCACGGAGTTAAGAAAAGATTTTGAGAAACGATCGTATCAAACTTTTGGTAGGCTGTTATTGAAATAAGTTAATCTTTGTTTGTGTACGGTAATGTCTATTGATCCTCACTGAGCACGATATTCAGTAAGTAGGTATAGTAAAAATAATAATACCAGCCCTGTATTATATACTGCCCCACTGCTGGGCACGGGCCTCTACAACTGAGAGGGTTTAGGCCTTAGTCTACCACGCTGGCCAAGTGCGGGTTGGTAGACTTCACATACCTTCGAAATTCTTATAAAGAACTTCTTAGGTATGCAGGTTTCCTCACGATGTTTTCCTTCACCGTTAAAGCGAACGATAATTGATAAACAATACACACGTAACTTTGAAAAGTCAGAGGTGTGTGCCTTGGGTTTTGGTTGACATTGTCTCGGCAGACCGTTCCATTCCCAACTAGGCTATCGTCCACTTCAAGTAGGCATAAATTCATTATATATAGTTATATTGAATTTTTATAGGTTTATATGGAATTCTCTTGGTTTAATGAATTTAATCATTTTCACTGACAATATTGACAATGCAATAATTTTATACTTTATTATAATTTATTCAGAGGTTCACACAATTACCTCTAGATTTATTGGATGTGTCCAAACTGTAAATATTTACATATTTTGTAGCGAGGGTCTATGGTCTACATTACTATTGGTGACACGAAAAACCAGCCTCCTTATACATTGCCGGGAATCACGCCGGGGCACGAGATGACTCTCCTTGCAAACATGGCTAGAGATCTTCCTTTGAAGAAACCTCTTCCAGAACCAGGTATTTTAGCCATGAGTTCAAAATGTATGAGAGGCTATTTGTAATGTACTTATACATTTAGAAATGTAAGATAACATAATGTTTTTCTCTCTACTGTTTCTTTTTTTTTCTCTTTACTATTACTCGTTTAAATGGTTAATGTATATTTATTTCTTTAGAACTATGAAAACAGAATATCACTTTTACAGTTTTATTTCATCAATTTGAATAACTAACTAGGTACTAGAAACGTTAACGAGGCTCTTCAGCACTTGCGACTTGATAAAGCATACTGCAGTTGAAATATGATGAAGGGATCATTAAATTAATAGTAGGTTAATTACTATATTAAAGAACTTGAATTTGTTGTCAGAGGTAGCATACTGGAAGTACTATCGTTGGGTAGATTGGGCACGAAGCCACGGCCTCTATGAAGCATACGACTGCCCACGCACCAGATTTCTGAAAGTAAACGGTCTCTTGAAACTCTCTTACGCGCCTCATCTTCTTGACGTACAAAGCACAGAATCTGTAAGTTGTAAACCAGATCTTACGTTAAGTACAAGTAAGCTTAAATAATATTATTTGTGCACAATATTTAATTTAAAAGAAATCTAAATAATAAGTCGAAAAGAACAATAAGCTAATGTGATGATACATACATAGTAACACACGGTTTCATGGGTAGGCATAGGTGTAACACATCGACATTACGGTAGCTGTTAGATCCCATGTAATAGGGGGCAGTCCTACTGCCACTTACCGGCCACATTTCCAGACTCCAGGTTGATACACAGTAAAACTCAGTATGACTTTGCCAGAACCGGGAATAGAACCCAAGA